>OY856409.1:66212721-67412721 GCA_963693085.1 Alisma plantago-aquatica
GAAGCCGGGCCCGAAGGAGGAGCAGAGGAGTGTCGACGATGTGATGTATACAGCTACGACAGGAGATAGACATGGTCGAGGGGCAAACAACCCTGAAGATGAAGTGTCCCTGATGGAGGAAGACGGGATGATGAGGAGCAGTGCGCAGGAAGCCACTAAACCGAAGTATCAGTACAAAGTCCATGACCTTCTGTCTATGTGTAACTTGCCGCATGGGAAGAGCAGCAGGTCTGCGGGGAACGAGGCGGATAGCACAGACAACCATAGTGAGCACGGAGGAAAAGGGGAGGGGGCAACTCGGGAGACCAGAGGGAGGGACATGAACGAGGAGGAGGGTCTGACGGAGGGAAACCGAGCTCGGGAAGACATCTCATCCACCGAGCTGTCAGCAGGCAAACAAGTCCAGCAAGCAACAGACATAAGCAAAAACTCAAACGAACAGATCATCGGGGAGCTTCTTGGGAAGGAGACAAAGAAAGAAAGGGTGGGGGCGGTGAGACAGGGGATGAAAGTGACCATGGTAACTATCAATAAAGAGCTACCAAGGTTCCCTGGGAAGCAAGGGGAGGATATGGAGCATGAGTGGAGGAAAGCAGAAGAGGCGAAAAGAACTCGGCATGTAGGGAAAGGGTATGGGGGAAACATATCAGGGAAACAAAGGAAGGGGCCAGTGCATGCGGAGGGCAGACAACAGGAGACCAAGAAAAAGTCAAATAAAAGGGAAAGAGAAGTAGGGCAGGAGGAGGAACATGGTTTGCAGGCGGTGAACAAGACGATAGTGGAATCCCAAGCAGTGATAAACACAAAAAGGCTGAGGTGCGATCGAGCAAACAGAGTTGTTCCAGATGAATGTCTACAAGTTTTGGAAACCAAAGTAGCGGGAGTTGGGCATACCCAACCCCGTGAACAACAATGAAAATCCTAAGTTGGAACTGCAGGGGTCTGGGCCGCCCGACAGCCATAAACGCACTCCGATCTCTGTGTGGGGGTGAGCGGCCAAATGTAGTTCTTGTAATGGAAACTATGCTATATGATAAAAGGTTGGAAAAAATAAAAAGACAATGTGGCTTTATTGAGGGCATCTGTATCTCGAGTACCGGGAGAGCAGGCGGGTTGGGCCTATGGTGGCGTGGAGTTAACATGGAAATCACTAGGTATTCTACATGTCATGTGGAATGCATAGTGGAGGATGAAAAGAATGACATTCGGTGGACTGCATGTGGGATTTATGGGTGGTCAGCACAGGTGGACAAGCATTTCACGTGGGATCTGATGAGACAAGTTCGAGCAAGGATGACTGATATGAATATTATCTTTGGGGACCTGAATGAGATAACAAACAATGAAGAGAAAAGGGGCGGTCCGATGAAACCAGACAAAGTTATGAGAGAGTTCCGGGACGTTATTGATGACTGTGCACTCCTTGACATTGGCTTCTCAGGTAACACCTTCACATGGAGGAGGGGGAATTTAGTTGACACACTTGTGGAGGAACGACTGGATAGGTTCCTTGTGAGTGAGGCTTGGAGAAGCAAGTACATGGGGAGTTGGGTTCACCATCTGCCTTTCTATCAATCTGATCATGCTCCGATTGTTTTACACATTTTGATGGGGGAGGAAAAGAAACACAAGAGACAGAGACATTTCTTTTTTGAGCCTATGTGGCTTTCAGAAGAGGGATGTAGTTCCACGGTGGAGGAAAGAGAGGATAGATTGTGCTTAAGCTTGACATGATGAAGGCTTATGAAAGAGTAGAGTGGACCTTCCTTGATACAGTGATGCAAAGGTTTGGCTTCAACGGAAAATGGTGCAATAGAGTTCTAGACTGTGTTTCTTCGGTCTCTCACACTTTTACTACCAACAGGGAAAGATGAAGTGCCTTCCAACCTTCACGTGGACTTCGTCAGGGTGACCCTTTATCCCCCTACCTTTTTATTCTTTGTGCCGATGCTTTCTCCACCCTCCTAAACCTCGCGGTACATGCAAATACCATTCACGGTATGAGCATCTGCCGTGGGGCACCCCAGATCTCACATTTTGTTTTTTGCAGATGACAATATTCTTTTTGCTAGAGGGACAAGGAACGAATGCCTGAAAATAGCTGAGATAATCAGCCAGTACGAACAGGCATCGGGTCAAAAAGTAAATCTCACCAAGTCTGAAATTGCGTTTAGCAAGAAGATTCTGAGAAGCAAAAAAGAAGAATTGCGAGGTTTGTTGGGAGTCAAGGAGGTGGATAGGCAGCCTTCTTACTTGGGTCTTCCTACGGCCATAGGACGGTCCAAGAAGAAGGTGTTTGATTACATAAGAGGGAGAGTGGGAAATAAACTACGGGGGTGGAAGGAGAAGTTGCTTTCCAAACCGGGTAAAGAAGTCCTCATCAAGGCAATGGTGCAAGCTATCCCTACATATATTATGAGTGTATTCCAACTTCCGCTGGGGCTGATTGGAGACTTGAACTCCATGGTGGCAAGGTTTTGGTGGGGGTCGAAAGATGGGGAAAGGAAGATATCATGGCTGTGTTGGGATAGATTGTGCAAGTCTAAAAGAGAGCGAGGTATGGGTTTTAGAGATATGCATATCTTTAACCAAGATTTGCTTGCAAGATAGGTGTGGAGACTGCATTCTAGACCGAAGACACTGGTTGCCTAGGTTTTGAAGGCCAAATACTTCCCAAACAATTCCATTTTAGAAGCACGGTTGGGGCTCATTCCAAGCTACACATGGCGTAGTCTGTGGGGGGCAAAATCTCTCCTCCTTCAAGGCACTATAAAGAGAATTGGGAACGGCCACAACACAAACATTTGGACAGACAGGTGGGCTTTAGGAGTGGACACGAATCTTATTGTGTTCAAATCGACTGACGGGGACCAAGTGGAGATGGTGCACGAGCTGCTGTTAGAGGGGAGAAGAGAATGGGAAGTGGACAAGCTGCTACGGTTCTTTCCTAGGGATATTGCGGCTCAGATCAAGGAGATACCATTGTCCATCAAAGAAATGGAGGACAACATGTACTGGTGGCCGAGTAACAATGGGGTCTTTTTAGTGCGCTCGACCTACTAGCTGGGCAAGTTGGGTGGAGCAGGCCTTCGGGAAAGGGAAAGGGCAGTGCTGCACGATGCATGGAAGCTAATTTGGGACAAGAGATGGCCCCCAAAGCTGTCTCACTTCATTTGGAGGGTCGCTACGGGAAGTCTAGCCACAAGAGGAAGATTGCGAGACAGACATGTTATATCGGAGGGAGTTTGTCCGATCTGTGCCGTGGAGGTGGAAACAGTCTCACACATGCTGAACCACTGCCCGGGAGCGGAGATAGTATGGAGAGAAAACTTGTTAGACAATCCAGCCAACATGGCAAGCAATGGGAACACCCACGAGGAACTGCTCGGCACTATGGGCAGCTGCACTGAAGCAGAAAAGGATGAATTAGCTGCTGTGTGGTGGACCATCTGGATAAGCAGAAATAACAAAGTCTTCAAAGATAAAGAACTGTTCCCTAGGCCAATCCTCCAAGCCTACCGAGCCTTGATCGCTGACCACAGGAAGGCGCAGAGCAGGGCGGCTGGATTCACGGCCGCAAACGGGAGGGAGGCGTCCGCGAACCGGTAGGGTGAAGGGGTGATCCACTCGGCATCGCTTGCAGGGAAGGGAGTTGATACTTCGTGGCATTGGCTGCACGCAGATGCGCCAGTTCAAGGCAGTGGGTAGTGCGGCCTGGGTGCGGTGCTAAGGGATGGACGAGGACTCTTCCTGGGGGTAGTGCAGCGGCAAGTCAAAGTAGCTTGGAGCTCAACCATCACAGAAGCCATGGCGATGAGAGAAGGACTGTTGATGGCGCAGGTGACCTGTTCGACAAACAAGAAGCTGATCCTTTGCTCCGACTCACTAAATCTGGTGAATGCTTTGAACGAGACAGTTAAATGTCCAGACTATCTGGGGCTGTTAGCTGAAGATATTTGTAACTTGGCCTCCGGTCTCACTGTTTTCATGTGTGTCCATGTAAAAAGGTCTAGGAACCAGTTGGCGCATCTTGTTGCTCAACACGCCTTAGCCTTAGGCAGTCAGTGTGTTAGAAGGAATACCCTACCTGTTAGTTGGAGGCTGACCGCTGAGAATGACGTCTTTTTTGTACCTTGAAAAAGTTATGAATGAAACAATGGTGAATTCAATATATATATATACATATAGACACACACACACACACACACACACACACATATATATATATATATATACCATTTTGTTTTCTCTTCTTTAATTCTTTTTTAAAGCACATACTCAAACTACTCTTACGGGTGTTGTATGTTTCCTTATCTGAAATGGTTTTTCTTGATAATCTTTGTGTACTATTTCTCTTTTAGGAATACTTTTTAGCATAATCAATTTTGATTGCCTCATTTTCTCTTAAGGAAACTAAATTTTTGGCTACTAAAGAATTATGAATAGAGTATTATAACAAGAAAATAGAGTTTGTGTACCTATTTTCCCCACCTTACTTCTGACTAACTTTAGTATCATTCGATCCTCTCTCAATGATTTCTAAGAGAGGCAATCCTTAGACATTCCCATTTTGGATCTCGAACTCCTTACTTTTATTCTATAACCTTGCATCCAGACATCTTTGCTCATGTTTTGCTTGATAGATGGATGGACTAAATGGCCTCCGGGATAGAGTGGGGGAAAGATGTACTCTCGACTACTGTAGATGTTATGGAGAGGGGGTGTAAAAGGTCACACACTTACTTTCTATGCTATAGTAGTACAAACAAAATTCTCTTTCACTAAGCTTCGCTTCCTCAATGAAGAGGTTTTGTGTGGATTTTTCCTGAAATGGGAATTTCTAGATCGAAACTTAAGAGCTATCACTCTTATTTATTTCAGGGGATCGATACTATTACATAGTGGTAGAAATATAGAAGAGACACTTATACTTCCTATCGACACTCACTCTATTTGATGTGCCTCTTACATACTACTACATGGTTTATATAGACGCCCCTTCTTACATTATGCTTGCTTTGAGATAACCCTTACATTTCAGTCGTACACTTGGCACAACGAGTGCCTTTCCTTTCTCTTTTGTTCTTCATCATATATTTGGCTACTTGAAGGCCTTTCATTCTTCATTGCTTGTTGACGTTATGCCTAACATTTTAGTCTTCATTATTTCTTATAGTCATCATGGATGACATCATTGGCTACTAGTGCTACTTCTGGTATCTTGTTCCATTTTGTCTAGACATGCATGGCAAATCTTTCCTTCATGTTTTTTTAGACAACAAAATATTTGCTGACATCTATGACTGGATCTTATATGCCCATTCTCTATCTTTTTTAGAAATCTTTCTAAATTGATTTTCATCACCATATTGGATCTTCTTATTGTTGAAATAATAATTATGTTATATGAATCTTTTTGTAATTATTTTCGATTATCATTTATTAATTTTTCTAATACCTGACAAAGGACCTTTAGTCTCAATTCTCTTATAACTTTGACAAATTCTTCATCTATCTTTTCTCTTTCAAATATTTGATGAATGTCTTCAATTTCTTTAATATAGTCTGGAGAAGATACTCCTATCTAAATGCAATGAATTGGATTAAAATTCTTTAATTTTTCTCAGCCTTCTGCTGTTGAGAATACTTTAATATATAACTCATTGTAGGCTTTACCTGCATACTATTATTCTTGAATTCTCAGACTACTTTTAATATATGTTGAGGAAGTCCTTCAATTTCTCTAAAATAATTACTCAGATATATGAGATTTACTGCTCCTATTCCGAAACAATCTCTAATTATTCTTGGATTAGCTCCTTGGTTAAAGTTAACTCTAGGATAAATTCCTGTGTGATATTGATAGCAAGTTTATGAAGTTTTCAAATTATACAAAATCTCAAGTTGAGATTTGTACTCATTTTCACATTTTGCTGAAAATGTTGTAAGATTTAACTACAGATCACTTTCTTGCTCAATCTGAGATACCCTAAATTTAAAAATATTTTTGGGAAATAGTTTAATATTATCCACTATTAATCGTGATTCTTTACTTGAAGAGAAAATATTTTCCCCTGTGAGGCAAGAGCTATTTTACGGAGAGATATTTTCTTCGGTAAATAGACTAGTGTTGGCAGTTTGATAACTACCTCTGGCTGTTACTCTGTGATCTTTCTCAAAGGTGATTGTATTTTCTACCATGAGGCTAGCTTTTGCAGTTTTAAAGATGTTATCTCTTGCCTTTTGGCTTGTATTTTCATCAATAATTTTTAGGCTACTGATTGCATCTGAGATTTCAAGTGATATATCTATTGGTCTTTTACCTCTTATTTTGTCATTCTTTGCTTCTTCCGAGGCTATTTCTCTTCTAAATATGTCCAAGTATACTAAAATCCTTGCAATATCTTGTTTATTTTCTTCAATATTGTTAATAATACTATCTTGTTTTTTTATTAATTTGATCATATCTTCAAAACTTTCTTGTAGTATTCTACAACTAAGTTTTAGTATTTCTAAAAATTCTACATGTTTCTTATCAACTTGCTCCATTGTATTCTCTGGAAAGGAAATCTGCAATAAAGTTAGTTTCTCCTTTGATAACCTCTATATCAAAAATATATTCTGTAAAAAATGTTTTCCATCTGCTTAATCGTTTATATACGGGTGTGGATGGTAAGTTATTTTTTATAAAGGATTTTACTTGGGTATTATCTACCCTTGCTAGGAATTTTTTAGGTAATAAAATATAGGAAAATTTCTTAATTCCTTTTTTAAGCACTAATAATTCTTTTTCATTTGAATGATATCTTTTTTCAGTATATGTAAATGATCATGAAGTGTATCTACATATTTTTTCTAGTTGTCCATCTTTTCTTTAGAACTGCTCCCCAAAATTCTTCTGAAGCATCTGTTTCTATTATTAAATTGTCTCCTTCTAAAGGAAGATCTAGTCTAGGTAAACTTTTACATTTTTATTTTATAAATCTAACATGGTTTATAAGTTCTTCTATCATAATAAAGATAAAATTCTTTTTTAATAATTTTTGTAAAGGATTTCTAAGTTTTTCTAGGTTTTCTATGCATTTTTTTTGCATAATTTAAACATCCAAAAAATATTTGAAATTGTTTTTATTTTCAAGTTTATCTAGAAATTTAGTGATTTTTTCTTTGATTTGTTTTTGTAATTCTATTCCACTAAAATCTAATATTAGTCCTAAGAATTCTATTTTAGGTTTACGAAGTTATATCTACTTTTTAGATAAAACTATCCCTACTTATTGGAAAAGAAGAGAGAATATATTCAGATGTTTAAGATGTTCTTCTTTGTTAGTACTGGCTATTAAGATGCCATCTATATATACTAGATAGAATGAATTGTAGGGTTCAAATATCTTATCCATTCTTCTTTTATATATTTGTGGGACATTTTTTAACCCAAAGGGCATTACTTTCCATTCATAATGTCCATGCAGAGTACCAAATGTTGTTAGTTGTATACTTTTTTCTTCTAATCTCCACAGAGATAATATTTTCCGCTGTGAGGCGAGAGCTGTTTTCTAAAGAGATATTTTATTCGGTAAATTGACTAGTTTTGGCAGTTTGAAAACTAATTCTGTCTGTTAGGCTATGATCTTTCTCCAAGGAGATTGTATTTTCTGCTGTAAGGCTAGTTTTTGTAGTTTTAAAGCTTCTATCTCTTGCCTTTTGGCTTGCATTATACATATATATACATACGCACATACATATACATATATATATATATGTATGTATATGCAGGTACATACATATATATGTGTTTATATATGTATGTACATACATATATATATATATATGTGTATATATATATATATATATATATATATATATATATATATATGTATATATATATGCAATTTACACATATTGTCCTAAAAGTGAGTTTTGATGGTTGATGTGTAGCATGGTTATGGCCAATAACCCTTATGATTTGTGCATGGCTGTGTGGTTGGTTTATCCTATTTTATCTTGGTCTACGTATCGAGCCTAGATCTCATCTTCCCAATGTAAAGTTAATTCTCTCCTACCCTTACTCCCTTAGAATGTAACTTGAGGTTTCTCTATAATAATGTAATAGTAGAATTGTTTACTTTCCTATTATGATGAAGAAGAAAGACGTTCTGACAATGCTACATGACCATCTCAGATATGAGCCGACCGTATGGAGGATTGAGGAGGATAAGAAGGATGAGCTGAACCGATCACCTTGTGGACCCAACTGATCAATTGGAGGAAACACCATGTGGTGAAAAGAAGAACCAAATGACTGGTGAGACGACCAGATGACTGGCCAGGAGGTGAGCGGATCAGTTCAAAGGTTGAATGGATAAACCCATATTGGCAAGCACGAATCTTCATCAACAATAGGTTTCTACATGTGATGTAGACCTAGGTTATGGTAATTCCTTGTAGCTCCAAGGAATTATATTAGGATGGCCATAACCATCACTTTTTGTTTATTGATTGTTTTCGTTGTGGGATATAACATACATATGATACATACTATATATGTGGTGATTGGATAAAGTTTATGTATTTATAAATACAAAACCATTTAAATATTATATTAAGTCTAAGATGCTTTCCATTAACAACACACATGAAAATCTTGATCGACCAAGCATATGTTACTCCCTCGCATGGTGCGTTGTCTACCTCATTGATGTGTGATGGTTGATATGTAGGTTCGACCTTTGCAGGGTGCATATCTATCGTGTTGGCTATTGGGTCAGGCATAATTGGTGATTATTAGAGCATCTAAGCCCAAAGGCATGCATATGATTATGGCAAGGAGTTGCACATATCATATATTTGGAATTGCATATGATGCAATTGGCAAAAGTTTCCTGCCTTGATAATTACTATGTATTGTGGCGTTGGTCGGGCTATAGTTGAATTGTCTTGGATCTGGCCCACTAGAATATTGTATGCTGCATTATTCTGAATTGATACATGAGGGTAATAATTTTGAACAAAATTGTGGGAGAGTTAATCAATTAAAAACCTAATTAGTACAATCAAATTTATCAAATAAAACAAATAAAAAATGTTTTGAAAAGCTCAATATTTATTTTTAGAATCTAATGTCAAACACAAACACAAACATGCTCAAATTGTGATCAGTCCTTAAGAAGGAAAAAATGCTATAATGTTCCACAATTGGTTAAGGACTTTGAGAAATTTCTCAACTATGAGCAAAAGCTCTATGTTCTTGATAGACCAAAGCCAGAGGAACCTGCTCCAAATGCGCTTAAGGTTGAAATGGATGCTTAATTGAAGCATGCCAATGATGCGATAGACATTGGATACCTTATGTTTTTTTGTATGGACTATGAGTTGCATGAATAATATGAAAGCTTGGACATTCTTGAGATGTAACACATCTTAAGAATTACGTAAAGCAATAAAGGTATAATGTCTTCAAAGCATTGTTTCAGTGCAAACTAATAGACGGAGATCCAGTATAACCCCATTTGCTCAATATGATTGGCATATGAGTGACTCTAATTTCTCTTAGGTCAAGAGTTGACCATGTATATGCTTCTTCAAAATGCTGCATGAATCATATAGTTAGTTTATCAAAATCTTGGCATGTTGATACCAAAACATGAAAGAAGAAAGGACAAACACATGATGGTGATCAGAAGAACTGAGTCCTACAGTAAAGGCAAGGCCAAGTTGTGAGGCTAATATGAAGTACAAGTCTTATGCATTCAATTTATGGAAAAGGGTAAGTTAAAAAGAAAATTGTCCTTTTCACTTAATAGATTAAGGAAAGAAAGTGCCACCATTGTCACTTGTGAGGACATTGGAAAGAACTATCCTCTTTATAGAGGATCTCAGGAATAAGATGGAGATAAAGATCTCTAATTCAAGTTCTGAGAAGAAGTAAACTCAAACTTTATGGAGCAATGGTTGTTGCCTCTACAGTTGGAAGTTGTAATTCATTGGCTCATAATAGAATTAGTGAATTTCTATTATGTACTTGCAATTGATGAAATCATCATATGTCTTATGAGACAAGAACATTATGTTTCATTTTAAAGATATCATCTTGTATGGCAATGCCCTATGTCTCATAAACTACATATGATAGTTATAAAGACAAATATGTGTATGCCACATATATTTAATGACTTGATTACTCAAACATTGTATACCTATAGATTGTCATTTAGAGCACCTAAATGAGAAATGCATTTTGAGAATCCATATGATGGTTATAAGGGATCTTTTGGTTATTGAATCAATAGAGACATGTAGATCTTATTTGTTGTGCAATATGACAAAAGCATCTTCACTAGATGTAGTGGGAGAGCAACTATTCTATTAGGGCTCATACATACTGATGTATATAGACCTTTTATAATAAATGCTTAAGGTGGTTACTAGTACATCATTATATTTATTGATCTTATCCATAGATATGGAAATTTTTATTTAATTAAATACAAATTTGAATCTCTTGAAGTGTTCAAGGAGATTATAGATGAAGTACATAACTAACTTGGTAAAGATACCTCAATGTGATCGGTGTTGAAATATTTTAAACCAAGAGTTTGAGAACCTTTTGAGGATATCACAATAATGTATCATGATGAACTCCACTTGAAACACAATGATAGTGTATCATGAAAGTGATTCAGAAAGAAGGTATCACACCCTTTTAAGTCATGGCGAGATTATCAATTAAATCTAGCCGATCTTACAATTTCTATTGGGTACAACCTTCACACTAAACAATATACCGTCTTAAATTGGTTCAAGAGACACCATATGAGATATGGAGGGGGAGGTGTCCCGATGAGTCTTTTATAGTGATTAGGGATAAATTCTTATAAAAGAAAATAGTTTCTTAAAAGCTTTGTCTACAAAATCATGCAAATATTATTTTGTTAAATACTACTCTTATCTCAATCCTACAACAAAATCATTTATTGATAAGGATGGCTGAATTCCTGATGAGGAACTAAGTTCCAAAGGAATCAGTGGGAGTAAAAGTGGAACTCAAAATGCTCGAGATAAATAAGAAAACATTGAACCTAAAGTGGTACAGTGGGAACAATGAGAATCAAAAAGTCTTATGGAATCTCAAGTTCCTTATATAACATAATACTTCATAGTTCTAAGTAGATGAGCCTTTTGTTTTAAATATATGATATCTTATAACTCTAGAAGGTGGTGAGTTGATCATAGATATGAGTCCACAACCTACCTAGAAAAAATTGAGGGACCAAAAACTAAGGAATGGGTTGAGGCTTTCAGATCCATGATGGAGACCATGTATACCAACAAGGTAAGACCTTGGTGGATCCAATTGAAGGGGTAAAACCCATTTTCTGCATTTGGGTCTTTGAGGAAAGACCAACATGGAAAGGTAAATTGGTTGTCCTTTGAGATAGGGATTGAGATCTACAGAGATAGATCTAGAAAGCTTCATGACCTAATAAAGGGCACATACATTGGCAAGATGTTGAAAGACTTCAACATCATGACTCAATGATAGAGAATTTGTCCATGTTCCATGGAGTTAGTCTCTCGGAATCCTACTATCTCAGTTCTTATGAAGAGCATGAACACATAGAAAGATGCCATATGAATTTGTAAGTGGATCTATCTTGAAGGCAATGTTATGTACTTATCTTGTTATTTCACATGTGTTGGACATGACAAGAGGATATCCATTTATCACATATGTATTGGACATTATGAGAGGATATCTAGTCATCTCATGTGTATTGGACATGATGAAAAGACATATGTATACCTACCTATCAATCTTGTTTTTATTGAACATGAGGAGAGGGTATATGCCAAATACTAGTGAGAGTCACTAGACTACCATAAAGAACATCCTTGAGTTCTTGTGAAGCACCAAAAGGTTCAGTTCCTTGGTTATGCTAATAAAGAAAGAGTTTGGTGTAAATGGTTACACTGATGCAAGATTCCAAACTGACAAATAAATGATTGCAATCTAAATTTATGTTTGACCTTAAATGATAAATGTAAGCTAGAAAGAGTTCTAAGCTAATGACAGTCATTCAAATATACAAAACAAGTCGAATATCTATGTGTTATGAGAACATCATAGGATATTGTATGGATCAAGAAGTTCATATGGGTGAACTTGTGTGTGGTTCCAACCATTGATGACATAGTAGAAATACAGTGACAACAATGGAGCTACTAGATAGATTGGGAATCTTAGATAGAATACTACCACACTTCCATCTCATACGATATGTTATACAATGAAGTGATGTAAAAAATTGCAAAATACCAACTTTGAGCAAACATTGCTAAAGCCACTATAAAAGAACTTGCACTGTAGAAACATGATGGACATGTTAATAACACTTGGAATATGATTCGTGGGTGATTGTCTCTAAGAGCAAGTGGGAGTCCATTGGTGTGTATGCCCAGAGAGCCAATCATATGATGATTGGAATGTGTCATTTGATAGAAGATTTGATTATAATAAAGTTAATTCCATCTATTATGTTTATCTGAGTCATGCGATGATGACATAGACATAAGTAGATGTCTAAAGAATTATGTTACTCGATGATGTATGTCTTTAGGTACGTAACTTGAACAATGAGATCATACTTATGCTAAGAGTAGATACATTCTTGTTATGTCCCTAGTTAGATATTACTGGGGAAGAAAAATAGATTATAGTAATACATAAGGCTATAGTGTGTGCTGACTGATGACAAAATCTCATTAATCATGATGTATGATATCAAGTCACTCACACAAGTACATGTTATAGAACAATGTATCAGACAAAACTACAATGAGAGTGACACATGAAGAGCATGGAATGGAAGTTAGAATCATCTCTCATATAATAATGGTAATTGTGGTTCATAGAGCTGAGGTCACTACATTCATCACATGTCATTGAGTATACTTTAACATCATCAAACATAATCCTAGAATACTAGTTGCATTAAAGGTGATGATTGGGTAGCTTTCACACATGGAGACTAAGTGTGACTGATGTAGATGGCATTTGTCCCTCCAATAGGAGTTTGTGATGAATGCATTTTCATCTTAGTTTAGTCACCTCGTTTGGCCCAGTTTTGGTTGCATTCGTGCATTTATTGGCCATATCTTCTTATATGCAACTTATATTGGGCTTAATTGAATTATCATGAATTTAATTGTATTTTTGCACCCTTGTGCAGGTCATTTCGAACTTTGGGCCTTATCTCCTAGGCCCATACCATTTTCTTTTGGGCTTTGTTTAGTTCTAATCAACAGCGAGCACCAACCCCACTTCTCTCCTTTATTCACACGCCTCTCACCAAGTCACTGGGCCCCACTTTCCCACTAATGCATCGTGAACAACGACCTTCACCCTCACAGATCACGATCCCTTCTACCCTAGTAACCGCGACCTACCCCTCTTCATTCCTTTCTCGACCGCGATCACCACACTCAACATCGCGACCCTGCCAGTAGATAACCGCGATCGCAGTTTGTTGTCTGTGATCAGATGCCAGAGAGAACCACGAGTACCTATCCATGATTTCTAGATCGTGACCCAACCATAACACTACGACTGGGGCAACACGTCAGCACTCCCCCTCACACCCGCAGTTCTTCTCTGATCTACCTCCTCACCTCTGTGCTTCTTCCCACCTTCATCTTCCTTGCTGCAACCCTAGCTCCGCCTACTACCCTTCATCTCAATCACGTTGGCGACCAGTTTCTAGCCATCTTCCTAACACTGCGCCCGTAGTTTTTTCAGTACTAGACCATAGACGCTTGTCTGTGATCCCATAATCACGACCTCCACTCCTCCTCATGGCTGCAACTCCTCTTGAATTGTGATCAAGCAGTGAACAGACCGCGCCCGCGATCTGCATGAAGGAACCAAGATCAGTGTGAAAGTTAAAAACTGCGACCAAGACAAGTTTAAGCAGATCATGACCAATAGAAAATCCGCGACCGTGGAAAAAGCCGTAACCGCGACAAATGCCGCGACCGCGACAAAAGCCGCCACCTGCTGCAAATTACCAAGGTCACGAAAGTAAGTCGGTGCAAGCCTACCTATAAATAGAACACGACCCCAACCATTTAGATATCATCCCAGGCGCCGATAGGCTGCAGGTCTACCTGAGCCTAGGGAGACGATCCCCACAGCCAAGAGCCTACCCCTGTGGTGGTCTTGTACCCCGTTCACCCAGATCCGAAGTAGAAACTCAGATCTGCAAGCCACCCCATCCAGATCTAGATCTGGATATAAATCTGTGGCATCCACGCCGTGCCTATGCCGCCATCACATCCACTGGCTACTCCTCCTAGTGAAAGCAAGTATTACGAGAAAAAAGAGAAGGTGGAGAGAGAAGATCTGCCCCGTCTACCGTGGTGTTCTTCCCTCCTCATCCAGATCTACCCCGACGTTGTATAGAAGACCATTTCTCCACCGATCTGTGATCATCTTCTTTACCATGCTCATGGCAGAATCTTATCTCTCTCTTGTTTTTCTTATTTCTCTCACCATGAGCGAGTAGTTTCCTTTCACTGGGGTGTGGGGACTAGCCCCACTGCCCAAGCTTACATGTTCAAATACTAAATGTTCCATGGCATGTATATAACTTTTCATTTCGTTATTAATCATTGATGTGTGCTTGTGGATTGATCATCTGCTTGCATTTATCTTGTTCATTTCCTATGTTGTGAGAACTTCTAGATGTAGGATTTGAATGTCGATTAATGCAGTTGACTCCCTAATGAGAAATCAGATGGGATTCCCTAAAGTCGTAAGTGTGTGATCCGTGAGGTGACGAGACATGTAGCCCACGGTGACGGTTCTGTGTGCCTGACGTCCGCAAAGGGGGCCCCACAACTTTGGTTGGATATCTATATCTTCGGAGCTGTAAGAGTGTGATCTAGATGGTGGTGAGACATCTGATACCTAAGGTGATGCTTACACGAACCTGATGCCCGTATGTGGGGTTTTGCAGTATCTCTATTTGGATAGTTATATCTTCCTGGATGTTTGTGATTGAATGTGTTTGCATGTGTAGTGGAGGTGAAACTCGGGACCATCCCAGCGATCCTCATCATTAACCTTTAATCAATCTTAAACATGATCTTTACTTTCTTGCATTTAGTTTAATTAAACTCAAATCAACCAACCTTTGTTCTAAATATTACTCTTGATCCAACTAGATTCGACTAGCAAAAGATTCTTAAAAACATTGTCCCTTAGGATTCGATCCTCAACTATACTGCGATAAGACGCATCCTCTTGCGGGTGGTATTATTGCACAAGGTTTTGGTTAAGAACTCAGGGATTTCAACCCTGAGTGAGTTTGTTAGTGTGATAATAATTCATGCCAAATTCTGGTACCGTTGTCGGGGACAACAGAATCATCTAGTTAAATCTAGTTCTATTAAGGCTAATCTAGGATTTTTCTTTTACCTTTTGATACTATCGATCATATATACTTAAATTTGGTTCTACTCTACCCATCTTACTACCGAAAGATCTTTCCATCCTAGGTACCCAAAAAGTCTAGTGTATGCACCATTTGGATAGTCCCAGACTCTCTGCTAGCTTTGACCCTGAGATAGACAGAACTTTTCATGGTCAGAACAGAGCGAACCAAGCTATAATGGCACAAGAGGAGGAAATTGTTCGAAGGGTATCTCAAGCCCTTAATGCACAAAGAGATAGGATTATACAAGAAGCCCGAGCCATAGTTCAAGAAGAAATCCAAGAAGCTCAAGTAGCAACTCAACTAGCTGAGTTACAAAAAGACCTTAGGGAGTTCTCAATCCCTAAAGCTACTAATGTTCATCACCCAATGTAGTCTCCTCCCATTAATGCTCCCAACTTTGAGATACGGGCACATTGGATCACCGTGCTTCAGAATAGCCCTTTCTATGGTAAGCAAGGAGAAGATAGTCAAGAACATCTTCTGAGGTTCATAAATCTGTGTGCTATGACAAAACAAAATGGAGTCACATATGATGCCATCAGACTCCGTCTCTTTAAATACTCTCTTGCTGATAGAGCTATGAGTTGGTATAACTCTTTGCAATGTGAATCCATCACCACTTGGGAACAACTTCAAAATGTATTTCTAGAAAAAAATTTGTCCTCCTTCTCTCACCTATGAAATTAGGGGAAAAATAACACAGTTCACTCAAGTCCCTGGAGAATCCCTTACTGAAGCATGGGGAAGATATAAAGAGCTTCTACGCAAGTGTCCACATCATGGCATTCCAACGAATCAACTCATTGAAATCTTTTATAGAGGTGTGGACGATGATATCAAGAGGTTTTTGGATTCCTCATTTGGAGGAAACTTCATGCGTCAGAGTTATGACAACGCATGGAAGGTTGTCACCCTTGGAGCTAAAAACCAAGCCAACTGGGGTTGACCTGTAGGCAAAGGATTGTTGAAGGTAGCTATGGCTGAAGCAACACCCGAGTACAAGTCTATCACTGAATCTCTCAAGATCCTAGTTGCCAAGAAAGACTATCTTGAATTGTCTCTCGCATCTTATGAAAGAAGACACTCACTCCCACAACTACAAGAATAGATCAAGTCAAATTCACTGTTCTGTGAAGCATGTAAAGGCAGTGGTCATTCTACTCTATCCTGTAACATTCTCTATGATGATGTTCTGGGAAATACTTGTGCCCAAGGAGATAATAGTCAAACGGAAAATATGAATGTTGTCAACACCATCCCTGGTCAGGGGTACTATAATCCAAATCAGAATAGGAACCATCTAGGTTTTCAATATGGAAATCCTTCTGGAGTAGAAAACTCGTGACAACTTGGTTCAAATATTCAACAATGAGGCCCGCCAGGATTCCAGTATAACCAACAACTAAATTTTGGGAATCAAGGGAGCTTTAGAGGAAATTATCAGAATAGAAACTACAAAAATTATCAGAACAATTCTTAGTTCCAGAACCCCAACCAAGTCCCCTATCAACAACAACAACAAGGGCAACAAGCTGGTCCCATCTCTCCTGATGGCAAATTTCCAGTTATTGAGAAGATGCTGCAGTCGCAGCAGACTATGATAGCTAACCAGCAAGCCCATCAGAAGGCTATTGAATCTCAACTAGATCAACTTGCAGCTAGCATGAAGCCACCTACTAGAGCCTTTTCTGGCCAACCAGAGAACAACCCTAAGCACCCGGAGTAATTGAAGGTTGTCCCCACCAGGTTTGGAAAAGACTATTCTGATCCTCTTGTCAAGGCACCTATGGTTATTACAGATGAGGATGACTCTGAGGTTGTCCAAGACTCTACAACATCTGAGTCTCAACTAAAAGATCCAGCGACTATTGATAAGACAAACGAGGAAGGTTCTGAAAAATCTACTACTGCAGAAAAAGGAACACCGGAGCCAGATGTGCCAGTGTACAAGCCCCGTCCTCCTTTCCCAGCTCGTTTGAAGCAGACAAAGATCGATACTCGATTCAACAAGTTCAAGGAAGCTATGAAGAAGATTCATGTTGATATACCCTTTCTAGATGTGCTGGCCGAGATACCATCCTGGACTAAATACTTAAAGTCTCTCCTTACAAGGAAGTATATAACTGAAGAATACAAGACAGTTAAGTTAGCAACAACCACTTCTGATATCATCCAGAGTAAGATGCCCAAGAAGTAGAAAGATCCGGGATCCTTTGGGATTTCATGTCATATTGGTGACACTTCACATAAGAAGGGATTGGCCGATATTTGTGTGAGCATATCTATCATGCCACTTAGCCTTTGCAAGAGGCTAGGGTTTGCAGAACTACTCCCAACTAGCATGACCATACAACTTGTAGATAACCCTATTACTCTTCCCTTGGGAATCATTGAAGATGTCCCTGTCAAGGTTGGAAAAGACTCTTATGTCCCATGTGACTTTGTCATCATGGATATAAAGGAAGATGCCAGATACCCTCTTATCTTCGGCCGTCCATTCCTCACCACTACAAGAGCTTTGATTGATGTTGAAGCAGGGACCTTGCTTCTCAGATTAGGTAAAGAAGCCCTTGAGTTCAAAGTTTTTGAAAGCATGCGAAGACCGAGCATGCAAGAAGAAGTCTATTTGATTGATTGGATTGAGAAAATGTCACTCCTCACACAAGAGGAATATGAACAAGACAATCCTTTAGAAGTTGCTCTAACAAACCCATCTGTTGATGATTCCATCAGAAAACAAGTTAAGGATTGTATCCTTCACCTCGACTCTGTAGAAGAAGATCCTGAAGCTAGGTTTGAGGAACTCAAAGATGTGAATGTAACTGAAGAGCCATGCGAGAAGCCAAAAGCCCCTGAAATGAAGCCCCTAACTAAGGGACTGAAGTATGTGTTTTTGGATGATCTCAAGGTTTGTCGAGTATTATAAATTCCAATCTAACAATCGAACAAGAAGATAAACTCTTGAAAGAATTAAAGAAATGAAAGAAAGCTTTCAGATACAAGATGAGTGATCTCACCGGGGTCAGTCAAGCACTTTGCATGCACAAAATCCCTATGGTGGAAGACCACAAGCTGACTGTTGAGCATTAATGAAAGTTGAATCCTAATATGAAGGAAGTAGTCTGCTACGAAGTCATCAAGTTGCTCACTACCAGAATCGTCTATCCGATATCTGACTCACCTTGGGTGAGTCCTGTTCATGTTGTCCCAAAGAAAGGTGGCACTACTGTGATACAGAATGAAGATAATGAACTCATCCCCACTCGAACAGTAACTGAGTGGAGGATGTGCATCAATTACAGGAAGTTGAACAAGCCCGCACGCAAGGACCATTTCCCTATGCCTTTTCTAGATCAAGTTTTAGAACGATTGGCTCACTAGGAATATTTTTTCTATCTCGATGGTTACTCTGGATTCTATCAAATTCCTATACGTCCAGATGACCAAGAGAAAACTACTTTTACCTGCCCCTTTAGAACATACACTTTTAGAAGGATGCCATTCGAGCTCTATAATGCGCCTATAACCTTTCAACGTTACATGGAAGCCATATTCGCTGGTCTAACTAAAACTATCATGGAAGTTTTCATGGATGATTTCTCCGTATATGGGGATTCATATGAATCATGCCTGAAGCACCTCTCCCTAGTCCTCAAATGATGTGAAGAAGCACATCTTGTGTTAAATTGGGAGAAATGTCACTTTATGGTAAAAGAAGGCATTGTCCTTGGCCATAGGGTCAGTAACTGAGGAATTGAAGTGGACAAGGCCAAGATCGAAGTGATCTCCAAACTCACCATACCGACCAATGTAAGAGAGGTCCATGCATTTTAGGGCAATGCAAGCTTTTACAGAAGGTTTATCAAAGATTTCTCCAGGATAACCAAGCCTATGACCAACTTATTACTAAAAGACATTGATTTCCATTTTCACGAAGAATGTATCAAAAGTTTCAACAATCTAAAGCATGTCCTTACAACAACACCCATCATCCGAGCTCCAGATTGGGGTCACCCATTTGAAATTATGTGTGATTCCAGTGATTACGCTGTGGGTGCATTTTTAGGCCAATATATAGAGAAGAAACATCATGTCATTTACTATGCATCAAAGACCCTTGACGAAGCTCAGAGGAATTATGCAACTACTAAGAAGGAACTCCTAGCAGTCATATATACCTTTGACAAGTTCATATTCTACCTCATTGGTTTGAAGGTTATTGTCTATACATATCATGCTGCTATTCGTTGCCTCCTGAAAAAGAAAGATGCAAAACCTAGGCTGATAAGATGGATTCTCCTCCTACAAGAATTTGATCTAGAGATAAGAGATAAGAAAGGTACAGAGAATGTTGTGGCAGACCATTTGAGTCGTATCCACACCCTGGACACTGAAACTACCCCCATTAACGAGTCTCTTCCAGATGACCATCTCATGAAAATCTCAAAAGCTACTCGTTGGTACTCGGACTATGCGAACTACCATGCAGCAAGTGTCATCCACCCTGAATGTACCGGAAATGCACTGAAAAAATTCATGCATGATGTGAGGTGATGCGATGATTTTGAGTCACATTTATAGACTTGTTTCACTCACGTTTTATGCGTTTATTGGTCATTTTGGTGGTTAATATTGCATAATTCACTTACTTTAGTCTATGACCCTTCTAAGCATCAATTCTCCCTTATTTTATTGTTTTGAGAATAAATGATTATAGTAATATGTTTTATTTCAGCTTATGTGGTTTTGTGTTGCAATTTCAGGAAAAATGCATATCTGCAGCTGTCGATACCGTCGACGACTGTCGATACTATCGACACAGCCACAGGTTGTCAGTCGCAAGGAGCAGTACAGAGTCGATACCATCGATAGGGAAGTCGATGGTAGCGACTTACCATCAGATTGCTGGTGAGAAGATAGTCGATACTATCGACTATAAAGTTGATACTATCAACACGTGGAGCTTCAACGACGGTAAAGGGATAAAACCGACTCTAAGGGTGTCGATACCATCGACCCGCGTCAATGGTATTGAGTCAGCATCACGCACAATGAAGAAAAGAAAAGAAGACTTGCCGATATCGCGCAGGGTCGATACCATCGACTCGCGTCGATGGTATCGACACCGTCAGATGCAAGTTTGTTTCAAATCGATCTAAATCCGACGGCTGTGATATTTTTGCAACATAACTCGGTGATTATACCTAATGATGGCAGACAAGAGAAGGGGATCACGTCATTAGCCGTGGCACACGTTCTGAGAAGGTGTGGAGAGAAGAACGGAGCCCAGAAGCACGCCCCAGCCATTCCGGAAGACGAAGAAGACATTTTTCCACCACCGAAAGGCTGTAGATCGCGCATTCCACGCCGAGGAATGCTTGGATCTTCTCTGTTCAAGGATTTCATTACTTATTCATGTTTTTCTCCATGTTTCTCCTTTTCTCAACCATGTTTTGCTCTAAGATGAACATGCGGGGCTAATCCCCTTTATCTTTAGGACCGGGAGTAGCCCGGGGAAGCATTGTATGACATTTTTATCATAGTAATTCATATTTTACCTCTTAAATCCATGGTATGATTTCGTTTTCTCAATTATATTGTTATGCTTGATCACCATAATGATAATCTAATGCCTTTAATTACTTTAAAAGAAGAATTAACGGTTGAAAAGAGACGAAATTCACATTAATTAACAAATCCCTTGAACAAGGTGATGTAAGGTTAATGGTGGAAACCCAGAGGTCGATTCTAATGCACCTAGTTTAGGGTATATTTTACTACGATGGTGGAACTGACCTAGACATAGGTAGTGAATTGTACCACGACATTGGGCAATTATGACTACAGGCCACTACCCGGATTGAGAGATGAACTTGAATTATTATACAGAAATTCATACAATGAAAACCCACGGTGAAACCACAATCCTAAAGATCTCCATTTTAATTGATTAAACTAAACATTTAATCGATTGCTTTGTTTTATTTTATTTTATTTTTACAACAACTCTCAAACTCTTTTAATCGATCTAGCTAATTGTGAGTAGTTAGAAGTAGTCTACCGATAATTTAGTGTCACTGAGTTCGACTCGGGCCTCACAAGGGCCTATACTACATTGATGTGTGCACTTGCGTTATACACACGATAAAATTGTGTCAAGTTTTTGGTGCCGTTACCGGGGACACCACAATTGTCGACACTACGAGTGCTGCGAGAGGGCATTCTAGGCCATCTTTTATTTTTATTATTTTGTAATCATTTCTAAAATTCATAGTCTATTGTTCACATTTTGTAATCGTCTAGCACGATATTGAACAAAAATTATCATTTTGTAGGTACTGTGCATGGTGCAGACGCATAGCAGTGACTACACGCAAAAAGCACCAGCGGTTCCACTGCCGAGACCAGACGACGAGGAGAACAACATTCAACACCATCTGGAAAATATAGATTCCGACTCCGAACAAGAAGGTATGGCAGAAGAGCAGAAGATATGGGAGAAGATAAAGACTTCTTCCTCATCCTCTTCAAAGAGGCCAATTAAGAAGCAGGCGATCAACATTCTGACTTATAAGATTGATCCTGCATTAATCAACTTGGTCAAGTCAAATGCATTCCATGGGCTAAAGAACGAAGACCCGGTGACTCACATCAGTCAATTCGTGGAGAACTGCGATATGATCAAGATAGATAGGTTCCCGCAGGAGACACTGTACCTGAAGCTGTTTCTGAGCTCTCTGGCGGGAAATGCACGAGAATGGTTGCATAATCTTGACGATGAGTATGTGGAATCATGGAATCACATGGTGGAAGTGTTTTTGAAAGGTTCTTTCCACCTAAGAAGACAAATGATATGATTATAAAAATTCATAACTTTAGTCAGAAAGCAGGAGAAACTTATTCGGAGACCTGGGAGCATTTTCAGATTATGTTGAGGAGGTGCCCACACCATGGTTTGGACAAGGAGAAAAAAGTTAAAATCTTCTATTTTTCTCTTTCCGAGCATGATAGAAGTAATCTGGATTCAGCAGGTTCAGGGTTCTTCCTAAACAACAAAGGTATGAGGTGTTGGGAGATTCTGAAAAATATGGCAAAGAAGCAATCTTGGGGTGACAGGGATGAACCAGAACAAGTGAAAGTTGCAGGTGAGTCCAGGGCCATCAAGGAGCTGAATGATAATTAGACCATTTAGCTAAGAAATTGCTTGCCAAAGAAGATGTAGAATCCGATGAGGAAGCCCAGGTAAAATTTATGCAACAACAGGGCTATAGAAACAATGATTATGCTTGGAGGAAGGATAAGAAATTCTCATGGAAGGATCCAAACAACTTCCTACAAGATCCAAATGCAAAACCACAACCAATGGCTGAAGACAAAAGCACCGAGTTGCTTAGTCTAGTGGTGCAGCAAAATAAGGAGATGATGAGCATGTTTAGTAAGAAGCTGCAGTCTCAGGGTGAGATCTAGACTAAATTTGGGCAGACATTGCAAAGCCATTGAGCACAGATGAGGGCATTAGAGACGACTGTGACCCAGATTTACAATGAAGTGGCAGCCATGAAGCATGCTAATCAACAAAGACAGGATGGGAATGTAGAGGTTGTTCAAGCACATCATCAAGTAAAGTACATATCTATGATTACTGAGGCAGAGCCTCCGGTGGTGGAAGTCCAGGATAAAAGAAAAATGATTTTTGATACGCAGGCTACATCGAAAATACCGTATCCTCGCAGTCATTATGGTCTACCAGGCGGATATGTCCCATTCACAAAAACCCGCCAAGAGCCCATCACGGTCGTGCCTGCACCTAGGCAAGAAGAGCATGTGAAGGTCATGTGTCATGGTGAAGGTACATTCCCTGTGAGGGAGTAGCCGCCACAAGTTGCACCTATTGCAAATGATGTACCAAAGTCTTCGCCAGAGGGTGACATTGAAGCCAGCTTGGGGGAGGAGACCCTGAAAAGCCCATATGTGCCACCTCATAAGTGTCTAAATGAGGTAGTTGTGTCTTTTCCGGACAGCCCGAGGCCGAAGAAATAGCATCGGCACTACATGAAGTTCTTGGAGATGTTTAGGAAACTCCATATCAATATTCCGTTAGTGGAAATGATAGAGCAAATTCCAGCTTACGGAAGGTTTATTAAAGAAATCATCACCAAGAAAAGGCAGATCAAAGACACAGATGTTTGCCGGGTGAACCAGATGGTGAGCTCAATTCTCCATGGGAGTCTACCATAGAAAAGGAAAGATCTGGGAGGTTTCTACATCCCATGTTCTATAGGTGGTCAACATTTTCCACAAGCACAGTGTGACTCAGGGGCCAGTATTAATCTTATGCCACTGTCCATGTTTCAAAAGCTTGGGTTGAAGGAACTACAGAAGTCTAGTATGACTATCGAGCTAGCGGATGGGTCCATTGTGAAGCCATACGGAGTGTGAGAGGATGTACTTGTCAAAGTAGACAAGTTTATCTTTCCAGTGGATTTCATTGTTATGGATGTGCCACAACTCAAGGGTTGTGAAATGCTCTTAGGAAGGCCATTCCAAGCAACAACCGATGTTGTCACTGCCATTGGGAGAGGTACTTTGACCTTGGGGATTGGCTAGGATCGAGTTGAGTTCAAACTGTCGCATGATCCCCTGGGCACACTCTCCAAAGCTCCAAAGTGATGAAGCTTTATTCGTCTAGCCTAGACGTTAAATAAGGGCGCTTGTTGGGAGGCAACCCAGCCATTGGTAGTTTTGTTTAGTTTCTTTTTCATTAGTAAGTTAGTTTGATTGGATTTTGTTTTTAGTGTAAATAAGGTACCTTGATCATTTGTTCAATGTGAAGGAATGAGGCAGGGTCGATACCATCGACACTTGAGTCGATGGTATCGAGATGGGCACAGGTAGGCGGCTGCAAAAATCTCTCTACGTCGATACTATCGACGGCCTCGTCGATGGTATCAACACATCATCAGGTTTCTCGCCAGAATGAGGTCGATAGTATCGACATAGGTGTCGATACTCGTGAGATCTCTAGAGATATTCAGATGAATTTGTCTGAGTGAAGTCGATACCATTGACGGGCCTATGGATGAACTCAGGATGACAGCTTATGAGAATGCCTGAATCTTTAAAGAACGTACAAAGTTATGGAACGATGGTCATCTGAAAAGGAAAGACATTCAAGTAGGAGACCAAGTTCTCCTATTTAACTCGAGACTAAAATTATTCCCTGGGAAACTCCGATCTCGATGGTTTGGGCCATACATTGTCAAGAGTATCTATCCACATTGTGCTTTTACCTTATGGAGTGAAAAGTCAGGCAATTTTGTGGCAAATGGCCAACGCTTGAAAAGATATTTCACCACAGCTGATACTAGCACTGATGAATCGATGAGTCTGTCCAAACCAACATATCTACTAGAAAACTGAAGAAATCAAGTCGAGCTAACGACATAAAACAAGGGTGCTTGTCGGGAGGCAACCCGGTCCTTAGCTTAGTTTTTATTTTTAGTTTTAAAATTAGACAATTTTGCACATGGTAGACAATGCATCACAAGATGCAATCTTACGTCCTGATAATTTTCATTTTCGAAATTTCAGATGGAGGACACACACTGATTGGAATGTAACCACATCTGATGGTCCAACCAGCATGAGTTTTTCCCTCCATCTCGGATTTAGAGTTTGCTTGGGACGAGCAAATTTCTAAGTTCAGGGTGGAGGGTGGGTGGTACGTACTTTACTTTCCACTCTCTCCTACCTGTTTCAGATTTAAGATTTCATCATTGCAATTTTGAGAAAAATTTTCAAAATTTTTCAAAAATTTTGAAGTTTTCAAAGTAGTTTGTATAGAAACCTGATGAAGTTTTGACGCTTTTATTTCAATCTAAGCCATTACCTAGTCGGCTATCCCATTTTTTCCATGCATTTTTGAATCATCATACCCTACTTATTCGAAGCAAAGTCTCAAGGGGGACAAGTTCTGAGACTAGCCAATGGTTAGAAATCACAATGTGAAGCTTATGAATCCTAACATCATGATCAGTAAATATGTCAAGTATCTGTCGAACGGAGAGGGATAAAACACATTGTGCTTCCTAACTGACTAGTGGAGCAATAGCATGGAATCTCTACCAGATCCTCATCAAGCCATTATTTGAGCAGAGTAAGATAAGGAGAACAACTCAGTGCATTGAATTGTAAATCAAGTTGCATTTTGATCTCAACTCTCTTCTACACTTCTTCTATCATCTTATTACCCCTCCATCCATCATAAAGAAACAAAAATAGCCAAAATAGTGCCAAACCCTAAGTTTGGGGTGGCACACCATCTTTTTCTATATCTGCTTCTTCCATACCCCTCACAAATTAATAGGGGCATACCACCAAAGAAAGATGCCAAAGCACACACAAAAAATGCAATCTCGAGTCGAATAGAGGAGAGATTCGCACAAAAAAATTACAATAAATGAAATTGCAAATGATACAATAAAAATCTCAAGTCGAATAGAGGACAGATTTATTTCTTCCTTCCATATCACCCTTCACTCCCTTTTCCACCTGCTGGCACAATGAATGCCTACGCTTACCAATATCCTAAAAACACCAGTGTCACATCAGGTGCACACTTGTTGTTCTGCAGGTATCTCTGGACTTTTACAAAACTATTAGACATGCTTGATGTTGGAAATAGTGGAGAGGAAGTGATATTGGGAAGTGAACTTGAGAACAAAGATATGGTAAGATGTGTTCTCTGATCTTAGGAAGTTGAGATGCTTAGTCATACATAGCAGAAAAGAAATAATTGTGATGTGAATATGAGGCAATCACGCAAGTTGAAAGTATTCATTTGGTGACTGTATTAGATTTTGTGTTACTCGAGGACGAGCAACATTTAAGTTCGGGGTATTTTGATGAATGCATTTTCATCTTAGTTCAGTCACCTCGTTTGGTCCAGTTTTGGTTGCATTTGTGTGTTTATTGGCCATATCTTCTTATATGCAACTTATATTGGGCTTAATTGAATTATCATGAATTTAATTGTATTTTTGCAGCCTTGTGCATGTCGTTTTGAGCTTTGGGCCTTATCTCCTAGGCCCATACCATTTTCTTTTAGGCTTTGTTTATTTCTGATCAACAACGAGCGCCAACCCCTCTTCTTTTCTTTATTCATACGCCTCTTACCAAGACACTGGGCCCCACCTTCCCACTAACGCATCACGACCAGTGCCCTTCACCCTCACAGATCGTGATCCCTTCTACCCTAGTAACTACGACCTACCCCTCTTCATTCCTTTCTCGACCGCGATCACCACACTCAACATCAGGACTCTGCCAGTAGATAACCGCGATCACGGTTTGTTGTCCGTGATCAGACACTAGAGAGAACCATGAGTACCTGTCCATGATTTCCAGATCGCGACCCAACCATAACACCGCGACCGCGGCAACACGTCAACACTCCCCCCTCACACCCCTGATTCTTCTCTAATCTGCCTCCTCACCTCTCTGCTCCTTCCCACCTTCATCTTCCTTGCTGCAACCCTACTTACGCATGCTACCCTTCGTCTCAGTCACGTTGGCGACCCATTTCTATCCATCTTCCTAACACCGTGCCCGTGGTTTGTTCAACACCTAACCGTAGATGCCTGTCTGTGATCCCATAATCACAACCTCCACTCTTCCTCATGGCTGCAACTCCTCTTGAATCGCGACCAAGCAGTGAACAGACCGCGCCCGTGATCTACATGAAGGAACCACGATCAGTGTGAAAGTTAAAAACTATGACCAAGCCAAGTTTAAGCAGACCGCGACTGTGGAAAAAGCTGTGACCTGTTACAAATTACTAAGGTCGCGAAAGTAAGTCAATTCCAACCTACTTATAAATAGAACACGACCCCCAACCATTTAGATATCATCTCTAGGCACCGATAGGCTGCAGGTCTGCCCTGAGCCTAGGGAGATGATCCCCACAGCCAAGAGCCTGCCCCCATTGTGGTCTTGTGCCCCGTTCACCCAGATCCGAAGTAGAAACTCAGATCTACAAGCCACCCCATCCAGATCTAGATCTGGATCTATATCTTTGGCATCCACGAGCTGCTCCTCTTGCCGCGAGCAAGGATTATGAGAAAAAAGAGAAGGTGGAGAGAGAAGATCTGCCCCGTCTGCCGTTGTGTTCTTCCTTCATCCAGATCTGCCCTGACGTTGTGTAGAAGACTGTTTCTCCATCGAGATGTGATCATCTTCTTCACCATGCTCATGGAAGAATCTTCTCTCTCTCTTGTTTTTCTTATTTCTCTCACCATGAGCGAGTAGTTTCCTTTCACTGGGGTGTGGGGACTAGCCCCTCTACCCAAGATTACATGTTCAAATACTAAACGTTCCATGGCATGTATATAACTTTTCATTTCGTTGTTAATCTTTGATGTGTGCTTCCGGATTGATCATCTGCTTGCATTTATCTTGTTCCTTTCCTATGTTTTGAGAACTTCTAGATGTAGGATTTGAATGTCAATTAACGCGGTTGACTCCTTGATGAGAAATCGGATGGGATCCCTAAAGTCGTAAGTGTGTGATCCGTGAGGTGACGAGACATATAGCCTACGATGACGCTTCTGTGTGCCTGACGTCTGTAAATGGGGGCCCACAACTTGGGTTGGATATCTATATCTTTGGAGTCGTAAGTGTGTGATCTGGATGGTGGCGAGACATCTAATACCTAAGGTGATGCTTACGCGAACCTGACGCCCGTATGGGGGGTTTTGTAGCAGCTGTATTTGGATAGTTATATATCGCCTGGAGGTTTGTGAATGAATGTGTTTGCATGTGTAGTGGCAGTGAATCTTGGGACCATCCCAGTGATCCCCATCATTAACCTTTAGTCAATCTAAAACTTGATATTTACTTTCTTGCATTTAGTTTAATTAAACTCAAATAAACCAACCTTTGTTCTAAATATTAGTCTTGATCTAACTAGATTCGACTAGCAAAAGATTCTTAAAAACATTATCCCTTGGGATTCGATCCTCAACTATACTACGATAAGACCCGTCCGCTTGCGGGTGGTATTATTGCACAAGGTTTTGGTTAAGAACTCAGGGATTTCAACCCTGAGTGAGTTTGTTAGTGGGATGATAATTCACGTCAGTTTGATTTTCATGCCTCTTTATAAGCAAGACTAAGAAATATACATCCGTATTCATGTGATTGACTATGTGATATGTGAACTCATACTCATCTCAGACAATCTTCTCTAGTTCAAGGAACATGGATTGAATGTTGAGAGGATGATGATTCCATGCCTCGAGTTCAATCCAGATATCAGAGACAAAATAGCTATACAATCATGGTAACACTAATCACAAATTGTAGGTTGTAGTTGTTCTCCATCCTTCCAAATTACTTTGGTAGAAATGATGTGTGACTAGGCAACACTCTTTGCTTGTGATGTCATAAATATTTTATGAACATTCACCGCTAACATAATTATGGACTTATAGGGTTATAGACATAGGATACACTTGGATTAAAGGAATATATTCATGAATGATGTTTAGATTGAATGCTAAAGGTGTTTAGGTATTCAATTAAACAATCGTTCAATTGAATGGACTCAATATTACCAAGTTCAAGTCTTATACTGATTGTTTCGAGTGTTAGGTTGATTAGAAATTGAATAGGTTGAGTCTTGCCAGACTTGAGGCATGAGATGATTGTCTCGTGTGAACCAGATGGGCGGTTCATGGTCGTGAGACCACCGACTCAAATGAACGAGACAATCGATTTGTGATTGTGAGACGACTTGCTCTCATGAGCGAGACGTCCGACTCTTGGGGAAATTCGATTTCATCAAAGATTAGTACTAATGTTATGTTGTGAATTTATTGGATTCAAATTGCCAATTTGATTCAGAACAATAAACTACATGAAACAACCATTTCGTGATTCGAGATGCATGTATCGTAGTTCCCATGGTCTATAACATTCATGATTCTGGACCCTTCTACTCTGATAACACCCATTTTTGGGCTATTTAGGGCTTTTATTTCATTGTCAAAACTACCTTATAAATTGATTTTCCTCTTCGTTTTATCTTGTTACTACATATAAATAACATGCGCTATGCCCCTAACTCTTTTCTCATCTTTTGTAGAGATTTCCCTCATTTTTCCACCCAAAATCCGGAAGAAGGCCCGTCCCGGCCCATCTACAACAAGCACCTGCATCAGCCCTTTTACTGGTCGCCTGACATGCCCATTTACCCGTCACGGTCACTGCCCGATATGGCATCAACCCAATACAGTCATGTCGTATGAGGAGCCCCGACGAGCAGTACGCTATCTACCCGACAAGGAGCTTTGCCCACCATGACTCATCAAGCCCGATATGGGTTTGTCGCGTGATGTGAGTTACTCATCGGAAGCAGCTGCCTTCTAGGATCACCCGATACACTCGCAACCCAACACGCGACACCTACCGTGCTGGGTGACAACATGTCAACCATCCCCGAAGCCACGTAAACGGAGTCGATGAAGGACACGTGGCCCCACTAGGACCGCAACCTCTACCAGCTGCTGCCTATAAATAGCAACTACAAGACTCTGATGGGACGAGTCGTAACCCCATGAGAGCTAACTTCAGAAAGACATCAGGAGCTAGTGTGTCACGTTCCAAGGCATGTCGAGCGATACTAGGTGAGTACACCCCAGCCTGAGAGGGGCGGGAGGAGTTCACTTAGAACCCGTCCCGGTAGCCGCAACAACACGATATGACCAGGGAGGCAACCCCTGTCATGTCCCTAGATGGGCCTCAACCCGAGGCGGCTCGCCCCTCTATAACTGATACAAGGAACTTGAAAACCTAAGTGATTCCTAACCGGACACAATACCAAACCCGATACAGACTAACTGTTACAACATGTCACCCGAGAGAGCTGGCTGCCTGACACAGCCGTATCGAGTAGGAGTTCTACCCGATACGCCTTGGCCGTAACACCTGTCGCCTGAGAGGGTCGGCTTCCTGACACGGGTGTATCGGGCAGAGCTCCTGCCCGATACTGGGTTAGCATTCCCTTCGGGGTCTGCTGTTGTTTATCACCTTCCTAAATCAAGGAAGTCGATACCTATCTTCCCTTTTTAGTATTTTACTTTCATTACTTATGCATTATAACTAAAACCTCTTTACATATCTATGAGTATGGAATTAGTGGAGTTTAATACTTGTTGTTCTATGTTCGGTTCATTTTTGTTGGATAATTTCTTTATAGCATCTGAACTCTAGTCTTTTAGGCATGGATCATATTTTGACTAGCTATCAAATCATGTTTCCCATTCAACTCCCTTTAGAGAGGGAAGTCATAACTCTAGAGTTTGGTCTGCCCTGGGAGTATGAGAGTACCTAGGGCCAGGGCCGCCCCAGCTTATCTTCACACTCTAATCTATGCCCACCGCCCTTGAGAGAGGGAAATGGTGTGTGGTAAGAGGTATCCTCTTTGAGAGAAGAGGCTGCGGGATGTTTTCCATTGCTGCTTGTTATGCCTAAGTTTTCTTCCTTCATGCTTTACCTCAACGACAGTTTTATCTCCTCAGATTCTGTTACTTAAAACACCTATAAAAATCTTTAAACCCCAAAACTTAAATCTTTCTTGTAACTCCTTTTGGAGATAGGGTCTTTGTTTGTTTCCTTATGTTTAGTTCATGTTACAACACCCCCTTTTCTTGCACCCCCTTTTGATGTGCTTAGACAAGCGAAACTCAAGTTTTGAAGCATCGTTCTTCCTATCCCTATGTTCGACCCCGAACTACTTTGACCCTGTGCTAGTTGCAGGTGTCTTAAACATCTGGGTATTATAATTTTCTAAAGTCTGATAACCTAGACATGATTCCATTCTTGGACCCACGTTTAAGGCTCATCAACTTTTTGGCGTCGTTGCCGGGGAATGGCAAAGAAAACCGTTCTATGATCTTTAGTTTTTCTTGCACTTTGACAAAACCTTGTACATATGCATATAATACTACAATTATTTACTGCACATAATATTTACTGTTCATAATTTATACAATGGCCTTACACCTTTGTTTCTTTCCAGGTACTCCTTTCTTTCTTTCTAGGTCATCCAAGCTCTTGACAAGTCATGGATGACCAAGCCCCTGAAGCTCGCTCTCTTCGCTCATTTGTTCAAGTTCGAGCTAATGACGAGAGAAACCTGGTTGTCACACAACCTCTAAATGTCACCAACTTCGAACTAAAGCCCTCCTTCCTCCAGCTCCTACAACATAATAGGTTAAGAGGAAACACCTTTGAGGAGAACCCGTATAATCATCTAACGACATTCAAGAGGACGTGCAACACCTTTAAGATCAACAAAGTCCTGCTGACACATATCTACATCCAGTGCTTCCCATTCTCACTGAGGGTCAATGCACTAGAATGGTACACCAGCTTACAGGATGGGAGCCTCCCTGATTGGGAGCATCTTGCCAATGCTTTTATCGCCAAGTTCTTCCCCATCGAGAGGACCATGATATGTCAAAACAAGATCACGAGGTATTCCCAGAAGCCCTCAGAGAATCTTCATGAGACTTGGGAAAGATTCTAGAGCTACCAACGTGAATGCCCGCTTCATTGTTTTTCGGAATCAAAGCTCATCACCACGTTTTACAATGGGGTGTGCCCCGCTGAGAGGAAGTCCTTGAATGTTGCTGTTGGCAGTGATTTCTTGGGACTTAGTGCCCAAAGACCCAGGGAGATTATTGAAAACATGGCTACAAACCAACAAGACGGAGAATACAATCAAGAGTCACTAAGTCACACCACTCCAAGTGAATCTAAGGCTATGGAGGCCCTCGCAGCCAAGCTTGACAAGATGATGACAGATGTCTAGTCCCTCAAGGAGCAAGGTTACAAAGGGAAGGTTCGACATGATGTCATGAAGAGTTGTGTCACCTGCGGAGAGCCCGACCATATGTCAGATTTCTACCCGCACACCACACCCCAAGAAGATCTCGAAGGGGACTTTACAGAGAACTTGAGTTTTGTTCAATACTAATGGCCTGACCATCCTGGTTTCTCTTATGGGAACACCAGTGCTACTGATAACTCTCACCAGCTGGTGAGTGGGAAACCTTCAGGAGGACCATCAAATCAGCAACGACAGACCAGGTTCTAGTAGTATAGGGCCTTCCAACAAAACTAGCAGCCACGACCATATTTGACGATGAAATTTATGTCCTTCGCCAAGAGATAGAACGAAATCAATGAAAAGATGCACAAGAGCTCAGTGGATAGCATGGCTCTACTCAAACTAATGCAGCAATAGATGGGTGGTTTTACCACCCAAATAGGGGAGCTCTAGCAGCATAACAAACATATTGATCAGCAGCTGGCAAGCCTCACCCAATCCATCAACCATTAGGTGGGGCGTTTCCCCTCCAATACTGAAGCCAACCCACGAGGACATGAGATGGCAAAAATGGCCGTTCTAAGGTCAGGAATGATTGTATCACCAGCCGTTGAGGAGACAGTAACGTCAATAGCAACACCCGCCGAAGGAGTTAGCACAGAGGTTGTTGAGGAAGAAGTTCTGCATAGGTCAAAGAAAGTAGTCAAAGACAAGGTTAATGAAGTCTCTTGTGAAGAGCGTCCAGATAAGTATGCAACCCGTGTTCCATTCCCACATAAGATGGTAAAATCCAAGTGGAAGAAGAGGTATGAAAAGTTTCTGGCTGCTATAAAGAAGTTGTATGTGTACGTCTCGTTCCTATATGCCATTGAAGAAATGCCCACTTATGCCAAGTTCCTAAAGGACCTAATAACAAGAAAAAGGAAAGGAGAAGATGTAGAGACTGTGAAGCTTGCCAAGATGTCTAGTTCTTTCATCAAAACTAATACGCCTTTGAAGAAGAAGGATCCAGGGGCCATTGTAATCCCCTTTCACGATGGAGATAATGTAACTCGGAATGGTCTAGTAGACCTAGGGGACAACATCAGTCAGATGCCACTGTCCCTTGCCAAGAGAGTGTGGCTCACCGATATGGTAAGAACTAACATGAGGATACAACTAGCTGACTATACCTTCACCCGGCTAGTTGGTGTCGTTGAAGATGTGCCCATCCGAGTGGGATGTTTCTTTATCCCTTGTGATATTATTTTGATCGACACCATAGAAGATTCGAGCTGCCGTATCATTTTTAGGAGACCCTTCCTTGCCACCAGCTGAGCTCTTATCAATGTTGAGGCGGGAATGATTACGATCCATGTTGGAAGAGATCACACCAATTTCAACATCAGTGATTGTATGAGGGCCCCCTCATTCTTTGAATCCTCCTACTTTGTTGAGAGCTATCAGCAGTTATGTGACAAATTATAAGAAGAGAAGGCCATGGTAGATCCTTTGATGCACACCTTAACTGGCGAGTTGTGAGAGATCGATGATCCTGAGGTTAGGGAATTGTTGGCCTATCTGGATATGGAATAAACGACTGAGGATGAAGATCCTATTGAGATAGTTAGATATCCCGCTCTCCGAGAAGCCCCTGCTGAAGAACAGAAAAAGGAAGTCCCACCATAGCTAAAAGTCTTGCTGAAAGGCCTTGAGTATCATTTTCCAGATCAAGAGAAGATGCACCCGGTAATCATCAACTCGGAGTTGACTAATTTCCAGAAAGACCAGCTGCTCAAAGAGTTAAGGCTGTAGAGGAAAGCCTTGGGCTACTCAATCAGGGACTTGAGAGGGATAAACCCTTCGGTGTGCATGTACCAGATCCATCTGGAGGAGGACTGTAAGTCGTATGCCCATCCGACTCGGAGTTGACTAATTTCCAGAAAGACCAGCTGCTCAAAGAGTTAAGGCTATAGAGGAAAGCCTTGGGGTACTCAATCAGGGACTTGAGAGGGATAAGCCCTTCGGTGTGCATGTATCGGATCCATCTGGAGGAGGACTGTAAGCTGTATGCCCAGCCGCAAAGAAAGCTGAATGAAAAGCTTCGTGAAGTCGTTAGCAAAGAAGTAGTTAAGCTCCGAGATGCTGGAATTATCTACGCTATTAGTGATAGCATGTGGGTGAGTCCAATCCAAGTAGTTCCCAAGAAGGGATGGATGACCTTGGTCAAGGGAGATGATGGGGTCGAGGTGGCCACCAAGATGGTTACTAGATGGCAGATGTGTATAGATTATCAGAAACTTAACACCACCACTCACAAGGACCATTTCCCTCTTTTTTTCATCGATCAGATGCTGGAACGCCTAGCCCATCATTCCTACTTCTGCTGGCTGGATGGGTACTCAGGTTTCTACCAGATCCCCATCCACCCTGATGACCTGTAGAAGACGACTTTCACTTGCATCTATAGAACTTTTGCCTTTAGAAGAATGCCCTTTCGGCTCTGTAATGCACCTGCTACCTTCCAGAGGTGTATGAACGCCATTTTTGCAGATATGCTTGAAGACAAGATGGAAGTGTTCATGGATGATTTCAGCGTGTAAGACCGCTCGTTTGATGATTGTTTGAACAATCTATCCCTCGTAATGAGAAGATCTGAAGAACATAGACTCACCCTCAACTGTGAAAAATGCCATTTTATGGTACGAGAGGGGATTGTTCTTGGACACAAGGTGTCAAGTAAAGGTATTGAAGTCAATCCATCCAAGGTTGAGGCGATAGCTAAGCTCCCACCACCTACTTTAGTTATAGGTGTTCGTAGTTTTTTGGGTCATGCCGGTTACTACCGGTAGTTTATAAAGGATTTTTCAAAGATAGCCAAGCCTCTCTCTAACCTTCTAGTAAAAGATGTGAAGTTCGACTTCACGGAGGAGTGTATGAAGGCATTCTCAACTCTGAAGGGCACTTTAATATCTTCACCAATTCTCCAGTCCCCTGATTGGAGTCTTCCGTTTGAACTTATGTGTGACGCCAGTGATTTTTCTATAGGGGTCGTACTTGGCCAAAAGAGAGACAAGAAGCATAATGTTATCTTTTATGCGAGAAAGACCCTAGACGAGGCTCTATAGAATTACAGGACTACAGAAAAAGAAATGCTAGCTATCGCGTACGCTTTCGACAAGTTCAGGTCTTACCTCGTGGGTTCAAAGGTGGTTGTTCACACTGACCACAGAGCTATTAAATATCTAATGTAGAAGAAGGATGTAAAGCCCAGACTGCTACGTTGGGCACTGTTGTTACAAGAGTTTTATCATGAGATCAAAGACAAGAAGGGCTCAGAGAATGTGGTTGCAGGCCATCTCTCCAAGATTCGGGTGCAAGATGATCACCCACTGCCCATCAATGAAATCTACCCTGATGAATCCATCTACTTAGCCCAGTCAGCCGACCCTGAGGGGCCATGGTATGTATATTTCTGCAACTACCTGGCCTGTAAGCAACTTCCCCCAGATATGTCTTATAATAAAAAGAAAAAGTTCTTCTCTAATTTAAATAACTATTATTGGGATGATCCCTTGTTGTTCAGGCATTGTGCTGATGGGTTATACAGAAGATGCATACCCGAAGAGGAAGTTTCAAAAATTTTGTTCAAATGTCACTCCTCTCCATATGGAGGACATCTGGGAGGTGAGAGGATATCTACGAAGGTTCTACAATCTGGTTTGTACTGGACAACCTTGTTCAAAGATACTCATGCATTTGTAAAGTCTTGCAATGAATGCCAACGAACTGGGAACATTTCCCATTGTAATGAGATGCCGCTATCGGATTCGATTGAAGTTGAAATTTTAAATGTGTGGGGTATTGATTATATGGGACCATTTCTCTCGTCCCACCATTTCAAATATATTCTTGCCGCGGTCTACTATGTCTCTAAGTGGGTTGAAGCAGTTCCCACCTCTACGTGTGATGCTAAGGTAGTGATCAAACTCTTCACCAAGATTATCTTTCCAAGGTTTGGAGTTCCAAGGACCATCATCAATGATGGCGGCTCTCACTTCGCTGAAAGACAGTTTGAATCACTCTTGCGTAAGTACGGTGTTCGCCACACAGTTGCGACGCCATATCATCCACAAATGTTCAGTCAGGTGGAAGTGTCCAATCGACAGATCAAGTAGATCTTAGAGAAGACAGTTGGCAAGTCCTGCAAGGACTGGTCGGCTAAGTTAGACAATGCTCTCTGGGCGTACATGACTACTTTTAAGACACCGTTGGGGGCATAAAGCTTTCTGGGCAATCAAACCGCTCAATATGGACCAGACACTAGCTGGAAAGAAAAGGTTTCTTCAACTACAAGAGCTTGAGGAGCTGAGACTCCACACCTATGAAAACGCTAGGATCTACAAGTTGAGGACCAAGATTTGGCATGATGCACATCTGAGGAAAAAGGACGTCAATGAAGGTGATAACATTTTTCTATTTAAATCTTCTATCCATCTTTTTCTAGGGAAGCTGCAGAGTAGATGGTCTGGACCTTTCACCGTTGCAAAGATTTACCCATCTGGGATGATGGAGCTCTACGATAAGGACGTTCCAACAAAATTCTTTCCAGTGAACGGACATAGAGTAAAAAGGTTTTATGAAGATGAAGCTTTTGTGAGAAGATCAGTGATGGCCCTGTAAGAAGCTGGAACAACAACCACTGGAGTGGAGTAAAAGGATTTGCTGCTATCGAGCTGACGATAAAAACTATAGTGCTCATCGAGAGGCAGCCCGAGTTTTATTTTTCAAGCATAGGATGTTATTTCCCTTCCTAAAGAAAAACATTACAAACATTATCATTGTAATAAGGCCCGAGTTAGTGCATGTGCCACGTGCACAAAATCCCTCATTTTATGGGCCATCGACTTAGTTTTTATAAGCTTTGACAAGTGGTACTATCTGAGGCTAAAAGCCTTCTTTCATGCCAATGATGTTTTACCCATCAATGCTCTATGACTTCAATTTTCTACCCTTGTTTTGTTTTTCATTTTTACTCTTTTGATAATCTTAATGGGCGTGTTCCAACCTGTTCCCTTCCTTCTCACCTTGCGTGACACGCGATTGCTAACCGAACTACCTTCACCTCTATCAGGTGACATCGTCGGCCCCTTGAATTACATGTCAAGCAAGTTGCGAGTATCGCGTGACACACCCGTATCAGCCAAAGTTGTATCGGTCAAAGTTGCATCGTTGTGTCGTGTCGGGCATCTCCATCACCCCTGGGCCCCAACTCTCAGCCCTCGTCTTCGGCATCCACTTCAATAACATCGTCTTCTTCCTCCTCCAACGGGCCCTCCACAACGCCCGAGGAAGAAATGACGAACAAGACCGCTGACAGGGCTCCAGCAGGACAGGAGAGCACCCGCGACGTCAACATGGCCTCTCCCTCATTCTCCCTAGAAGAAGCTAAAGACACAGACATATCCATCAACCTAGTAGAGGGCTCTTCTAATGAATCTGAGGGAGAAGGGGGTGACATATATTCTGCCAACAACAAACACTCACTAGAGCAAGAACTTCGACGGCATACACATTTTCTATGCCGTCAGAGATTCCCTCCTTCGAGATGGCCAATTTCGACCGACGGGCCATTGGCTACCTGACGATTAGAGACCAGAAGCTTCTAAATGAGGTCTTGAGGTCACAGGAAGATGGAGAGGATGTCGTCTGGAGCAACAATTACTTCTTTGTACTCCGCTCCCCAGCCGTAGTAGGGAAGATCCTCTTCCGAGTCCTGGAAGGTGCTATGATCGAGAATATAGGCACCAGGACAGGCCGATAGCCAATTTATGACACCACCCCGACATTAGTAAGAAGATTAATGAATGGGGCGTATGACTCCATCCAGGTGGCCAACATGATACAATACATCGATGAGCACAACCCAAACCTGGTGTTGGCCCCTACAAGCATAGAAGAGACTGGTTCCTCTGCGTGGTAGACCTCTACAACCACAACATCCAGCTCCTCAGCTGCTGCACCGAAGAGGTCCCAACCTCAGGGCACATATTCATTTTCCCAGAAGACAAGCATCTCAGGCTTCTCCCGCTGCATCTTCTCTGTGCCATTAAGCAAGGAGTCCAACACCACATTGATGTTTGTAACTTTTTCTCCCTCGGAGACTTCCCCATCTAAGAAGAGACGGGAAGTGGAAATAGCGCCCTCATCATCCTATGTGCCATGGAGCTGCTCAACATCTTTGGATATATAAGGCACCTCCAAGGCCATAATTTCTATCATCTCAGAAGCACGTATGTGCTGCTGCTGATCAAGGACAACCACTATTTCCTAGACACAAGCATACCAGAGAAGCTCGTGGAGAATGACCAAGAAACTGAATCATCCCAGCCCAGCAGCCCCCCAGGAGAAGATGCCGAGATGGACACAAACGTATATGGGGCAAGCAAGCGGATGGACGTTCTGCGAGAAATACTCACTAAGGAAGGCTCCGCTTCACCTGCTGTATCTAAAGAACTGATCAACAACTTCGACCGCTCTACATGCGCAACCCTATCTCAGGAGTAGGTCAATGAAGTTCTCCTCAGGCTAGCTGATTCTACCCCCGCAAACATCATCTACGAGACAGGCAATGTCATAGTCCCTATTGATGATCATTGGGACTTAGTAAAGGCAGGAGGATGTCTAGCATTGTCAGTGCCGTCAACCTACATCGAGATTCTACAGAAGAAATTTTAACATGGCTACATCACCCACCCAATGGTGTTCAACGATATCTTCCTAGCTGATGAATCAGGAGAAAAACAACTGTTTCTGGATGAGATACAACATAGCATGCTGCGTATCATATTCTCTCCAATGTTGCATTACAACCATTGGACACTCCTGGTGGTGTACACTCGCCCGCGAGCATCAATCTTCTACAACAACTCCGACAGCAACAAAGATCATCTGGTGCATTGTACATCAACTTTGTTGACACCCCTCGAGTGCATAGCAAGGAAATACTACATTGAGGTGGCAACGTTGATCCAACCGTTCCTGGAGAACACGGAAAACAAATGGCACGAGCTTCAATTCTACCATAGTAGTCCACAACAAACTCCACAATCAAACGACTGTGACATCTACATGCTAGAATGGATCTCTAGCTCAGTGACGCTACAAAAAATACCCGACAAGCTCCACCATATCAACTATCCCAACAAACACAGAGAGTATGTGTTGGAGCTTCTATCTGGCGATGGCGCACTCACCGACTAAACCCTCACAAAGTTATCACTACCCTTCCTTATCTATCTCGCAACTCTGAGGACAGAGTGTGGGGTAAGTTTGGGGGGGGGTAGCATATCAGTGAGGGAGGTTCCTAAAATTCCTCCCCCTTCTTATCTTTCTATTCGTTCCCATATCATGTATACATAATACATACATGTCCGATACAAAATAGTACATATACAACTGCTTGCCTCTCAACCATTGTACAAATACACTCTATAGTAAATATCAGATACAACTTCTTCTAGATTGTTGTTATTGTGTCTAAGGTGGTGCATGTTTTTGTTATGATCTTTCTGAAAACATAGTCTCAAACGACAGAATGACTACAACTTTTTTATGCCAATTTTGAAAAATAATCTCACAACAGCTAAGAGATGTGCATGCGAAGGAAAAAGCTGCCCAAACAACAAAACTCGCCTTTTTCCCCTATCTATCAAAAATCCCAAAAAGAGAGAAAAGCCTAGTGAGAGTGAATAAAAGCATGAGAGTTGTGTCAAATGAAAAAAAAAACCCACTTGTCTCTCCAAAAGTACCCATCTTTAGGCATGGTAGATCCGGGGCAGTGGTATGTAGGATGTGAAATCACTGCTATAAAGCCAACTGGCTTGCACTACAGGGACCACTTGCCCGTTAACGTACCGTACTTGGATGGACCAATGGAAAACAAGAAAAACCCAAAATGTCTTAAGCCTACCCAAAAACCCAACTTCTATTTCCACGCTGTTTGGTGCGAAAGCTAACTTCGGAATCATGCACCCAAGTCTCGCCGAAGCTGAAGAGAAGATTTTTTGTTGCTTAAAATTAGGCAGGGAAAAATAAAGTCCTTTGCTCATAGACAGACGTAATTTTGCTAAAGACATCTCAGAACTCACTTAAACCCCTTGTCTGAGGGCTATGTATGGTATGAAGAAGTATTGCAAATAAAGTGTTAAGATAAGTATGATTGATTGAGAACAATCAAAATGCTAAGTTTGGGGGAGTTGATAACACCCATTTTTGGGCTATTTAGGGCCTTTATTTCATTGTCAAAACTGCCTTCTAAACTATTGTTCCTCTCTATTTTATCTTGTTATTGATTAGAAATAACCTACGTTATGCCCCTGACTCTTTTCACATCTTTTATAGAGATTTCCCTCATTTTTCCACCCAAAGTACACAAGAAGGCCCGTCCCGGCCCATCTACAATGAGCACCTGCATTGGCCCTTTTTACTGGTCACCGAACACGCCCATTTACCCGTCGCGGTCGCTGCCTGATATGGAAGCCACCCGATACAAGCGTGTCGCGCGAGGAGCCATTACGAGTGGTACGCTGTCTACCCGACATGGAGCTTTTCCCATCATGACTCATCAAGCCTGATACAGGCGTGTCACGCGATGCGAGTTACTCATCGGAAGCAGTTGCCCACCAGGATCACCCGATACGCTCGCAACCCGGTGCACGACGCATGTCGTGCCGGGCGACAGCATGCCGACCATCCCCGAAGCCACGTAAACGAAGTCGATGAAGGACACGTTGCCCTACAAGGACCACAACCTTTACCAGTTGCTGCCTATAAATAGCAGCTACATGACTCCAATGGGACGGGTCGGAACCCCACGACAACTAACTTCATAAAGACATCAGAAGCTAGTGTGTCGCATTCCAAGGTGTGACGGGCGATACTAGGTGAGCACACCCCCAACCTGAGAGGGATGGGAGGAGTTCACTTAGAACCCATCTCGGTAGTCGCAACAACACGATACAACCATGAAGGCCACCCCTGCTGGGTCCCTAGATGGGCCTCAACCCGAGACGGCTCGCCCCTCTATACCCGATACAAGGAACATGAGAACCTAAGTGATTCCTAACCTGACACGATACCGAAACTGATACAGACTAACCGTTACGACATGTCGCCCGAGAGGGCTGGCTGCCTGACACAGCCATATCGGGTAGGAGCTCTACCCGATATGCCCTGGTCATAACACTTGTTTCCCGAGAGGGTCGGCTTCCCGACACGGGTGTACCAGGCAGAGCTCCTGCCCGGTATCGGGTTAGTAGTCCCTTGGGGGTCCACTATTGTTTATTGCCTTCCTAAATCAAGGAAGCCGATACCTATCTTCCATTTTCAGCATATTACTTTCATTACTTATGCATTATAACTAATACCTCTTTACATATCTATGAGTATGGAATTAGTGGAGTTTAATACTTGTTGTTTTGTGTTTGGTTCCTTTTTGTTGGATAATTTCTTTATAGCATCTGAATTCTAGTCTTTTATGCATGGATCATGTTTTGACTAGCTATCGAATCGTGTTTCCCATTTGACTCCCTTGAGAGAGGGAAGTCGTAACTCTAGAGTTTGGTCTGTCCCGGGAGTACGAGAGTACCCAGGGTCAGGGAAGCCCTAGCTTATCTTCCCACTCTAATCTACGCCCACTACCCTGGAGAGAGGGAAATGGTGTGTGGTTAGAGGTATCCTCTTTGAGAGAAGAGGCTGCAGGATGTTTTCTGTGGCTGCTTGTTATGCCTAAGTTTTCTTCCTTTGAGCTTTACCTCAACGACAGTTTTATCTCCTCGGATTCTGTTACTTAAAACACCTATAAAAATGTCTAAACCCCAAAACTTAAATCTTTCTTGTAACTCCTTTTGGAGATAGGGTCTTTGTGTCTTTCCTTATGTTTAGTTCATGTTATAACACCCCCTTTTATTACACCTCCTTTTGATGTGCTTAGACAAGCAAAACTCAAGTTCTGAAGCGATGTTCTTCCTATCCCTGTGTTCGACCTCAAACTACTTCGACCTTGTGCTAGTTGCAGGTGTCTTAAACATTCAGGTATTATAAATTTCTAAAGTTCGATAACCTAGACATGATTCCATTCTTGGACCCACTTTTAAGGCTCGTCATACTCCCACACAAATCGGGAGCCTTGTCCTTGGCCTCGACTATAAATAGAGGGGTACTGGGGGGCTTCCCAAGATATAATTAGAAATCAGTTGCTCTGATAATTGTTGTCCTCTCTGGTTGTGGTAACCAATAGAGAACCCAAGAATGTCCTAACCATTAATGGGAGGAATAACAAGGGAGAGAAAAATTGAGGATCACTTGTGGAAGAGCACGGAGACTAGTACATTGATAGAGGGGGACAACTCCTTCCTATTGGCTCTGGTAGTGCAAAGTGGAGATCCATGTGGTCGTCAAAACCTTGAATAAGCCCATTGCTTCCATAACACCCTTAAAGTTGGCAAAGAAACCTAAGGTATCCATTGTCTCCTAGAACTCGTAGTGGGTGGCAATCACCCTATGTGTTAGGCACTCTGGGTGCCTTGGCTTCTTCACCTAACTATTTCCAACATGGGGTATTTATTCATCCTTCTCATCGAGCACATCTTGATGTGGTACATTATTAATTTACTCATCCTCATCATCTAGATGTAGCCTCCTTTCTGCTCATAGTTGGGGTTGTGACTGGGATGCCAGGGAGGCTGACAGTTGTGACAAAGAAGTAGATGACCTAGCTGATGAAGGCAGCGATGCTTCCCTTGAATAAGTTTCTTTTTGGGATGATAAAGGTGGTGGTGGTGCTTCCCTTGAATACAACAATGTTGCATGTCGTGGCTGAGTAGAGGCGTCATCCTAGATAGAATTTAGAAACACGTCTACCTGATCTATCTATAGATGGGTTGTTTCACCATGAGAGCCTGAGGTGGATGATGGAGGTGGAGGAGCAAGAGATGCCACTTGGGCTGATGAAGAGTCGTTCTTGGAGCGACGACCATATGAGAGAACTTCTTTGGTTTTTGCCACTACTAGATTTGCAACTTTCTTCATCTTGGGTGGATTTCGGTGGAGAAATGGGACAAAATTAGGGTTTTTTTAATCTGGACATTTGGGGTGGAATAGAGAGAAAGGTGCGGATTTCATGGATGAAAATGGGTGGAAATGGTAGTTTAAAGTAGGGAAAATGTTGTGGAAATGATTTGGGATGGATTAGAGGTGAAATGTTGTGAGATTGGTGGTTTCGGAGGGCTTGCACCTCACTACATGACCACAGGGCATGGAGAACGGGCATGCTATCATGGAGTTGAGTGAAACAAAATGAATTGAAATTGCTAGTATCGAGTGCTTAAGTGGTTGGGCCTGCAGATAGCACGGCAGAGCTGCACCCACATGGCCGTGTTGGCTTACTGGCTGATGCACTGTATAATTGTCATTTTCACAGGTTGTTTAATATGAATTTTTGTGCACTATTTATTCATTTTTATACTAATTTGTGCATTGTTTACTCACATTAGCATGTGATACTGAATAGTATCAAATAAATGTAATTTTATTTTTTCAAAATGATTCACCAAATTTCAAGAGCTTATGTCTAGTTTTTGTGTATTTTAGGAGCATCTACACAAATCTACAAAGATCGGTACTACCAACTTTGTTGTTGATGGTGCCGACACATGCTCCGCTTGGAAGATACGGATATCGAGAAGAGTCGGTAGTACTGACCCAGAAGTCGATACAATTGAAAACATCACAATATTGGATTCAAAATTAATCGAGGATATCGGTACTACCAACACCAACTCGGTAGTACTAATAGCTATATAGGCGGCTGTAACTATTGAAGGCATCTGTAGTACTGATATGGTGAAATTAGGCAGATATGAAAATTTAGTCTAATCCAACAGTTTGAAATTTATTATGCCCTAAGTCACTTATATGACTTAGAGGGATTTCAGACAACCCTATCAATCATCTCATTCTATTTTGTTGGATGACATCTGAGAGTAAGGAGAGGAGAAAGCGAAGAAGAAGGTCACGTTCTAGATGATTTAGGCACCTCCATTGGACAAATTTGTAGCAGGGAGGTAATAAATCATCACGTTTGTTAGAGGGGATCAACAATACCATCTCTTCTTTAGGGGTTCTTTATTTGTACAAATGTTTCCAATATTTTTCTTCTCATCTCCTATGTACTTGACAATGAAAACCATGTGGGGCTAAACCCCTTATTCCTTACGACCCGAGAGTATTTCTCTCATGCATTGTAATTGAATTTATGTATTAATATATCCATTTCTGGAATTATTTCTTTGAGATTGTCATGTACTATCCATTCTTGGTCACCATAAGTAGTTAATTAGACCTTTAATTGCTTTGAAAAAGAAAATTAATTGTTGGAAAATTTATAGAAATACATGTTTTATATCACCCCTTGAGAAAGGTGGCTTACATATGTGAAGAGATTATCTACAGTTTTCTATAAAGCACCTAACTAATAACACAATCAATACGAGAATGTGTTTGGTATTAGATTAGGTAGTGAATTATGCAATAAGAGCGGGTAGTTCTTGGTACAAGAACTTAGTCTAGGGTAAGGAGAGATATTTATTATTGTCATATTGTTAATTGCAATACTAACCGAGGTGAAATCATAATCCTATGGAATTCACTCCAATTGAGATTAACAACTAATAATTTTAGATTTATTTTCTACTTAGATTTTTAAACCATTCAATCAAGTTTTCAACAACCCATATGATTACATTACATTTAGTAGTATTCTCTATATTTATGTTTCCCTGAGTTTGACATCCTGGCCTCTTATGACCTATATTACATTAATATGTACACTTGCGTTTGGCGTGTAGTTTAGTCATATCAAGTTTTTTGTTTCATTCTCGGGAAAATGGTAAATCCAACAGTACGGGTGTTGTGATCGACCACTCTAGGCCACACTTTTTATTTTATTTGTATGCTTTTAAAGCTGAATTTCAAATATCATTTACTCAAACATTATTATTCATTCTCAAATCAATTTTAACTATTTTAGGTACTAGTGTATGGTGCAAACATGAAGCACTGATTACAAAGCCTCATCGCAATAGAGTGCCTTTGAGGAGGGTTTTCTACATAGAGCATAGGAATACATTGGGTCTGCACCTCAATTGATTCACACTCCACCGCCATGGACACCATTTCCTGGACAACCAGAGCCTACTGAGATGGCTAAATCGGAAGTAGAATAGACTATTTGGTAGAAAATAAAGGTGTCTTCCTCATAGCTCAACTAGGGTCCATAAAAAGATGAGCAATAAATGTGGGCAGCTACAAGACTGATCTAGGGTTGGTGGTATTGGTCAAGTCACAAGCTTTTCATCCCCATAACACAGAAGACCCAGTGACACATATAAGTAATTTTGTGGAAAGCTACATAATGGTGGAGATAGACAGAGCACCGACTACTACGATCTACTTGAAGGTCTTACCATCGTCTCTTGCAGACAACACCAAATAGTGGTTTTATAGTCTCCCACATGAGCCAATTGAAAAATGGGAGGGGATGATAGATGTTTAATTTGAACACTACTTCCCACCTCAGAAGACGAACAAGCTGGTCAAGAAGATATAAAATTTCAAGCAACAGGAAGAAGAATCCTACTCTAAAGCATGGGAGAGATTCCAGAATATGCTTAGGAAGGCCCCTCATCATGGGATTGATTTGTATGTTCAGGAAAAGATTTTTTATTATGGGCTACATCAAGGGGAAAGGACCAAATTGGATAGTCCAGAAACATGCTTCTTACTCAACAACAAGCCATCTAGGTGTCATGAAATCCTAAAGAATATGGCTAAAAACTAGTCACTAGGAGAACAAAGGGAACGTCCAACATCTGTTAAAAGTGTTGAAGTGTCCAATGTGATTTTTGTATTGAATGAGATATTGGACTTGATTTCTAAGAAACTATGTGGCAATGATGGAAGATCTTATGGAGGATAGGAAGATGAGTGCATGTTTGTACATAAAAAAATAATAGGGGCAATGACTATTCCTAGAGGAAAGACCCCAAGTTCTCTTGGAAGGACCTCAATAATTTTCAACATGATCTATCATAAGCACAACATCAAGCAAATCCACAACAACATGAGAGCGCTCCTAGCAAGATAGACCACATAGAGGACATGCTTGGTAAGATGGTCAAACAGAGTGAAATACTTATTGACTAGACACAAAGGGAACTAAAGAATCAAGGAGCACAAATTCCCAGCATAGAGACTCAGATTTGTCATATTGTAGCAAAGGCTGCAGCTTTTAAGAAGTTGGTACAACATTGATTTCTAGGAAACACAAATGTACTAGGTGACAACCAACAAGTGAAGGGTGTGTTGTTAAATAGTGGGAGAAGTTGTTGAATGAGCAGATGACAGTTCTAGAGAAAGAGGATAGAGTTGAAGACAGTGGGACAACAATGACTGCTAATACAGTTGAGCTAGATACTGTAATAGAGGACAAGATAACTAAAGAGGAAATGGTTGAACCGGAGGAGACAAAGAAGTAGTCATATATCCTACCTCACCAGAGGAAGTTGGTGACCCCAGTGCCCTTCCCAAAAAGTTTGAAGGAAAATAAAGTGGATCGACAATTTCAAACAATCTTAGCCAGTTTTAGGAAATGCATGTCAACATTCCTCTAATTGATGCAATTGAACAAAATCCTTCTTACAGAAAATTTTAGAAGGATGTGATCAATAAAAAGAGGAGAATAGATGACTTTAATGTAGTGGTATTTAAGGAGTAGATCAATTCTTTTTTAAAATTGGAAACCAGGCTACAACTACATCTGATACCTTTGGTCCCTCTCTCCCCTCGAGCCATAAATTACCCTGAAATCTTTTTCTTTGATTCATGGAGGACTCTACAGACTCGTCTATACCCAGTTTTCCATGCTTCATGTGGGATCGTGCCTTTGCCAAATCCCCTATGGAGTTAGAACTCCATGGAAGTTGCTAGAACTTCTGCTACGATCCCACACCTATATAACCCAGAAGGGATTTACAGAGCACTCATTAGGGATTTGCAATGTCGTGCTCCCTCCCGAGATCACCCACCACAATAGAGAGAAGCACCGCTTTCTGGTCTGCCTACGCCACCTAACTAACCTATAGAGCGAATCGTGGGGCAGCCTAACTGGACCACCGATGGAGGTAGTAAGAGGTGTTGCATGTCTGAATGAGGAGGGTTGCGACCATGGGACTTTGCCACCAAAGACGCAAGATCTGCGCTGCTTCAATATATCATGTTGCGTAGGGAAAACAATATTTGAGGAGTCCTTATGTGATTCAGGGGCAAGTATGTCACAAAACTAATCTTACCCCAATCCCAATCCCACTGCCTAGACAGTAGAAAAAGATTGAATCACCCGTCCCTGAGTGGACCAATAGGATCAATCACACTAGCATATACAATAAGAAATAAATAACACAAAATCTGGATAAATAAATAACAAGCTAACCCAATATGGAGATATACCCGATTTATCTTTGTCATCAGAGTGTATGCGTGCGGAAATGATCTTATTCAATATTCCATTTATAATGCCTAAAATCAAGAAAATAAAGACATAATCATGCAATTGCACGGTACGCTATCAAAATCAAGTAAAACACTTTATAAGAAAAATAAGTATACTTGGCAGGACTTATATTCAAAAGAATAACAAGCAATTTGCAAATCCAACATTTATTCGACAAGTTTTTCAAGCAATTCAACTTTTACTATGAGTTCCCATTATGCTGTAATTTGAGAAGCATACTTATATATTTTGTGTGACTCTATTACCCCAACGCGATGGTGAGGTCACTAGGCTCCTTCTTACCATAGGAACATAGGAAGCCAATGTACAAGTCCCACCTCCAAATGTGGGGGTTTTTGTACTCAATATCAACATTATCAACATTCACAATATCATCATCATTATCAATATACGGGTAGTCATAATGGGCATGCAATTTATGTTTTCATGTTTTTCAAAATATAATATAGAAAAATAGAAGACTAATCATAGGGAACAGTAGCTCATACAAATAAATAGCCAAGCATACAGTTAAGAGATACATAAAAGTATCTTCAATACAATCAAGGAGGAGTTATATAATAGCGTACCTTTTACCAAGTATTTCGAGTACAGATCTACTAGTGATAGGTCGACCCTTCGAGTTAGATCCTAAAACACAATGTTTGGATCAAGGGTCAAGATCAAGTTATTTGGAAATCTTGTTTCAGTATTCAAGATTAGGGTTACACTTTCCCATGTCAACCTTAGGGTGAGGTCATCCACTTATAATTCATACTATATCAATTTGTCTAACATTATTCAAGTGTCAAGAATATTTCAAGTGTGGATGACCTACTTAGGTTTTCTAGGATCATATGTGTAAACCCTAATTTATGGGCATTATCGAAGTCATCATCAAATTTCTAGTTCATCATCATGATATTTAGTATAATTGGAATTTCAAGATTAGATTGATACGTCAAAAAAATATATATCAAGGGTTTTGCAAGATTGCTGACTTGAAAAAGCCAAATAAAAGGGTTTTTAACCCATTAACTTCAAGAAATCATAGTAATTAGTAGAAAAGTCCAATTCTTCTCAAATTTGGATCAAAGCTTCAAAACAATGTGCAGAAAAAATATAAAAAGTTTGAGAATCAAAATCTGAAGGTTGATTGACCACTTAGTTTCTTTGGACAAAGTGATGACTAAATCTAATTGGAAGTGTTATAATGTATATAAAACTATATTGATCACCATATTTCACATATGAGTCTCAATAATGATTATGAAGACAAGAAAAAATAATTAGGGACTATTAGTAGGCATCATGAGGGAAAAATAGTAATTACTTCATACTTATGCTAAAAGTCCACTTTGTCACATCCTTCCCTCCTTAAAAAGGAAATTTGTCCCCAAAATTCAAAACAACCTCAAAAATTGGGATTATTCAACCTAAGTTATTTCCTCAAATATTGGGGTATCCTCAAGTATAAAATCAAAATCAGGTCCTCAAATTCCAAGTAATCCAATAGTAACAATTGGGATTCTATGTTTCATATCATAACTAACTTGGTTCCAACATTGTTTCATCATCGAGCAATTGAGTATCAAGGTCAACACATATATTGTCCACAGTCATCATATGAGTACCAAATATGGAAAACATCCCATTGGTCACAAATTTGTAGAGATCATATTTTAGGTCAAACAAATAGAGTATTTGAATCAACTATACAAGTGACTTTCAATCCCAATATCTCAGGGTCGTAGCTTCTCCATTGGCCTAGGTGGGGTTATACATCCATGATTTGAGATTTCATTTTTTTTTCAACAATTTTGAGACAACATCATACTTTTAATATCATAATTTTTGAGCTCAATATCGATGGGAGGTCCCACCCTAGTCCTAATGAGAGCTAAACCCTAAGTCATAAATCGAGAGAGTCAAAATAGTCATCATTTTGAAAATTTCAAAATTTGGGATTTTGAAGTCATTAATCATATATCTCAAGGTCCAAATAGTGTGGTAATAGGATTTGTATCATTATTGAGATTGATAATCATGAGTCACATTATTATATATCAGTATCAAGAGTCGAGATTTTTGGACATAAAAAATCATAGGTCCAAATTTTTGAAGCTAGGGTTTAGATTCCTATTTAGACCTTAGGGAAGATCAGTCATCTATAATCAATTTCGAGCAAAAATATTCAAGAAATATTCAAGCAACATATCAAGATTTCATTATCATTGTATCCAAGGTTGATGAATGATCTACACCTAGGTCTATCTAGGAAGTCAACCACAAGCTACAGTCAATATTGTCATATATCAAGATCATTATCAAATCAATATTCAAGATCGAGTATCAACCTATTAGGATTAGGTCAACCAGTCTAAATTGAGTGAAGGGTTATACCTTCCCAAACTCTAAATGATCAACAATATGAAAATTTAGAGGTAGTCAAAATAGAGATGTGACCTAGGTTAGGGGAGTCATGAGTCAACTACCACCCTAATCTAGCACATTACCAACATTAGTCATTTTCCAATCGAGTTTATTCAAATAGGGAGAGTATCAATGATCAAAGCATGTTTTACAAGGTCATAACATAAAAATTCAAGATCATGATAGGGCAATAATGTCAAGATTTTACAAAGTCAAGTTAATATTTGCATTCCTTTCCTTTAATGATCAATGTAGTAATATAATTTGGAAATTGAGGATTTGAATTTGGCATTCAAGGAATAATAGTGAAAAATATAGGCCCATAATCATCATATCAGAATTGAGATTGCAAAAGGCATCAATAGTCAAAAGGAATTTTTTTTTCATCATATTCTTACATCATGAATTTGTGTGTCTTAGACTTAGTCATTTGATAGCATGGTCAAGGTGTGTATGAAATAGGATACGAGTTTTCTTAACTATCTTTGAAGTTTAATCAACAACAGGGCAACATGGGCTTAATCAAATAGGGACCTTATCAACAATAAGGTATAAGTCATCCTTATTTCACCATATCATAACCTCAAACATAGTCAAAATTGAGTGTTCGTGACATTAGGGGTCATACATGAGTATTTGTTTTCAAGCTTAATTTATCAAAATCGAGTTTTCACATTAAGCTCAGATAATGGTATCATTTTCTTAATCAACTTTCATAATTTAGCGATATTCATTATTCCCATGCATAAGCTACCCATAATCGAGACATCATGTGGTAAAAGGTTACAAGAAAGGACCACATGAGGAGATGAGAAGACTACCTAATCTTCATATACTTGGGTGTCTTAGGATAGTCCTTAAAGAAGAGATGAGATGCTAGAAGACTCTCTAGGGTTTCACAAGAGAACCTTTAGGTCCAGTTCTGGATCAATTAAGGCCAGGTAGAGGTGGGGATCTCAACCACCGTGAAAACAGATAGGAGAAATTATGTTAGGACCCCGAGCCTAGACACCTCAATTTTCACCATTATGGACTTTAGGGTTTCTTGGGTGTAAGAGACTTGAGAAATTATTTACTTAAAGTATATGGGAGTGTGTAAGCTCTGATACCAACTGTAACAGAACTATTCTTACCCTAATCCCAATCCCACTACCTAGATAGTAGAAAAAGGATTGAAGCTCCCGTCCCTGAGTGGACCAATAGGATAAATCACACTAGCATATACAATAAGAAATAAATAACTCAAAAATTGGATAAATAAATAACAAACTAACCCAATATGGAGATATATCCGATTTATCTTTGTCATAAGAGTGTATGAGTGCAGAAACGATCTTATTCAATATTCCATTTGTAATGCCTAAAATCAAGAAAATCAAGACACAATCATGCAATTGCACGCTACACTATCAAAATCAAGTAAAACACTTTATAATAAAAATAAGTATACTTGGAATGGCTTATATTCAAAAGAATAACAAGCAATTTGCAAATCCAACATTTATTTGACAAGTTTTTCAAGCAATTCAACTTTTATTACGAGTTCCCATTATGCTGTAATTCGAGAAGCATGCTTATATATTTTGTGTGACTCTATTACCCCAACGCGATGGGGAGGTCACTAGGCTCCTTCTCACCATAGGAACATAGGAAGCCAATGTACAAGTCCCACTTCCAAATGCGGGGGTTGTTGTACTCAATATCAACATTATCAATATCATCATTATTAGCAATATACGGGAAGTCATAATGGGCATGCAATTTATGTTTTCATGTTTTTCAAAATATAGTATAGAAAAATAGAAGACTAATCATAGGGAACAATAGCTCATCCAAATAAATAGCCAAGCATACGGTCAAGAGATACATAAAAGTATCTTCAATACAATCAAGGAGGAGTTATATAATAGCGTACCTTTAACCGAAGATTTCGAGTACTGATCCACTAGTGATATGTCGACCCTTTGAGTTAGATCCTAAAACACAATGTTTGGATCAAGGGTCAATATCAAGATATTTGGAAATCTTGTTTCAGTATTCAAGATTAGGGTTACACTTTCCCATGTCAACCTTAGGGTGAGGTCATTCACTTATAATTCATACTATATCAATATGTCTAACATTATTCAAATGTCAAGAATATTTCAAGTGTGGATGACCTATGTAGGTTTTCTAGGATCATATGTGTAAACCCTAATTTATGGTCATTATCCAAGTCATCATCAAATTTCTAGTTCATCATCATGATACTTAGTATAATTGGAATTTAAAGATTAGATTAATGGGTCAAAAGAATATATTAAGAGTTTTACAAGATTAAGATCAATCATCATAATATTAAGATTAATCCCTAGTTCAATGTGCATGATTCACATTCTAGGGGAGATGAGTTACATGATCATATCTAAACTCATATTTAATCAAGTTTGGCTTTAAGATGATCATTAGAGTCTAATATCAGGATTTCAAGGGATTAATCACTAAAATAGAGTCATTTGACAAATTAAATAAGAAATAGATCAGATTTAAGTATATCAGTGAGAATAATTTAGAATCAGGTTTCAAAACTATTTTTAGTCGATGCATTGGATTTTTCTTATCAAGATTGACTATTTATATGAATTATTTGGAGCTAGGATGCATTAATTATGATTAAAATAAGATCTGACTATATATTGTAATTTCGAGCAGAGAAGGAAATAATTACCTTAATTACGAAATACGAGGGTCATTCGATGTGTAAAGAATGGCCGATATTTGTACACATAGGTGAGGCAGCTTCCTTGCTTGGCAGTCCAGTTCAGAGGCTAAAACGGGCAGTTCACACTTGATTTCTTGGCTTGGTTCAACTGAGTATAGGACTGGGGCTCCCCTTTCCTGGACCGGCCGGTCCAAGATCCTTTCTTCCTCATGCGCACAAGCTTCCTTGCAAGCCCAGAAACAAGGAGGAGGGGGATCACCAGCGCAAGGGGACTCGGGGGTCGGAGGCTTGGGATCTGGCAGTGGAGGCGCCACTCGGTCTCGCAGCACCTTCGTGAAGTCAGGGGAGGTGCTGATTTGAGGTGAGAGGCCAACAAGGGAAAGTGCCCAAAATGGCAGGCGGCGGAGCCGTGTGTAGTAGAAGGAGGTTAGAGCAATAATTTGAGGTGCTCGGGGCCAAAAGAGAGAGAAATAACAATGCTTGTATCTTGGTGTGAATCTTACGAGCATGGGGGACCCTTTTTATAGGGTTGGGAGGTAGATTTAGGGCTAGTTCAAGATCTAGGTGCAACCATAGCCGTCGGAGTGGGAATGGAAATCTGAGGGACTCACTGGGAGGGAGTACCAGCCCAATAAAGGTTGTCAAATTAGGGCTCTTTGAGTTCCAAACCGTGAGGAGACCATTTTGGCTCGATTAGAAACTTGAATCGGGGTCATAGGCGGGAGATCTCGCTCTTTGGTCTTCATTACTCCTCCCTGCTGATTACAGGAGGTAGAAGATGGGTCCGTGCCTGTTAGATCAAGCCTGGATCAATGAGAGCCAGATCCAAGGGCCGTGGCTCACCCCCGACCCTTCACCCAGATTGCTGACTTGGAAAAGCCAAATAAAAAGGCAAATAAAAGGGTTTTTAACCCATTAACTTCAAGAAATTGTAGTAATTAGTAGAAAAGTCCAATTGGTCTCAAATTTGGACCAAAGCTTCAAAAAAATATGGAGAAAAAGTAGAAAAAGTTTGAGAATCAAAATATTAAGGTTGATTGACCAATTTGTTTCTTTGGACAAAGTGATGATTGAATCTAATTGGAAGTGTTACAATGTGTATAAAACTATATTGATCACCATATTTCACATCTGAGTGTCAATAATGATTATGAAGACAAGAAAAAATAATTAGGGACTATCAGTAGGTATAATGAGGGAAAAATAGTAATTACTTCATACTTATGCTAAAAGTCCACTTTGTCACAAAGTATTAATCTAATGCCTGTGACTACTTTCAAGAATTTTTGTCTTAAAGAATCAAGGAGGAGCATTAGCACCATACAACTTACAGACTACTCAGTGGTCAAGCCATATGGCATTTGTGAGGATGTTCTTATCAAGGTGAACATGTTTGTATTTCTAGCAGATTTTGTGATAATGGAGAAGCAAGATGACCATGGCAATGAAATATTATTGGAAAGGCCATTATAAGACATAGATGACATGATCTTAGATATGGGAATAGGAAGATTCATAGTGGGGATCAAGGAAGACCATTTTAAAACAATTATACCCAAGTATGCACAAACAACTGAGGAGGAGGCACAATGTCATATGCTGTAGCAGGTCCAATAAAAAACATCTTTATTTCCTAGGGGGCCATTTTTAGATATGTCTCATGTGATGACACAAGCCCACAAAGGCACGCTGGTTGTAGAAATCTTCGAGAACACAAAGGAGATCTCATTGACAAAGGAAATTTAGTATCTTAATGATGAAGAGGAGTACTACCCAACAACAATTGATGAGGAAACTTCTTCCACTCTAATGCAAGTATATCCATAATTTCCTTTGGAGGCGTGTCTTATGAATCTGATGGATGATTGCATCCGATCTAGTTCTTTGGATGAGTGTGTCTTTTTTCTCAAGGTGTTACCATGCTACCACACCAGGCACTTTGAGGATTTAAGGCCACCTCCTCCACATTGCTCCCATCTCTCTCGAGTCCCCCATATCTAGATCTGAAGCCACTACCACCGCACTTGAAGTACATTTTATTGGTAGAAAAAGAGAAGATTCCTATTATTATCCCGACTTCATTGAGAATTTGAGAAGAGGTTGGTTTGCTGAAGACATAAAGGGGATCTCCCCTAGTTTCTGCCAGTACAAGATAAGACTAGAAGAAGGAGCCAAGCTGATTATTCAACCTCAGCGGTGACTCAACCACACCTTAACTGAGGTAGTAAAACTTTTATCTGGAGGTATGATATATGCTGTCTTTGACTCTAATTGGGTTTGTCCAACCTAGGTGGTTTCAAAGAAAGGGGGGATAATGGTCACAACCAATTCAAATTATGAATTGATTTATACTAGGCTGGTGACTGGGTGGTGAGTAAGTATTGATTACCTACCTTTGAACGCCGCCACTTTGAAGGACCATTTTTGGCTCCCTTTTATCGATCTGATTCTTGAGTGGATCAACGGTCGATCTAACTTTTGTTTTCTTGATGATTATTCGGGATAAAATTAGATTTCTACTAAGACACAAGATCAAGAGAAGTCAACCTTCACTTGTCATTATGACATTTTTGCGTATCGTCAGATGTTGTTCGATCTTTGCAATGCACCAACTACCTTTCAGCAATGCATGCTTGCCATTTTTTAGATATGGTGGAGCGATGTCTAGAAGTATTCATGGATGATTTTTTGGTGTATGGTGAATCATATTTGGTGATTGAATTCACAATCTTGATGAGGATTTGCAAAGATGCAAAGACACTAAGATAGTTTTGAACTGGGAAAAATGTCATGTGATGGTGAGTGAAGGGATTTTTTTGGGACACAAGGTGTCCAATAAGGGAATGAGGGTTGACCTGATAAAAATTGAAGTCATCTCCAATCTACCTCCACCATAATCAATGAAGGGAGTGGGGATATTCATAGGACATTCTGAATTTTATTGATGATTTATAAAAGATTTTTTGAAAATTGCCAAATCGCTCTCCGAGTTGTTGGAAAAGGAAGTTGAATTCAATTTTTACGTGCAATGTTTGAAGACATTTGAGTTATTAAAGGAGAATTTGGTCTTTGCACATGTAGTCCACACTCCAAATTGGAGCCAACCCTTTGAGCTGACGTGTGATGAATAATATTACACAGTTTGGGATGTTCTAGGCCAACACCGATATAAGGTTCTCCTTGTCATCTATTACATATCTAAAACTCTTAATGATGACCAATTGAATTACACTACAATGGAAAAAGAATTATTGGCTGTTGTTTTCACTTTTAAGAAATTTCACCAATATTTGATAGGCGCTAAGGTTATTGTTTGGAGGGATCATGCGGCAATTAAACATTTTTTGTAAAAGAAGGAAGCAAATCCTAGGTCAATTAGATGGATTTTATTGCTGCATTAATTTGATATTGAAATCAAAGACAAAGGAGGTACTGAGAATGGAGTGACAGATCACTTGCCTAGACTTGAAAGGGTGGATGAAAAGGACATAGATATACCTATAGAGGAAGAATTCCCAGACAAACAACTCTTTTCTATGAAAAGTAAAGATCCATGGTTTGCAAATATTGTAAACTGCTTGGCATGTGGAGAGGTGCCAGAAGAGTGAGGATATCAAAAGAAAATGAAATTCTTCCATTCCTTGAGGTATTACATTTGGGATGATCCCATCTTGCTTAAGAAGTGTAGGGATGGTATTTTGAGGAAATGTGTGCCAGATTGTGAGTTTGAGAGCATCTTGGCACACTGTCATTCTCTACTTACTGGGGGTCATCATACTAGTTCTAGGACTGTGATCAAGGTTTTGGAATGTGGTTTCTATTGGTCTACAATTTTTAAGGATGCATGCAACTTTGTACTTCATTATGATGCTTGTCAATGTGCAGATAATATTTCAAAATGACATGAAACACCCTTAAATGTTTTTTATGAAATTGAAGTGTTTGACTTAAGGGGAATTTATTTCATGGGACCTTTTGTGTCTTAAAATTATAATTTATACATATTACTTGCTACTGACTATGTGTCTATGTAACATCCCAAAATTTTGAGAATAATTTAAACTTTAGAATGCAATTTTTCTTAAATACAAATAATTGAGGATCTTAATGCAAAAATACCACTAATTGAAATTTCTTAAAGGATAAAGAGGTAAGGAATTGAAAGTGACACTCAAAATAGGCTTTTTCTTTCATATGTTCATTATGTGTTATAATTAACTAAAGATATAAATGTTAGTTTATCTTTTCTCTCTCTCCTATTCTTGAAAATGTTTAAAAGAGATGAAAGAGAAAGATCAAGGGACATGAAATTCAAAATTAAGAATATGATGACTTGTAAAGAAGTATTATTTTCTTTTGATAGCTTTGAAGATGAGAAAAAGCATTAATATCCTTATTTCTCTTTCCTCCTCTTTGGATTTGCAAAAAGAGTAATAAGTAGTTCCTGTGCACCAATTTTGTAACATGGGATGAGTTACTCCCTTGGACCATAGTAAACGACTTCTTTTTTTCTTTTTGACAATTATCAATTAAATAAACGAATTTGTAAAATAAATGAAGAGTTGGTGATTAAATAAGAATTATATAGAAATTTCTAGAAAAAAATGTGTTGGGGGTAATCAATGGGCATAATTAGATCCTAGATTTCACCCAAACAAAAGAATACAGCTAAATAGAATCATTTATCAAGATTGTATGGAAAAAGAATTATTATATGTGTTAAATGACTCATTTTCTCTTATGTGGGTGTCATAGAGAGATGCATATATTTTCTACTCAATTTTTCATTTTATAAGATTTATTTAATGAAGAATTCTTAAGTAAAATTCATATCAAGGTTTTATCTAACGTCAATTATATATGCTTACTTTTCAGTTCTTATAAAATGTATAGTATCACTTACTAATGTGTGTCTTTGTTTTTACATGGTCGTGGGATGAGAAGTGCCTAGATCAACGAGGAAAGGAATTTGAAATAAGTTCTTCAAAGTAGTAGTTTCCATGACTTATCTTGGGGGGGCGCCATCTACACCTTAGAAGATCCAATATTAAGTTTTCAAAGAAGATTTATGCCATAGATTTGTTCTACCTTTCATGTATTAGATTTTAGATCAAGGATGAGATAGTTTATGTTATTAGTATTATCTTTTATAGGACAATTTATGAATAAATATTTCTAGTAAATGTACAGTGTTCCATTTATCTTGTTGTGATTGTATATCATGTTTTGTAATGTTCCTCCAAGCCAAGTGACCCATGTTATGGAAAACATAGGGTTTGATTTTGCTGTCAGATATGTACTTGGAGGGGTGTTACACTATGGTATCCAAGAAATGAGTTGATGGCCACTAAGCTAAAGATTCATATGTTCTAACCCTAGGTGTAGAAGAAGTAGGTGAAAGATATTAGAAACCAAAGTAGAGGTCTAGTCAAGTAACATAAGTTCAGACGAGCATTGAAATCATGTGCCTAGAAGTTTGGAACTTTTATGTTAAGTCTAGAATTGTATACACCATGTTCTCTCTTTTTCCCATGCATTTGTGGTATGGGTCATATGCTCATGGGGTTTTGTAGAGAGAATTTTATATGCATAATAATGCTTGTCTTATCCTTTCAAGTGCATGTGGTATGGGACATATGCATGAGGGAGGTACTATAATAAGCATGATAAGACATGTCACCTCTAAATACATGAGCATGTGACATGTATCCAAAGGAGACAAAGTAAATAAGAGTGCATTAAATTTTTGAGATATATAGTCACCTAAACCTAATAGATAGTAAGGGAACATGCATACATAAGGTGGATAATTTGGCATAGATAAGTTAGATCTATGGAAGAACCATAAACCATAGAGAAGAGGTATAAATGTCCTTTTCATGTTAATGATTATGAAATAGATTCATTAGTAGTGGACCCGTATGTTGGATTTAATAATTCAGTTAGGGATAATTTTCCATGAGGAGGTCACAACTTAAGGGTGAAAAGGAGCCTTTACGATAATATTGAGAGTTATTTTACAAAGAATAAGTAAAACCCCAAGGTGGGTAGTAGGTGGAAATTTTTAGGATGAAATTTATTTAAGGTGGGTACAATTGTAACATCCCACAATTTTGAGAATAATTTAAACCTTATAATGATGTTTTTTTTAAATATGAATAGTTGAGGGTATTAACATAAAAATACCATGAAATGAAGTTTCTTAAAGGATAATGAGGTGAGAAATATAAAATGAGACTCAAAATAGGCTTTTTCTTCCATATGTTCATTATGAGTAATAATTTACTAAAAGATATAAATGTTAGTTTACCATTTCTCTCTCTCCTATTCTTGAAAATGATAAAAAGAGATGAAAGGGAAAGACCAAGGGACATGAAATTTGAAATTCATGATATGATGACTTGAATAAGAAGTGTTCTTTTGTTTTAATAGCATTGAAGATGAGAAAAATCATTAATATCCTTGTTTCTCTTTCTTCTTCTTTGGATTTAAAAAAATAATAATAAGCGGTCCATATGCACCAATTTCAAAATATGGGATGAGTTACTCCCTTGGACCATATTAAATGACTTCTTTTTTTATTCTTGATAATTATTAGTTAATTAAAAAAATAAAGCAATTTGCAAAATGAATGAAGAGTTGGCGATTAAATATGATTTTTTTTGAAATTTCTATAAAAAATATATTGAGGGTAACCAATGGGCATAATTAGATCCTAACTTGCACCCAAAGAGTACAACTAAATATGAATTCTTATGATGTTTGGATGGAAAAAGAATTATTATATGCCTTAAATGAATATAGTAAGTAAATCACTAATGGGCAAGAAAAGGGTATCTAACTTTTGTATTTTGGCCCCAAATCTTGCCCACACATAGATTTAATTAATAGAATCCTTACTTTAATATTTGAGATTTATTGGATAAAAGAAGAGGAAGTTATGCATTATTTACTTTTTCCTAAAGTTTAAGGGTTATTTGAGCAATATATTAAATGTCATGAATTATATTTCAATTAGGATTCTTGGGCATGGCCCATGTGGTTTTCATGCGGTTCTCATCCATTCGATTAATGATTTGATGACAGAGGAATCATCCTCTAGCTCGTGACAAATGGGAAGGTCCATGAACAATAACCAGAGATTCCTTTCACACCGCACTCCCTCTCCAATTGATGGGAACATCAGGAACTCTCCCATTAAATTTGGGAGCTTATTCTAAGCATATCCATCCCTGACTATGCCTGCTATGGTAAGCTATTAACGTTTTGCCCAATTTCCAACTCAATAGGGGCTAACCCCTCGATCGCATGGCCATTTAAGGGAATGTTCACCCTCAAAAAGATTTCCTATACGCCTACAAAGTGTCGCACAACATGCGTATCACATTCCTACCTCCAATTCAAGTGATATGCCCTTCCTTCCCCTCCTTTTGTCTCTCCAAACTCCGCCAACAAGCCCCTTCACCGCCCCCTGACTCAGACCATTCCCAAGCAATTGCTCAACGCCTTTGAGTTAGATAAGGCACGACATATGTGGTGGTACATTTGATGATAGCTGAGAGACACCAAGTCTCATAGTCAACCCTCTAATTGACCACCTACTTGTGTGAGAGAGGCGAGCTGAGGTAGAAGATGACCTCGGGTGAATAGTCCACCATGTCCTCAACTCTCCTACTTCACATGTATGGGCTATTACATCCTTTTGATCCTTTTCGCCCTGTCTAGTGGAGTCTACCAAGCAGGCGTAGGTGCCACCATGGCACGAGACCATTGGCTCGACCTAGTCCTAGTGGCATAGCTAAAAACCTAATTTCTAACTTAGCTGACAAACTCCCATTGGGCAATAAGCATTAAATTTCTAAAAATGCTAGTAAATCATAAGATTATCCAATGATCGAAAGTTATATGTGAAAATTGATCATAAAAATATAAGGAGTTCAATATAAATAGTTTCATAGCTTGATTTCTATCCTAACATCAAAAGTGTATAAAAGTTCTATTTTTAACATGATTTCTTAGGTGAAAAACCCTAATTACATAGGATTAATACAATCAATATCCATAACTTATTTAATTGAACCTTAGATTTGAAGTCTAATCTATTTGGATAAAAAGATCATCTTGGATCTAATTCAATGTTAAAATCAATATGTTACCAAAATTAGGGTTTAAGATGGTAATTGATATAAAATATATTAATTTTAGGGCATTGGGATTTCTGCAAATCACATGATATTAGGATTTGACTCGATATGAGACAGAACAAATTAGGATTTCCTTTTCTCCAATTAACTGGGTCATGCCACTATACATAAGTACCTTGGTTGATTTGTATGATATGTATGGTTTTTGAATTATGCTTCAAATTTCAAGTTCAATGCTCTAATCATGTTGATTACATAAATTTCTTGGAGACTGCTATATTTTATGTGTTATGACTATCATACTGATTAAGACTAAAGATTATGATTAATGATCAATGAATAATGGATTTAAAGATCAAGTTTTAAGAGAGAGAAATCCAATCATGGTGAAGGTTAAAGTTCAAGATCAAATTCATGTTCATGGTAAGGACAATGTTAATATAATTGGAATCGAATCAATTTTTATATGCTTCTTGAATCATGGTCCTTTATGGTCATTATGGACATGCATACCAATTATGAGGTTTCATAGACAATCATGGACCTCAAGGGTTTGTTGTTTGCATTTTGGCCAAATCATGGGCATATGTGCCAATTATGGGCTTTCCTAGAAATCATGTACTCTTAAGTGGGTGTCATAGAGAAATGCATGTATTTACTGCTCAATTCTTCATGTTATAAGATTTATGTAATCAATAATGCTTAAGTCAAATTCATGTCATGGTTTTCTCTAAAGTCAAGTATATATGCTTACTTTTCAGTTCTTATAAAATGGATTGTGCTGCTTATTGATGTGTGACTTTGTTTTCGCATGGCTGTGAGACGAGATGTCCCTAAATCAAGGAGCAAAGGAATTTGAAGTAAGTGCTTCAAAGTAGCAGTTTCCACAACTTATCTTGGTGGGGCACCATCTACACCTTAGAAGATCCAATATTAAGTTTCCAAATAAGATTTATTCCATATATTTGTTCTACCTTTCATGTATTAGATTTTAGATCAAGGATGAGATAGTTATGTTATTAGTTTTTTCTTTTAAAGGACAATATATGAATCAATATTTCTAATAAGTGCATGGTGTTTCATTTATCTTTTTGCGATTGCATATCATGTTTTGTAATGTTCCTCCAAGCCAAGTGAACAATGTTATGGACAACATAGGGTTTGCTTCCGCTGTCATATATGTATTTGGAGGGGTGTTACAATACGATATCATAGCAATGAGTAGATGGCCACTAAGCTAAAGATTCATATGTTCTAACCCTTTGTATAGAATAAGTAGGCGACAGATATTAGAAACCAAAGTAGACGTCTTGTCAAGAAACATAAGTTCAGATGAGGATTAAGGTTATGTGCCTAGAAGATTTGAACTTTTATGTTAACTCTGGAATTGTATATACCATGATCTCTCTTTTTCCCATGTGTTTGTGGTATGGCACACATTCTCATGGGGTTTTCTAGATAGAATGTTATATGTTAAATCATTCTTGTCTTGTCCTTTCAAGTGCATGTGGTATAAGACATGTACATGGGGGAGGTACTAAGATAAGCATGATAAGACATGTCACCTCTGAATACATGAGCAAGCTGACATGTATCCAAAGGCAACAAAGGAAATAAGAGTGCATTAAAGGTTTGAGACATATAGCTACCTAAACCTAATAGATAGTGGGGGAACATTCACACATAACGTAGCTAATTTGACATAGATAAGTTATATCCAGGGTAGAACCAGAATCCATAGAGAAGTAAATGTCCTTTTCATGTCAATGATGATGAAATATATTCATTAGTAGTGGACCTGTATGTTGGTTTTAATATTGAGGTTAGGGATAAATGTTTTCCATTAGGAGGTCACAACTTGAGGGTGCAAAGGAGCCTTTCAGATAATATTGCAGAGTTAGTGTACAAATAATTAGTAAAACCCTAAGGTGGGTAATAGGAGAAATTTTGAGGAAGAAATTTATTTAAGGTGGGTAGAATTGTAGCATCCCAAAATTTTGAGAATAATTAAAACCTTAGAATGAATTTTTTCTAAAATAGAAATAGTTGAGGGTATTTATGTAAAAATACCATGAAATGAAATTTTTTAGAGGATAATAAGGAAAGGAATTTAAAATAAGACTCAAAATAGGGTTTTTCTTGAAAAACCACTAGATGGGGGGTGAATAGGGTCTTATAAATATTTTAACAATAATTCAACTCAAGCAACCACAATTGAAACTTGAAGAAGGAGGCAAGGTGTTTAGAGTGGTTCCACCCTTAGCAAAAAATGAAGGGAGTCAGTCCACTACCCAATTGTTTCCAATTGGGATTTTAAAAGTATTTAAATTTTATTTCCTCGCAAGGATGTTACATAAAATTACAAATTCTTTCACCACCCTTTGAACAACCTTCACCTAGAAGTAGTCCCACCAACCTTGAAGCAACCTTCCTCGAAGTAACTTCAAGCTCCCCCTTGAAGTAGCCTTCCTCTTGAAGTAGCTTCCTATTGAGACAACCTTCTTGAAGTAGTCCAAAGTCCTCCTTCTCCGTCGAGAAGATCAAACCCTCTCCAATCCGCAACCTCTAACCCTAGGAGTAGCAAGGAGAATACAAGCAATAAGAAAGAACAAGAAGGGAAAATGGAAATTACAATTACCATTGTAGCACAAGGCTTGATTTCCTATATCAAACATTTTGATCTCCTAACCAATGTGTATGGAAGTGGAAGTGTAGTCGGTAGGAGATGCTAGCCTATAGGACACAAAATTGGAGCAATGGAAATGAATAGAAAGTGTTGGAGTTGCTCAATTGCTGACAAGAAAGGATTGCCAATTGCAAGTATGTATGTTCAAGTATTGCACAAGTGTTTTGTGGGTGTCCTAAGGCATGTCCTATTTATAGGAATGTCCTATGAGTGATTAAGGATGTTCTTGACACTTTCTCGGGGGTTCTAAGTGCTCAACTAGCCGTTAGGTATTCACTAATTGCTTTAGCAATGGCTAGTTTATTAATTTTGAAAAGTGCAGACATAGTTCTTTCTCAGTCGAGAAATTGTCGACTAAGACATCAGTCGGTCGAAGTCTTTGTTGACCGAGGGATGGTCTAGAGCAAGTGCATATAACATTCGATTCCAACTTCCAACCACCTTGTCTGCTGGGTCTAACGGCTATTTGGTTCAATTCCCGGTCGAGGAGTTTGTCGACCGAGAGTGTCTCGGTCGATAAGTTTGTCGACCGAGAATGACTTTGTTTCTATGTTTTGAACTATGTACTAAGTGTGTGTATCAATGTGCAGTTGTGATATTATTGTAGGGGATAACCTATCTAAGTGTTGTGATTGGCTAGGGAAGATCGAAATGCTTGATTTACATGATATCTAAGCACTTGTACATTATATACTTGTACAAGTTTTTACATTTGATTACAATCATGAAATTAAAGCATTTTGAGCATATAGATCTTCCAAAGATTTGTCATCCACCTTGTTCCTGCAACACTCAAGTAGAATGTTAAAACCCACAAGAATGAAATGTTTGTCATCATCAAAACAAAAGGGATTATAATAATGTCCAATTTAGCCAACATTTATTTCATATGTTCATTACATTTATAATTAACTAAAAGATATAAATGTTAGTTTACCATATCTCTCTCTCCTATTCTTGAAAATGTTTAAGATATATGAAAAGGAAAGAACAAGGGACATGAAAATTCAAAATTAAGGATATGATGACTTGAATAAGAAGTGTTCTTTTCTTTTGATAGCTTTGAAGATGAGAAAAATCATTAATATCCTCGTTTCTCTTTCCTCCTCTTTGGAATTGCAAAAAGAATAATAAGCGGTCTCTATGCACCAATTTTCAAAATATTGGATGAGTTACTCCCTACGAACATAGTAAATGACTTCTTTTTTTCTTCTTGATAATTATTAGTTAAAGAAATAAAGGAATTTTCAAATTGAATGAAGAGTTGGTGATTAAATAAGAATTGAGGAAATTTCTAGAAAAAATGGGTTGAGGGTAACCAATGGGTATAATTAGATCTTAACTTGCACGCAAAGGAAAGAATACAACAAAATAGGATTGCTTATCTTGTTTGGATGGAAAAAGAATCATTATATGCCTTAAATGAATCAAATATGTCAATAACTTAACATGCATGAAAAGGGTATATAACTTTCATATACTGGCCCCTAATTTTGCCCACAAAGAGATTTAGATAATAGAAGCCTTCCCTTACAATTTGAGATTTATTGGAAGAGGAAGTTATGCATTATTTACTTTTTCCTAAAGTGAAAGGGTTATTTGAGCTATACATTAAATGTCACACAATTATATTTCAATTAGGATCCTTGGGCCTGGACCATGCGATTATCACATGGATATCATTCATTCGATTAAAGATCTAATGATGGAGGACTCATCCTAGCTCCCGACAAATAGGAAGGTATGTGAATAGTAACCCGAGATTCCTTTCACACCCCTCTCCCTCTCTAGTTGATGGGAACATCATGGAGCTCTCCCATTAAATCTGGGAGGTGATTCTAAGCATATCCATTCCAGATTTTGCCTACTATGGTAAGCTATTAATGTTTTACCCATTTGCCAACTCAATAGTGGATGAGCCCTCGATCCCATGGCCATATAAGGGAATGTTCACACTCGAAACGATTTCCTATACACCCGCAAAGTGTCTTGCAAAATGTGTATCACATTCCTACCTCCAATTCAAGTGATAGGCCCTTCCTTCTATCTCTCCGAACTTCGCCAACAAGCCCCTTCACTGTCCCCCTAAATTAAACCATTCTCGAGCAATTGGTCGTCGCCTTTGAGTTTGATAAGTAAGGACATACATGGTGTTGCCTTTGATGATAGATGAGAGAGACCAAGGTTCATTATCAACCCTTCGGTTGACCGCCTGCTCCCGTGAGAGAGGCAAGCCGAGGTAGAAGATGACCTCAGGTGAAAAGTCCACCTTGTCTCTGACTCTCCTACTTCACAGGTATGGGCTGTTACATCCTTTTTATCCTTCTCACAATGCCCAGTGGAGTCTTCCATGCCTGCGCAGGTGCCCCCATGGAAGGAGCCCATTGGCTCGGCCCGGTCCCGGTGGCACAACCAAAAACCTAATTTTTTTCTTAGGTGGCAAACTCCCATTGTCCATTAAGAATTAAATTTCTAAAAATGCTAGTAATCGTAGGATTATCCAATGATGGAATGTTATATATGAAACATAGAAAAATACAAGGAGTTCAATAAAAATAGTTCCATAGCCTGATTTCCATCCTAAATTCAAATGTGTATAAAAGTGCTATCTTTAATGTGATTTCATATGTGAAAAATCCTAATTACATAAGATTATTGAAATCGATGAACATAACTTGTTTAATTGAACCTTATATGTGAAGTCTAATCTATTTTGATTAAAAGATCATCTTGGATCAAATTATAGATTAAGAATCAATATGCTACCAAAATTAGCGTTTAAGATGGTAATTGATATAAACTATATTAATTCCCGAACATTAGAATTTCTACAAATCACAGGAGATTAGGATTTGACTCAAGATCAGAGAGACCAAGTTAGGATTTGGTTTTTCTCCAGGTAAGTGGGTCATGCCACTATACATAAGTACCTTGGTTGATTTGTATGATATGTATGGTTTATGAATTATGCTTCAAATTTCAAGTTCAATGCTCGAATCATGATCATTACATAAATTTCTTGGCAACTGCTACATTTTACATCTTATGATTATGATGCTCATTAAGACTAAATATTATGATTAATGATCAATGACTAATTTATTTAAATATAAAGTATTAAGAGGGAGAAATCCCATCATGGTGAAGGTTAAATTTCAAGATTAAAATCCATGTTCATGGTAAGGATAATGTTAAGATAATTGAAATTGAATGCATTTTTATATGCTTTTCCAACCATGGACCTTTCTGGTTGTTATGGGAATTTCAGCCAATTAAGGACTTTCATATCCAATCATGTACCTCAAGGGTTCGTTGTGAGACTTTTGGCCAAATCATGGGCATACATGCCAATTATGGGCTTTCCTAGCAATCATGTGCTCTTAAGTGGGTGTCATAGAAAGATGCATATATTAACTTCTCAATTTTTCATGTTCTAATATTTATGTAACAAGAATGCTTAAGTCAGTTTCACGTCAACATTTTCTCTAAAGGCAAGTATATATGCTTACTTTTTAGTTCTTATAAAATGTATAGTCCACTTACTGATGTGTGTCTTTGTTTTCACATGGATGTGAGATGAGATGTGCCTAGATAAATGGAGCAAAGGAATTTGAAGTAAGTGCTTCAAAGTAGCAGTTTCTAGGACTTAGCTTGGTGGGGCACCATCTACAACTTAGAAGATCCAAAATTAAGTTTCCAAATAAGATTTATGCCATAGATTTGTTCTACCTTTCATGTATTTGATTTTAGATCAAGGATGAGATAATTGATGTTAACTGTTTTTTCTTCCTCCAAGCAAGTGACCCATGTTATGGACAACATGGGGTTTGCTTCCATTGTCATGTATGTACTTGGAGGGGTGTTACAATAGGGTATCAAAGAAATGAATAGATGGCCACTAAGGTAAAGATTTATATGTTCTAACCCTAGGTACAGAAGATGTAGGTGAAAGATATTAGAAACCAAATTATAGGTCTAGTCAAGAAACATAAGTTCAAACGAGGATTAAGGTTTTGTGCCTAGAAGTTTTGCACTTTTATGTTAACCCTAGAATCGTATATACCAAGCTCTCTCTTTTTCCCACATCTTTGTGGTATGGGACAGATGATCATGGGGTTTTATAGAGAGAATGGTATATGAATAATCATCCTTGTCCTTTCAAGTGCATGTGGTTTGGGACATGTGTATGAGGGAGGTACTAAGATAAGAGTGATAAGACATGTCACCTCTGAATACACAACTGTATGACATGTATCCAAAGATGAAAAAGGAAATAAGAGTGAATTAAAGGTTTGAGACTTATAGTCCCCTAAAATTAATAGATAGTAAGGGAACATGATGATAAAATAGATTCATTAGTAGTGGACCCATATGTTGGTTTTAATAATGGGGTTAGGGATAATGTTTTTCCATGAGGAGGTCACAACTTGTAGGTGCAAAGGATCCTTTAAGATATTATTGGAGAATTAGTGTACAAACAAAAAGTAAAACCCTAAGGTGGGTAGTAGGTGTAAATTTTGATGACGAAATTTATTTATGGTAGGTAGAATTGTAACATCCCAAAATTTTGATAATAATTTAAACTTTATAATATAGTTTTTCTTAAATAGACATAGTTTAGGGTCTTAATGCAAAAATACCACAAAATGAAATTTCTTAAAGGATAATGAGGTAAGAAATTTAAAATGAGACTCAAAATAAGCTTTTTCTTTCATATGCTCATTATGTGTTATAATTAACTAAAAGATATTGCATTTTTTTATTTGAATAATTAAAGCGGCATGCATCCTTTATAAAATAAAATTAACTAAAAGATATAAATGTTAATTTACCTTTTCTCTCTCTCCTATTCTTGAAAATGTTTAAAAGAGATGAAAGGGAAAGATCAAGGGACTTGAAATTCGAAATTAAGGATATGATGACTTGAATAAGAAATATTCTTTTGTTTTGATAGCTTTGTAGATGAGAAAAATCATTAATATCCTTGTTTCTCTTTCCTCCTCTTTGTATTTGCAAAAGGATTAATAAGTGGTCCCTATGCACCAATTTTGAAACATGGGATGAGGTACTCCCATAGACAATAATAAATGACTTCTTTTTTTCTTCTATATAATTATTTGTTAAAGAAATAAAGGAATTTGCAAAATGAATGAAGAGTTGGTGATTAAATAAGAATTATGTGGAAAATAGGAAAGAAGAGGAGTTGAATATCATTGGATTTAATGATCTTTGTGCTTTGATCGTTGAGTCTAGGACGTAAACAAGGGTGCTTGTAGGAAGGCATCCCGTCCATCATTTTTATTCTTTCAATTCTAGTTTGTTCATTGATTTACTTTGCATTTGATTATATACAAACTTGTTTAATTGATTTAAGGGTTCAAACTAAGCCAAAATGCTACTAAATTTAGGCCACATGCCTAAAAAGGAGTCTAAACTCTTTATGTTCACTTAGATTTATGTTTTGTCCTTTGTATGTCCATTAATACATTAAAAGTCATTATCTTGAATTATATGCATAAAATTGATATAAAGTGTAATATTTTTCCATAATTGTTTCCTTGACTTCAAAATGAGATGATAAATTATTATCCTTCTTAATATTTAATTAATATCCATTTTAATGCTTTAATTCTATCTTAGGGAAGAGATAAAAGAAAAGGAAACAACCATTTTTCAATTTGAGTTAATTGAATCACATAATGCACATATAAAAGAGAAATAATATTTGAGTCTCATTTTTATTTTTGATACTTCATTTTCATATAAGAAATACCATTTTATGGTATTTTGCATTAAGACCCTTAAATATGTTTATTTAGGAAAATCCCTTTCTAAGGTTTAAATTAGCTTTGAAAATTGGGGTGTGGCAGTTTCATATACTGTCTTGTCAAACATGCAGTTGCCTAGCTCTTCTATTTAAGAGTATCATTGTTTAGGAATTTCAACATGTGTCACATTATAACTTGAGGGCAGGTTCTCAATCCATCAAATATAGCCTCCTATGCTTGGAATTTTCCTTCTCAAGGTTTACCCTCTCCAAGGATGATTAACACATGTCCTAAAACTAGATGACCTCCTTGATAAGAAGTTTATTCTTCATATTCATTCTAACATATTGTTTATCTCAATCTAAATTCATATGCACATGTATTAACTAGGAAGGCCAAGTTACCACCAAGTCTAGAACCTCAATAATACATGTGTCATGTTCATATATGGGTGCCCAAGACATCTAAGGTTTTCAACATGTACCAATGGGGAAAACAACCCTTCTTGGATAGTTTTTCTTACAAACCATCAACAACCTTAAAGAAAGTTATCATGTATATACATAAATGTTCTTTGATGTCTAAATCCAAGACTTTCCCAAGTATTATTCCACATGCCCATCCATCACATTATTTTTCCACATAATTGCTTAGGTTTTGCTCATGCAAGGTTTATATTCTGAATTTACTAATAATTTGGCAAGGTAAAACCTCCATAGATTCAGATCATATAGTTAGGAATGGGTTGTATATATTACATATGTGTATTAAGGGTGGCTATATGATCTCTTACACCCACACTAAGGAGAAATTTGTGTCTAGATGTGGTCTAGATACATTTTTTTGCCTCATTTTATATGTATAGATGGTGAATCAATATTTCAATTTATATTCATGACATTTAGATGGAGTCATGTTCAACAATTGAATACTCGTATACAAAAAATTGTCAAATTGCACAGAGTTTTCTAGGGTCATTAATCCACATGGATTTGAAATTTTCTAAAGGCCCTTCAATTTGGGCACAACCTCCCTTGAGGTTTTATAATTACATAAGTCATCCCTTTAATTATATGTGTTCCTCATGAATTATGACTTTAATCAATCCCTTAGAGTTTCTAGGGGTATAGGTGCTGATAAAATCACTTTTGGTGCATATTGCATGACTCTGTGATGATATATAATTATCTAATTAAGAAACTAGAGATCAATCAACCAAGGCAAGTACACTAGTGAGCTACTCAAATGCTTTGGAATGGAGAAAAAGAAGTCGATGGACGTGCCCATGTCCAACACTGCCAAACTTGATAGAGATGAAGAAGGTGAGAAAGTAGATGAGAAGCTCTATAGAGGTATGATTGGAAGTTTACTTTATTTAATTGCCTCTAGGCCTGATATTATGTTTAGTGTTGTCTTGTGTGCTCACTTTTAATCAAGTCTTAGGAAATCACATCTTATTGTTGTTAAGAGGATTTTGAGGTACTTAGCCAAAACTCAAAACTTTGTCCTATGGTACCCTAAGTCAAGGGACTTTACTCTAATATCATATAGTGATGCGGATTACATAGGCTGTTTGGTTGATAGAAAGTGCACAAGTGGCACTTTCTTCCTTCTAGTACCATGCTTGGTGTCTTAGTTTTCCAATAAACAGAGCACCGTGGAATTATCAACTATCGAGGATGAGTACATTGCAGTCGGGAGTTGTTGTGCCCAGGTCCTATGAATGAAGAAAATGCTCCAAGACTTTAACATACATTTTGATGCTTCTCCTACCTATTGTGATAATACTAGTGTGATGGAGTGGACTTTTGGAATCTTTAAATGTCCAATGACATAAGTGAGGTCATGCATGTTGAGTTGTTTGATAGTCCTAAGTGTTTCATAAATCTTGAGTGTTGATTGAGGTTGATATCATTACCAAGATCCATAAGTTTATGCCTATTTGAGGAATTTAATTGATTGGTCATATAATTGAGTCTTGGAACCAAAGACTAATGGGAGGTAGCTTGGATGATAATAAATCTATGTTCAAAGTTTCATGAGGTTTGGAAGTTCCTAGACGATGTAATTTAGGTTTGAATATAATTAAATCATGTGTAGTTTTGAGTATAATGGACCAAGGTACATGTTTGCTTTTAGTTCAGATCCAGAATATATTATTAAGCACCCCTAACTTGGGGAGCCACGTATTCAATATGTGGCCCTCTCTTAATCCTTCGATGGCTAGAAGTGAATGAACCCCAATCGTCTCACTTTGAGGTTTTGTAGTTGAGTTGAAGAAAATGATTGATGGTCCATGTGAGCACGTCCACTGATCGTGGGGGGTGAAGAGGATCGGGACCAGTCAATTTTCCTTGATTGCTAAGAGCTATAGTTCAAGCACCAGTTCAGGTGCAAGGTAGTTGGATGCTAGATACCCTACCCTATAGACTCTCTATCGTGTTTTGCAAGTGGGAGGCAGAGGAACCTTTTGCTCCTTGTGTTTCACAACAACAACATAGCCATCGACGACTACTTCTCGAGCTCTTCATCGGCAGTTTGAGTGCAAAGTTGAGAGGTCGGTGGATTGAAAAGGAGCATCCACTTCCAGTCTAACCATGGTGGAGAAGTAGGAAGGAGGTGGCATCCTCGCACGATAGTGAGCCTACGGTGGCAGAGTGTCAGAGGTGCAGCCGGACTCCCAAGTAGATGGAGGCCCCGACGCCTACTCACCTACTTGCTCACCATCAAGTTCAAGCACGACGACAATGAGAGCAATCTCGCGTGAAGGGCTACACATGACACACATCCTTGGAGAAGAAGGAAGGGAAGTCTAGGAGGCACCAGACCTGCAGTAGAACTCCCAGGTGATGGAGGCTGCATTGTAGAAAGAGAAAGTCCCACTGGGGACTCTAGTGCGAGAGAAGCACCGAAGGACAGATCGGCAGCTTGTGCAAGGGTGAACAACGGAGCTCTTTCCTACGTTGGACTCGGGTGGGAGACGAAGCTCTATCCATGACAATGGTTGGGTGGGAGCACACTGAGTAGGAGAGACACAAGCCATGCGAAGGTGAGCAGAGTGGCGGTGTCGGTAGCTTGCCCGCGGACACACGCCCGACGGCGGCACTGAGCGGGAGTCTCGCGTAGAACGGGAGACGACGTGACTAGCAGTCCCACATACGTGAAAGAGAAAGATGGGGACCTGGGTTAGCAGATCTGCAGATGCAACCATGGATCTAGACTGGGTCCCAGCTGGAAGAATGAAGAGACATGTCGGCCACGTGTCTCCACCAAATTGGTCGAAGAACGTAAATACTCAATAAACTCATAGTTCTTCAATAATTCATAGAAAATAGCTCAATTTTCAGAAAAATACAAACAAGGTACCAAAACATTTAGAAAAATGAGTAGAACAACATGAAACTATAATACCAGGCTTTTGATGCACAAATCTTAGTGATATCATGTAAGATGTAAAATGCTTAGTTCTTGAGTAATAAATATTAATTGATGACATAAAATTATGGGAAAATGTCAGTAAGTCCATAATCATGTTTACAATGTATATCATGTCAGATATGTCCATGTTGATGTATGAAATCATGTAATTTTCTCAATATAGCTATTTAGGGCTAACAACCCTAAATACAATGTAATAAATGCACACATGCTCAATAAATGATGAAATTTATAGAATAAGATCGTATCCATATGTGGAACCTTAGATTTAATTATGAGATCATGATGATGCATATAATCCATGTTATATGAAGTTGACTCTTAATGCATAAGATGTAACCATAATTTGACTAATAAATATGATTTGGGGTTAATTTGTACACAAAAAGGATATGGAACCTAATGTTCAGATAATGAACTATAATCTAGAAAATGGCATCAGTTAGATAATTCTAAGACAAGAATGCAAGTAAAGATGCATATATCATAAGACTAAGTAAAACCCTAATGAACACGACTAGGGTTGAGATTATGAGAACCTGATGATAGTATATGATCTTGTATTAATCCGGGGTTGACCAAGATATAGTTGACATCAGGAATGTGATATAGATTGTGATATCTCTTTGGATGGTATGCCATTACCACTTACTTAGCTTATTATACAATATATGCTTGTGTTATATGGTAGTAAATACTTGGCATATGGTATTGGTTGAAATGATTATTCTTGTATGCTATGTTGCTTGAGCTTTCCATACTTATTGTTATGAACACATCAAACATAATATATCTGTTCCATTATATGAAAGCACTAATTCTCTTTGGTAGCATAGTGCTAGAAAGTGATCATTCTCTTTGGTAGTAGATCACATTGTACAATGATCTAACTCGTTGGTAGTAGATCATAAGGCCTTACATCTCATACTCTTTGGTAGCTGGTATGATGCATTATTCCCTCAGGTGGCAAATGCATAGATATATAATGGAAAATGTGCTTAAAATATGTGTTCTCTTTTTCTAATGAATATCTTTGTGAAAGTATATGCTTTTCTTATGTTCTTCAGTTATTTCCAAGTATATTAGTTTTATTTTATTGCCAAGATATGGTGAGAGGTATGTAAAAGACATGTAGGTGTACTCAGTACAATATTCTTGAATATTGTGCTGACGTGTACCACATGTAATCTTTTGTTTAGGTTGTGGTTATGCTCTTGAAGATCCAGGATAGTTGAGAGTTTTTTGGCGAGCTGATGTACTGGTGGACCTGTTGTCTTAAGATCCTATTGTTTAGTGGTAGTACATTTATATGTATAAGTTTGTTGTTCAATATGTAATATCAAATGTTGTAACAATTCATGTTGTAATTATATGTTGAATGGTGAACATGTGTTGTATGGTTTTGTTATTATTCATGTGCATATGCTACTGATCATTTCCTTCAACTCCCTTGATTTTTTTCTTCTTAGCCTAGTGTGGGATGTTTAAATTGGGATTCTCGCTAAGGTGAGGGTTTCAATTTGGACATCACACATCAGATTAAGTTTTAGAAAATCTAAGGAACTCACAACTAGTGCAATCAATCTTTCTTATAATCCTTTATTGCATAGTAGAGCTAAACATATAGAGGTTCACCATCATTTTCTTCGTGATGACATTGCCAAAAAGGATATTTATATCACGCATGTGGACACAGAAAATCAGTTGGCAGACATTTTCACTAAACCTCTAGCTAGAGAGGAATTTAACTTCATTAGATCTAAACTACTCATACTTGCTTTGGATTTTATTGACATGTTATCTAGCTAGTTGGCTTTATCCTATATGTCTTTCTCATGCTTTACTCACCTTGCTTGCCTAAAATTGCCTATATTTGCTAAAATTTGCTTGTTGACATGCTTAGTTTTACTTGTTCTTGGACATTTCTCACATTTCGAGTTTTTATCACTAAATAGTACCCAATGATGAGTGAGATGTGCCTAAATATGTTCAACCTACATAATAGACTCAAAAAAAAAAATTTAATTAGCATTCATATGGCTAGAAATTGAGTTTGATGGTTTTAGGTCAGGTTGACCTTGGGTCGAGTTTCCCCTAGGACAAACTTGATTGAACTGTTGCTGAAAGCTATTCTAAAGTGGACTAATCAGCTGGCTATTCTCTCTCTCAACTAGAGAATAGCCGACTGATTCCCCTTCTTCTAGCCCTAAGCTCTCTGCCCTAGCCCTTACCTTACCTATCTTAGTCCTTTCCTGACTTAGATAGGTTACCCTAGACCTCCCCTTTTCACTTTGTTGGTGTTTGGATGGTTTTGGTAGGTTGCTTTGTGCATTTGATCTCTACTTCTCCTTCTTTTTTCCTCCATGGCTTCCGATAGAAGAAAGAGATCAACCCCAAGCAATGCTCCATCATCTTCTTCGTCTTCTTGCTTGATTCCCTTTGATGACACCTCATTTGTCTCAATAGGTATAAGGATCTTCTTCCTATGAGTCTTTTCCCTTTTAGAGCTTTGTTTGAGCCTAGCCCTAGGCGTCAAGTAGTTATAGAACAAGTAGCTAAGTTTCTAGCCATTCATCACCTCTCTATCCTGACTATCAAACATGACTGCTTTCTTAATTCTATGACAAGCACAAAAGCAGTTCACGAATTCTATGCTAACTTGCATTGGAATTACGACACCCTTGTACACCCACCGAATACTCAAGTGATCCTGACTTCCATGATCGTCGGGAAGAGGTTTCAAATCATCGAGTATATTCTAAATGTCTTCTTTTCTGGAGATGAGAATGACACTTGACGTAAGGATTACGGTGAGTATTTCAACCTTTTGGATCTTGAGGGTTTCTATAAGAAGAATGAGCTTACTCTTCCTGACATTCATCGCTACTTGAAGAAACTCAATGTTCCATACAAGAAGACGAACACCCTACCCTCCTCCTCCCTCTATCTCAAGAAGTGTATGTTAGCCCCAGTGATCAATTGCAACATCCACCCAAAGAAAAATCAAACACATATTGTAGATAACACTACGGTCATAATGTACTGCATCCTTGAGAATATCGAAGTCAAATGGTCAAGATACATTCTCCACCATATGACCTGTTTTGATTCCAGTAAGAACACCTGAGGCACCCATCCACCTTGTCCAACCCTGATTTGTGGTTTGTTTTAGTTTGCTACTGAGAAATTACTCTTTTCTGATTACCATTCCAAGCTAGCCAGGAAAGTTGTATGTGTCACTGAAACCACAATTCAAAAGTCTGTGCCTGTCTTTGCCTCCACCACACCTGGTGCTTCACCCTCAGCCTCTTCCTCTATAGCCTTTGCATCCTCTACCTGAGCTCCTCCTCCTCAGCGACCTCGACCTAGCCGTGCTTCATTTCGTGTATCCAATGAAACCCTTATGGGCTACATGATGCACCAACAAGCATACAACCTCTAGTTTAAGGATCACTTGCATCAGGATCTATGTTCAATCATATAAAACATGAACATGTCCTGTGCACACCCCTACCCCACCTACCAGCCTTTCCTTGATAGTAAGTATGCCTCTTATGCATATCATCATTACTACCCTACCCCCGAGCCTTCCGTTGTTGCTCTTTCACCCTCTACTGTTGGTGGTTTTGCTCCGATGTACCTACCGTTTCTTGTTAGCCCCTTGGCCACTCTACTTGCCAGTCTTGGTGTATTGCTCCTTCCTCCCCTCAGGCCAATGAGCTCAACGCTCTTGGTATGACTTGGGATGAGCAGAATGCTCATTGGCCCGGTCATGGCTTTGGTCCTTCTGTGGACAAGGAAATTCCTGACCAGGCTGATGCTGCTAATGATGATGATGGCAATGGTGAGGATGCTTCTAATGATGGTGATGACTTTGGTGGTGATTCTGGTGATGAAGCCACTACTGTTGTTGCACCTTTAGATGGAGACAAGGACTACGAGCCTGGAGCTGATGATGATGATGTTGTGGATATAGATAGTCTAGATGTCTAGATTGTTTCTTAGTTTTTAGTCTAGTTTGTTGATCATATATATCTTGCTAGGGTATTTTGTATTAGAAACATCTGGGGACATTATCTGAGTTGTACTATTTTTATCTTCAACTTTCATCGCTTCTTGTTTGTAGTTCTTTTATGAGAACATGCTTCAGAGTTTTAATCTATGATATGTGCACTCTTGCTCTTGTATCTTGTTATATCCTATGAGTTGGTGCCTTAATTCAACATATTTTGATTATGACTGAGATTGTGTGGTTATTTTGTCTCTGGTTGACATATGATCTGAGATTGCATGTATGATTATCTTCTTAATTGTGTTTTGGAGCAGACTTGATTATATTCTCTTCTACCCCCTACTTTTTGATAATGTCAAAAGTGGGAGAGAATTTCAATGTCTTGAAACTAAATCATATTTCTATTCTTTGTCATACTGTTGCTTATTTCTTATGAGACCCTTTTCTTGTTCATTTTATGTTTTATCATGTGACTTGCAAATGACCATATAGTACATGTATGCTATAATTGCTTTGTGTACATAGAATAACTGTGTAGGTTAAAGTAAGCATAGTTTGAGGGGGTGCAATTCACATTGTTCAAATCTTGAATCCCCCAAATTCACAAGGCAAAGGTATAATTTCTATATCCTTTTCAATATGTTTGAGGAATGGTTTGTCATTGTCAAAAGGGGGAGAATGTCGACCTAGAGGTTATACATTGTCCATATTTTGATAATTTACTTAACATTCCATTCATATGTATCTAATATGTGTATTCAAGATTGATTTTAGGTGTTAGGTATATGAAAAGAATCAAATTACTCAAGCCCAAATTTGCTCAAGTTCAAGTCAAAAGATATACAAGTGTACAAATTAGGAAATCCATGTAAATCACATTAGAATATTTTTGTAATCACTTGTATTGATGATATGGATTGTAACTAAGATGAGAAAATTGATTGGGACATTTTGCACCAAGTTTTATTCACTTTTGATGCACTTTAGAAAATTGATCACAGGTTGTTGATCGGTCGAGTTACAATCTTAACCGATCCATTGGATCCATTTTCTGGAGAGTGCATCGGTCGAGTTCTGCATTCACAGAACTCGACCGATCGGATAACTGACCAAACACAACTTTCATTGGTCGGTCGAGTTTCCCAGGACAAACTCGACCGATGGTTTGAAAATTGGGTTTGTCTTTTACCCAATCGGTCGAGTTACCTTTATTGAAACTCGACTGAATGAACTGTACAAAATTTGCCGAAAAAATGATTGTGACTATTGGTGACTTATTTGGATGAAAATAGATTTGTTGCCTTAGGCAAAAATGGCTACATTTTGGCCCTAAGTGTTCCCCAACTCAAAGGGACACCCTCAACTATAAATAGAACCACTTGGAGTTCATTCCAAGGTTGCTCATTCAATATATGCTTGGTTCTTGCTTAGTTGAGAGTGTTGCACATCTTTGAGCCCCTTTCTCTCTACCTTCAAGTCAAATCTATGAGTATGAGTGAGTTAGGATCTGTTGTAAGAGAGCTACCTCTTGTATCCATGTAAAGCTCTCCACCTCTATCTTCCTACCCCCTTTCCTATTGAAGAAAAGGATGAAGATCTTCTTCGAGTGAAGGAGAAGGAGTTGCTTTTCTTCAAGGTTGAAGAAGGCATGGTGTTCCAGATCTCCAAGTGAAGGACATAGACAAGGCAAACGTTCAAGAAGTATAGGTAATTCCTTGAAGGACAAAGATTTGAAGGTGGAGTGGGTAAGTCCTTGTTGGAAGGCTGAAGACTCCTTGCTCAAGTGGGCAAGTTCCTTCATTAGGTTGAAGATCCTTGCTTGAGGTATTAAGACCTTAGATGAATGTGAACCCTAGAGCCACCATCTAACTAAAACAACATGCAATAATAGCACCCGCAAGCAGACACGTTTGATTGCGGTCAAGAATCAAATCTCAAGGGACAACGAGAATGTATTTATTAAGTTTGTACATGTATGTATTTTATATATTCACCCTATAATTCATGTTCTCATTAGATAACATGGTTCTAATAAGATTGGGGTTATTAGTAAACCAAACATTAATAATGCAACATTGTATATAATATCAACCAATAAGGTACACACTATTGGAGATAACATAAGATAATTGATCACTCCATTTTATACTAGTTATGTAACTTAATAGAGAGCATAAATCAATTTCATCATCCCATATGTATCACAAACCCTAGATTTCATCTCATCATTTAGTAATTCTACTTATTAACATTTAGGATGCAAGAAATGGGAACCATTGTGATTTAAATAAAAGAACCATCACATTGGTTTGTTGGCGACGACAACATGATGAGTAGTAGGGTTCAATGGAAGCACGGTCAGCAACAAGGTCCAACAGAGACTACGGCAGTGAGCTCCAGGTCGCTATCTCTAGTGGTGAGCTTCAAGAGGTCCAAAGATGATGATTGTGGCAAGCTCCGGTGGTGGCATCCAGCAGTAGCAGTGCTGAGCACAACAAGATCCAATGGCGGCGGCGACCAGCAACAACAACAATGAGTAGACCAACACCTCAGGTGTGTTGTCTTGTAATCTTATGAATGAATATAAGAACATCAAGATTGCAAAGTCCTACATCATAACCACCTCTAGGTAGTGGACTGACTGACTTCTAGTTTGAAGTGTGGAACCACTCTAAACCACTTTGTTTAAGTGTATGTTCTTCCTTATCTCTCACCCTTGCTATGCATGTTAGGTAGGACCTCAAATTAGTTTTATGTTTAAGTTTCTATACTTAATATAATTTGGTGGTCTAACTCATTTTGTGATATTTATGAAGCTCTATTCACACCCCCTCTAGAGACCTTGATCCAACACAACCAACACAAACTGTAGTCATATGTTTTATTGATCTCTATGATCCTTCCATAATAACATGTGACTAGGGATGTGACAAGGATGTACATACTCTTAACATCCATATTATCTCAATGTTTAAGTCATCAAATCAAAGACATGCGTCATTGATAATGTCATTCTTTAGACATTCATTATGTTTCATCATTTTCTCTTAACTAAATAAAATAGAACAAATCAAAAGATTTCCTTTATTATTAATCATATATTTTGCAAGATATGCCATCACAATCATCATATGATTGACTCTCTGGACATACTTACTAATAGACTCCCACTTTCACTTAGAGTCAATCATAAATGAATCTTTATTCTAAGTTTTCTTAAACATGTCCATCATGTTTCTACTATGCAAATGCTAATCCAACAGGTTAGCAACAATTTGCCTTTAGTCAGTATATTACATGTGTCACATCTATTTGTTGTACGATCTCTCATATGAGATAGAAATGCCATCGTATCCTATCTAATATTCATTTCCTAACCAGTAGGTCCATTGTTGTCATAGTATTTCTATTATGTCATATGTGCTTGGAACATTCTATAAGTTTATCTATATGAATTTATAGATCCATACATTATCCTTTGTTATGTTCATAACATCAGGGTAGTTGGCTTCTATTGTAGAAATTGAATAAAAGTTTGTAGTTCGAACTCTTCTCACTTATAGTTCTTAATTATATGGTCAAATTCAAATTTTTGATTGTAATCACTGATTTTCTTTGTTGTTTTAGAATCTCACATTGGTGTAACCCTTTACCCCCAACTCTTCCATATTACCATAATTTAGGAACCAGTCCTAAGTTCTTCTCAAGTACTTATGGATGTTCTCTATGGTATTCCAATGACCTTCATTGGAATCTGACTAGTCATCTTGTCATGTCCAATACATACAAGATAATGGGATGAGTACATTATATTGCATGTATGATAGATCTAATTGTGGATGCATATGGCATCTTACTCATGTTTTTGCATTCTTCATAATAATTGGAAAGTAGGGTTCATCAAAGACTTATCCCATGAATCATGGACATATTTTCTCTTATTGAGTCTTGTGTCTTGGACTCCTTCAACAACTTGCCAATGTATGTGATCTTATTTAGGTAAGAATCCTTCCAGATCTATTTCTATAGACCTCAATTCGAATCACATAGTATACTTTTTCTAATCCTTCTTAACGAAGGTGTTTTCCATGCCAGTTCTGCAATACTGATAGTATATAATATTATTCCCCATCAATATGTGGAATATAAATATGCTCCCACTAAATCTTTTGTAATCATATATTTCATCTCTATACCTAACTCAAGTCAAACTCCTTGATTATTTTGTCAAACTAAAGATTCCAGCTCTGAGATGCTTTCATTAATCACATTGACTGGCCTCTATAGCTTATAGACTTTATTTGCATCAATGGAGTTATAAAACCTTTAGGATGTGTCACGTACACATAATCTTATTTATTCTTAAAAAGGAATGTAGTTTTAACATTTGTATGACAAATCACATAGTCTTGATAAACTGCAAGGCAAGCACGATCCTAATGGATTTCACCATGGCAATTGACAAAGTGCTTTCATGATGTCCACCACCTTGAACTTGTTTGAAACCTTTTGCAACCAATCTTCTCTTATAGATTTATCCATTTTGATCTTTTTCTTGAAAACACATTTGCACCCTACGAGTTTTACCTATTTAGGTGGTACTATCAAGGTCATAATTTGTTGTGTACATGGACTCTATTTTGGATATAATGGCATTAGGCCATTTCTCAGATTTTGGTCCCTCAATAGCTTCTAGTCGGTTGTTGGTAGATCATCTTATGACCAACTCACCTATCTAAGTTATAAGATTCACAATCTTTTGATCTCAAGGTGTGTTCTACTAGATTTATGAGGTTGTGTGTTACATAAGGAACTTCAGATTCTACAACAATTTGTGATTCCCATTGTTCTTATTGTACCTGTTTAGGTTCAATGTTTTCGTGTTGATCTCAAACCTTTCGAGTTCTACTTTACAACCACTGGTTCTATTGGAATTAATTTCCTTATAGGAATTCAGATATCCTGTTAACAAGCATTTTTGTTTCCAGATTAGATAAAAGGTAATATTCAACAAAATAACATTTATGTGATTTATGAATAAAGCCTTTCAAGAAACTATTTTCTTGTATACGTTTTAATCCTAATATTTGAAGACATCTCGGGACACCTCCCATACCATATCTCACATGGCTTCTTTTTAAAACATTTTAGATGATATATGTTTTACTGTAAAGCATGTGCCTAATGGGAAATTTTAAGATTGATTATAGATTGATTTACAATCACACCATGAACCATCAGGGTGTGAGTCCTTGTTTCTCATACATCACTATGTTTCAGGTAGAGTTTATTGTGATACATTGTCATGTTCTCTCTGGAAGGACCTCAGACTCTTGGTGTAAAGTATTTAATCATTGATCATATAAAAGTATCTTAATACTTTTACCAATGTGGTTATGCACTTCTTTGTTGAACACTTCAAACTACTCACATTTGTATTTTAGTAAATACAAATAACCATATCTACTGTGATCAATAATAAATATAATGAGGTACAAATGACTACCTCTAGTATTTATTCTAAAGGTCTACATTCATAAAAATTTGCAAGCCCGAATAGAATATTCACTCTTACATTACATCTAGTGAGATGAGCTTTTGTCATGTTGTACTATAAATAAGAGTTGCATGTCTCTATTGGTTCAATACCCAAAAGAGTCTAGATGAACATCATTATATATTCTAGAAATGCATTTCTCATCGATTTTCTTTAGATGACACTACTATAGGTATTCATTCTTTGAGTTATCATGTTTTAATATTTTGGTATTTATGTTCTTAACATTTATCTTTGGATCCAACAAATAAAGACTATAAAATATTTGGGCATTTCCATGAATTATCACATCTTTAGAATTAGAACATTAAATTTTCTTTATTCATAAATATCATCATCCATAAAAGTTGCAGAAAGTAAAATGTTTCTATTATTGGAACAAAATAAATAGTAGTTCATTCACTCTACTACATGCCCTATGGGCTAAGATAAATTCTAAATTTAGAAAATAGTTGCAAAAACTCTTGCTCCATTTGTGACAAGTAGTCTAAGCTCACACTTTCATATAGGCTTACTTCGTTTTGGATCCTACATATTCAAACATAGTGAGATCTACATCCGGTATCATATACCCAAGATGAAGAAGTAACTGTATTTATCTTATAACGTATATACCTAAAGTGGAGATCTCTATACCCTCCTTCTTCTTCTTTAGTTCCTCCAAGTAGAGAGGGAAATTCCTCTTCCAATGTGTAGGCTGGTGACACTGGTGACAATTGCCTCCCTTGTTCACCCCTCTCTTTGCTTTGAGTGTTGAAGACTTGGGCTTCTAGCCAGCCTTAGAACTCTTCTTATCTTTTGCTTTGCATTTAGACTTCCCCTTTTGTTTTTTGATCACCATCAAAGACTTGGGCTTGTCTTTCTTCATGTGAGCCTCAACTGTTCTCAACATTCCTAGTAATTCTATCAATGGCTTGTTAAAGTCTTTCATGTTGTAGTTCATGACAAACTAACTTTACAATTCTAGAAAAGAATGTGGAATCACATCAGTGGACAACTCTTGACCCATGGGGAATCCCAGACTGTTGGATCTAGGGCTCTAGAGGAGGGGTGAATCGGTCTACAAAATTTCTCAGAAGATGGATGATACTTTCAAATGATATCAAATTGAGAGCAATAGCTTAAGTGCAATTTGAAGTCCTAACTAACAAGCATAGCAAGGATGAGAGAGATTGATAGGAAGCACTTGACAAGGCGATGTAGAGTGGTTCCACTCTCCAAACTAGGAAAGAGTCAGTCCACTACCTAGAGAGGTCAACCTATAGGAATTTAGAAGTGCTTTTCTATATATTATCACCAATAAGAGTTACAAGACAAGACCACCAAAGGACTTACCCATCCAAGAACAAAGAGCAATCCACCTTACCAAAGACTTGCCCACTTTGCAAGAGTCTTCAACGTTCTTTCAAGGTCTTACCCACTGAAGCACAAGTCTTCCGCCTTCAAGGACTTTTCTACTCTTCTTGGATCTTCAGCCTTTGCCTTCTCCTTCACTTGGAGAAGATTGCCACCTCTTCATAAACCTTGAAGAGGAACAACTACAACTCCTCCTTTAGTCGGGGAAGCTTTCTTCACCATTTCTTCATGGAGGAAAGGGATAGGGAAGTAGGAGAAGATGAAAGCTTTACATGCGCAAGGGAGTAGCTCTCTTACAATAGGCCTAGCTCACTCACAATCAAGAAATGAAGTGCAAACTAGAGAGAGAAACAGGCTCAAGGAGTTTCAACACACTCAACTATAGGAAGGACTTAAAATAGCATGAATGAGCAAACTTGGTATGAACTCCAAGGGGTCCTATTTATAGTTGGGGGTGTTCCCTTGAGTTGGGGATCACTAAGGGTTGAAATATAGTAGTTTTCCACAAAGAAATGGATCTATTTTGCCCAAAACAATTCACCAACGGTTATAATCAATTTTTCTACATTTTTCGTACAGTACATTTAGTTGAGCTTCAATAAAGGTAACTCGACTGATCAACTACAAGACAAAGAAAATTTTCAAACTATCGATCGAGTTTGTTCTGGTAAACTTTACCAATGATCTAAATTTAGATTTTCTCAGTGAGTCGGTCAGTCAGGTTCTATGAGTGTACAACTCGACCGATGGGTCATCTTCAGAAACTCTATCATAGGATCGGTCGAGTTTCCAACTCGACCGATGAACAACCTGTGACAAATTTTCAAGGTTGACTTTTCAGTGGTCAAACCTTGGTATTTTGTGTCCCTCATATTTTTCTCATCTAACTTACAAGTCATATCATCAATACAAGTGATTACAAAATTCTTCTAAGGTCATTTGGAGTGATTTCCCAAAATGTGCACTTGCATAGCTTTTGACTTGAACTTGAACAAGCTAGGGTTTGTTTAATTTGATCCTTTTCATGTACCTAAAGCCTGAAATGAATCTTGGACAAATATATTAGATACATATGAATGGAAAGGTTGAGTCATTATCAAAATTTAGACAATGTAGAAATCTCAAGTTAACATTCTCCCCCTTTTTGATAATGACAAACCATTCCACAATCATATTGAAAAGGATATTTAAATTATACCTTTTCCTTGTGAATTTGTAAGGATATTCAAGATTTAAACATTGTGAATTTCTCCCCCTCAATCTATGTTTACTTTAACCTACATAGTTAGTCTACCATTCCACAATCATATTGAAAAGGATATTGAAATTATACCTTTTCCTTGTGAATTTGTAAGGATATTCAAGATTTAAACATTGTGAATTGCTCCCCTTCAATCTATGTTTACTTTAACCTACATAGTTAGTCTATCTACACAAAGCAATAGAACACATACATACTATATGGTCCTTTAGCAAATCACATAATAAAGTAGATTGTATGCATAGGATGCATAATCACCTCTTGGGTAGGGCTGGTAGGTTGGGTAGGGATGTGCACATGACATGTTCATGTTGGACCTGATTGAACATAAGTCCTTATGTAGGTTCTCCTGGACGTGGAGGTTGTATACATGTTTATGCATCATATAGCCCATAAGGGTTTCCATTGACACATGGAATGAGGCACATGCAGGTTGGGTAGGCTGGGGGGTGGAGGTGCTCGAGTAGAGGTAGAGGTAGAGGTAGAGGCACCAGGGGTGGTGGAGTAGAGGATAGGGACAAACTTCTGAATAGTGGTCTCACTGATACAAATTCCTTTCTGGGTAGATTTGTAGTGAAAGTCAAGGAATAGAGATTTTCCAGTGGCAAGCTGAAATAGACCACATATCAGGACAGGGTAGGGAGGGTGGGTGCCACAGGTGTTCTTTCCAGAGTCAAAGTAGGTCATGTGGTGGAGAACTTATCTTGATCACTTGACTCTGACATTCTCTAAGAGACAATACATGATCACTGTAATGTTCTCTACAATCTTCATTTGATTATTCTTTAGATGGATATTGCAGTTAACAACAAGGGCAAGGATGTGCCTCTTGAGATTCAAGTCAAAGGAGGAAAGGGTGCACTTCTTCTTGTAGGGGAATTGAGGCTTCTTCAATAAATGATGAATGTCAAGAAGAGTGAGATCATATTTCTTGTAGAAAACCTCAAGCTCAACTATGTCGAAATACTCGGGGTAATCCTTACGCCAAGTGTCAGTCTCATCGGTACCTGAGAAGAAGATGTTCAGGGTATCCTCCGAGACATGGAATTTCTTCCCAACTATCATGGACGTTAGGACTACTTGAGTATTAGGAGGGGGTACGAGGGTGTCATAATTCCAATGCAAGATAGCATAGAATCGTGAATTGCTTTCGTGCTAGTTATGGAATTGTTGTAGCATGTGCGTTCAACACCCAAGGTAGAAAGATGGTGAACATGTAACAACTCTGCAACTTGATCTATGACCTCTTGGTGTCTAGGGCTAGGATTAAAGAGGGCATGAAAAGGGAAATGATTCTGTGAAAGGAGGTCCATATACCTATTTACGGACTCATTTGAGACAAAAAGAGTGTCATCAAATGGAATCAAGTGGGAGGAGGATGAAGAAGATGGTGCATTAGCTGGGGTGTCTCTCTTCCTTCTATTGGATTCCATGGAAATGATATAGAGAGAAAGGAGAGAGAAAGATCTAAAGCTATCCACCAAAAATGTCTACAAACCTAGGTTTGGCCTTTGAAGTGTTTACCTGTCATGCAGGCCGGCCAACTGTGTGCTTTAAATGGTTCCTGGGTTTGCGGGACGCCCAGGGACCCGAGAGTTTACGCCTCCTGGGGGGGTCACGAATGTGGCACTTCTGCGGGGGTGGTTCTCTCGTAAATCTAAAAAAAACCTAGGTTTGGCAAGGAGGAAGGTCGAGCTAGGTTGAATTAGGGCTAGGTTGAGGAAGAGAAGGGAAAGGGTAGAGAGCTTAGGGCATATGGATGTGAAATCAGTTGACTTTTCTCTAGTTGAGAGGAAGAATAATTGGCCGAAACCAACTTAAGAATGTTGTAGCCCAACCATATGTTGAGTTATGTGGCTTTTTAAAAATCTCTCAGCCAACTCGATCGATGGTCAACCTGACCTAAAACCAACAAACATAATTTCTAGCCATTAGAGTGCTAATTAAATTTATTTTTCAAGTCCAATATGTATTTTGAAAATACTTAGACACATATCACTCATCATTGGGTACTATTTTGTGATAAAACATGCGTTTGTGAAAAATACCCAAAAAAAGAGAAAAACAATGCATAATAAATATGAAAAATGGATTTTTAGCATATTAGCAAGCAAAGATGATCAAAATAGAGGCAAATTATATAGGATAAATGACAAATAGCTAGAAGGCATATCAAATTCATTCAAAGTAGTTATAAGAAATTTTAATCTAATAAAGTTAAATTCCCCTCTAGCTAGAGGTTTAGTGAAAATGTTCGTCAACTAATTTTCCATGTCCACATGCATGATATAGATATCCTTCTTGGCAATGTGATCACGTAGAAAATAATGGTGAACCTCTATATGTTTAGCTCTACTATGCAAGATAGGATTGTATGACAAATTAATTGCACTAATTTTATCACAATAGATAGGAGAAGAATCAAAATGAATGTTAACGTCTTAGAGCATTTGCTTCATCCATAGGACCTTGGCACAACAACTCCCAGCTATAATGTATTCATCCTCAGTGGTTGATAATGACACTATGCTCTATGTCTTGGAGAACCAAGACACCAAGCATGAGCCTAGGAGGAAGCAAGTGCAACTTGTGCACCTTCTACCAACCAAGCATCCTGCATAATCTGCATCACTATAAGCAGTAAGAGTAAAGTCCCTTGACTTGGGATACCATAGTCCAAAATTTTGGGTTTTGGATAAGTATCTTAAAATCCTCTTAACAGCTATAAAATGTGATTTCTTAGGATTTGATTGAAAGTGAGCACACAAGCCAACACAAAACATTATATGAGGTCTAGAGGCTATGAAGTAAAGTAAACTTCTAATAATACCTCTACAGAGAATCTCATCTACCTTATCTTTATCAAGTTTCGTGGTGTTTGACATGGATGTGTCCATCAGCTTGGTGTTCTCCATCCCAAAGCGTTTAAGTAGTTCACTTGTGTACTTGCCTTGGTTGATGAAGTTCCCATCTTTTGTTTTCTTAATTTGAAAGTTGAGGAAGAGTATGAGTACACTCATCATACTCATCTCGATTTCACTCTGTATAAGATCACTAAATTATTTGCAATGATCAAGGTTAGTTCCATGAAAAATGATATCATCAATATATATTTGTATGATAAGAAAATTGTTAGAAGTGTGCTTTAGAATTAAGGTAGAATCCACTTTGCCCATGATATACCCATGATCTAAAAAAGGTTTTTTAATTTCCCATACCAACCCCTTGGTGCTTGTTTGAGTCCATAGAGAGATTTTTGCTACAAATAAACATGGTTAAGTAAACTATCATGTTCGAAGCCCAGAGGTTGTGCAACATACACTTCCTATGATGCCTCGATCCCCGTTCCATCTCTAATGACCCCGAAGACCAGGGAGTCACCCTCGGTAAACCACTCTTAACTTTTCTTTACTTGATCACTTAAATTTAGCTTAAAGGAAAAATCTTTTAACTTAGAATAAATTGAAACCTTAATAACTGTGGAAGAAAACTTACTGTTTCTAAATCTTGAAAGATATCTTAGAGTTAAAACAACATATTACATATTACTTACGGAATATAAAGTGCAACATTTTAATTAAAAACTAAACTACATATTACATTTCATTTTCTCTCTCTACCATACCACATGCCCCAGGGACCGAGGGCAAAGGACTAATAGAACTCTATCTAACTATTAATTACCATCTAAGAACTTGGATGATACGATCCTTCAGCTTCCTTGTGCTGATGTTGACCTGAAAAAAATGTTTTAGTAGGTTGGTGAGCTACTGGCTCAGTGAATATAATTTCACCCAACTATCACAGGTAACTCATTTATTGTTTATTAATTGGAATAAAATACAAGATAATACTATACTGAGCAGATCTAAACAATATAATTTAAACAACATGAGATGTCAACAATTCTAAGATAACAACTGCTACAAAGCTGTAGATACAATTAAATAATAGAGAATACTAGAATTTCATTTAAGGGACAACTACTATGAAACTAACTCAAATCTTTCTAAACTCTTAACTTATAAGAACACTATAAACCTATATGAACACATTTTACCTTATGCCCTGATCATATGTAGTGTACTGTACATATGAAGACTCATAGCATACTACGATCCCACCATACAAGACTTAGTCGACACCTCGGGATAGCTTAGTCTAACTACTCTCCTGGTCTGCAATAGGGAAACTAGCTCTCTAGCCTCGACACTCCTATTGTGATGTAAACTGGACTCCTCTAACCTAAGCACAAAGGTGGAGAGTCAATCCACTTATTACTCTAGTGCCACTAGGATCATTTATCTGGTTGATGTTGGACACTACATGGCTTTTCTGTGCTCTAGTGCCACCAGGATCCTGTCTCTAGTTGATGTTGGACACTACATTCTATAGTTTAAGTAGACTTCCACTAGGGCTTCATCCCCCGTGCCACCCGTTAGCATGTTTCGACCCCCGTATGGTGGTGTTACGACCCCATCTCCCGATAACCCCCAATTAAGGGAGACCAAGAGGTTGAAGCCGCACCCATTAATCCCAGATCAAAAGTTCGACATATAACCATAAACAATTATTAAATTCTAACAGACTATACTGAAAATGGTAATAAAAGTTTTGTTTGCATACTTTTGAAAAGTTTGGAACAAACTAAACTTCTAACCTCATCTGAACTATTATAACTAGTTCCTCCTTGTTCTTTAATTCTTGAATTCACAAGGTGTAGCTTTATTGTTTGTTCGTTTCATTGTACCTAAAACGCTGACAAACAAAACGTCAGTCAGTCGAAGCTGGTATGTGGGGGAAACATTAAGCATGCAACTATGATAACAATGTAATCATTCAATTAATCATTTAACAACCAATATTACGTTTTAAATATAACTCTGCGATCCAAGAGTACCCTATCCTCTGTGTTGTCCCCATTAAACCCCTCATGATCCACCTATAAGTGAACCAGTTTCTAGGGTTGAGTCACATGGCACTACTCGTAAGTATACCACTCCTTAACTCGGGATTTGCTAAAGAGTCTCTAACTCACGGTAACCTAGACCTTACTCTAGGATTACCCCTTTTTTAGCCTTTTCAAAGTAACAGAGGTGGACCCGGATCTAGCCAGTTATATTTGCACATTTATGGTGATAATCATAGTCACTTTATAGTGGCATGAAATAAATAAACATCCAACAGTTTAGTTGCATTCAATGCGATTAAACATCCGGGAATCCATCGGGAAACTATAACGGTTATTCATAATCGTAACCACATACCTGATCCATAGTAACTTGATGTCCATGCATTAACATTCAACACAATTAACAAGCAATCAACAATATTCTCAAAATAATGCATAACATTCAAGTGTCATTGTTTTATTCAAAACATCCTCAAGATCAACTTGGATTCCACCTTATGATTTCTAGGCCAACATTAGGGTTTTATTAGGGTTTTAGCCTTCATTATGCATTTATCACTTTTAATGCTCTTTTAGTTCACAAACCTTAATTTCTGCATCATAGGCACAATTAAATGTCAATTAAGTCTAATATGTTTCTTTTACACTAAAACTATTATCTTTATCCTTTTAGGTCATATTCAAAACATTAAGGCTAATTATCATCTTCAGTTTCTTCCAAATTGACAAATCGTATTTCATTATAGTTCAACTCACATATATGAACCTTATTTATAGCTATTTCCACTTTTATACACTAGGAAACACTAATTATCCAAATGATTACATTGTTATCATAGTTGCATGCTTAATGTTTCCCCCACATACCAGCTTCGGCTGACCGACGTTTTGTTTGTCGGCGTTTTAGGTATAATGAAAAGAACAAACAGTAAAGCTACACCTTGTGAATTCAAGAATTAAAGAAAAAGGAGGAACTAGTTAGAATAGTTTAGCTGCGGTTAGAAGTTTAGTTTGTTCCAAACTTTTCAATAGTATGCAAAGAAAATTTTTATTACCATTTTCAGTATAAAATGTTAAAATTTGATAATTATTCTTGGTTAATTGCCGAACCTTTGATCCAGAAGTCATGGGTGCGGCTTCGATCTCTCGGTCTCCCTTAATTGGGGGTTATCGGGAGGTGGGGTCGTAACAGCTGGACACTTCCAGGGTTAGGTCATTTCACCCCTAAGGCATAGACCTCACATAGGGGTTCTACGGTGTCAGGGCCCTTAAATCTATAATTTTATTATTCCTGAAAAAACACTTACTATATTGTACATTTTTCTTGTTCATACTCTACTTTGGTACTTTTAGGGTACCACGTCTATTTACTTGAACTTTATAACACAACATGAATATCATTTTAAATTTTGATAGTGCAATAAATTCACAATATTGTAAAATACTGAATAATCAACATCATGTACTTGCAAGCAGATTGACATTCTTAAATAACCTAAATTCATGTCAACTTAGCACATGTACACTGGATTCATGTAATTTAACATCTTAATGCTCTAATAAGAGTAAATTACTCAACATTTTAGAAATCGTCAGTAGCATCTGCCAATTTTATGAAATTCCTCGAAAAAACGTGCACATTAACCCAAATCCTGATTTATGCATCACATAACTCAATTAAGAGTTAATTACTTATAATAACATGAATTATTAACAATAATTGATGATTTCTAATAATATCTCAGAGAAATGTGCCAATTCGTGTAAATATTAATTCACTCACATTAAACACAACACAGAGCATGCAACTAGGGTTTCATTGAATATTTTCATGTTATCGTACTTATTTTGAAATAGTGCATCTGATAATTTACTAAAATCATAAAACCTGGGTATATACCCAAACAATATCGATATTGGTAGCTTGATACTAATTTCGACATTTAAACTGATCAATTTAGGTTTCGATCAACCATGTAAATTTCCTGGTCCAAACCACACTGATCAGAAAATAAACTAGATCATATAAAAGCGTAAAGAAGCGATTTGTGAAATAAAAAGTCGGGCGACGCCAAATACTACACAGTTCTTGATAACTGTTGTTATCAACGAAAAATGCACAATTAACCAAAATTTTCTGATTTCCAGAGATAAATCTTGCATTGTGAGTGAAATTCTACTCACAGTGGTTTGTGATGTCCGAATTTGTCTGAAAATGGTCTAGAGCCTTTTTCTGGGCGATTTTTGGGTTGTCTTCAACCTTGGCATTTCCTTGTTTACTATTATGTTGCACACATCAACTTCCTGTTCATGAACAGGTTGAGGGAAGGAGCCCAAACGATGGTTGAACTTGGCTCAAAGTTGCAGCTTCACGCTTGGACCTCCAAGACGGAGCTCAAGGTAGCTTTTTCCCTACTGTTGGGAAGCCCAAGGTGGCCTCTAGCCGTGAGCAGTAGCTGCAGGGCATACCTTCTAGGGTGAGGCAGATGGAATGGAGGTGGAAGAAGAGGAAGGGAGGAAGAAGAAAGGAAGAAGGGAGGTAGGGGTGTTGCTAGAAAATGGGGCTAGGATCACCCCAGCTCACCTTCTTCTGCGGATGGTCGGCCTTTGCGCCGCTTAAAACAATTGCCTGAAGAACAGATAAGGAAGAAAGGAAGAAAAGGGGTTATAAAGCTAAAAACTTGGAAAAATTACAAATTCAACCCCAAAATCTTGCAAACGTCATATTGTTTGCCTTGTAGGTCCAAATCAAATGATTTCTTTTGCAACTTTTCAAGCATGATATCCAATACAACCTCAAGGAATAAAAACATGCCAATTAGCTTGTCACAACTAATGAAAGCACTAATTTCATCTTGAGCACTTAACTTAGATTAATCAACATAATTAGGCACTAATCACTATACTTACTAGTAAATTTTGGAATGGGTCATAACAATCTCCCTCCCTTATAAGAATTTTTTCCCAAAATGCCTAAATGAGAAAAGGAAACTTGTTACGCATCTCAGACTGAAGCTCCCACATAGCTTCTTCTAGTTTGTGGTTCCTCCACAAAACTTTCACTAACGGTGTCTCTCGATTCTTGAGTTTCTTGATTCTCCGATCAACTATTTGTATAGGTCCTTCAACATAGGACACATCTGTTTTGAGTTGTGCAAGTTCTGGGTCCACTATCTTCTTTGTACCAGGATAACATTTCTTCAACATCGATACATGGAACACGTCATGTAGATTGGCCAACTCGGATGGTAAATCCAACTTATAGGCTACAGGTCCAATCCTCTCAATGATAGGATATGGGCCCATAAACCTAGGAGTCAGTTTGCCTCTCTTACCAAACCTCAGCACTCCTTTCCATGGTGAAACATTGAAATACACTTCATCACCAACCTCAAATGCAAGAGGTCTAGTCCTCTTCTCAGCGTAACTCTTCTGCTTGTCCTGTGCAACTTTCAACTGTTCTCTAATCACTGTAATCTTTTCTGTAGTCAAATCAACTATCTCTTGTCCAAGAATCTCCTTTTCACCCACATCATACCAACATATAGGTGATCTACATTTCCTGCCATATAGAGCTTCATATGAGGCCTTACCAAAACTGGAATGATGACTATTGTCGTATGCAAACTCTATAAGGCTCAAGTGTTCTTCCCAACTTCCACTGAAATGTAAGACACATGCTCTCAGCATGTCTTCAAGAGTCAGAATGGTCCTTTTCGACTGACCATCCGTCTACGGGTGAAAAGCTGTGATGAACCTCAACTTTGTGCCCAAAGCATAATGCAACTGATTCCTCGACTTGGATGTGAACTTCGGATCTCTATCTGATATTATCGAAATTGGAATATTGTGCAACCTAACTATCTCATCCACATATATCTTAGGAAACTTTGGAACATCATAGGTTGACTTAATAGGAAGAAAGTGAGCAGACTTAGTCAGTCTATCCACAATCACCCATATAGAGTCACAACCTCTAGGTGTCATGGGCAACCCTATCACAAAGTCCATTGTGATATGTTCCCACTTCCACTCTAGTATAGGAAGATATTGCAAAGTACATACAGGTTTTTGATGCTCAGCCTTAACCTGCTGACACACACTACATCTAGCCACGTACTCAGCTACATCCTTTTTCATACCTGACCACCAATACAACTCCTTAAGATTCCTGTAAATCTCAGTGTTACCTAGATTCATAGCGTACATTGATGCATGTGCTTCCTCAAGAATTTGTTCCTTCAAATCACTGTCTCCAGGTACACACAACATGTCATGCTGATATAACAAACCATCATCTGAAAAACATGTACTCTGGTCTTTTTCCCTCTGTCATGTCATGCATGATCTGTCATAACTCGCTATCACTCTGCTGAAGTTTCTTGATCTGATCATAAAAGGTAGGCTTGACTTGCATCTGTGCAATCAAACCACTCTATTTTGTCACCCCTAAATCTAAGTTTAACTTCCACATCTCCACTAGTAGGTCTTTCTTGAAACATGCCATAGAGAATACATCAGCTATTGAACTTGACTTTCTGCTCAGAGCATCTGCTACCACATTCGCTTTTCCAGGATGATAATCTATCATCACTTCATAATCCTTGATCAATTCTAACCATCTCCGTTGTCTAAGATTTAGATCCTTCTAGGTGAAGATAAATTTCAAACTCTTATGATCTGTAAACACCTGACATGCCTCACCATAAAGATAGTGATGCCATGTCTTAAGAGCATGAACTACAACAACTAACTCCAAATCATGTGTCAGATAATTCTCCTCATTCTTTTTAATCTGTCTAGATGCATAAGTGATAACACCCATTTTATGGATGTTAAAGCCTATATTTTATTATCAAATTTGCCTACTAAATTATCTTCCTCTCCATTTTATCTTATTATTTGTACAAAAATAACCCACACTATGCTCCTAACAATATTTCCCATTTGTTATAGAGTTTCCTTTGTATTTCTGCCCAAAGGGCGCTAAATGGGCTTGTCCCAGCCCACCTACAATGAGCATCTGCACCAACCCTTCCACTGGCCGCGTGACACGCCCCTTTTTCCCATCGCGGTCACTGCCTGACATGGCAGTAACCCGACACGGGCATGTCACGCGAGGGGTTCTGCCGAGTGGCATGTTACTTACCTGACATGGAGTCTTGCCCGCCATGACCCGTCAGCCTGATGGAGTCTATCGAGTGACAAGGCCACCCTTCGGTGCGGTAACCCGGTAGAACCTTTACTCGAAATGATCTAGCGTGACTCACTCACAACCCGGCACACGATATCCCCCGCCAACCCATGTCGGGAAATGGATGTGTCTGCCTTCTCCCCGAAGCCAGAAAGACTGAGTAGGAAAAGGACATGTGGCCCAACGAGGACCACAAATCCTACCAACCTTTGTCTATAAATAGCAGCTACAGGACTTCGATGAGACGTGGTGGGGACCTTGCAAGAGCTAACTTTGGAAGCGGAGCTAGTGCGTTAAGTTCCCAGGCATGTCGGAAGATACTAGGTTAGCACACCCCCAACCCAAAAGGGTGGGAAGAGTTCACTTAGAACCCGTCCCAATAGCCGCAGTAGCACATTACGACCAAGAAGGTCACCCCAATGTGTCGAGTCCCTAGATGGGCCTCAACCTGAGATGGCTCGCCCTCTACAATCGATACTAGGAACTGGAGAACCTAAGTGAACACTCACCCATCATGATACCAAGCCTGAAATGGATCACCCATCATGACTTGTCACCCGACATGGATTGCAACCTGATACGACCATATCAGGTAGGGAGTCCCCTCCCGATGCGCCCCTATCCTCCACAGCTCAAGACCCGACATAGTCAAGAGCCCGACATGGGTGTATCGGGCAGAGCCCCTACCCGGTATTGGGGTAGCAGTCCCTTAGGGGTCCGCTACTATATATCGACCTCCTACATCAAGGAGGTCGATACCTATCTTCCTTTTTTAGCATTTTACTTTCAATTATCATTGCATTGTAACTAAAACCTCTTTGCATATCTAAGCTTATTGGAGCCCTAGAGTTTATCTCATTTTATTCAGTGTATGGTTCCTTTTTGTTGGATGATTTATCTATATCATTTGAACTCTAGTCTCTTCTGTTGGATTGCATTTTTGACTAGCTATCGAATCGTGTTTCCCGTTTTGACTTCCTTGAGAGAGGTTGTCACAACTCTAGAGTTTGGACTGATCTGGGTGTATGAGAGTACCCAGGATCAGGGTTGCCCCAGTTTATCTTTCACTCTAGCCTACACCCACTACCCTTGAGAGAGGGAATTGGTGCCCGATTGGAGGCATCCTCTTTGAGAGAAGAGTATGTTGAAAGCTTTCCGTTGCTACTTTTTATGCCTAAGTTTTCTTCCTTCATGCCTTACCTCAACGATAGTTTTATTCTCTAGGCTTTTGATATACAATCCCTCTATAAAAAATACTAAACCCTAAAATCATAATCTTTCTAGTAACTCCAGTTAGAGATAGTCTTTTATTTTAATTTCTTTATGATACTTTCTTGTTACGAACAACCTTATCCTTTTACTTGTTTGATGTGCTTAGATAAGTGAAACTCAAGTTCTGAAGTGTCGTTCTTCCTATGCCTGCGTTTGACCCAAACTACTTTGACCCTGTGCTAGTTGTAGGTGTCTTAATCATTCAGGTACTATAAATATATAATGTCCAATAACCCATACATGATTCCATTCTTGGACCCACATTTTAGCCTCGTCAACTTTTTTGTGCCGTTGCTGGGATTAGGCAATGAAAACCATTCTACAAACTTGAGTTTTGTTTGCACTTTGCCAAAACTTTGTACATATGTATATAATACTACAAATATTTACTACACATAATATTTACTTCTCATAGCTTATGCAACACACTAATACCTTTTTATCTTTCTTTCTTTTCAGGTACTTCTCTTCTCTCCTTCCAAGTCGTCCTTGCCTATAGCAATTCATGGCTGATGCACCTATTGCAGCTCACTCTCTTCTCTCATTTGTCTAAGTTCGAGCAAATGAGGAGAGAAACTCAGTTGTAACGCAACTCCTTAATGTCACTAACATTGAGCTGAAGCCTTCTTTCCTTCAACTCCTTCAACACAATAGGTTCGGTGGGAACACCTTTGAGGAGAACCCATACAACCATCTAATGACATTCAAGAGGATGTGCAACACCTTCAAGATCAACAGAGTCACGTTGACACATATTTACATCCATTGCTTCTCGTTCTCTCTAAGGGATAAGGCACTGGAATGGTACACCAGCCTGCAGGACGGAAGCCTCCTTGATTAGGAGCATCTTGCCAATGTGTTCATCTCCAAGTTCTTTCCTATTGAGAGGACAATCAAATGTCAGAATAAGATCACGAGGTATTCTCAGAAGCCCTCAGAGAACCTTCATGAGATGTGGGAAAGATTCCAAAGCTACCAACGTGAATTCCTGCATCACGGACAGAACAACCTATTCATCAGATCCATGAATGCAGCAGGCGCATTGGCTAGCCCAAATGGCATAACCACGAACTCAAAGTGACCATACCTCATCCTAAAAGATGTGGTATGTCTTCATCCTTAATTCTTAACTGATGATATCTAGACCGTAGATCGATCTTTGAGAACACTTTTGCGCCACACAACTGATCAAACATATCATATATCCTCAGTAACGGGTACTTATTCTTGATAGTAACTTTGTTCAACTCCTGGTAATCTATGCACAAACACATCGATCCATCCTTCTTCTTTACGAACAGGACCAGAGCACCCCACGGCGATGTGCTCGGTCTGATGAAACCTTTATCCAGCAACTCATGTAACTACTTCTTCAGCTCTGCCATCTCGGTTGGAGCCATCTTGTACGGTGTCTAAGCAACTGGTTGTGTTCCTCACACCAGATAGATCTCAAAGTCAATATCTCGAGGTGGGGGAACAGTGGGGAACTCATCGGGAAACACATCTGCAAACTATCAGATAACAGGCACCTCCTCAAGGCTAGGACCTTTTGCATTGGTATCCAACTATGAACGCCTTACATCATTGCCGCAACAACTTGTCTGCCACCATAGCTGATACTAAACATGTCGGAAGGATCTTTCTATCTCCCTATAAGATCCACTTCTCACTATCATCATCAAACACTACTTGCTTGGAACCACAGCCCAACACAACCTTATACTTTTCTAAGGTATCCATTCCACGGATCACATCGAATCCATGCATATCAAGTGGTATAAGATCCACCTGTATATTGTGTCCTGAAAAGGATAAAACACAAGATGGACACTCCTCTCGAAGCAATGTGGGTCCAACAGGAGGGGTTTCTAACAACAAACTATCTCTCTTACATATAACATGTAAAAGATAGCTCTCAAGCATACTACGTGTGATAAAAGAGTGTGTAGCACTCGGGTCAACCAGAATAGATATAAAGCAAGAAGAAGACAAATCAGAATGAAATAACTCCATATGACTTACCACCACTCACGGGTTGACTATCGTCTCTGAATGACTCATAGCATAGAATCGAGTCGTTGCTTGTTTTTGTCCACGTCCTCTGCTTCCTTGGGCAGACGATCCCACTTGCGACGCTTGACTGCATCCTCGCCCTTTGTTACCACTAGACTACTATCTATCTGACTCTTGTTGATTCTGCCTCGGCTGACGTGTCACTTCAACATCTCTCTTTGGGAAATTTGTCTTGAAATGCCCAACATGACCACAAAGATGACATGACTGGTCTCTCTATTGTGGCCTAGAAGACCCTGTCACTGCCACTAAAGTTGTACTGTGGGCTTTGGATGGCAAAAATCCACGCACTCTTCCTTTACTTAGAGACCACTGTGACGGCGCACTAGAACCCTGTATCACAGTAGGTGTTGAAAACCTTGGCTTGTAGAAGCCATCAAACCTCTGTCTCGGGAATTGAGTAGGCCTTTTCTTGGTCATGGACTCTCTCTTCTCCTTGACAGACCGTTCTATCCTTTGGACAGACTCCACAAACATGGTGAACCACTCTCGGTTCTCTAAAGCAGCAGCAGGTGTTGTCAACTTAGTGCTCAAACCTTTCTCAAACCGTTTGATTCTCTAGTCATCTATCATTGCCATGTGAGGACAAAACCTCAGTAGGTCCATAAATTTGGCTTCGTACTCAGCGATGCTCATCGATCCTTGGTGCTGAAGCTCAAACTGGTTGATCTTCTCATCTAGATACATCTTCGGGAAGTATCGACTAACAAACTCCTGCCGGAAAACATCCCAATAGATCACCTCACTGGGTTGCTTCTCCTCCTCGATGGCCCACCAGTGGCTAGCACTACCCTTCAGAAGGTAGGCAGCATGCTTAACTTTGTCTGCTTTGGGGATGTCAAGGATCCGGAAGGCCTTCTCGAGACCTGTCAGCCACAGATCTGCATCCGCTGGATCAACCATTCCAACATAATCCGAAGCTCTAACTCAGCAAAGCTACTCAAAGGTCTTCCCAATACCTGATGTTTCACCATGGGGAGCCTGTGCTCTTGGCGGAGGCACTAGCAACCTTTCCACTATGAGATTCATTGTAGCCATTAACTGCCCCATAAGATGCTGATAGGCAGGGTTTTCAAGAATGGCTGGGTCAAGTTGGGGGACCTCAGGCACCCAATCTTAATGTGCTTGCACTCTTGCTCCATCAAATGATGCAACATCACTACTCTTGGCAGCATGTTCTTCATGGTTTCCAAACATCTTTAAGCTTTATCTTTCATTGAGGGTAGAAGGTTATTGTAAGAAAATCTAGAAAACTCACAAGAACAGACACAACCCTAGTCCTAGATCTCTGTAGACTCATCGAACCTAGAGCTATGATACCAAACTTCTAATGTGACATCCCGCTATCACACAGACAATGAGATGCCACACAAAAATGTGCGGAACCACCATAAATCACATATTACCGAAAACACATGTTAATTAAAACCGATTGCGGAAAGTAGATAAAAGAGAACTATTACTCCAGATTCTTACCCTGTAAGGAAAAGATGTTATATAAATATTTACAAGCCTTGGTATTTGTCCACAACCTATAGGAACCAGCTGCCCTGTCAGCACCAGAGTTCATCACCTGTTCATACAAACATAATGGGCTACATTAGGCCAGCAGTAGGATATACCAAGCTCCATCATCTATACATCATAAAACATCATCAAAACACCTCTGAGGACCTGAGAGTATAGGGATGACTCTAGGACTCTACTACAAAACAACCAAAATAGCAACATATTTATCTCCTTCCTCCTACTACTCTTGTTTATGCTCGGATGCAAACTCATAACCACCACCATGTCTAGCACGATCCCCTTAAAAGGTTGTAAACCAATGGGGTGAGACACACAGTCCCAGCGAGAAACAGAACTCCCCGCTGAAACTACAAAACTTCAGAAAAACTAGGTAAAGCAGATAACTGATATCATCAGATCATAAGAGCAGCATCTTGAGCAGAACTTATTTTATTAACAATCTTACCAGGGTATCCAGGAGGCATATGACCAGATATTCTTTATGGAACTTGATTGGAAAGATAAGATTTATAAGAACTTATCACAACATATAAGGATCGTACAAATAACTGCAAGGTATAACTAGATCAACTATACAAGCAAGGCCTCAATAAATGTTCCATGTTTTGCCCTAAGCAGTATATACTATTTACCTGGATTATGTATTATCATGCCCTGAGGAAGTGAGTTGTACTTCTCAAATCCAACCATCATCTACGAAGCCCAAGCTGGTGCATACAAAGTCAATGGAAGATCCAGACTCCACGACCTCTCGACCTCGTGGTCAGTGCATGAGTGCTTAATAAGAAGAACTGTAGTCTCATGCTTAGGTGGCCGCAGCCACACAGGGTCAGGCTACCCTCTGCCTAGCCCACCTTGGTACAAGAATTGGTACTAGTGATCTGAGTCACGAGCCTATTCACTGTGCTCCATAATCATTGAGCCATGAGCCTATTCACCATGCTCTTATCACACATCATGAGCCATGGGCCGATTCACCATGATCTTTCATATTGAGCCAAGGGCCTAAAACCGCGCTCTGGAGTCTACAACCAAAGTTGCACTCTAATCCTACTATTTTCTAGCTAGGAGCAATCACACATATTCAACAATATGCACTTCTGGGTTAACCCACAGGAGAACCAGTTTTACCATCACCAACTACTAACGATGATGGATCTATGGCCAAGGCAAACTACACGATATGTTCCACTATAATTAATTAGTATATTTTAAGTGGATTGTTGAGGCAACCAAGTTGTAAATCATAAACATCATTGAGTTGCATTATTACCATGGGATCTCAATCCCTCATCACAGAATGCCACTGCCTCTCAAGGCTTACATCATCACCAAGGGGTAGCAATCCCTTACCTCAACATTAGAGGATAACACCTCAACTAGGCACTCAGCCTTTATCAGGTCAACATACCTTTTCACATCATATGAGTTATACATGTTATCCTATCAATCAAGGATTATCATTATTCAGTGCTATTCAAAACACATATACCTCATAGCTCTTATCTGGCTATGAATTCATTTGATTCACCTGCATGGTTAGTATGCATATCAAGAGAGATAATTGATTCACCAAACATAGATCTTTATGATTATCATGCTATTAGGGTTTAAGGTACATGATTGGTACAACATCCATGATCATAACTACATGAAGCACAAAGTTGTATCTTGTAAATAAATTACATTATTGTTATCAAACCATAAACACCAACTATGCCTTTATCTTATGAACATAAACATGTATCTTATCATCTTACTTAGCACCAACTTTAGGTATCAAACATATCATTGGTTACAACCTATCATTCATAATGCATCATCAGCAGAGGTGCAGTTATAAGATAACGACTCACCAAAACTAGGGTTTTTGAGCTAGGTGCAACCCTTACCAAAGATACTGCCTACCCTCACCAAAGGTGTGGCGGGCAGCACATCCCTCACCAAAAGGGGTATCAGACATGATTACCTCCCACACTAAAAGCCTATTTGTTAGGGAACTTAGCCACACATATCGGCCAACCAAGTCGTGCACCCATGCACAAAGGATGTTGTGCAACCAAGGAGCATAGGTGTATCATGCAACTAAGGCCAGAAGTGTGTCGTATATCCAGATTCAAGAGCTATGTCATTCAGCTATGTGCAGGGTATATCATGCACCCAAGTGCAAGGTGATATCGGGCATCCAAGTGCAAAGATGTGTCGAGAAGCACAACCAGCCCGAACAGCCAAGTCCCTATCGCCCATTAGGGTTAGGGTTTCATGTCAGGCATCCACCATCAACATAACGCCCAAGGCCAATATCATAATTCCCAACAAGCACACTACTGACCTCTATCCAACCACATCATGGCGCTCAAGGAGGGATATCGTTCAACTAAGTTAAGCACTACATATCGGTCACCACTAAGGCATCTATCTAGGGTTTCACCACCCAAGCATCATATCGGGCAACATCAAAACCAACCCATGTCGCCCAAGGCACAAAATAGAGATATCTACCATGAACCATGTTGGTCAAAGGGACATCTAGGGTTCAACACTCCCAAAACCTTCTTGGGTAACAAGGCATATCTCCCAACAACATTAACATGGTGAAGGGGTCATATCGGGCAACAAGGTCAATAGAACCCAACTTATCATATCGTCCGAGAGAAAACCCTAGAAGAGGGGTATCGTGCAAAGCATCACAAAAGGGTATCCTTCAAGGCACAAGGACCATATCAGTTTGGTCATCATCAACCTCAAGATCACCATCATCAAACCCTAATAGATTAAGAGAGTTGGCTCACCTCTCAACAACTAAGAGAGAGGGGTTTTGCACAACCTCCGTCACATATTGGGCAACAAGGTGGATCATCCCCTTATCGGTCAAGATTCCAACCTTCACTAGGTCAACGTCCAACCAAGGCTCACCTTTCAAATCCATGGTGAGAGAAGGGTATTACCCAAGCAACTAGAGAATAGACTCATCTCTCAACAAAAGTGTGAGAGGGGTTCTGCCTACACCACTAGAGCTCAAACTCACTTCTCAAAACCAAATGGGAGAGAAAGGGGTTTTTCCCAAGGAACCCTAAAGTCAAGGTTCGTCCACAAGGTGTAAGAACACATCAACAACATGACCACTATATATATAACAAGATAAAAGGGTACATACTAGGGCACAAAACATATCTAACAAGATGCATGGCCGATCAAGATGACATATGAACATGCAACATGAAAAGGAAATAGTATATCTAGGGTTAGGAGTTATGCAACCTATCTTAAGCAAGCTCCAAGCTCCTAGCACCAAGCTTCCAAGCTCCAAGCACCACCTTCGGCCACTACAAGAAGAAAAACAAAGCTTATAACCACCATGGTTGAAGAAAAAGCAAGACGGAGAAGAAGGTGCCAAGGAAAGAGGGGGAGATGGTCACCACTAGAAGAGAAGCAAGACACACTCTAGAGTTCGGCCACCACTCGAGGAAGATGAAGACTCCACCAAGGAGATCGGCCACCAAGCTGTACCAAGGAGAGGTGTCTTCCGCCAATGAAAAAGGAAGGCAACTAAGGAACTAAAGGGATCCAAGCAAGAGAAAGGAGAGACATATATAGAAGAGGTTGAAGGGGAGACTAAGGCAAGGTGTCACCCAACCTAGGGACACATGTCCATGGGGAAGAGAAACCTACTATCCCGCCCACCACCACCTGTCCAAAGCTTTTGCCACATAAAAGCAACAAGCACCAAGTGTCCACAAGGGGGGTGACACAAACGATGCTAGGTCAAAGAAGGTCACTTGGCCGATACACCTCATGGGAGACACACCACTTGCCCGACACAACCACCTGGATGACACAAGGCACCAAGCTCACCCTTGCCCGATACAAGGCCCAAAAAAGCTAGGCAAAGCCCAAACAAGGCTCAACAAGGCAAAACAAACCCAAAGCTACTCAAACTACTAGCCCAACCCATCCTCTCAACCCTAGAGGATGCAAGGGAGAGAGAAACATCTCTTAAGGTGTCAAACTTTCAAATCAACCCTAAAACTTGGGATATTTGCAAGTTGCACCTCCAACTCTCAAAAAAGCACAAACAAACCCTAATCACCATTTGAGGTGATTAGCAAGCATCTAAACACAAGGTTTAGGCAAAGCAAACAGGGTAAGACCAAAATGAAGGTCAGGGTCCTTACAACTAGGTTATCCTCTGCCAAAGTCTCTGGGTCACTTTCTATTCTCCTAACGCTTATCAGCGTTCAAAGACTCCTCGATACGTCTCGCTACCTCAAGAAACTCTCTGAAGTTCTCTCCTTCTCTTTGGCCATTTATAGATATAGTATGCCAAATTTTGGGCCTCAATCCCTCCTGGAATCTATTACACTTTTCCACGTCGTCTGGGACAAGTTGTGGGAAGAAATTTACCGACCTAGTGAAATATGCCTCGTACTCTCCCACTGACATATTCCCTTATATGATGTTCTACAACTATCTTATCTTCTCACTCAGAAAGGTAGGTGGGTAGTACGTAATATGGAATTCATCAATGAAATCCTTCCAAGTCAATACTGTGTTCCTCCTTTTATCTTACACTCCATGCCACCAGAGCTCTACATCACCATTAAGAAAATAAACTACATGATTGATTTGTCTTTCCTCAGACAACTCCATTAGACTAAACACTTTCACTAACTATCTCAGCCATTCATTTGCCAATGTAGGGTCCGTAGCTCCATTGAACTCAGTACCTCCAAGCTTATTAACCAGCTCATAGGATCTCATCAGGTCCTTGCTGCTCGAGGTAGAAGCTCTCCTCTCCATCTTATACTTTTCCCTGGTCTCAAGAAACATCATGTACATTCTCACTACCTCCTCCACCTCTTCACCACCACTTGGACCCATCACCTAAGGATCAGGTCCAATGTGTCTCTCAACTTGGTCCTCATGACCACGTCCTCTTTCTGCCATATGCAATAGTGTAACCGAACATTTCTTGTTAGAAAACTACAGTTAGAAGAAAGACACCTAAGTCTTAATCCTACCGGTCTCTTATCGTCCCTTGACCTTGACTTAGAGTAACTACATACTCAACCTATGCTCTGATACCAAATTAGTTGTGATGCCCCAATCCTCGTGCCATTTCTAATGACCCCGAAGACCGGGGAGTCACCCTCGGTAAACCACTCTTAACTACTCTTTACTTGATCACTTAAAATTAGCTTAAAGGAAAAATCTTTTAACTTAGAATAAATTGAAACCTTAATAACTGCGGAAGCAAACTTACTATTTCTAAATCTTGAAATATATCTCAGAATTAAAACAACATATTGCATATTACTTGTGGAATATAAAGTGCAATAGTTAATTGAAAACAAAACTACATATTACATTTCATTCTCTCTCTACCATACCACATGCCCTAGGGACCGAGGGGAAAGGACTAAGAGACCTCTATCTAACTACGAACTACCTTCTAAGAACTTGGATGATACGATCCTTCAGCTTCCTCGTGCAGATGCTGACCTGAAAAAAATGTTTCACTAGGTTGGTGAACTACTGGCTCAGTGAATAGAATTTCACCCAACCATCATAGGTAACTCATTTATTGTTTATTAATTGGAACAAATTACAAGATAATACTATACTGAGCAGATCTAAACAATGTAATTTAAACAACATGAGATGTCAACAATTCATTAAGACAACAACTGCTGCAAAGATGTAGATACAATTAAATAACAGAAAATACTAGAATTTCATTTAAAGGACAACTACTGTGAAACTAACTCAAATCTTTCTTAACTCTTAACTTATAAGAACTCTGTGAACCTATATGAATACATTTTACCTTATGCCCTGATCATATGCAGTGTACTCTACATATGAAGACTCATAGCAAACTACGATCCCACCGTACAAGACTTAGCCAACACCCCAGGATAGCTAAGTCTAACTACTCTCCTGGTCTACAATAGGGAAATTGGCTCTCTGGCCTCGACACTCCTATTGTGCCGTAAAATGGACTCCTCCTCTAACCTGAGCACACAGGTGGAGTGTCAATCCATCTATTACTCTAGTGCCACCAGGATCTTGTCTCTGGTTGATGTTGGACACTACATGGCTTTTCTATGCTCTAGTGCCACCAGGATCCTATCTCTGGTTGATGTTGGACACTACATTCTATAGATTAAGGAGACTTCAACTAGGGCTTCATCCCCCGTGCCACCTATTAGCACGTTCTGACCCCCGTATACTAGACACTACCAGGGTTAGGTCGTTTCACCCCTAAGGCACATACCTCACATAGGGGTTCTACGGTGTTAGGTACATTAAATCTATACTTTTATTATTCCTGAAAAAACTCTTACCATATTGTACCTTTTTCTCATTCATACTCTACTTTGGTACTTCTAGGGTACCACATCTATTTACTTGAACTTTATAACACAACATGAATATCATTTTGACAGAGCAATAAATTCACAATATTGTAAAATACTGAATAATCAACATCATGTACTTGCAGGCAGATTAACATTCTTAAATAACTTAAATTCATGTCAACTTAGCACATGTACACTGGATTCATGTAATTTAACATCTTAATGCTCTAATAAGATTAAATTACTCAACATTTGAGAAATCATCAGTAGCATCTGTCAATTTTATGAAATTCCTCGAAAAAACGTGCACATTAACCCTAATCCTGATTTGTGCATCACATAACTCAATTAAGAATAAATTAACTTATTATAACACAAATTATTGACAATAATTGAGGATTTCTAATAATATCTCAGAGAAACGTGCCAATTCGTGTAAATATTAATTCACTCACATTAAACACATTAGGGATCATGCAACTAGGGTTTCATTGAATATTTTCATGTTATCATACTTTCTTTGAAATCGTGCATCTGATAATTTAATAAAATCATACAGCCTGGGTTTATATCCAAACCGTATCGATATTGGTCGCTTGATACTGATTTTGGCATTTAAACTGATCAATTTAGGTTTCGATCAACCATGTAAATTTCCTGGTCCAAACCACATTGATCAGAAAATAAACTAGATCATATAAAAGCATAAAGAAGTGATTTGTGAAATAAAAATTCGGGCAACGCCAAATACTACACAACGTCTGATAACTGTTGTTATCAGTGAAAAACATGCAATTAACCAAAAATTTCCAATTTCCAGAGTTAAATCTTGCATAGTGAGTGAAATTCTACTCACAATGGTTCAGGATGTCTGAATTCGTCTGGAAATGTGTCTAGAGCTTGTTTTCGGGTGATTTTTTGGTTGTCTTCAACCTTGGAATTTCCTTGTTTACTATTAGTTGCACACAGGAACTTCCCGTTCAAGCACAGGTTGACGGAAGGAGCCCAAACGATGGATGAACTTGGCTAGAAGCTCAAGCTTCATGCTTGGACCTCTAAGACGGAGCTCGAGGTAGCTTTTTCCCTACTACTGGGCGGTCCAAGGTGGCCCCTAGCTATGAGCAGCAGCTGCAGGGCGGACCTGCTAGGGCTAGGCGGATGGAGTGGAGGAGGAAGAAGAGGAAGGGAGGAAGAAGAAAGGAAGAAGGGAGGTAGGGGGTGCTGTTGGAAAACAGGGCTAGGATCGCCCCTGTACTCCTTCTCCTATGAACGGTCATCCCTTGCACCACTTAAAACAATTTCCCGAATAAAAGATAAGGAATAAAGGAAGAAAAGGGGTTATAAAGCTAAAAATGTGGAAAAATTGCAAATTCAACCCCAGAATCTTGCAAATGTCATATCTTTTGCCTCATAGCTCCAAATCAAATGATTTCTTTTGCAACTTTTCAAGCGCAAGATCCACTACAACCTCAAGGCATAAAAACATGCCAATTAGCTTATCACAGCTAATCAAAGCACTAATTGCATCTTGAGCACTTAACTTAGCTTAATCAACGTAATTATGCACTAATCATTGTACTTACTAGTAAATTTTGGAATGGATAATAACACTTCCTCCTCAATTATACCATTCAAAAATGCAATTTTAACATCCATTTGATATAGAAGAAAGTCTTTACATCAAGAAAAGGCAAAAAACATACGAATGGACACAAGTCCAACTATAGGTGCATATGTCTCATCTAAGACTGTACCTTCATGTTGTTTGTACCCTTGAGCCACTAACCTTGCTTTTTTCCTTACCACTTTGCATCTTTCATCAAGCTTGTTGCAGTAGAGCCAATTGGTGCAAATGATATTTCTCTCACTTGGCCTGGGCACTAGGGTCCAAACTTTGTTCTTTTCAAATTGCTCCAACTGTTCTTACATATCTAGGATCCATTCTTCATCCCAAGAGCTTCATTGACATTCATAGGCTCGAGTTGTGAGATGAAGGTATTGTTGGCTTGTTCTTTGTTGAATGCAGCCCATGTATTCACTCTTTTAAATGGATCACCTAAAATCATATCCTTTGGATGATTATTTGCAAACTGGGGGTTGGATCCTTCTTCTCATCATCTTTCTCTTCTTCTTGAGTGGCAACCTCTTTTCCCTTTTGGGTGATGTTGAGATATTTTAGAATAGGAATTACTTCACCTGCAACATCGTCATTTAGAACAATATCTTTGGGAATAGAGGGATCAGTCTCAATAAACTTTACATTTATGGATTCTTCTACTATAGCAAGATCAACATTAAAAACTCTATAAGCCTTACTAGTAGTTCTATAGCCAAGAAAGAAAGCCTTGTAAGATTGAAGATCAAACTTGTCGATAGAATCTTTCATAGTCAAAACAAAACAAGGACATTCGAAAACATGGAAATACTCGATAGAAGGCTTCATACCACACCATAGCTTATAGGGGGTTTTCTTTAATGAAAGTTGAGTAAAAATCCAGTTTTGCACAAAACATGAGGTACTGACAGCTTCAGCCTAAAAATTCTTAGGAGTATAATACTCTAGAAACATGGCCCTAGCCATCTCTTGTAAAGACCTATTCTTCCTCTCTACAACCCCACTTTTTTGAGGTGTTCGAGGTGAAGTGAATTTGTGTGCATAACCAAATTCTTGACAAAAATGTTCAAAAAGCTCATTTTCAAATTCTCCCCCATGGTCACTACAGATGGAAATAATGCAGCAAGAAGCTTCATTCTCAACTCATTTACAAAATCTCACAAAAACATCAAGCATATCATTTTTATAAACAAGAAAGTAGGTCCAAGTATATCTAGAGAAATCATTGATAATAACAAGGCCATACTTGGAACCATGAAGTGAATGAGTTCTCAATGGTCCAAATAGATCAACGTGAAGAAGCTCAAGAGCTCTCTTTGTAGTAAGGACTCCTTTGGATTTGAAGGAGGACTTGGTTTTCTTTTCTTGGGTACAAGGTTGGCATTCCTCATCCTTTTTAAAATCCAATTTGGGAAGTCCCTTGACCAAGTCCTTTTTTCTCAACTTCTTCAACTGAAGGAATATTTACATGACCAAGCTGGCGGTGCCAAAGAGAAATATCATTCGAGTTTACTACTAGGAATATACCCACAATAGGATTAATAGAGTCAAGAACAATAACATAAAGATTACCAATTCTTGTTCCCTTATATATAACTTGGTAGGTGAGGGAATCTAGATTCAAGAATTCAAAGGAAGTAAATAACACAAGCTAACCATTATCACATAGTTGAATAACACTAATTAGATTGTGATGTAGTCCATACACAAAAAGAACATTCTTGATACACAAGGATTCACCTATATCACCCTCACCTTTGACTTTACCTTTCTTGTTGTCCCCAAAGGTGACCGATCCTCCTTTCTTTTTAGTGAAATTGTTGAAATGACTTATATCATCTGTCATGTGCTTAGTGCAGACACTATCAACAATACATCTTCCTTTTACCTACAAGAAGGGAGAATGTCGGTTCCCAACTTAAACTTTGGGATCTGGAGTTAGCTTGAGGACCCATTTTCATCTTTAGGTTGGTCCCCTTAGGCCTGTAAGGACAATAAATAGAGTATCACTCATCACATTTGCAATAAGAACAAACCGTAGGATTCTTAGTTCCAGAAGACTCTCCTACAAAGAAATAGGTCTCCTTGCTCTTTTTTCTTACCTTTGGCTTTGCTCTTGCCCTTTGATGCTCCCCCTACGAATCCCAAACTACTAGTACCACTTTGTTTGGTAGAATGGTCAAGGATTTCATTTAGGGAGTTCTTCCTTTGATGAATTTTGGTAGGGATGCTCTCAATTTGTGGTTCTCATCATTTAAGGAAATAATGGTAGAAGATAAACAAGAAATGGCATCCCTATCTTGCACAAGATCAACCTCATGACATAAACCTTTAGTTAAATATGAATCCTTTTCAAGAGACATAGAAGAAACATTAACACTAGGAAATAAAGGTCTAGAACATAAATCATTTACTTAACCAAGTAACCTAGGATTTTTAGATTTAAGCATTTGTATTTCTTTAAGATAGACCTCTCTCTTATCTAGGAGCATCAATAAGGAGATTAAATTAAACATTTTTAGTTTTAACTATTTCAAGCTCTTTAAGACAATTTTGGTTTTCTTCCTTAAGATTCTCAATGTTCTTAAGATAGATAGCATTCTCAACTTCAACACCATTATATTGGAGCTCAAGATAAAGGTATTTCCCATGAAAATTATCAATGCTCTCAAAATTGTTTTCTCATTCAATTCAAGAATTTCTAGTTTAGCATATAGATCATCAATGATTTTTCCTAACAATTTTCTTTTATATTTACCTTTAGCAAAAGATGAATGGGTAGAGATAATCATGTCAATAATATCTTCCTTTGATAACTCATGCTTACTTACCTCACCAAATTTCTTCACTAGTAGAGGCCATGAGTGCAAGGTGGCATTCTCCATCTTCTTTGGAGCTTGAACTGCTTGAATATGAAGCTTCCCAAGAAGCATGAGCTACATTCTTGTGTCTCTTCTCCTTCTTGTCCTTACTCATGTATTTTCTCCCCTTCTTGTATTCCTCTTCCTTCTTTGAGCTACCCTTGTGGTGTGACTTTCTTGACTAGGGCCATTCACTCTTATAGTGTTCTTTTTCCCACACTTGTAGCATGTTAGAGTAGAAGAGGAGGAAGCTTGCTTTCCCTTAAAGTGTTTTCCCTTGATGTAGTTGGCTTCATGCTTACTTGGGCCATCATCTTCACTAGAGGATGAGGGAGAAGTCCGGCGAGCAAGTTATTGTTGAAGGATGACCGCCTCCACTTATTCTTTGAAAGAACTATCTTTGATCTTTTTGTCTTCCTTCTCTTCTTTCTTGGTTTTTTCTTCTTGCTTGTCAAGCCTACGCTCATGGGCTTGGAGCTTTCCAATGAGCTCTTTGGTTGGGATGTCACCAAGGATCCTCACTTCTTCAATGGAGGTGACCTTTGACTCCCATCTCTTTGGTAGAGTCTTTAAGATCTTGGAGTTGATTATACCTCTATCCAAAGTGTTGCCCAATGCAGCCAACCCATTGGTGATGACATTGAGTCTTGAGTACATCTCCACAATCCCTTCTTTCTTCTCATCTTGAAGTTCTCTAGAAGGTTGTTCAACATGTAGATCTTTTCCTCTTTGACTTGCTTTGTACCTTCAAAGCTGATGCACAATTTATCCCAAATCTCATAGGCAGTGTCCCAAGATGAGATCTGGTTGAACTTTGTTGGGGTGAGGGCTGCGTAGAGGATGCTTATGGCTTTGATATTGAGTTGGGATTCTTTGAGAGAAACTTCACTCCATGTTGCAACAACTTTGGTTGGCTCCTTGTAAGATGTGACAATTACCTTGCACACATCAAAGTTCTATTACAATAGGCCTAACTCACTCAAAATCACAAAATGAAGTGTAAACTAGATAGAGAAAGGGGTTCAAAAAGTTGCAACACACTCAACTATATCAAGGACTTAGAATAGTTTGAATGAGCAAACTTGGAATGAACTCCAAGGGGTCCTATAGCCATTTTCCCTTAAGTTGGGATCACTTAGGGTCGACATATAGCCATTTTCTACAAAGAGATAGATAGTTTTTCACCCAAAACAACTCACCAATGGTTATAATCACTTTTTGTATGTTTTTTGTACTGTACATTCTGTCGAGTTTCAATAAAGGTAACTCAACCGATCAACTAAAAGACAAAGCCAATTTTTAAACAATCAGTCGTGTTTGTTCTGGTAAACTTGAATGATGAGATAAAATTAGATTTGATCAGTGAGTCAGTTGGTCGAGTTGTGTGAGTGTACAACTTGATCAATGGGTCGTCTTCAGAAAATCCATCATAGGATCTGTCGAGTTTCCAAATTGACCGATGAACAACTAGTGACAAATTTTCAATGTTGACTTTTGATTGATTAAACCTTGGTATTTTGCATCCCTCATATTTTTATCATCTTAGTTACAAGTCATATCATCAATACAAGTGATTAAAAAATTCTTCTAAGGTCATTTGGAGTGATTTCCCAAAATGCGCACTTGCATTGCTTTTGACTTGAACTTGAACAAGCTAGGGCTTCAGTAATTTGATCCTTTTCATGTACCTAAAGCCTAAAATAAATCTTGAACAAAATATTAGATACATAGGAATGGAATGGTTGAATCATTATCAAAGTATGGACAATGTAAAACTCTCAAGTCAACACTGTTTAGCAAGGTTTTCCACAAACCCAATGAGCTTGAGCACATGTGGACCTAAAGGATCTCCATCTACCATGTGACATTTGAAAAATCGCCTTGGAGACATCATTGCTTTCCTATCTTGCATGATCTTGGAATACGTTCTTAAGATGTGTTACCATCTCAATAACATCCATGTTTTCATGTTGTCTCTACAACTCTAGTTCATTGAGCACAACATTAGGCATTTGATATCAACAATATCTTCAGTATGCTTCTTATAAGCATTTCTGTTAGCCTTGGGAGCAGTGGAAGTAGGTTCATCTGGATCTGGTGTCTCCATGATATAGAACATGTGCTCTTATGTGAGAAAAAATATTAACATCCTAAACTAGCCGTGGAAGTTATTCCCAATTAAATTATCCTTTTCAAGGACTGGCCATAGAGAAAATGTGTTCTTTGTTGTCATTTCTACAATAAAAATTTGCATTTGTCAAAATACTTTTGATTTGATTTGATTTGAATAAAATTTAATGATATTTTAATTAGGCCTTTAGTTATTATCACTCTCACTATTTTGTTAAAATTGATAACCCTCACTTATCAATTTAGAAGATTACAACATTCAACCTTCTTGTGAGCCAGGACCCAAAACAATGAGTAATTACCTGGGTAATGCTAGAATCAATAATCAATCATTACGGTAGGCAACATTTTCCAAATACATATTATGCAAATCTTGGATAGATGGAATGCATAACTCATTTCCATAGTCATATGCATGCTTCTAAGTTCTTAATGTAATTAATATCACTTAGTTAAGTTTGACCCAAAAACCAAAATGATAGTAATGCACCCCACTTGGCAGGCCCACATTACTACCATCACACATCTATGAGATAGATAGTGCACCACACTTGGTGTGCCCCTACTTAGTCAATCAAGCTTTTCATGATTGTTGCAAATGGAATGCGTCTTATACTTAATATGTTTGATTGAAGGATTTTATGTTTATATATATACATATCCATTCACCACATACTACAATACATATTATATACATGCTATGTCCCACATATGTAAACATGCAATAAAACATTAGCAATGGTTATGACCATATGATTGTAATTCCTTAGATCCATAAGGAATTACTACCACCTAAGGTTTACATCACATGCATCAACCTATTAATTGTGAAGATCTTTGCTTGAACTGATTGATTCGCCTCCTGATCGATCAGTTGGTTCTCAGAATGATCGTCTAGTCTCTAGCCTAAGTGAAGTTTGGACACCTCCACTTGATCAGTTAGGTTCCTCCTATCATCTATCCACCTCAGTCCTCTAGTCGAATGTCTCATAATCTAAAATGAGCAGCTCATCTGGTGTTGAACACCCTCTTCATCATAATAAGAATTATAACTCCCCTAATCTTATTTAACTTATTATATGGTAATAGGAAAACCTCGAGTTACATTTGAGGGGTGAATAGGAAGGAGAGAATAATACTTTTACATGTGAAAGAAGAAGATAGAGGCTTGGTATGTAAACTGAAATATAAATATTAAACAACAAGCACAACCAACCAAGCACAGACAACTAGGGTTATTGGCCATAACCATGCTACACATCCACCATCAAAACCAATTTTAGGGTTACACGTGTAAATTGCATATATATCATATCATGTATATATTAGTTTGGATCATATGTGGTATTTAATCATATATACAAATTAATCAATTTAAGCATTCACATTATATCCAATAAATAAAAGATGAAAACCAACATCTGATCATAGTGATTGAATTCCAAAATATAGAATATTGACGTGGCTCTCATACCACTGCAGGGAAATATGTCTATAGAAAGGAAGTGAAAAAAAAATTACCTTCCATATTACCATTTAATAGATGATCGCATCAATAACTATGTAATAGGAAGGATGGTTTGCAAGGTCATACCTGGTTGGCTGGTCCTAGAGCAAGTCCAACAACTACACCATCACAGTAGTATGCACCTTTCTTTAAGTCGCACCAACATAGTGTCTATAGTAGCTCCTGGTTGATCACCAGGGACAACCATCAACCTTGTCCTCCTAGCGGAAGGAAATACCCTCCTTGCCTCTATAGTAGTCCACATGGACCACCATGAACTTCTACTATTCTAAAGGAATAGAAGTTGTCCCTTCTAGTCAGTGTACTAGCACCAAATTGTACTCCCACAATTGTTCTCGCTTGCTATCCCTCCCTTTATCAGGTTGGATTCATTCGGGTTCTCTTGGTTACCACAACCAAAGAAGATAGAAATTGTCATACGATTGATTTTGTATCTGAGAAGCCTCCAATAATCCTCTATTTATAGGAGGGTTAGGGTCAGGGTTCCCAGTCTGAGTGGGAATGGAAGGGGCTGGAATTTCACAAATTTTCACTTCCTTCGAGTGGAAAAATGATCAGTTCACAGATGAACCGATTGGTTGTCATGTGAGCCAATCAATTAAACCCTTGAACCTGTCATTTTATCATGTTTCCCAATCACAATTGTATTAGCAATTAATATTTAATTAATGTACAACATGACATCGATACTAATCCTTGATCAATTCTAATTGAGAAACCAAATGGTCAATTCACAACCTAAACCGGTCAGATTATGGACCTGAGCGGATTGGTTCACTTGTTGAACCAATCAGTTCATGGTCTAGATTGTCAATATTTGTTCAATTGACCTAAAACCCTAAAATGATCACCTCAATCCACAAACCAGTCGGTTCATAGTTCAATCAACCATTGTTCAACCAATGTTGTTTAAATTAAATATCTAACTCTCTATTAATCAAGTTTAAACTATATTCATAAATGAACTCCTATTCCAAGTGTATCCTGTGTGGTGTGACACTACATGTTTTAGGTTACGTTTCCAGTGAATGTACATAACTAATTTATGACATCACAAGCAATGAGAGGTATCTAGAAACACATCATTGCTACCAATGTAATTCGAAAAGTTGGATAACAATGTCAAACTATGATATGTGATTAGAGTTACAGTGATTGTATAATTCCTTTCTCATTGATATTCAGATTGAACTCAAGGCATGAAGTTGTCATCCTCTCAATGTTCAATCAATGTTCCTTGAATTAGAGTAGACTTTCTGAGATATATGTGAACTCAATATCATATATTGATTCACATGTGTATGTGCATCCATTTTCCAATCTCACTTATCAAGTGGCCAAGATATCAAACTCATGTATGAGGGACAAATCCTATCTACATCACTCACACTCATCCCCATGTGTCACAATGCACCCGAGCACCATATTTATGGTAACCCTTATTTGAAGTCACGGTATATGATGTCAAAGTACATTGAACGCCATGTGATGAGTGTATTGATTTCAGGTCTAAAAATCTCAATCACCACCATCACTATGGGAGATGATTCTAACTAACATTTATGGTTTTTATGTGTCACTCTCAAGGTGGGTCTATCTGATATACTATACTCTAATAGGTATCTATATGTTTGGTTTGATCACTTACCATGACTGATGAGATTTTATCATCAACCAACACACACTCTAGTCTTATGTGTTATTGTTGTCTATCATCCCTCCACAATAACACCCGACTAGGGATATGACAAGAATGTACATACTATTAACATCCATATGATCTCATTGTTCACATCATCAACCCGAACACATACATCATTGAGTAATGTAATTCTTTAGACATTCATTATGTTTCATCATTATATCCTAACTGTATAAAATTGAATAAATTGGGGGATTTATTGCCTTTATTATTAATGAAATCTTTTACAAGATATGCCATCACAATCATCATATGATTGGCTCTCTGGGCATACTTACTAACAATATTACATATATATATATATTTATATGTATATATATATCTATGTGTGTGCCTATGTATGTTTATATATGTGTGGATAAACTAGTTTCATATGTGTGTAATAGGATTTTGTTACCCGTAGATACATTTTTGTAATAGAAAGACATTGAACTTTAAAGAGAAGACCATAATTGCAAAAGAAAGACATGAATTGCGAACGCAACATGATTTTTTCTTAGTAATAGGAAATTTTTATGATTTAAAATTTCAACCAAAGGAATGTTACCAAGAGAAAAAGTTTACAACCTCAACACTAAATTGTAAACCGTACGTTGAAATTGTAACAAAAATTGTTGGCAAATAATTATATATATATATATATATATATATATAGAATCAGGTAAATATATTCCAAATACCCCCTACAATTGTAGGGGGTCAAGAGTTATATAAATCCCTTATGCTCACTATACATCACCCATGTGAGCAACTCACACCACAGGCAAATATGTAGTTTCTTTTTTACACTTTTACAAATTTTTACAGCAATAGTACTCACACTCCTAGCTACTCTTTCGTTCTTGTGAGTGTTTCTTTCAATCTAGATATAGAAGCATAGATCAACCAACAAGAGCATCTTCCTATCACCATTTCGGAATCGCTTGACCATCCTCCTGGTATCATCAATCAACTCAATTCGTAGGTGGAACTCCTTGCAAACTTTCCCCCATACTTCTATAGTGAATTTGCAGCCACCAAAGATGTTATAACCTCATTTTCCAAAACATGTAATGAGATTTGTGAATCTCCTTTAAAAGATAAATAAGATCAATGTTTGATTTCATGGTTTGATTTGAATGAATTTCATGTATGATGGCCTTGCATGTTTTCTTGATGGGCCTTATTGGCCATTAAGCCCAATTGAAAGAAAAAGAAAGGAAAAAGGACTTCAATGGGATAAATATAAGAAAATAAATAAAAGATGATTAAAAGACTAAAAGATAATTTCCCAAACTGGGATTTCGTGTTATAAAGGTTCCTTGGGGTTCAAGAAACTCAGGATAATTAAATAATAGCAAGGGAAATAAAGAATATGTGGAAAATGTGAATAAAAATATGTTGTCTTGAAACCAAAGAAAAGGGGCGGTTTAATTGATATAATGATCTCAATTTTTTCAGGATGAGATATAAAAACATAAGAGAGTTTCCTTCAAAATTTGAATAAAAAAGGAGTTAAGAATTGGGAGTTATGGTTCTTCCAAGTTATCATTAATTTAAGAAGATAATTCGAATTTTAGGAAATTGTTTTTCCTTTTGCAAAAGCGGGCGAGATGAGGGCCGTTGGATCTTGATCCAACGCACGCCACTCATTGTCGAGAGTCCCAGAGGGACACAGTCATAGAGCAGACAAGGAGGGGGGGGTTCCCCTCATTTTTCCGATCTTTGCAGTGCATGTGCACTCAAGATTTGAGTCCCATTAGGTTCGGGAGACCTTGGCGAAGAGTCTAGACCTAGGATTTGCCAACTTTCGTGGCATGTACCCAAAACGCCCAATTGGGATGAAGCAGGCTTTGACGGTGGGATCGTAAACCCTAGAAGAGACCCTCCTAGCCTATAAGTAGACCCTCACGAGGTCTCTCTCTTCCTCATGAACCTTGGCGGCAGATCCCTAGACTCTAGCAACCCCTCCCTCTCGCGATTGCACTTGCTCCGATGAGCTACAGATGCGGTGCCACGACACGTTCTATCTGAGAAAGGTGAAGGAGACGACGAGCAGGTGTCGTCGGATCGTGGAGCAGGGTGGGCCGAGACGAGATCTAACGATCTCAGGAGGAAGCGCGCGCCTTAGCCCGCTAAGAGGAGCGCAACGACGTGAGTCGTTGGATCAGGGGTCCATCGTGAACCCAGGAGCATCTGACGATCACTCGCCAATGACTGTGTGCATGACCAAGTGAGTGGATTTGGTACTTGCGGAGCGTCAGATCGACCTGTGGACCGCGGTGCACCGATCCAACGAACTAGGCATTTCCTTCTCTGACTGAAATTACAGAAAATGGTTTTTCCTTACAAAATTAATAGAAAACGCTAGGATTATCCAATGGAGAAACTTTATATATGAAAGTTGTGTAGAAAAACGCAAGGGATCTAATAAAAATGATTTTATAACCTGATTTTAGTTTTTTTTGCAAAAGTACTTTAATTTGCTAGTAAAATGCATTTCAAGTTAATTAGAAACCCTAATGGTGTATAAAAGATGTATCTTTGTAAGATAATGGGTTGATTAAGAAGGTAATACCCTGTTGATGCTTATGATGGAGTTTCTATCCATTTTGAATACAAAATTGGTTAGATTAGGGTTTATGTCCATAAAAGGAATGTAATGTATAAGGGAAACCTAATTTAGGGTAAAAGAGAAAGGAAACCATGTTATTGTGAATTAAGGAAGTAAATTATTAAATAATGGTCCTAAGACTATTAGGAATATGAAAAGGAGAGTATTTAAGGGTTTCAAGTGATTTTGAGAAATTAGGGTTCATGATAACTAAGAATGGAGGTAAAACCCTAATTTCCAAGAAAACCCTAAAATTGGAATAGAAACCCTAAGGAATAAGATGGAATTCGATAAGTTTTGATAAAATATAGTTGGGATGTTTATTTCAGGGTTTCTGTGCAATTTGCTTGCCTACTTGGATATTCTCTCTCTTCATACTTGATTGTGTATTCAAATCTGCAATAAGAAGGTATGTGGTTACGCTTATGAATATATCAAGTTATGTTTTCCGAGGTTTATCAAGGTTTTCATCGATGACATGACTTAATTGTTGGATGATTTTAATTCAAGTAAATTATAACATGGATATGACTATCACCTAAGTTATGTGCCTACTAGCTCAGATCTCGGTCCCCTCTGTGACTTATTAGTTGACTTAGTATATGGCTACCAATGGGGTAGGTCCATCAAGTCACTTGGAGTTAGATATTGGGCTACTTCTTGGGTAGTGCCATGCGACTCTATACCCTATGTATTGGCTACCTGTAAGGTAGGACCATGGGGGTAAGGAACTACCTAAAGAGAGGTAGCATGCAAGGATGGCACAAAGTTAGGGAATAGGTAAGGATTGAGTAGTATGGCTTTAAAACATAATCTTGGTTGTTAATTGAAAATTTGAATTATTACATTGTTAACTTAGTTGCACATTATTGGTTTCCCCCACATACCAGCTTCAGCTTACCTCTATTTTGTTTGTCGGCGTTTTAGGTACAAAACAAAAAGCACAAACAGTAAATCATCATATTGTGAAATACATGAATTAAAGCCCAAGGAGGATTAGTTAGCTAGTCCCAGTTCTGGATAGAAGTAGAAATCCAAATTTTTTTCAAAGGTATGCAAGAAAATTTTATTTATTACAGCTTTTCAGTTCAGTCTAGTAGAATTTAATAATTGCTATCAATTAATTGTTGAACCTTGATCCGGAAATCGGATAACGGCACTGTCCTCTCAGTCTTCCTTAATTTGGGGTTACCGGAAGGCGGGGTCATTACATTTGGTATCAGAGCCAAGGTTCTCCACTTAATTGTTAATAATTATTAAATTTTACAAATTCTGTAGAACCCATGGGAGTTATTAGAGGATTTTCCGAAAGACTGAGGTGTCTAGAAAAGGATCACTTCCAGGGGCTAGCAAAATTTTCCTCCGCACCGCTAGTCAGAATACGAGGACTCCCAGAATGTGTGAGTGCCTGGCCGATGTCCTAGGATTTGAATCGAAATAAGACACCTTTAGGACTTTCTCATCTTACTCATCCCTTCTCATCACAAATTCTATTAAGGACTTTAAGAGTTAGGGTTTTCTCTCTCTCCATCACCCTCGTGTGGTATGGGCAAGTAAGTTAAGGATTAAGGGATCCTCCATTAAATTAATAAAAGATACGTAATGAGATATCACTAACATAAGTATAATTAGTTTCATGACAAACTAAAGGTCTATTTTTTATGCTTATGTAGATGGCTCGTACAAAGGTTGTGGAAATCCCGTTCTCCACCAGTGGAGGTGGGCCACCCCATAAAGAGAATGGGTCTTCTGAGAAGAGGAAGTGTAATCATGGTGGAGAGACCTCTAAGAAGAGAAAGAGGCCTGAAGAAGTCGTGTACGAGGCCCCCAACCCTGAACCAATGCCCGGCATTAACCTAGAACAAGGAGAAGGACCGGAATATGAAGAACACCAAGTGTTTGAAGAGGAATCCCAAATGGAGGAGGATCAACTGGGTGGTCCAGAACCATCCATGGTGATTCACACCACAGATGCAGTTTGGATGGAACAGCGAAAGCAACTGATTGAGGCTATCTGTGCACTGGCTGTTAGGGACATGACAAGGAATGAGAATGGGGAGCCACTCCCAGTTTGACCTCGACTGGGAGCCACCATCCTGGACTTCATCAAGATGAATGTCAAGAAGTTTTGGGGAGAAGACAAGTCTGAGGTAGTCGACAAGGCCGAAGCATGGCTGCTTGTAGTCGAGAATGGGTTTCGTATGCTCGAGGTACAGCCGAATAAGAAGGTCTTGTTTGCTACTCCCATTTTAGAAGGTGCAGCCAAGATATGGTGGGAGAACCATATCACAGGAAGAGACCTAAGTGAGGAACCAATGGCATGGATAGACTTCAAGACCATCTTCACCGCCAGATTCCTCCCCATCTCAGCAAAGAAGGAGAAAGAAAGAGAGTTCACTAGCATGACTCAAGGAAGCTCTTCAGTTGCGGACTTTGGTCGTAGGTTTCGCCTCCTGGAACATTTTGGACACATGATGGATGAAGAAAGGAGGGTGGACCACTTCGTGGAACGTCTTCACCCTGCCATCAAGCCCCATGTGATGGCAAGTAAACCCAAAACCTTCGCCGAGGCATACAATATTGCTTTAGACATGGAGAGGATCATGATGCCTGCCCATGTTCCACCCAAGGGGTATTTGGGTTTCACTGAAGGAGCCCAAGGCCCGAGAAACAACCACAAGAAGGGTCTAGGAGGTCATCATGACAAAGGAAGACTTGGAGGAAAAGGGAAGCCCCGTCAAGAAAACAACCGACCTCGATGCCGCACATGCGGGAGGTGGCAAGCCGGTGAATGCTGCAATAAGAAGAAGGTATGCTACCGATGCCACCAAGAAGGGCACCTCCAAGCTGTTTGCCCTCTGCCAAATTCAATAGGACCAGGACATGTAGCAACCCCACCAGTAGCAGCTACACCTATGGCAACACCACCTATAGCCGCAGCCCCAACTGCTGGATAGAGAAGACAAGCTCAGGTGTTTGCCATTGATAATGAGGAAGCTCAAGCAAATGCCAATCGGTTGATCGAGGGTAATGACCCTTAGAGTTTTCTTTTTTGTTTTAAAGTTAAACATGTAATGGTCTAATGCATGGCAAACAATAATGTAGGAATGCTTGAAGTTATGGGACATAATGTGAAAGCTTTGTTTGACTCTGGATCTACTAATACTTTCATTTCGAGAAATCTTGCAACTGTGCTATGTTTGGATATCAAGGATTTAGGGTATGTCTTAGATGTTACAACCCTGAGTGGTCGAATCTTTACTTCCCTTTTAAAAACCCCGGTGGTATATGTGAAATATCGAGATCATGATTTTCCTACAGACTTTATCCTTCTTGACATGAATGATTTTGACGTAATCATTGGCATGGATTCGCTTTATACGTATAGGCCAATATCGACTGCAGAGAGAAGAAAGTGATCATCAAGAGACCAAGTCAACCACCTTTTGTCATTAGGGGTAGGAAGGATGCCACCACCAGCCCATATGTGTCAGCCGTTAAAGCAGAGCGGATGGTGAGTAAAGGGTGTCGAGCTTTCCTAGCAGTAGTCACCGACCCAGAACCCAAAGTGCAACCCTTAGAAGAAATAGAGGTAGTTAAGGGCTATGCAGATGTTTTCCCTGATGATCTACCTGAAATTCCTCCCGAACGAGAGGTAGATTTCTCCATAGAGCTAACCCCTGGTACAAACCCTATTTCCTGAGCACCCTATAGGATGGCCCCTGCTGAATTGCTGGAGCTAAAGAAGCAATTGCAGGAATTGTTGGATAATGGTTTTATCCGCCTTAGCACATCACCATGGGGAGCGCCGGTTCTTTTTGTAAAGAAAAAGGATGGTTCGCTCCGAATGTGCATAGACTACCGGATGATCAACCAGGCTACCATTAAGAACAAATACCCTTTACCCCAAATAGATGACTTGTTTGACCAGTTGAAGTCGGCTCGAGTCTTTTCCAAGATTGACTTGAGATCGGGTTACCACCAGTTGAGGGTCAAGAGTGAGGACATCCCAAAAATAGCTTTTAGAACCCGGTATGGCCACTATGAGTTCGTGGTTATGCCTTTTGGGTTGTCTAATGCACCTAGTGTGTTCATGAACCTTATGAACAGTGTGTTCCAACCCTTTCTTGACTCATTTGTCATAGTGTTCATAGATGACATACTGGTTTATTCGGATGACGTAGATCAACACTGAGACCACCTAAGCAAAGTCCTTGATATCTTAAGAAAGTAGAAGTTCTATGGGAAGTTCTCTAAATGTGAGTTTTGGATAGACCGAGTCATGTTCCTTGGACACATCATCTCAGGAGGAATGATCGCCGTAGATCCAGCTAAAGTGTCGGCAGTACGAGACTGGCCTGCACCGAAGAACCCCTCTGAGATCAGAAGCTTCTTGGGGTTAGCAGGATACTACCGACGTTTCATTGCGGATTTCTCAAAGACTGCCTTGCCTTTGACTATGTTGACCCAGAAGGATGTGAAGTTTGTGTGGTCCGATGTTTGTGAGGCTCATTTTCAGGAGCTGAAAGAGAAGCCGACCACTGCACCAGTTTTGACTCTGCCAACAGGAAATGAGGGATTCATGATTTTCATCGATGCATCACAGATGGGACTTGGCTGTGTGTTGGAACAGAATTGGCATATGGTTGCATATGCCTCCCGACAACTCAAGCCCAACGAGGTGAATTACCTGACCCACGACCTGGAATTAGCTGCTATCATCCATGCCTTGAAGATTTGGCAACATTACTTATATGGAGCCACTTTTGAAATCTTCACCGATCATAAGAGCCTAAAGTATCTACTAACGCAAAAGGACTTGAACTTACGACAACGACGATGGATGGAATACATGAAGGATTACGACTTCACCATTGGCTATCATCCAGGAAAGACGAATGTCATAGCCGATGCTTTAAGTCAGAAACAACTAAGGTGTGCAGTTGTGTTGTCTAGACAGTGGAAGAGCTTAGAAGAGCTGGTGGAATGGTCACCTCAATCGTTAGATGATCGAGTTTGTTTGGCCAATATCTAGATACAATCTGAGTTGTTGAGTGAGATTGTTGCAGCACAGTTGGCCAGTGGAAGACTTGACAAGATGAAAGGTTTGATGCAGAAGCCTCAGACCCGTCTTTCTTTGGGAATAGATGGAGGAATCCGATTTGAGAATCGCATATGGGTTCCTGAAGATTCACTGTTGAAGGAACGTATCCTACAAGAGGCTCATGGTTCTAAGTACACGGTACACCCATGAACTACTAAGATGTTTAAGGACATGTAGAGGTTTTTCTGGTGGCCAGGAATGAAGAGAGACATTGCAGCTTATGTAGCCAGTTGTCTTATGTGCCAAATGGTGAAGGCTGAACACCAATGACACGGCGGACTTTTACAGTCTATAGAGATTCCAGAGTGGAAATGGGAGCAGATCACCATGGATTTCATGGTAGGTCTACCCCAGACCAAGAGAGGTCATGATGCAATATGGGTTGTGGTAGATCGCCTTACCAAGTCTGCACACTTCCTTGCCCTAAAAACCACTGCCAAGGTGTCAGACTTAGCTGAGCTATATATCAGAGAGATAGTACGCTTGCATGGCGTACACGGTTTCATCATCTCAGATAGAGACCCAAAGTTTACTTCCATGTTGTGGAAGCAGGTTCAAGAGGAACTAGGTACAAGGTTGAAGTTCAGTACCGCTTATCATCCCCAGACAGATGGTCAGTCAGAAAGGACGATTCAGACCTTAGAAGATCTGCTTAGAGCTTGTGTGCTCGACTGGGGTGGATCATGGGAGCAGTACCTACCTTTAGCTGAGTTTTCCTACAACAACAGTTACCAAGCCAGTATCGGGATGCCTCCATATGAAGCTCTATACGAAAGACCGTTTCGGTCACCACTTCACTGGGATGATGTTGGTGAAAGGACCTTATTGAGGTCAGATGAACTCCAAGTGTATTTCGATAAAGTTGCTTTGATCAGGCAAAGGCTAAAGAGGGCCCATGACTGACAGAAGTCGTATGCTGATGTGAAGCGGACTGATGTGCATTTCACTGAGGGAGAACATGTTTTTCTGAAAATCCGACCGCTACGAGCTATAGCTAAAAATAGAGGAAAGTTGAGTCCTCGATACGTGGGTCTGTTTGAAGTGTTAGAATGGATTGGTGAAGTCGCATATCATTTGGCATTACCCCCTCAATACAATATGATTGATGATGTGTTTCATGTGTCCAATCTGAAGCGATATGTGTATGATCCAAGCCATGTGCTGAGCATTGAACCTATTGAGCTTCAAGGAAAGCTATCATATCTTGAGTTGCCTTTACGGATTCTAGATACCAAGGTAAAAGAGCTCAGAAATAAGAATATTGAGATGGTAAAGGTTCTTTGGAAACACCATGGAGAGGATGAGGCCACACGAGAGCTGAAGACGGACATGGAAAAAGCATATCCTGATTTGTTTTCTTGATTGTCAAATTTTGAGGGCAAAATTCCTATAAGGAGGGGAGGATGTTATAACCTCATTTTCCAAAACATGTAATGAGATTTGTGATTCTCCTTTAAAATATAAATAAGATCAATGTTTGATTTCATGGTTTGATTTGAATGAATTTCATGTATGATGGCCTTGCATGTTTTCTTAATGGGCCTTATTGGCCATTAAGCCCAATTGAAAGAAAAAGAAAGGAAAAAGGACTTCAATGGGATAAATATAAGAAAATAAATAAAAGATGATTAAAAGACTAAAAGATAATTTCCCAAACTGGGATTTCGTGTTATAAAGGTTCCTTGGGGTTCAAGGAACTCAGGATAATTAAATAATAGCAAGGGAAATAAAGAATATGTGGAAAATGTGAATAAAAAGATGTTGGCTTGCAACCAAAGAAAATGGGCAGTTTAATTGATATAATGATCTCAAATTTTGCAGGATGAGAGATAAAAACATAAGAGAGTTTCCTTCAAAATTGGAATAAAGAAAGAGTTAATAATTGGGAGTTATGGTTTTTCCAAGTTATCATTAATTTAAGAAGATAATTCGAATTTTAGGAAATTGTTTTTCCTTTTGCAAAAGCGGGCGAGATGAGGGCCGTTGGATCTTGATAGAAAGCACGCCACTCATCATCGAGAGTCCCATAGGGACACGAACACAGAGCAGACAAGGGGGGATTTTCCCCTTATTTTTCCGATCTTTGTAGTGCATGTGCACTCAAGATTTGAGTCCCATTAGGTTCGGGAGACCTTGGCGAAGAGTCTAGACCTAGGATTTGCCAACTTTCGTGGTGTGTACCCAAAATGCCCAATTGGGCTGAAGCAGGCTTTGACGGAGGGATCGTAAACCCTAGAAGAGACCATCCTAGCCTATAAATAGACCCTCATGAGGTCTCTCTCTTCCTCACGAACCTTGGCGGCAGATCCCTAGACTCTAGCAACCCCTCCCTCTCGCGATTGCACTTGGCTCCAACGAGCTACAGACGTGGCACCTCCGCACGTTCTATCTGATAAAGGTGAAGGAGACGACGGGCAGGTGTCGTCGGATCATGGAGCACGGTGGGCCGAGATGAGATCTAACGATCTCAGGAGGAAGTGCGCTCCTTAGCCCGCTGAGAGGAGAGCAACGACGTGAGTCGTTGGATCAGGAGTCCATCGTGAACCCGGGAACATCCGACGATCACTCGCCAACGACTGTGCACATGACCAAGTGAGTGGAGTTGGTGCTTGTGGAGCGTCAGATCGACCTGTGGACCGCGGCGCACTGATCCAACGATCTAGGTATTTCCTTCTCTGACTGAAATTACAGAAAATGGTTTTTCCTTGCAAAATTAATAGAAAATGCTAGGATTATCCAATGGAGAAACTTTATATATGAAAGTTGCGTAGAAAAATGCAAGGGATCTAATAAAAATGATTTTATAACCTGATTTTAGTTCGTTTTGCAAAAGTACTTTAATTTTCTAGTAAAATGCATTTCAAGTTAATTAGAAACCCTAATGGTGTACAAAAGATGTATCTTTGTAAGATAATGGGTTAATTAAGAAGGTAATACCCTGTTGATGCTTATTATGGAGTTTCTATCCATTTTGAATACAAAATTGGTTAAATTAGGGTTTATGTCCATAAAAAGAAAGTAATGTATAAGGGAACCCTAATTTAGGGTAAAAGAGAAAGGAAACCATGTTATTGTGAATTAAGGAAGTAAATTATTAAATAATGGTCCTAAGACTGTTACGAATATTAAAAGGAGAGTATTTAAGGGTTTCAAGTGATTTTGAGAAATTAGGGTTCATGATAACTAAGAATGGAGGTAAAACCCTAATTTCTAAGAAAACCCTAAAATTGGAATAGAAACCCTAAGGAATAAGATGGAATTGGATAAGTTTTGATAAAATATAGTTGGGATGTTTATTTCAGGGTTTCTGTGCAATTTGCTTTCCTACTTGGATATTCTCTCTCTTCATACTTGATTGTGTATTCAAATCTGCAATAAGAAGGTATGTGGTTACGCTTATGAATATATCGAGTTATGTTTTCCGAGGTTTACCGAGGTTTTCATAGATGACATGACTTAATTGTTGGATGATTTCAATTCATGCAAATTATAATGTAGATATGACTATCACCTAAGTTATGTGCCCACTAACTCAGATCCTGGTCCCCTCTATGAATTATTAGCTGACTTAGTATATGGCTACCAATGGGGTAGGTCCATTGGAGTTAGATATTGGGCTACTTCTTGGGTAGTGCCATGCGACTCTATACCCTATGTATTGGCTACCTATAAGGTAGGACCATGGGGGTAAGGAACTACCTAAAGAGTGGTAGCATGCAAGGATGGCACATAGTTAGGGGATAGGTAAGAATTGAGTAGTATGGCTTTAAAATGTAATATTGGTTGTTAATTGAAAAATTGAATGATTACATTGTTAACTTAGTTGCACATTATTGGTTTCCCCCACATACCAGCTTCGGCTGACCTCCATTTTGTTTGTCGGTGTTTTAGGTACAAAACAAAAAGGACAAATAGTAAATCATCATATTGTGAAATACATGAATTAAAGCCCAAGGAGGATTAGTTAGCTAGTCCCAGTTCTGGATAGAAGTAGAAATCCAAATGTTTTTCAAAGGTATGCAAGAAAATTTTATTTATTATAGCTTTTCAGTTTAGTCTAGTAGAATTTAATAATTGCTATCAATTAATTGCTGAACCTTGATCTGGAAATCGGATAACGACACCGTCCTCTCGGTCTTCCTTAATTGGGGGTTACCGGAAGGCGGGGTCGTTACAAAAGAGGTGTTCATGGGACTCCTCCTCCTCTTTGCACAACAAACAAATAGGAGATATATTATTGTTCCATTTTTTCACTTTGTACAAGGTCGCTAAGGCTCCATGCAGGATCTTGAAAATGCATACAGACCATTTAGGAACGTGTTTTCCAGCTCATATTTGCTTTATTGTTTCATCTTTTTCATCTCTTGTTCTAGTGATTTCCCATAGATCAGCCTTTGGATTTATCATATGCCACTCCCCCTATGATTGATAGTAAATAGATATTTCACTTGTGGCCATACGCTCCTCATCACTTGGATAGTGTGTGTTGACCCTTCCCGGGTTCTTCGCTGGAAATCCAGCCCTTGGGGATATCTTTCTCTCATCCATCTCCCCCAAATAGAGCCACGTGTTTCATACAGTATGATTCACTTTAGTGTCCCCCACCTGGCAATATCACGAGGTGTTTTCAGCTGCAAGCCTCCCTCCTCCTTTGGTAAGGCCAACCATGCATAACACATAGGATGGAACTCACCCAGATGAAGTTGGCTATTTTCATTTCCATCCAGTCAAGCACTGCGCCCGATATCTCTCCTTGTTGCACCCAGAAGATGAGAAGACCATCAATAGATGCTCTAATAAGAGTTTCCCGTCCCACCATAGATGTCTTATGAGTAGTCCACCGTGCAATCATCTCATCCAGTCTATCAATGCAGTCAGAAAAATCTTTGACTTGTAAATTTCCACATGCAAGCGGAAAACCCAGATATTTAGTTGGGAACTTGTGCAACTCCACGCCCATAGCTTCTTGCAGTCTATATACCATATGGTAACTGTTCTTTGAGAGGTAGAGGTGAGTTTTATTCACATTAATGTGCAGCCCCGTCTGTTCTCCGAAATCTCTGAGAAATGTTTTCATCTCAAGGATCATGTCCACTTTAGCCTCCATAAATAGAAGAACATCATCAGCAAATATAAGATGGCTCATTATCTTCATCCCATGAACTGTGAATGCCTTAATCATATTTTTATGTTCAACTTCCTTCAGTTTCCTTGTGAAATATTCAATGACAAGTGTAAAGAGAAGTGGTGAAACAGGGTCACCTTGTTGTAACCCATTTCCTCCTTTGAACATTCCTGCCGATGTGCCATTAACTAGAATAGACAAACTCGTTGTGCTAACACACTATTGCATCCATTCAATCCATGTTTTAGAGAACCCCATCTGTTGCATGATCCATCATAGCTTATCCCATCTCACACTATAATAAGCCTTGGACACATCCAACTTTAGACAAACTTTCTGGCTTCCTCTGATCACTTTGAAATCAGCTAAGAACTCATCAGCAAGAAGGGCACAATCACTAATGCTCCTACCCGAAATGAAGGCTCCCTGGTTTTCAGAAATAAGGAAAGGTAGTACCATCTTCAGTCTAGTAGCCAGAATCTTTGCAATGATTTTGTATTGGACAAAATAGCAAGCAATAGGTCTAAAATTGGCAAGAGACGTAGTAATCTTCTTCTTAGGAATGAGGACCATAAAAGCATGATTGACTTGTGTCACCATGTTACCTCCCTCCAGGAACCATCTGACATATTTTAGAAGATCATCCTTGATAGTATCCCAAGCAGTTATGTAGAAGAAGGCATTCAAACCATATGACCCGGGTGATTTGTTGCAGCCTATACTCCATAAAGCATCTTTGATTTCTTGTTTGGTGACCTCCCTTGTAAGGATGTTATTACGGGTGCTTGAGAGCTTGAATTCCCAGTCTATGTCGTCCTCCTCCTCCATAGTAGCAAAATGTTTATTATAGATCTCACTATAGAACTACACAGCTTGGTCTTCAATGTCCTCTTGTTTGTTAACCACATGCCTATCTTTGTCAATCAGCTGACATATGATGTTGGAAGCCTCCCTTTTCCTCACTAATGTATGGTAGAGCTTTGTGTTTCTATCACCATCTTCCATCCATTTTTCTATACTTCATTTACAATAGAATTTTTCTTCTACCTTTTTTAGGTCCTCAAGCATCATCCTTAATTCTTTGTCTTTCATTATCAGTTCATTATTGAGCGGATCAGCCATCAAGAGTTTTCTCACTACACTGCATTCCTTTTTTGTCTATGATATCATATTGGGGATGTTCACCTTCTCTTTAGCCCATTTCTTTAAGGTTGATTTCATAAGTGAAAGCTTCTTAGCAAAGACAAACATTGGATTCCCATGAAAGTGTGTAGTCCATACCTCCTTTAGGATGTCATCAAACCCCTTCTAGTCTACCCAGTAGTTGAGAAATCTAAATGGCCGCATTTTTGGCTTTTTCTCAATAATCTGCACCAGAAGAGGGGCATGATCACTTAGCTCAGAACCACCTTCCTTGACCTGTAATTATATATATATATATATATATATATATATATATATATATATATATATATATATATATATATATATATATATATATATATATATATAGTTTGTTCATTCATTACCTGCACGGGTAGCCAGATTTTTGCTACCCGCTAGAGTAACTCGGGGTTATAAGAGTAACTATATGGTACACTGGAGTAACTCTTCTGAACCAAAAGAGTAATTGTATTGATATATAGAGTAACTTTGAGAGGAAAAGAGTAACTCCGCAAAAAATATACAGTCAGTAAATATATGGACGAGTTTTTTTATTTGGGGGGGGCAAATGATATTATTTTTTGATCAAATTATTTGGGGAGATAGATAAAATGCTCCTCTACAATTGTGAAAAAAAAAATATCTAGAAGTGTGCGCGGGTAGCTACCCACGCGGGTATTAAAGATGAGCCCATATATATATATATATATATATATATATATATATATATATATATATATATATATATATATATATATATCCTAAAAAGAATCCATGCATCTCTTATTGTCCAAAAATAAAGAATATTTCACATCAAACTGATACAAAAGTGGCACACGTAAGATGAAAGCATTTGAGAAACTAGTCCAAAAAGATATAGAAGAAGGGTTGACATAAGAAATTATGATATATACTAAAAGAAAATGGCATCCTAGTTTTAGACTATAAAATCCTTATAATCATATATGTACTTTTTTTTCAGAATAAGTATAGGTTATTTCTTTTCTATGTTTCTCTCTAGTGCAGGCTAAAACAAGGCATGTCTAAGTTGATATGACATGGTAGCCATTCAGGCTTAGTCAATGTAAAAGAAATAATACATGAAGAATAGAGAGTTGTTTAGGTATAGTACCATCAGATATGTTGAGTTGTCTCATGATAAAGATTAAACTAATTTCTCAAGTAAAGGGGACAATCCATTTCTATTGTTTTATAAATGGCCCTGATTTTCCAAGGTTGTTCTCCCATTGGTTAAGTATATGTCTTGTTTGCAATCAAAGAAGATGGTGTAGATAGTCCATCCTTCTCTATTGCAACATCTTGCTCCATCCATGATAGCTTTTATTTCTACCTCTAGAGGGGATGAGATAGTCATTAAGGATGCTCCACCCATAACAAATGTGCCATTAGGATCAATGACAAGAGTACCAATGGAAGTCTTTGTGAAACTCGAACTAGTAGTTGCATTAGTGAAGTGTAGACATGGAAATATCTCAAGTAATCCTTTATTAAATAGTGAGTATTGTTCTTGGTCTACGAATGAGACACATGTACATTTAAAGTGCATTCTATATATTTATTAACAAAACTACAAATGATTGAGTGAAATCATTGTGCGCCTCCTAGAAGTTCCAGTAGATAATAATAGAGGTGATGGACAATGTAGTATTTTGATACAAAACCTTGTTAATGTTTGATATCCATGCATCTTTATTTTGTCCTTGCATAGTTTGCCATGGTGGAAGTATTCCCAGATAGGCTTTTTGATTGTAGTTTCATAGGTAGCGAACAAAAGTGTCTCTATAACCACTACATATTAGACAAACTGACAGAGTGAACACCTAGTTAGCTACCTATCCATCCAGACAAGAATTCTAATTCTATTCTTAATAATTTGTGAGAATTCCACTTTAAGCATTGGTAATGTATTCATTATAAAATGACAAAATGAGATGTAAGGAATGAACTTGTAGACTGCATACCTAATATATTTCTCAGACATGATATTGATCCAGGTGTATTGTTGGAGAAATACTTGTATTCTTCAACATGAGAAACAAGTTTTGATTGATTGCATCCTTGATCCCTAACATAACGAGGTGACTTTTTTCCAAGATGTGAACGATAGTTAACAATCATCATTAAAAGATAGAATTGGTGATGTTCTTGTTAATTTCATCACAATGTGAGGGTGATAGGCTAATGGTTTTCATTGGGTAAGATGGTATTTCTTGAACGGTATGCATCACAAGTGTTATGCATCTGGTAAGTGATAAATAATGGGATGTCTAGTTGATCCTTTAGAATTACACCATATCAATTATGTTTGCATGATTAACCTTATTAACTTGACGTTGGAGTATAGAATCCCTTAGTATAAACCAAGGTTATCCATGAAAGGAATACATAGAAAATTTTTATTCTATGCTCTTTATTTCTTGTAGTGCTAATGGAAGAAGCATAATTTTACTTTTGACATAATTTGTCTATAAATGAGGGCAAAGTTTTCCATGACCTTTATAATAGATTTAACTTGGTGCACTGATATAGGTGTAAATAAGCAACAAACATATGTGTGTGATGGGTGTATCAATTTCATTTAGAACAATATGTTTCCAAGTACCTTCATCTATAGCTTGACTTATTGCATGACTGACCCTTTTGATGCATAAACAAATATATACCTATGTTTTGGGCTTCTTTTCTCAAGATCATGACTAGTTTTAATGGGAATCAAAGGTTTACCTTCCAAAAATACAGGTTTTAACCCTGATGTTATGATTAGCATGATGATTTGGAAGATAATTTCTAGCATATTGATACTAAGATGAGTGTTATGAATAAACAACCAATGCATTCATACAAAATCCTTAGAAAGTATAGTTTAATTTTCATTAGGGTTTTCTTCCCTTTCTTGAATCACATAAAGTGTAATACATGTTGGATAACAGGATGTTTGTCACAAAATTTCCTACCAAAATAAAGCTAGATGTTGTACTGAGATGCATTGGTTTAGAGAGGTCTTAATTTTCTTCCTAATGATCTTAGATATTATCTTGAAGCAATTTTAATTTAGCAAGATGGTCCTGAGATCACTATAGGGAGTAACAACATTGATTTTAGGAATTATAACCATACGTGAATTACATAGTATATCAACAATTCTTCCTATGTTGAAGGTTGTGATGAATATAGATATTTCCAACTAGATTGAAGAAAATATGAACACACTGATTCAGGCCCCAAAACTTTTGATGTGACCATCTTGAAGATAGCCCTCTAATCTCATTGAAATCATGACTAAACAAGTGCATGGATTGTTTATCAAAGTTAAGGCGACATAATTGTCCTACATATTGATGAATCACCCTATCTTGGGGTGTGCATGTAGGAAGCATGAGTTTTGCAAAGTATGAATGGACAATTTAATGCAAATGGGTGACCAAGTTACCCACTACCCCACTTCATTCTTTAGCTAAAATTTTTTGTTGAAGTGTTGACACAATTTTACATAAGAGTGCAAGAAGTTGGTGTTACCATTTTCCTCCCATAGACATGTGATGTGATTTTTTTTCTTCCAATACATCTCTTCATGGAGCACAATGGCATTATATTGTTCCCATAAATGCCATCGTGTAAATCTACGAAAACACCCACTCAATTATGTAGTCATAGTTGTGAGTCATTCAAATGTCGAACAATGGCAGAATTCTCCCTACTTTGCATCCCGATGTGGTCCTTATCCCAGATTTGCATATTCAAAATCATTAATAGTTCTTAGGTAAGACTTTCCATTCATAGGGTTGAGGGGGTTTCCCAGTGGTGCGTGTCGATAATCCCTAATAAAGGGACTCATGTTTGACTTTGGATGGAAACTCTCGGCGTGCAATAAGGCCACACATTATTGATCATGCTCAGGTACCCCCAATGTACATTACTAATTCTAGAGTTTATCTTGTTGGGTTGGTTCCATTAATGGCCCTTCCTAGGGGGTTGCTAGCTAAAAAACAAGACTTTCTATTAACCCAATGTTTATGAAGATCATATTTAGAATAAGGGATTTGATTCCATCTCTGTGTTGTTCTGAATAATTGGTGGTGTTGATTGGAGGGTATCATGGTACAATAGAGGATCTAATTATGATCTAATTTCATGCAAGGTAATTCTATGATCTTCATGTTGTCATGGTCAAGCGTCCATAACTCGTTTACTAGAACACGATCAAAGCGCTCTATCATGCATCCATGTTTATAAGTAAAATAGTGACCGTATGTTTGATATAAGTGTTGGTGATGACTTCATTGAATCACATTATTGTTCTGATGTTGTAGTACTTACTATCATTCATTGGTAATGCAAAGAATGGTGTTGAAGTCTCCAAGAGTCACCCAAGACCTATTTATACCATGGTTTAATGCAGTTAGTCTTTTCCATAGGTATTCCTTTTTGCAAGGATTTTGACTTCCATATATGAAGGTTATACTACCATTATAATACCATAATAAGACCTGAAATGGATGAATCATCAATGTGACAGGTTAATAAAAAGGTTGTATGTTCTTTTTCTATAGAGAATCTAAAACCTCCATAGAATCCAATCATCTCAACCTGATGGGTGGGTCAAACCAAATTTGTTAATTGATATCATCTACCTATTTCTCGCTACATCTTAGTTCATTATTATCTAGGATATCCAATCTATGAGTTTTCTTAATTTATTTCACGAGATAAATTCTTGGAACAGAACATGCCCCATGTTTATTCCATGTGAATATCTTTTTTGAGAACTACTAGTGAGTGATGAGGATGAAATAACTAGAGGGAGTCATCCCTCCTTATGTATGAACATCATCAATTCCAACCCCTTATTCATTGATACAATTTATGTCCTATTTTTTTGGGGTCTGCACCTCTATTTGCAAGTGTTTAGGGGTCAATCTCCTTTTCATCTTGATTTGTGAAGGTTTTTATGTTCTGAGATAGGATAGATCCTATAAATTACTTTTTAGTTTCTCAATTTCATTTGCCTATCATTAGAGTTCCTTGTATATGGATTGTTTTATCCATATATAACACTCAAGTTCGGCTATCGGTCTAAGATACGACCTTCAAGCACATCATCATATACAAGGGACACGGCTAAGTTGTCACTACATTAGCGATAGATGTATGTTTTGTTGGTATTAGTTAGTTTTTTGTTATTTCCTTTTTCTTTGGACTATTTTCTAGTTCCTTCCATCATCGATGGTGGTGTGATTAGTCCACTTGTCTAGAACTTTAGTTGATTCCTCAAGATCTATCTTGAGGACTTTTCGTTGGTTTTTGGGAATTATCCATATCTTTCATGAGGCTCTTCTCTCTAACCTCTTCTCATACAACTCCATATAATAGGGGAAAGTAGAGATATTGGTTGCAAACTAATTTTCTTCCACCTCTGGTGGTCATTATATATAATCTATCACATTATGATCGATTATGCTATGTTGCATATTGATCTGGGGTATGTTTTCATATTCAATTGTAAACTTCAGGTTGTTGAAGAAGGTTGCTAAAATGAGTTGTTTAAACATTTCAACTTCCATAACAATTCTTGAAAATTTTCTCTTAGTTGTATATTGATGTAGTTATGTTGATCTTAACAGTCTCCAACTAGGTCGTCAATGCTCTTTAATAGTTCACATTGATATAAGTAGATAGGAAAGTATGAAACTCAAATCATAGTACCACTTTTCATAGTAATAGATCAGACAAACAAAAGTCAAGGATCCATGGTTGCATTGATATATAGCTACCAAATGTGCTCCATGGACCATTGATCATTTTAGTGTCGACAAATTGCAATATATAAAAATACATCTCCAAGTGGACATGAACCTATTGTTTAGCTACCTAAAAGCTCTACAACCTATTGACATCGGTATGAAACCCAACACTAAACCAAAAAAAAACATGATTGTAATAGAGTGTCTCCAAGGTTCAAGAAGGTGTTCAATATGGTCTTAGTGAATGGTGATTTTCAAGATGGTCCTGCTATGGTTAAAATTCATGGTCGATGCTGGCAAGAAGTTTGTAGGAATGATTCTACTCAATTCTCATGGTATGGTTCTTCCTATAGGATTGTATGACAAACTAATTGCGCTAGTATTATCACAATAGATAGGAGAAGCATCAAAAGGAATGTTAATATCTTGGAGCATTTGCTTCATCCATAGGACCTTGGCACAACAACTCCCAGATGTAATGTATTCATCCACAGTTGTTGATAATTCCACTGTGCTTTATGTCTTGGAGAACCAAGACACCAAGCATGGTCCTAGGAGGCAGCAAGTGCCACGTGTGTACTTTCTATCAACCAAGCATCCTACATAATCTACATCACTCTAAGCAGTAAGAGTAAAGTCCCTTGACATGGCATACCATAGTCCAAAATTTTGGATTTTGTCTAAGTATCTTAAAATCATTTTAACAGCTATAAAATGTGGTTTCTTTGGATTTGATTGAAAGCGAGCAAACAAGCCAACACTAACCATTATATCAGGTCTAGAGGAAGTTAAGTAAAGAAAACTTACAATCATACCTTTATAGAGATTCTCATCTACCTTATCTTTATCAAGTTTGGCGGTGTTTGACATTGATGTGTCCATCAACTTGGTGTTCTCCATCCCAAAGTGTTTAAGTAGTTCACTTGTGTACTTTCCTTGGTTGATGAAGTTCCCATCTTTTGTTTTCTTGATTTGAAAGTCGAGGAAGAATGTGAGTGCACTCATCATAGTCATCTCGATTTCACTATGTATAAGATCACTAAATTCTTTGCAAAGATCAAGGTTAGTTATATGAAAAATGATAGCATCAACATATAGTTTTATGATAAGAAAATTGTTAGAAGTGTTCTTTTGAAATAAGGTAGAATCCACTTTGCCCATGATATACCAATGATAATAAAAAAGTTCTGTAATTTCCCATACCAAGCCCATGGTGCTTGTTTGAGTCCATAGAAAGATTTTTGCAACAAATAAACATGGTTAGGTAAACTATCATGTTCAAAGCCCAGAGATTGTGCAACATACACTTCCTCCTCAATTATACCATTCAAAAACACACTTTTAATATCCATTTGATATAGAAGAATGTCTTTACAACTGGAAAAGGCAAGAAACATACGAATGGACACAAGTCTATCTATAGGTGCATATGTCTCATTAAATTCTATACCTTCTTGTTTATTTTAGCCTTGAGCCACTAACCTTGCTTTGTTCCTTACCACTTTGTCGCTTCCATCAAGCTTGTTGCAGTAGACCCAATTGGTGCAAATGATCTTTCTATCACTTTTCCTTGGCACTAGGGTCCAAACTTTGTTCTTTTCAAATTGCTTCAATTCTTCTTACATATCTAGGATCCATTCTTCATCCTCAAGAGCTTGATTGACATTCTTAGGATCGATTTGTGAGATGAAGGTGTTGTTGGCTTGTTCTTTGTTGAATGCAGCTCGTGTCTTCACTCTTTCAAATGGATCACCTAAAATCATCTCCTTTGGATGATTCTTTGCAAACTGGGGGTTGGATCTTTATTCTCATCATCTTTCTCTTCTTCGTGAGTGGTCACCTCTTTTCCCTTTAGGGTGATGTTGAACTATTTTAGAATACGAATTACTTCACCTGCAACATCATCATTTGGAACAATATCTTTGGGAATAGAGGGATTAGTCTCAATAAACTTTACATTTATGGATTCTTCTACTTTAGCAAGATCAACATTAAAAACTCTATAAGCCTTGCTAGTAGTTCTATAGCCAAGAACGAAAGCCTTGTAAGATTTTAAATCAAACTTGTCGAGAGAATCTTGCATACTAAAAACAAAACAAGGACATTTGAAAACATGGCAATACTCGATGAGTAAAAATCCAATTTTGCACAAAACATGAGGTACTGATAGCTTCAGCCTAAAACTTCTTAAGAGTATCATACTCTAGAAGCATGGTCCTAGCCATCTCCTGTAAAGACCCATTCTTCCTCTCTATAACCCCATTTTGTTGAGGTGTTCGAGGTGAAGAGAAGTTGTGTGCATAACCAAATTCTTGACAAAAATGTTCAAAAAGCTCATTTTCAAATTCTCCCCCATGGTCAAAGCTTCATTCTAAACTTATTTACAAAATCTCAAGAAAACATCAAGCATATCACTTTTATAAACAAGAAAGTAGATCCAAGTATATCTAGAGAAATCATTGACAATAACAAGGCAATACTTGGAACCACGAAGTGAATGAGTTCTCAATGGTCCAAATAGATCAACTTGAAGAAGATCAAGAGCTCTCTTTGTAGTAAGGACTCCTTTGGATTTTAAGGAGTACTTGGTTTTCTTTCCTTGGGTACAAGGTTGGCATTCCTCATCCTTTTTAAAATCCAATTTGGGAAGTCCCTTGACTAAGTCCTTTTTAGCAACTTCTTCAACTAATGCATATTTACATGACCAAGCCAGAGGTGCCAAAGAGAAATATCATTTGAGTTTACTACTAGGCATCTACCCACAATAGGCTTAATAGAGTCAAGAACAATAACATAAAGATTACGAATTCTAGCTCCCTTATATATAACTTGGTAGGTGAGGAAATGTTACGACCCCAATTTTTTGGGGTTCCTTTGGTGAGAAATGTAATTTCTCATATTAAAGATATTGGAACAAATAATACAATTTGTTGCGAATAAATGGATTTCATTTACAATAGCCTTGATGTTTGTGTTGTGGGCTTTGTTGGCTATTGGGCCCATTAACAAAGAAATTCAATTAATAAATAAATAATTGAGTTTTGAGGAAAGAAAGGTGTGCAAACCTCTAGAAGGCAAAAGAACTTAATCCAAAGGTGGATTTCGTGCCACATGGGTTCCAAGGAGTCCAAAGTTGCAAATAAAAGCAATAAGAAAAGAAAAGATTAATAAAGTATTTCTTTAGTAAGAAAGAAATTGAAAACAATGGTAAAATGTGGAAAACTAGTGAAAAGAGGTGTAATTGAGTTATTCTTGGTGGAATTTCATATTCCAAGGATTTTAAATGATAAAAGGAATACCAATGAGGAAAATAAAAGAGAAATAAAGAGAAATCCTCAAAAAGTGATATTTTAATAAGAAATAACATGATAATGAGAAATAATGCATTTAGATGCATCTAGAAGGATAATGAGTATCCAATAAAAGTATTTCGAAATATTAGAGTTTCTTGGGGTCCAAGGAACCCCAATAAAGAGGAAATAAAGAGAAAATACCAAAATTCCAAAATAAGAGGATAAAGTAATACTATATTAATGAATTTCATGGTATTATTAAAAGGAAGTATTTCCTACTTAAGGAAAATATAATTTCAAGGTCGATGTATTGAAAGGCATAAATAAAGAGAATAAGAGAAAGGATTTTTGTATTTCTAATTATCCATGCAATAAGGAATATCAAGGAAATAAGAGATAATGAAGATGGAGAGAGAGATGGTTGCTTCACAACCAAGGAAAGTGTGTTTACTTTCGAGTTTGGGACTTGGGACCTCATGAGGCACGCATTAGGGATTCATACTCCACACTATATAAAGGGGTAAAGCCCTGGTCGAGGTCTAAAGAGAGATCCCACGCAAAACAACCTCTTCTCCTTCTTCCTTACGTGTAAACCCTAGTCGAGGGTATGGATCTTACTCTACAAAAACATAGGTGTGTTTGGTGGTCTTGCTTGAGGAAGGAGACCTCCATGACCACCCAGGGCCGCTTGGATACCGCCCCATCGACCCTGGCTTCACGCAATAGCAGCTACGTGGTTGCAACGGCGGCCATGCTTGGAAGAACTAGTGCTCGTGCACTAGCCGGATAAACTACAACTTGGGCAGTGCCCTAGGTGTGACTAGGGCCAGGGAAGCTGAGGCGGCCATCGGCGGAGGTCCATGGGGCCCAGGAAGGAGGAGGCACGCTTGAGAATCCCAGCACACGACGGCTAGGGCGGCAACCGTCAGGCTGCTGAAGGTTGAAGAAGAGAAAGGGACTTTGGATGGTTCTGCCCTTCGCGTTCTAAAGAAACCCATCACTTAACCGAGGGCAATTCAGATCTTTTCAAAATGTTCCCAAAGCAACAAGGAAACGTTGCATGAAGCTGGCTATGTGGCGCCTCCTCATTGGCCCGAAGTAAGTGATTTTGTTAAAATAATAAATTTTAAACGGTAGCCCGGTTGGGGACATATAATCATGAATTTTTCTCAGAAAAATGAGAGAAATCCAATAAAAATATAATTGAATCCTAATTCCTTTTGCAATTCGAAAAGTAATAGAAGTTGTTAAGTTTAGTGTAATAGTGATTAAGAAATCATATTTGGATATGATTAATGTGATTAGTAGGGTTTAATTGATGGTCAAAGTTGATATTAACCTATTAATGATAAAAAGGGACATTATGAACAAAAAGGATGAACTTTGCACGTAATTCTCTTAATTTAGAGTTTATGTACATAAATAGGCTTTAATGGGCCTTGAAACCCTAATGTTGGTAATTAGGACTATTAATGGCTTTTATTATTTGATTTCATGTATCAAACTGAGTTTTCATGGTTATAAGCTATTTCGAGTAGTAAAGTTCCTAATTTGTGGATAAATACCCTAAATGTAGTAATTAGGGTTTTCTCATGAATAAATGGTGGAATTAATGGCAAATCGAGTTCATATGTGAATTGGACCATAATGAACTATGAATTGATGATAAATGTGTATAATGATCTTGTCATGGATTAAAGGGATAAAAATAATAGCTTTAATGTAAAAGAGGCTTAATGAACTTAATTAATCGTTAATTATGCCTTTAATCCGAAATTGAGGATTAGATGTGGAAATAATTAGGGTTTGTGATCAATTGCATTAAGTTAGGGTTTAAAATAGTAAAAGATGAAGGGAAACCCTAATTTCAAAGTAAACCCTAAAAAGAGGAAGAAACCATAAAAAGGAATAGAAACCATAAGTAGCAAGATGGTTTGTATAGTTTTTGATAAAAAGGAATTGGATGTAATTGCAGGAATCTTGTACTTGCTTGATTGGATGTCTTGATTGATTGGACTACTCTGTCTCAAATCTGCATGTACATGTATGTGGTTAATTATGATTAATCACATTAGTTTCCCGAGGGTTTCCCAAATGTTTCCTCACATTGAATGCAATCTAAACAGTTTGAATGTTCATACTACAATTATAAAGTCACTATGGCTATCACTGTTATATATATATACATGTGAATTCTCGCACCTACATGCCACCCTGATGGAAGATGCCATGAAGGTCAGGCCCAGGAGGGTAGACCAATGGGCACCATGAGAGGTGACCCCAAACACCAAGCTCGGGAATGAGAAGGTGGTCTATGATGCATGACTATGGAGCACTGTGAGAGGTGACTCCCAGGAACCAAGCTCGGGATTGAGAAGGTGGCCTTAAGTCAATGGCAAAAGAGAAACCCTAGAGGGGTATGCCAGGGTTAGGGCAAAAGCAGTGGAGAATGACACATTGAAAATGTAAAGTGGCTTGTTAAATAATTTGATTGTGATTATTAAATTGTTAGCCATATTTACAAGGTTTTGGTTGTTCCCACATACCAGTATGTTTTGATATACTGACCGATGTTTTGTTTGTCGGCATTTTAGGAACAACAATTGAAAGAACAAACAGTAAAGTGACACAACGTGAAACCGAGAAATAATGTGCAAGGAGGATTAGATAGAGTAATTCAAGCTGTGGATAGATAGTTTTCCAAAGTTTTATAAAGGTAAGCAAAGTTTTAATTTTCTACCAGATTTCAGTTTAGTTAGTAGAATTTGATAATTATTATTGATTATTTGTCAAACCTTTGATCCAAGTTTTTGGTTAACGGCTCTGACCTTTCGGTCTCCCTTAATTGGGGGTTACCGGGAGGTGGGGTCGTTACAATTGGTATCAGAGCGAAGGTTCCTCACTTAATCTTTAATAATTATTAAATTTTACAAATTATGTAGAACCCAAGGGAGTTATTAGAGGATTATCCAAAAGATAGAGGTGACTAGAAAAGGATCACGACCGGGGGCTGGCAATATTTTCCTCCGCACTACTAGTCGGAATACGAGGACTCCCGGATCCGTGTGACTACTGACACACTTTTTACGTGTGTAGAAACGCAAGTGTACGCGTCAATGTAATATAGGCCTTTGTGAGGCCCGAGTCGAACTCAGGGACACGTGAATTATCAGAGACTACTACTAACTACTCGCAATCAGCTAGACCGATTAAAAAGTTGGAGGTTGTTTTAAAATTAAAAGAAAATAAAGTAAAACAAAACAAAGCAATCGATTGAATGTTTAGTTTAATCAATTCAAGATGAGATCTTTAGGATTGCGGTTTCACCGCGGGTATTCATTGTATCAAATTCTATATAGTCACTCAGATTTATCTCTCTATCCGGGTAGTGGCCTGAAATCATAATTGCCCACTGTCGTGGTACAATTCACAACCTATGTCTAGGTCGGTTCCACCGTCGTAGTAACCTATACCCTAAACTAGGTGCATTAGAATCGATCTCTCGGTATCCACCATTAACCTTACACCACCTTGTTCAAGGGATTTGTCAACTAATGTGATATTCGTCTCTTTTCAACCGTTAATTCTTCTTTCAAAGCAATTAAGGGTATTAGATTATTATTATGGTGATCAAGCATAACAATATAATTGAGAAAACAAAATCATACCACGGATTAAGAGATAAACGATGAATTACTATAATAAAATTCTCATACAATGAATCCCTGGGCTACTCCCGGTCCTAAAGATTAAGGGGATTAGCCCCGCATGTTCATCCCACACAAGTACATGGTAGAAATAGGGAAAAACATGTGAAAAATGTGGAATGAAAGGGAAAACCCCTGAAAGGAGAAGAACTGGTTGATCCTTGACGTAGAACATGTGCTCTCCCGCCTTTCGGTGGTGGAATCCGTCTTCTGCGGCGTCCGAATCAACTGGTATGAGCTTCTAGCCTCCGTTCTCCTCTCTACCGCTCCTCAGTACTTGTGCAATGGCTAATGAGATCATCCCGTCTGGGCGGCCGTCATTAGGTATATCTCGGTCATTAGGTCGCTAATTAACCACGGCCGTCTAATTGGGATCAATCTGAATCAAACACATATCTGACGGTGTCGATACCATCGACGCGAGTCGATGGTATCGACCCGTTGTGGCTGCGGCCGGCTGCAAACCCTTTCTTTGTCGCGCCCAACAGTATCTCGATACCATCGACATAGGTCGATGGTATCGACTTCCTTTAGGCGTCGGTCTTTTTAAGCTTCCGACACTGTAGCCTCCAGGTGTCGATGGTATCGACTGAGTGTCGATGCTATTGACCGGTTTCTCGCCACAAGCTGATGGTATCTCGATACCATCGACTTCAAAGTCGATAGTATCGACTTGTTCCTGCTTCTTTCGGCTGGCAAATTGTGACAAAGTTGATGGTATCGACTTCCGTCGATGGTATCGACGGAAGCAGATACTCATTTTTCCTGGAATTCAAACATGAAACCAAATCAATTCACACAAATAATAATAATCTGACAATTAATGTTCAAAATGATAAACTAAAGGGGATTTGGCATAATATAGCAGCAAAGACCAAAGTAGATGAATTATGCGATATTAACCATAGAAATGACTAATTAAGGCATAAAACACATATGAAACAGGTCTATAATTGTGACTCAAAATCGTCGCATCAAACTCCCCTAAGCTTGAACGTTGCTCGCCCTCGAGCAACTAATCCTTAGAATAGAATTGCTAATGTCAACTGATAAAACAACACATCACAACCAACATCTAAATGACTCCCACTGGACATTCACATACCGGCCCTCTCTAACCATGGAACGGTAATTACCCTGAAGGCGACATTAATCATCAATAAAAGAAATTGACCTCAAAACCGATGAACACTATCACATAAGGCAGCTAACATAATAAAACTCACCGGTTCAGACTTGGTGCATCTTGTGATCGCCTATACTACGTTGCTCGTCCTAACTACCATCTACATGGAAGCAGTTCTCCTGATATACTTTAGTGAGGAGAAATTCACGGTGGCCTACCAATCTGAGCAACGGGTGGATGAAAATGGGTGGCTCATGGAAGAAAGTGAAAGTATTGTACAGTTTCAACATGCATAATACAAAAATGTCCTACATGATGCAAATGCACATGAGAAATTCCCTAATGCCTAAAATTAGGTGGAATGATGCATGTACTAACCATCCATCTCAAAATGAGATGGATATCTAGTTAAGCTACATCATGTACTCAATAATCTCGAAATGCAGGTGATATTATGTTCCTTTCTCCTTCTTATTCTTGGCTTCTACATAACTCTTTTTTTTCATTATGCATATTTTCTTTCATATTTTTTTTTCAACCCTTTATATCCATAATTGATAATGAATATTTTATCGGGCTTATTTTTCTTTATAATTCAGAAATTTGCACTATCTAGAGGGTATGGAACAATTTAATTCACCATTGGAGAAAAATTGAGATACATGATATACTTTATGTATGATAGTTATGAATGCAACTACATGGCATGCACCTAAGGGTAATGTGCATGTATCACTATTCTACTTTTTTTCATTTTTAAATATATGCAAAACATATGAAAATAAATTCAATGCAGAGCCTATCTATATGCAATGCTGTCAAAGAAGTTAAAACTGTAAAGTACTTCCAATTCTTGCGGTGGATTGTGAAAACAATGAGGTGGAACGATCACAAGACTAGATGACTGAACCTTAGAAAGATATTATGTGTCCCTCCTCACTGACCTGTGTAGTAGTTAAGAGGTTTCTCTCTCCTATTTCCAATTAAAGTCACATTACCATTTGGTCAGTTTAGGCTCAAACAACCATTGCCATCCACTTTCATGAATCATTAGGGGTCTAGTTGTGAAATTTTGTTTTAAAGTTGACATAACCAATCATTTTCATAGGATACGTGCCCAAGCTTAAACAAGACAAGCTTTCCAAACACACAAAAATTTTACATTTTCCCTTGATTTTCCCATGCACAAAATGAGATGACACAACTTTATGACATCCACGATTACACTAGATAGCATGTGGATCCTACAAAAACTAAAATTGCAAGAAACAAATAACAAGAACAAAAGCAACAAAGCTAAAAACTAAAAATAATAAAAGATAAAGCTGTTCCAACTACCCCCCTAAGATTGAATTCGACTATGGCCTCATAGTCAAAAACAAACTTAAAGATTGGAACAGTGATACCAGATCAGTCCTGCAGTGGTGGAGGTGGGTATTGCGGCGCCGTGGGGTCCCAAGATGGGTACTGCCCCTGAAAAGACGGATCATATTGGGGCATCGGAGGAGGTTGTGGATACCCTCCAAAATAATTTTGACTCCAGTAATGATCATAAAACGGCTGCTGCTGCATCTCCATCCTGTTCATCTGATTATTCATCAACTGTTGATTGTCGAGGATGAGACGCTCGTTTTCAAAAATCGCCTACGGATTGACGAAAAGCCGGTTGGTAGTATCTTGAATACCGGCATAGGTGGCGGTGTGGCTATGCTGGGTCCGCTGGATGTCTTGTAACATCGCGTACATGCCATGTATAGAATAGGCATCCTCGCTTGGCTGCGAGGGCTGTGGTGGTGGAGGCGGATGTGGAGAAGATGAAGATGCACCCGGATGCATCCTAGGGCGCTTCCGGGGTGCCACTCATGCTCGAAGAGGTGTGTATGCCTCTTCTTCCTCCTCCGCCTCATCATCATTTCCGTCATCGCCGTCTTCCTCATCGGAGTCTGCGATGGCTATGATTGGCGATCTGAAGTGCTGTGCGCCCTCGATGTTGAAGACAGGATCGGGAAGAGAACATTCTTGATATGCTTGATTTACGTGGCAATGTGCAAATGCCACGCCATCTCGGAGAAGCAACAGATTGGACCTGTATAAATGTTGCAAGTTTACCTTGCTCCTAGTAGATAGAGGAGTAAGAGATTGAAAATTCAATCCCAAGTATGACGCCAGCTTGGTGATGAGCCCACTGAAGTGAATCGGCGCTTTCCTCGTACTCCTCTTCACATCCAAAATGCACTGTAGAAAGAATGCACCCCAATTGCACTCTTGTTTCTTCAGAGCTTGTATAGAAAGAAAAGATCCGACCCCTGAAATTTGCTAAGGGCCAGATCACCCCGAGCAAAAACTGTGGAACTCAGCATCCGGTGCAAGACCCAGACGAAGGGATGCTCAAAGTCAGCTACCGCTGCATTGTGGTAGCTCACCGACTTCCCCGGCGGCACCGTCACCAGCTCGGAGAAGATTGCGTCATAATCGGTGCGGTGGTCCGGCCGCCGGTGGTCGTACTGGGAATGGTTCCAGTTGAAAATCGTGTTGAAATGCTTCAGCGTGAGGACGTAGTCGTGGTTGTACAGTCAGAAAGACACCCAGTCCTGGATCCACTCGCGGTCGGTAGCATTGATGTCGTTGTGAACGATGCAGACGTCCAACGACACCATGAACTTGGCTACCAACTCTTTATACGTCGGCCAGTCACCAAAGAATGACTAGCCATCTTGGTGAAACTCCAGTTTGCCAGGCCTTATTGATGTGTGACGGGCCTGCCCGTTAAGAACGTAGGCCAAGTTGGCCTCGAATCCGAGATCTCGGATCATCTCCCGGTCCACATACCGGGTAGGCTCGATCTTCCTCCGCATTATCTCTTTGTAGATCTTTCGGACCTCCGAGGAAGGATGGACGAGTCAGGGACGTGTGACCGATCCTGGTGGTGGTGGCATGAATTCTGGCGGAGTTGCGTGTGAGGAAGAAGCTTCGGCTGTATGCACCATGTTGGCGACGAGAAAAGGGATTAGAGAAGGAGAGCTCGGTGAAGATTGGAGAATCGGATCTCCGCTCGATGAAGACCTTCGCTTGGTGCTGCTCGTCGAAGTGGTTGTTGGCTCGGGGAAATGCTCGGTGCAAAGGAAGAAGATCACTCTGAAGGTGTGACGTCAAATGACGTAATGAATCTCCTTATATAGACTTGGCGGTGCTACTATTGACCCGTAGATACCATCGACGCGGGTCGATGGTATCGACGCCTGTCGATGCTATCCGCCCCCCTTCGCGAGTATCAACGGTCATCGATTGCTGGATCTTGCAACCCGGATCACTGACGTGTCGATACCATCGACGGGAGTCGATGGTATCGACGCTGCACCCGGATCGACCTTCTTGATGCCGTGATCGCCGTTGATCTGCTCGCTTGGATCGGTGATGTGGACGGTCGATACCATCGACGGATGTCGATAGTATCGACCCTCGGGTTAGGGTGAATCCTCGTGAGGCCCGGCCTCCGCCTTTCTTCTTTGAATATGTCGATACCATCGACACTCCCGTCGATGGTATCGACTTCACTGAGTCGATTTCTTCTGTAAATCTTCAGAGATCTCGATTGTATCGACTGGCATGTCGATACCATCGACTTTGATATTGCGATCTGCTTGTAGATCTGTCGATACCATCGACGAGTCCGTCGATGGTATCGACGCAGTGCGAAATCTGTAGTCGTCTACCTGTTCCATGGTCGATACCATCGACCAGTACGTCGATAGTATCGACCCTGCCCCAGCCTGCACATTAAACAAAATGATCACGATATCTTTTTTACATGAAAAACTAAGTAAAAATAAATTAAACTAAGTAAAAAACTAAGTACCAATGGTTGGGTTGCCTCCCAACAAGTGCCCTTATTTAACGTCTTAGGCTAGACAACTTGTGGGCACATCATGCATCCGGAACGGAAATGAGTTTGACCTCATTCAACTTCCTCTTGTAGTTCTCACCAAAATAGAGCTTCAACCTTTGTCCATTTACCAAGAACGTGGTATCACCATCACGCACTAAAATAGCGCCGTGTGGTTTGACCTCCTCTACCACGAACGGTCCACTCCACCGGGATTTTAGCTTCCCGGGATGCAACTTGAGTCATGAGTTGAACAAAAAAACACTATCTCCTTTCTTGAACGTGCGCAACTGGATGTGGCGGTCGTGGATCAGCTTTGTGTGCTCCTTGTATATCCGTTGGTTCTCATATGCCGTCATCCGTAGCTCGTCCAACTCGTTCAATTCTAGCAGTCTCTTCCTCCCCGCTTCATTGTAACTCAGATTTAGCCTTCTTAGCACCCAATGCGCATTGTGCTCCAACTCTATCGGTAGGTGACAAGCTCGGCCATATGCCAACCTAAAAGGCGTGGTGCCTGTAGGTGTTTTGTAGGCCGTCCTATATGCCCATAAAGCATCCGGCAATAGGGCACTCCAGTTCTTCCTTGTGGACGCCACCGTACGTTCTAAAATCTTCTTAATTTCATGGTTGGAGACTTCCACCTGGCCTTGCATTTGTGGATGATATGGGGTACCTATGTTGTGCTTGACCCCATATTTCTTCAATAATGTCGAGAACTTTTGATTCCTAAAATGCGTACCCCCATCACTGATTATCATTCTGGGTACTCCAAACCTGCAGAAAATATTTTCTTTCACGAATCTGCACACCACAGTGGAATCATTAGTCCTTGTGGGGATTGCTTCCACCCACTTCAACACATAATAAACTGCTAATAAAATATATAAATTTGAGTTTGAGGACACAAAGGGTCCCATGAAATCTATGCCCCACAAATCAAATACATCCACTTCCTGAAACACATTCAGGGGCATCTCCTGTCGCTTTGAGATATTACCTGCTCGTTGGCAAGAATCACATTGCCTCACAAACTCGTAGGCATCTCGAAACAAAGTTGGCCAATAGAGGCCGCTTTCCAAAACCTTAGCTGCCGTGTGCGAGCTGGCGTGGTGTCCTCCCGTAGGTGATGCGTGGCAATGACATAAAATGCTCTCATACTCCACCTCAGGCACACACCTGCGCAAGATACCATCCATGCATTGCTTAAGAAGAATTGGATCATCCCAAAAATAATATCTCAAATAATGGAAAAATATTTTCTTCTCCTGATATGACCAATCTTCCGGGATAATCCCGCAAGCCAAATAGTTTACAATCTCTACAAACCAAGGATCTTTAGAAGCAATTTTCAAAATCTGTTCATCCAGAAACGTCTCGGTTATGGGTATATGTAAATCTTTTTCATCCACCCTTTCTAACCTAGACAAATGATCAACCACTACATTTTCAATCTCAGATTTATCCTTAATTTCAATATCAAATTCCTGTAAGAGAAAAATCCACCTAATGAGTCTAGGCTTTGCGTCTTTTTTCTCCATTAAGTATTTTATTGCGGCATGGTCGGTCCATACAACTACTTTAGAACGAACTAAATACAGCCGGAATTTTTCAAAAGAGAAATCAACGGCGAGTAATTCTTTTTCCGTAGTTGTATAATTCAATTGGGCGTCATTCAAGGTCTTTGAAGTGTAGAAAATCACGGCAGGCTTATTGTCCACCCGCTGCCCCAACACATCTCCTACTGCAAAGTCTGATGCGTCACACATTAGTTCGAACAGTTTTATCCAGTCTGGCGTTTGAACAACCGGTGCAGAAATCAATTTTTCTTTCAAAACGTCGAACGCATGTAGACACTTATCATTGAAATCGAAAACAGCGTCTTTCTCCAAAAGCTCGGATAGAGGTTTTGCAATCTTAGAAAAATCTTTTATAAATCGAAGATAGAACTCGGCATGTCCCAAGAAACTTCTTACCCCTTTAATAGAATTTGGTGGGGGCAACTTGGAAATTACCTCAATTTTGACCGGATCCACCTCTAAACCTTTACTAGACACCTTGTGTCCTAGCACTATCCCCTCAGTCACCATCATGTGACATTTTTCCCAGTTGAGGACCAAATGTGTGTCCTCACAACGCTGTAAAACTTTGTCCAGATTATAAAGACATTCATCAAACGATGCACCATACACCGAAAAGTCATCCATAAAAACCTCGAGACAGCGCTCTACCATGTCAGAAAATATGACGAGCATACAGCGCTGAAACGTCGTCGGTGCATTGCATAAACCAAACGGCATTCGGCGGTAAGTAAAAGTCCCATAGGGACAAGTGAATGTAGATTTCTCTTGATCCAAAGGATCAATCGAGATCTGGTTGTACCCCGAGTACCCGTCTAGAAAACCAAAGTGCAATCGACCGGCAAGACGCTCTAAGATTTGATCAATGAAAGGTAAAGGAAAGTGATCCTTTAGCGTGGTTACATTCAAACGGCGGTAATCAATACAAACTCGCCACCCGGTTACCAATCGGGTGGTGACAGGCTCATTTAATATATTTTGGGTGACAGTAATTCCCCCCTTTTTAGGGACTACCTGTGTGGGACTCACCCATGTCGAGTCTGATATGGCGTAGATAATACCTACAACAAGAAGTTTAATGACCTCCTTCTTCACAACCTCCATCATGCTTGGATTGAGACGTCGTTGAGGTTGAATCACAGGCTTGGCTCCCTCCTCGAGCCGAATCTTGTGATGACATAGAGTAGGGGAAATCCCCTTAATATCTACAATGGACCACCCAAAAGCTCCCCGGTGGTTCTTCAGCACTATCAACAATTGTTCCTCTTCATACGCACTCAAATAAGCAGAGATGATCACTGGTAACTTATCTTCCTCAGCTAGAAAGACATATTTGAGGTGCGGGGGCAGTGGCTTTAATTCTAGATCCGGCGGACTTATCAAAGATGATTGAAGTGGCGGGGGAAGTTCACCTAGATCCTCATAATGCCTCGCATGGAAGCATGGAAGCATCTGGAGCATCTTGGCGCACTCCTTGAGTGATTTGCTTCTTATCCAATCATGTGTAATATTCACCAAACAAGCCTCTAATGGTAATTCTGGGTATGCATCAGAAACTGAAATAGCAATCACATCATCTTCCAGATAGAGTGGAATGTCCTCATTCTCATCATTAGGGAATCCCACAGCTTTGCACAAAGAAACTACTTTGGTCTGCTCCATGATATCCACAGCCAAAGTTCCATTGTCCACCTTGCTCATCACATGAGCCATATCCAGAAATGGCTTTCCAAGGTAGAGTGAAATATTACAATCCAGATGTTTCACCATATTGCATTGTTCCTTTGCTTTAGATGACGCAGTACTAGAAGGCATGACCATCTCAAAGCGGTCATCGGCTATGCCCAAGGTGAAACGACCTCTCCCCATTTCTAAGATCATGTCGGTTGTAGCTTGGAAAGGACGTCCAAGTAACAACTCGTTGCCATGTTCATCCTGCATCTCCATTACTATAAAATCTGCCGGAATGACAAACCTATCCACCTTTACTAACACATCTTCACACATTCCATAGGGTTTTACCACAGAGTTGTCTGCCAATTGAATAGTCATATTACTTGGTCGTGACTCCTTCAATCCCAGCTTTTTGAATGTAGAAAGGGGCATCAAGTTGATGCTTGCCCCTGAGTCACATAACGCCTCACCAAATTTAACCTTCCCAATAAAACAAGAAATGTTAAAGCATCCTGGATCTTTTCTCTTTGGAGGCAAAGTGCCCATGATGAAGGCACTCACTTGCTCCTTTAGCACGACGACCTCTGTATCCGGAATTTTCCTCTTCTTAGTGATGACATCTTTTAGAAACTTCCCGTATGAAGGAATTTTCTCAATGGCTTCCAGTAAAGGGATATTGACTGAAAGTTTCCTGAAACTGTCTAAGAATTTCTTAAATTGCGCATCTACCTTCCTTGCCTTCGCACTATTTGTATAAGGGACCGGAATGGCTTGTGCCCTTTGATGAGGTGGCACATAAGGTGTCTTTTTCTGAGGTTCCTCCTCTACAACCTGTTCTTTAGTATCATCCACGGCTGTGTCCTCAACTTGCCTTGTGACTGGTGCGGGCTGCTCCTCATTGGTTTCAACTTCTACTTCAGCTTGGGGTGTGCTTGTTTCCTCAGCTCTTGGATTCAGCACTTTCTTGCCACTTCTAAGCAGAATAGCCTTTGCTTGCTGGTTTCCCCCGGGAACATTGGTATTCCCCGGAAAACCTGGATGTGCCGGTTTCTTCAAACTGGCAATATCGGCTGCCATCTGTGCCATGGATGTCTCAATGGTCCTCATTTGAGCCCCATGGCTCTGCAATGTTTGCCCGAATTGATTCATGTACTCTCCTTCCTGCTTGATTTGCTGGCCAAATGTATTCATTAGCTCTTGATTTTGCTTTATAACCTGATTGAGCAGCTCCGTGCTCTTGTCTTCTGTGACTGGTGAGGGCTTGGCATCCGGATCTTGCAGAAAATTGTTTGGATCCTTCCACGAGAACTTTTTGTCTTTTCTCCATGAATAATCACTATTCCTATAACCTTGTTGTTGTCTCATGTATTTGACTTGAGCCTCATCCCCAGACTCATTATCCTCCTTTTCCAGTAGCTTCTTTGCGAGAAGATCCATCTTCTCATTTAGCTCTTTCATTGCCTTGGACTCACCTGCTACTCGAACTTGCTCTACCGGGCCTCTTTCTCTCCCACCCCCATGACTGCTTTCTAGCCATATTCTTTAGTATCTCCCAGCATCTGGTGTTTGTATTGTTCAGAAAAAATCCTGACCCAGCGGAATCCAAATTACTCCTATTGTGCTCGGAGAGAGCAAAATAGAAGATCTTTACATGCGTCTCTTTATCCAGCCCGTGATGCGGGCACCTCCTCAGCATGACTAGAAATCTCTCCCAGGTCTCGGATTATGTCTCACCGGCCTGTTGGGTAAAATTATAAATCTTTCGGATCATGTCGTTAGTATTCTCAGGAGGAAAGAACCTCTCAAAGAAGACCTCCACCATATGGTCCCAGGACTCCACAAACTCATCATCTAAATTATGTAACCACTCTCGTGCCGCTCTCGCCAATGAACTCCGGAAAAGCTTGAGATACAGTGAATCCTGTGGAAACCTATCAATTTTTACCATGTCACAGTTCTCCACAAACTGGTTGATGTGAGCGACTGGGTCCTCATTCTTCAGCCCATGAAAAGCATTGGACTTCACCAGATTTATCAAAGCCGGATCAATCTTATATGTAGGTATGTTGATTGCCTGCTTCTTTATAGGCCCTTTTGAAGCTGATGAGGAAGAAGCTTTGATCTTCTCCCATATAGTCTGTGGCTCGACCATCTCTTCCTGTTCAAATTCAGAATCTACCTCTTCTTGGTTCTCTTGCTCGTAATACTCCTCATCTTCAGGTCCCGGCAGCGGAACCTCGGGTGCGGGATTCGCGTAGTCAGTACTACGTGTTTGCACCATACACAGTACCTGAAATAAGAAAATTTAGTTCAGTACAGTGCTATGACGAGTATAAAAATTATCGAACAATAGAAAGAAAATATTTGAAGTTGTTTCAAAATAAAAAAAATTGTGGCCTAGAGTGGCCACTCGTAGCACTCAAAGTGCCACCAATCCGTCGTATCCCCGGCAACGGCGCCAAAAACTTGACACGCTTTTTACATGCGTAGAAACGCAAGTGTACGCGTCAATGTAATATAGGCCTTTGTGAGGCCCGAGTTGAACTCAGGGACACGTGAATTATCGGAGACTACTACTAACTACTCGCAATCAGCTAGACCGATTAAAAAGTTGGAGGTTGTTGTAAAATTAAAAGAAAATAAAGTAAAACAAAACAAAGCAATCGATTAAATGTTTAGTTTAATCAATTCAAGATGAGATCTTTAGGATTGTGGTTTCGTACATGGTAGAAATAGAGAAAAACATGTGGAAAACGTGGAATGAAAGGGAAAACCCCTGAATGGAGAAGAATCGGTTGATCCTTGATGTAGAACACGTGCTCTCCCGCCTTTCGGTGGTGGAATCCGTCTTCTGCGGCGTCCGAATCAACTGGTATGAGCTTCTAGCCTCCGTTCTCCTCTCTACCGCTCCTCGGTACTTGTGCAATGGCTAATGAGATCATCCCGTCTGGGCGGCCGTCATTAGGTATATCTCGGTCATTAGGTCGCTAATTAACCACGACCGTCCGATTGGGATCAATCTGAATCAAACGCATATCTGACGGTGTCGATGGTATCGACCCGCTGTGGCTGCGGCCGGCTGCAAACCCTTTCTTTGTCGTGCCCAACAGTATCTCGATACCATCGACACGGGTCGATGGTATCGACTTCCTTTAGGCGTCGGTCTTTTTAAGCTTCCGACATTGTAGCCTCCAGGTGTCGATGGTATCGACTGAGTGTCGATGCTATCGACCGGTTTCTCGCCACAAGCTGATGGTATCTCGATACCATCGACTTCAAAGTCTATAGTATTGACTTTTTCCTGCTTCTTTCAACTGGAAAACTGTGACAAAGTCGATGGTATCGACTTTCGTCGATGGTATCGACGGAAGCAGATACTCATTTTTCCTGGAATTCAAACATGAAACCAAATCAATTCACACAAATAATAATAATCTGACAATTAATGTTCAGAACGATAAACTAAAGGGGATTTGGCATAATATAGCAGCAAAGACCAAAGTAGATGAATTATGCGATATTAACCATAGAAATGACTAATTAAGGCATAAAACACATATGAAACAGGTCTATAATTGTGACTCAAAATCGTCGCATCAAACTCGCCAAAAACTTGACGTGTATTTTACTATACGCTAAAACGCAAGTGTACACGTCGAGTAGTACAGGCCTTTGTGAGGCCCGAGTCGAACACAGGGATACTCGGAATTGTTGGAGACTCCTACTAACTATTTGCGATTAGCTAAGCCGAATAACAAATTGAGGGTTGTCGTTGAAATTAAAAGAAAATAAAAATAAAAACAAAGCAAACAATCGATTAGATGTTACTTTAATCAATTCAAAAGGGTATCTTTAGGATTGCGGTTTCACCGTGGGTTTTCATTGCATTAAATTCTATATAGCTACTCAATTTTTATCTCTCTATCTGGGTAGTGGCCTAAAAACAGAATTGCCCACTGTCGTGGTGCAATTCACTACCTATGCTTAGGTCGGTTCCACTGTCGTAGTAACCTATACCCTAAACTAGGTGCATTATGAACGATCTCTCAGTTTCCACCATTAATTTTACACCACCTTGGTCAAGGGATTTATCGATTAATGTAGATTTCATCTCTTTTCAACCGTTAATCATTCTTTCAAAGTGATTAAGGGCATTAGGTTATTATTATGGTGATCAAGCATAACAATATATCGAGAACACGAAACAATACCAAGGATTTGAGGGATAAAATATGAATTACTCTTATAAAATTGTCATACAATGAATCCCCGGGCTACTCCCGGTCCTAAAGATTAAGGGGATTAGCCCCGCATGTTCATCTCACACAAGTACATGGTAGAAATAGGGAAAAACATGTGAAAAACATGGAATGAAAGGGAAAACCCCTGAACGGAGAAGAACTGGTTGATCCTTGATGTAGAACACGTGCTCTCCCGCCTTTCGGTGGTGGAATCTATCTTCTGCGGCGTCCGAATCAACTGGTATGAGCTTCTAGCCTCCGTTTTCCTCTCTACCGCTCCTCAGTACTTGTGCAATGGCTAATGAGATCATCCCGTCTGGGCGGCCGTCATTAGGTATATCTCGGTCATTAGGTCGCTAATTAACCACGGTCGTTCGATTGGGATCAATCTGAATCAAACGCATATCTAACGGTGTCGATACCATCGACGCGAGTCGATGGTATCGACCCGCTGTGGTTGCGGCCAGATGCAAACCCTTTCTTTTTCGCGCCCAAAAGTATCTCGATACCATCGACACGGGTCGATGGTATCGACTTCCTTTAAGCGTCGGTCGTTTTAAGCTTCTGACACTGTAGCCTCCAGGTGTCGATGGTATCGACTGAGTGTCGATGCTATCGACCGGTTTCTCACCACAAGTTGATGGTATCTCGATACCATCGACTTCAAAGTCGATAGTATCGACTTGTTCCTGCTTCTTTCGGCTGGCAAACTCTGACAAAGTCAATGGTATCGACTTCCGTTGATGGTATCGACGGAAGCAGATACTCATTTTTCCTGGAATTCAAACATGAAACCAAATCAATTCACACAAATAATAATAATCTGACAATTAATGTTCAAAATGATAAACTAAAGGGGATTTGGCATAATATAGCAGCAAAGACCAAAGTAGATGAATTATGCGATATTAACCATAGAAATGACTAATTAAGGCATAAAACACATATGAAACAGGTCTATAATTGCGACTCAAAATCGTCGCATCAACTACCTAGCCAAAGTCTTAGGGTATGAATCAAAATACGATACCTTTAGGACTCTCTCATCTTGTTCATCCCTTCTCAACTCAAATTCTTTAGGGACCTTAAGGATTAGGGTTTTCTCTCTTTTCCTCACCCTCTTGAGGTATGGGTAAGGTTGATAGGGATTAAGGAATCATCCACAAAATTAATAAAAAGCATGTAAATAAGATGTCATGGACATAAGCTTAATAGAGTAAGCGTAAAAGAATAGATACATGCTTAGGTCATATGACATAAGTTGGCATTGCCCTCAAGAGAGACCTGAGGCTAGACCTTCTTGTCAAGAGGATGAGTAGAGAAAGTTAGTCTTGGAGGTAGAGACCTCCATTACAAGTAGAGACCTAGCACATCCTCTGAGGATGATGTTAACCCTAACCCTAAGTGGAGGTTAGAAAGAGAGATGTCATGATGAGTTATATGTCATGGTTGAATGAGTGTTTGGATGGACACATCTGGGGATGCCATATGAGCCATGAGAGGTTGGATGATCAAGTACCTATGGCAACCCAACCCTGGGAAGGTTCGTGCATGTTTGAGCAAAGGATAGCTCCTTCATGGATAAAGTTAGAGAAGAACCCATATAACCCTATGTGCTTGTGCAAGTAGGGTATAGTTTGCACCCAGAGTACGTCAGTGGTGTGGAAGTAAGTTGAAAACTCAGGATGGAAGGATAGGATGGATGGCTTATGAGATAAGCATAAGGGGTTATGGATAATCATGAGAAAACATAAGTTTGAGCATAGGCTTCACCCGCGTAAAGGTATGTCTGTGAGCTTGATCCTTCATGGCGAGGGGACCTCTAGTGGAGAGGTTGGTTGTAGGGTTATCTCTAGAGAGAGAGCATGACCCTAGACAAGAAGGTTGGAAGCCTAAAACCCTGAAACTTGAGGAACAGTGGGAGTTGAGGATGATGCGACCTAAGTGGATGATAGTGGTTGTCGTATGCTTGACCCTTGGAGGCTAATGATGTCTTGGTTGCCATGAGAGGAACCAAACCCTAGAGAAAGGATGAGTATGTTGGTATCTCTGTGCCTATGGTATAGGTGTTTACCTCCTGAGATAGGGAGAAGAGTTTCTTATACTTGAAGAGGATGAAGTAGCAAGTTGTGAAGCCTTGTACCTAGTTGGTTGTCCTGGAAGAGGACTCAACTCTGAGGTGTTGCTCGAATGAGAGGATGACATACCTTGGACATGCTTTATTCGTAGTTAAGAGGTTGAGCATGCAGTTGGACACACAAAGGTGGACCTAGGGTTTCTAGTCCTAAGAGGAGAAGCAGTGTGCCTGATGATCATGATAAGATTTGATTCTCTATAGCTTCGAGCATGTGTAGAGGAAAAGAAACCCCTTAAGTTAAAGGTATGTGTGATGAACCCCTCACAACTAAGTTGGTCTAATGTTGAGGATGAGAACAAGTGTGACCTAGCATGGTTTAGTAGGTATGCTTGTGCCTTAGTAGTTGCTGGATTAAGCATGCTCATGTGAATGTAAACCATAAGGACGCTTGTGACCTTTGTTATCAAGGTGTAGTTTCCTCCCATCCTGGGAGAGGGACCCTTTGGTAGGGAGTTTACCAGTTTGGTTGGTTTTGAGGTAACCTAAGGAGGTTTCATAGGATCTTGAGAAGCTAAGTGAAGAGTACATGGCATGAGAATGAACCTATAGACCCATAGATAACCATCTCTATGTGCATGTGGATGTGTTACCATGGAGGTGACCGATATGGGGCTTGACCAAGGTAGGTAGGTTGTCATGATCCCTATGAAAGGATGAAAGTCAGCCCATGAATGCAGGAAGAGAGATGATGAATGATTGGGTAAGGTTCTAAGTTGGACATGTACTATAATAGAATCCTAAGTCTATCCTAGGGTCAGGTAGGGATAAGACCGATGGAAGGAGTTACCTAATTCCCTAGTTGCACATGACCATAGGGTCAGGAGGTAACAACTATCACTGTCTGAGGGCCATGGGTTAGGAGATTGATCACCTTCATGAACTCATGGGACCCAAAGGGCAGATGAGTAGGGCACTCTCTGGATGCATAAGGGAAAAGGGATGACCCCAAAAGTGTCGGCACCCTATAGACCCAGAGGAGGTGACTAAGGATTGTGTGTAAACCCCAGTAGGTTTAAGGCCAGTTTTCCATGAAAGTAACTTTGATATCAAGATGATTGTGATGTAGAGACATAAGTTACACGTTTCAACTTAGATTTGAAGGTGTACTGGCAATGTGGGATGTATCATCTCTACTCTTGGAACCAGAAGAACTTTGTGTTTGGACGGCCGCCAAATGCTTATTTCCTCTTGTTATGGGAGGGAGAGATGGGACAATACGCATGCCATACCCAAGGATAAAAGATGATGCGAGTTGGAACGTTGCTACGAGGTATGAGGACAGAGATGATAACATACCTTGGTGGAGTGAATGATACATGGATGGTTTGCAAATAATAAAAGGAATAATGTAGTCATCTTATGAGGATGTTTTTATCATGAGCTATGAGTCAAACAAGGTTGAGTTTGATCACCATGAGGATGAGCTCAGAGTTTCTTGATGAAGACAAACTTAGAGTTTGAGATGAGATGATAAGTGGAGTACATGGAGGTGTATGTCTTCAAGATTACCTAACACCTAAGGAGGTGAAGTGGTAATGAATGCTCTGGTTTAGATATAGTGTGTGGTCTAGCTGGAAGCTAGAATAAGTTTAGGTTGTTAGGCTAACCTTAAGTTGAGAAAAAGAGATAAGTTTGGCTAACACTCAGATATAACGAGATATGTTGAACCAGATTAGTGGTTGTTTGGATATCCAGCCTAGTCCTTGACGTGGTAGAAGGATGGTTGTAGAACCCAGGATACACTTCTTTGGATAGGAAGGTAATAAAACCCTGATGAGAGTGGTTTAAGGCTTCTGAGGAATTGATCTGGAGGAATCATGACATATAGGAAATCGTGATCACCATACACCATGAAACTACAAAGATAGTAAGTGATGGTAGAGCTTTGGATGCCTAATACATGTAGCATGTGGCCATGCAAGCCAGGAGTTGAAGGACGAACACCAGTAACCCAGTGCATTGATATAAAGTATAAAGAGTTCCCAAGAGGGAATGGGAGTTCATCACTATGGATGTTGTGAGTCTCCCCTAGACCAAGGAAGGTCAAGATGCAATGGGGGTTATGGTAGATTGCCTTATCTAGATGACATGAGAAAGAGAGAGTACTATCACGGGACAAATTTGGTTGAACTACTTAAGAGAGAAAGATGGTTCAACCACATCATGATGCGAGTTCAAAAGTTCTTGGGTATGACCAAGGTTCACTTCCATGAGGTGGAAGTGGATACATGAGGAACTCAATGATAGTATAGATTATCACCCCATACTAATGGACAATATGATCCTGACTAGAGGGTCTGATGAGAGCATGTGTGCTCATTCAGGGTGATACATAGAGACAGTTCTTAAGATGTGATGTTAACCACCATAGCCTTTATCAGGATGTAAGAAGTCTTATAGAGAGGTTGTGTTGGTCACCACTTCATTAAGATGATGTTGATGAAGGAGGCCTCACGAAGGTCAGGAAAGAACCATAGTGTGTGTAGATGAAGTCCCTTTGATCATGCAATGGCCGAGAGAGAGCCCAGTGATGACATGAGTCATGAGCTGATGCAAAGTAGACTGACATGTAGTTCACTATGGGAAAATATGTGTTGTGAAAATCCGACCCCTCTAAGATTTAGTGGAGAAAGCTTAGTCCCCGATATATGGGTCCATTTGAGATGGATTAGTGGAGATGGTTGTGTTTAGCCTTACCCCTCAGGAATAACATGATGTGTAATGTGTTCCATGAGTCTGATCTAGAGCACTATGTGAGGTACCCAAGCCATATTTTGAGCCTTGAACCTATTCAACTTTTGAGAGGCTGAAATGTCCTGAGTCACCTATGAGGATATGATATACCAAGGTACGAAAGAACTCATATGGAAGAATATGAGATGATGAAGGTTCCTGGGAAGCACCATGGAAAGGGTGAAGCCACATGGGAGCTCTGATGGACTTAAGAAAGGATTATCATGTTTGTTTGCTTGCTTGATGGAATTTTGAGGACAAAATTCTTATAAGAGGGGAAGGATGTTACAACCCCAATTTTTTTGGGTTCCTTTGGTGAGAAATGTAATTTCTCATATTAAAGATATTGGAACAAATAATAAAATTTGTTGCGAATAAATGGATTTCATTTACAATAGCCTTGATATTTGTGTTGTGGGCTTTATTGGCTATTGGGCCCATTAACAAAGAAATTCAATTAATAAATGAATAATTGAGTTTTGAGGAAAGAAAGGTGTGGAAACCTCTAGAAGGTAAAAGAACTTAATCCAAAGGTGGATTTCATGCCACATGGGTTCCTTGGGTTCCAAGGAGTCCAAAGTTGCAGAGAAAAGCAATAAGAAAAGAAAAGATGAATAAAGTATTTCTTTATTAAGAAAGAAATTGAAAACAATGGTAAAATGTGGAAAACCAGTGAAAAGAAGTGTAATTGAGTTATTCTTGGTGGAATTTCGTATTCCAAGTATTCCTAATGATAAAAGGAATACCAATGAGGAAAATAAAAGAGAAATAAAGAGAAATCCTCAAAAAGTGATATTTTAATAATAAATAAACATGATAATGAGAAATAATGCATTTAGATGCATCTAGAAGGATAATGAGTATCCAATAAAAGGATTTCGAAATATTAGAGTTTCTTGGGGTCCAAGTAACCCCAATAAAGAGGAAAGAAATAGAAAATACCAAAATTGCAAAATAAGAGGATAAAGTGATACTATATTAATGAATTTCATGGTATTATTAAAAGGAAGTATTTCCTACTTAAGGAAAATATAATTTCAAGGCCAATGTATTAAAAGGCATAAATAAATAGAATAAGAGAAAGGATTTTCATATTTCTAATTATCCATGCAATAAGGAATATCAAGGAAATAAGAGATAATGAAGAGAGAGAGATGGTTGCTTCACAGCCTAGGAAAGTGTGTTTCCTTTCAACTTTGGGACTTGGGACCTCATGAGGCACGCCTTAGGGCTTCATACTCCACCCTATATAAAGGGGTAAATCCCTGGTCGAGGTCCAGAGAGAGATCCCACACAAAACAGCCTCTTCTCCTTCTTCCTGACGTGTAAACCCTAGTCGAGGGTATGGATCTTACTCTACAACAATGTAGGTGTGTTTGGTGGTCTTTCTTGAGGCAGGAGACCTCCACGACCACCCAGGGCCGCTTGGATACCGCCCCATCGACCCCGGCTTCACGCAACAGCAGCTATGTGGCTACAACGGTGGCCATGCTTGGAAGAACCAGTGCTCGTGCACTAGCCTGAGAAACTGCGACCTGGGCGGTTCCCTAGGTGTGACTAGGGCCAGGGAAGCTGAGGAGGCCATCAGAGGAGGTCTGTGGGGCCCAGGAAGGAGGAGGCACGCTTGAGAAGCCCAGCACGTGGCGGCTAGGGCGGCAGCCGTCAGGCTACTAAAGGTTGAAGAAGAGAAAGGCACTCTGGACGGTTCTGCCCTCCGCGTTCAAAAGAAACCCATCATTTAACTGAGGGCAATTTGGTCTTTTCAAAATGTTTCCAAAGCAACAAGGAAACGTTGCATGAAGCAGGCTACATGGCACCTCCTCATTGGCCTGAAGTAAGTGATTTTGTTAAAATCATAACTTTTAAACGGTTGCTCGGTTGGAGACATATAATCATGAATTTTTCTCAGAAAAATGAGAGGAATCCATTAAAATTTTAATTGAAGCCTGATTCCTCTTGCAATTCTAAAAGTAATGGAAGTTATTAACTTTAGTGTAATAGTGATTAAGAAATCCAATTTGGATATGATTAATGTGATTAGTAGGGTTTAATTGATTGTTAAAGTTGATATTAACCTATTAATGATAAAAAGGGACATTAGGAACAAAAAGGATGAACTTTGCACGTAATTCGCTTAATTTGGAGTTTATGTGCATAAATAGGCTTTAATGGGCCTTGAAACCCTAATGTTGGTAATTAGGACTATTAATGTCTTTAATTATTCGATTTCATGTATCAAACTGAGTTTTCATGGTTATAAGCTATTTCGAGTAGTAAAGTTCCTAATTTATGGATAAATACCCTAAATGTAGTAATTAGGGTTTTCTCATGAATAAATGGTGGAATTAATGGCAAATCAACTTCATATGTGAATTGGACCATAATGAACTATGAATTGATGATAAATGCGTATAATGATCTTATCATGGATTAAAGGGATAAAAATAATAGCTTTAATGTAAAAGTGGCTTAATGAACTTAATTAATGGTTAATTATGCCTTTAATCCGAAATTGAGGATTAGATGTGGAAATAATTAGGGTTTGTGATCAATTGCATTAAGTTAGGGTTTAAAATAGTAAAAGATGAAGGGAAACCCTAATAGCAAAGTAAACCCTAAAAAGAGGAAGAAACCATAAAAAGGAATAGAAACCATAAGTAGCAAGATGGTTTGGATAGTTTTTGATAAAAAGGAATTGGATGTAATTTCAAGATTATTGTACTTGCTTGATTGGATGTCTTGATTGATTAGACTACTCTGTCTCAAATTTGCATGTACAGGTATGTGGTTAATTATGATTAATCACATTAGTTTCCCGAGGGTTTCCCGAATGTTTCCTCGCATTGAATGCAATCTAAATAGTTTGGATGTTCATACTGGAATTATAAAGTCACTATGGCTATCACAGTTATATATACATGTGAATTCTCGCACCTACATGCCACCCTGATGGAAGATGCCATGAAGGTCAGTCCCAGGAGGGTAGACCAATGGGCACCATGAGAGGTGACCCCAGACACCAAGCTCGGGAATGAGAAGGTGGTCTATGATACATGACTATGGAGCATTGTGAGAGGTGACTCCCAGGCACCAAGCTCGGGATTGAGAAGGTGGCCTTAAGTCAATGGCAAAAGAGAACCCCTAGAGGGGTATGCCAGGGTTAGGGAAATAGCGGTGGAGAATGACACATTGAAAATGTAAAGTGGCTTGTTAAATAATTTGATTGTGATTATTAAATTGTTAGCCATATTTTCAAGGTTTTGGTTGTTCCCACATACCAGTATATTTCGATATACCGACTGACTTTTTGTTTGTCGGCATTTTAGGAACAACAATTGAAAGAACTAACAGTAAAGTGACACAACGTGAAACCGAGAAATAAAGTGCAAGGAGGATTAGATAGAGTAATTCAAGCTGTGGATAGATAGTTTTCCAAAGTTTTATAAAGGTAAGCAAAGTTTTAATTTTCTACCAGATTTCAGTTTAGTTAGTATAATTTCATAATTATTATTGATTATTTGTCAAACCTTTGATCTGGGTTATTGTTAACGGATTTGACCTTTTGATCTCCCTTAATTGGGGGTTACTGGGAGGTGGGGTCGTTACAGGAAATCTAGAATCAAGAATTCAAAGGATCTAAATAACACAAGGTAACCATTATCACATAGTTGACTAACACTAATTAGATTGTGATGTAGTCCATCCACAAAAAGAACATTCTTGATACATAAGGATTCACCTACATCACCCTCACCTTTGACTTTACCTTTCTTATTGTCCCCAAAGGTGACCGATCCTCCTTTCTTTTTAGTGAAATTGTTGAAATGGATTATATCACCTCTCATGTGCTTAGTGCAACCACTATCAACAATCCATCTTCCTTTTTCCTACAAGAAGGGAGAATGTCAGTTCCCAACTCAAACTTTGGGATGTAGAGTTAGCTTGGGGATCCATTTTCATCTTTGGGTCGGTCCCCTTAGGCTTGTAAGGACTATAAGTAGAGTAACGATCATCACATTTGCAATAAGAACAAAACATAGGATTTATTAGTGCCATAAGACTCTCCTACAAAGAAAGAGGTCTCCTTGATCTTTTTCTTACCTTCGGCTTTTCTCTTGCCCTTTGATGCTCCCCCTACGAATCCCAAACTACTAGTACCACTTTGTTTTGTAGAATGGTCAAGGATTTCATTTATGGAGTTCTTCCCTTTGAGAAATTTGTGTAGGGATGCTCTCAATATGTGTTTATCATCATTTAAGGAAATAATGGTAGAAGATAAACTAGATATGTCATCCCTAGCATGCACAATATCAGCCTCATGATATAAAGCTTTAGTTAAATATGAATCCTTTTAAAGAGAGATAGAAGCAACATTAACACTAGGCAATAAAGGTCTAGAAGATATCATTTACTTGACCAAGTAACCTAGCATTTTTAGATTTAAGTATTTGGATTTCTTTAAGATAGACATCTCTCTCTTCTTTATGAGCATCAATAAGGAGCTTAAATTCAACATTTTTAGTTTTAACTATTTCAAGTTCTTTAAGGCAATTTTGGTTTTCTTCCTTAAGATATCGATGTTCTTAAGATAGATACCATTATCAACTTCAACCCCATTGTATTGGAGCTCAAGATAAAGGTATTTCCCATGCAAATTATCAATACTCTCAAGATTGTTTTTCTCATTCAATTCAAGAATTTAAAGTTTAGCATATAGATCATCAACAATTTTCCTAACCATTTTCTTTTAGATATACATTTAACAAAATATGAATGGGTAGAGATAAGCATGTCAATAATAGCTTCCTTAGATAACTCATGAAAACTTACCTCACTTACCTCACCAAATTTCTTCACTAGTAGAGGCCATGAGTGCAAGGTGGCACTCTCCATCTTCTTTGGAGCTTGAGCTACTTGAAGATGACGCTTCCCAAGCTGCATGAGCTGCATTCTTGTGTCTCTTCTCCTTCTTGTCATTACTCTTACATTTTCTCTCCTTATTGTATTCCTCTTCCTTCTTTGAGCTACCCTTTTTGTGTGACTTTCTTGACTTGGGGCATTCACTCTTATAGTGTCCTTTTTGCCCACACTTGTAGCATCTTGGAGTAGAAGAGGGGGAAGCTTGCTTTCTCTTGAAGTGTTTGCCCTTGGTAAAGTTGTCTTCATGCTTACTTGGGCCATCATGTTCACTAGAGGATGAGGGAGAAGTCTAGAAAGCAAGTTATTGTTGAAGGATGACCACCTCCACTTGTACTTTGAAAGCACTATCTTTGATCTTCTCGGCTTTCTCCTCTTCTTGCTTGGCTTCTTCTTCTTGCTTGTCAAACCTAGGCTCATGGGTTTGGAGGTTTACAATGAGCTCTTTGGTTGGGATGTCACCAAGGATCCTCACTTCTTCAATGGAGGTGACCTTTGACTCCCATCTCTTTGGTAGAGTCATGCAACCAACCCATTGATGATGACATTGAGTCTTGAGTACATATCCGCAATCCCTTCTTTCTTGCCCATCTTGAAGTTCTCTAGAAGGTTGTTCAACATGTAGATCTTTTCCTCCTTGAATTGCTTTGTGTCTTTAAAGGTGATGTACAATTTGTCCCAAATCTCATAGGAAGTGTCCCAAGATGAGATCTGGTCGAACTGCATTGGGGTGAGGGATGCGTAGAGGATGCTTATGGCTTTGATATTGAGTTTGGATTCTTTGATAGAAACTTCACTCCATGTTGCAACAACTTTGGTTGGCTCCTTGTAAGATGTGACAACTACCTTCCACACATCAAAGTTCATCCCTTGAATGTAGAACTGCATACGCCTCTTCTAATAAACGAAGTTGGTGTCGTCAAATATTGGAGGATGCATGGAGAAGCCTCCCTCTAGGTTGAGAGAACCAAGTAGGTTGTTTCCCATCTTCTTATCTCATGGGAGATTCTTGGAGAAGATCCTTAGCTATGATACCACTTATTGGATCTAGGGTTCTAGAGGGGGGGTGAATAGAGCTACAAAAATTTCTCACAAGATAGATTAGACTTTCAAATTATATCAAATTGAAACCAATAGCTTAAGTGCAATTTGAAGTCCTAACTAACAAGCATAGCGACGATGAGAGAGATTGATAGCAAGAACTTGACAAGGCGATTTAGAATGGTTCCACTCTCCAAACTTGGAGAGAGTTAGTCCACTACCTAGAGATTTCAACCTCTAGGACTATGCAAGTGTTTTTATCTATATTATCACCAATACGAGTTACAACACAAAACCACCAAAGGGCTAACCCATCAAAACACAGAGAGTAATCCACCTTACCAAGGACTTACCCAATTTGTAAGAGTCTTCAGCCTTCTTTCAAGGTCTTATCCACTCAAGCACAAGTCTTTTGCCTTCAAGGACTTTTCTACTCTTCTTCGATCTTCATCCTTTACCTTCTCCTTCGCATGGAGAAGATCACCACCTCTTCATCAACATTAAAGAGGAACATCTATAACTCCTCCTTCACTCAAGGAAGCTTGCTTCACCATTTCTTCATGTAGGAAATGGATAGCGAAGTAGGAGAAGATGAGAGCTTTACATGCACAAGGGAGTAGCTCCCTTACAATAGGCCTAACTCACTCACAATCACAAAATGAAGTGTAAACTAGATAGAGAAAGGGGGTCAAAAAGTTGCAGCACACTCAAGTATAGCAAGGACTTAGAATAGTATGAATGAGAAAACTTGGAGTGAACTACAAGGGGTCCTATTTATAGTTGGGGGGTTCCCTTAAGTTGGGGATCACTTAGGGTCGCAATATAGCCATTTTCCATAAAGCAACAGATCTATTTTCACCCAAAACAACTCACGAATGGTTATAATCACTTTTTCTATGTTTTTGTATGATACATTCCGTCGAGTTTCAATAAAGGTAATTCGACCGATCAACTAAAAGACAAACCCAATTTTCAAACTATCAGTGAAGTTTGTTATGGTAAATTTGGCTGATGAGCTAAAATTAGATTTGATTAGTGAGGCAGTTGATCACGTTGTGTGAGTTTAAAACTTGGCCGATGAGTCATCTTCATAAAATCCATCATAGCATATGTCGAGTTTCCAACTCGACCGATGAACAACCAGTGAAAAATTTTCAAAGTTGACTTTTGAGTGATTAAACTTTGGTATTTTGTGTCCCTCATACTTTTCTCATCTTAGTTACAAGTCATATCATCAATACAAGTGATTAAAAAATTCTTCTAAGGTCATTTGGAGTGATTTCCCAAAATGTGCACTTGCATTGTTTTTTACTTGAACTTGAACAAGCTAGGGCTTCTGTAATTTGATCCTTTTCGTGTACCTAAAGCCTGAAATAAATCTTGAACAAACATATTAGATACATAGGAATGGAATGGTTGAGTCATTCTCAAAATATGGACAATGTAAAACTCTCAAGTCAACACTATTTAGCAAGATTCTCCACATACCCAATGAGCTTGATCACATGTGGACCTACAGGATCTCCATCTTCCATGTTACATTTGAAAATCACCTAGGAGACATCATTGCTTTCCTATCTGGCATGATCTTGGAACATGTTCTTAAGATGTGTTACCATCTCAATAACATTCATGTTCTCATGTTGTCTCTACAACTCTAGTTCATTGGATATGTAATGGAGCAACATAAAGCTGTCCCTCTCTAGATTCCCTCTGATCCATCTCTAACCTGGTTGGTTGCGCCCGATGGCGGCCAACCTTGATTAGGCGGGACCTTCCGCTGAGGCCTCCACTAGCAGTACCCCCCTCCCCCCGCAACCCCGACCCCAGCTACTGCTGCCCCTTGGGGCGATCCTGGAGCTGATGTCACAACAGGGTGATCGTGGGCTAAGGCCATGTCCAAACCGTTGGAGGTACATCGAAGGTTCAAACCCATGCTGCTACCGGGCGACTGCAAGGATCCTATGTTCAGAGAGGGGGATAGACGACCTTGGATGAAGTTCTCTGAGCCCATGGTGGCCGCCATGGACGAGTACCATAAGCATTCGGTGATAGTTCATGTTCTGGGACAGCAGGTCACGGTGGCGCAACTTCACGGCTGGATGCTGCGATCCTGGAGGCCCAAATGTGACCTCCATATCGCCCAACTTGTCAGAGGGCTCTTCCTAGCTAGATTCGCCTCTAACATTGATCTCACCACGGCTACAGAGCAAGGGCCATGGTTTTTCAATAACCAGCTGGTCCTCGTCAGGCAGTGGACACCAGAGGCGGACCTTAGACGTGCGGCCCTCACAACGGTCCTGATCTGGGTCACTCTCCCTGAGGTTGGACAATATTGGACAAGAAGGGCCATTTCGATTATTGCATGTGGCGTTGGCGAACCCAAAGTCATTGAATTCTTCACTACTGGCTTGTTGGAGCAGCCCACGTTTGTGTGGAAATCAACACTGAGCGGGAACCTCCGAATGAGGTAATGATTGAGCTACCTGATGGAAAACAACTGGAAGTGCGGATCTGGTATGATGCACTTCCGGATAGATGTGGGAAATGCAAGGTTTTTGGCCATGGGGAGGGCCAATGCCCTGGAGAAAGAATGACTCACCGTGAACCCCCTATCATCAGAACAGGGGCATAGGGTGAGGAGAGGCAAAGACCGAAGAAGAAAAACAATCAAAGAAGGAAGAGCAGTAGTCGACCACCGGCATGAAAAGAAAGTGGCACAGTCCAGACTAATGGGGAGAAAGGAATTACCAGTAATGAAGGGGTGGCAGACCCGCTTCAACAGACTGTTGTGGTCACACTTACTGATGAAGAAGAGGTGTTTGATGCAATACCCAAAAGCACAGAAGGGGTAATAGGGGCCGAGGTTGCCCTCCAAAACAGAGAAGAAGGAGAGGTGATAGGGGACGAAAACCCGTTCACTGTTCTCGATCAGGTGACGGAGGTTTATGTCCATCCCACTTTCAACAGGAGCAGAAGTCCCAGACCACAAGAAGTAATGGAGCGAAAGGAAAAGAAAAGATGACCCCCAACCATCAGGTGGGAGAGGGGGGAAAAACTGAAGAAACCAATGACTGTCCTTGCATGGAATGTGCGAGGAGCTTCCCTACCAAAAACACAGGGAAGACTAAGGAGAATCCTGAAGGAGAAAAGAGCTGAAATCATTTTCTGTTTTGAGACAAGAATAAAAAGAAACACTGTGGACAGAGTCAGAACCTTGTTCCCCACTCAATGGCGAAGCATATCCAATCTTGAGGCATGCAAAGGAGGTAGAATTATCCTTGGGTAGAACCCTGACCTGTGGGATATAGAACCCATATAGATAGCAGAACAGATCATCACGGTCAACTGCTTCAATCGAGGAGGCTTCTCTTGCATCCTGTCTGGGGTTTATGGTGAGAACCTAGATAGGGATAGGGAGAGGCTCTGGAGAGATCTAAAGGCCACGACGCAATTTGAGATACCTTGGTTGTTGCTAGGTTATTTCAACTGTATGAGGAAAGTAAGGGAAAAACACGGAGAGCTGAGAGTACCAGATAGAATTTTGGAAAGCTTCAACGATGCTGCTGCTGAAGCAAGACTGATCGAGATCAATAGAGTTGGAGATCTTGTCTCCTGGTCGAATAAGCAAAAACCTAAAAGAAGAATCGTGGTGATCATAATGGGTGCCCATCCATTCAGTGATCATGTGTGGATGAGAGTGACACTAAAGAAGGACAAATAACCTATTAGGCCCTTCAGGTTCTTAAACTTCTGGTGTGAATGGGAGGGATTTGAAGAGATGGTCGAGGGCAGCTGGAACCAACCTATAAGAGGAAACCCTCTATATGTTGTTCTAAAAAAGCTACAAATAACAAAAGAAGCCCTAAAGGAGTGGGCGAAAAGAAAGGTTAACCAGCCAAACCTGCTCTGGATCGCCAAGAAGGAATATGACGATGCTGCTGACACTCTCAGATCAAAACCCCTTTTCCCTGTGGCCATTGAGAAGGAGAGAACCAAGGAGAAGAGAGGATAGATCTTGAGAAGTCTTATGAACGATTCATGTGGCAAAGAAGCAGAATCAAGTGGATTAATGACGGGGACAGAAAAACCCGCACATACCACTCGACGATCAAGAAGAAAGAGATGCAAGACACAATCCATGAGCTTATCGATGAAAGAGGAAATGTTACGAATAGTAGAGAGGAGATCTCTGCCCAAGCTATTAACTACTTCAACAAATTGTACAAAAAGGACATCAATGGTGAACTGGGTTGCCGGTTTGACACGGACAAAAAGATCACTGATAGCATTAATGATGATCTATGCAGGGAACCAAATGAAGAGGAAATACACAATGCCTTAAAGACGATACACCCAGCTAAAGCTCCTGGACCTGATGGGTTCAAAAGCAAGTTCTATCATAAGATGTGGCCTGTTATAAAGAAAGATGTGTGAAAAGTAGTGAAATGGTTCATGCAGGGGGGAACATGGTCAGGGTCGTGAATCACTGTTTCATAAAGCTGATACCAAAGTAAAATGACGCAAAAGAGATGGCCGACTATAGACCCATAGCTTGCTGATCTGTCCTCTACAAGATCATATCCAAATTTCTTGCTAATAGACTGAAGGTTGTTCTTCCTAGCATCATCTCCGTGGAACAAAATGCTTTCATAAAGGGTAGCAGAATTTCTGATTGCTCTCTTCTGGCTGCAGAGTACTTGATGGATTTCAATATACACAAAACCACTGCCAAAGCTTGCATGAAGGTGGACATTAGCAAGGCATATGAACATGTGATATGAGATTATCTTTGGAAGATTATGACCAAATTTGGGTTCTCTGAGAAATGGATACATCTTATGAGTCAATGTGTGGAAACAGGGTCTTTCTCCATTCTGATAAATGGAGCTCCCAAAGGCATGTTTAAAGCTTCAAATGGCCTTAGACAAGGGGACCCCTTGTCCCCCCTCCTCTTCACTCTAATTATGGAGGGTCTCACCTTCCTCATAAAGGAAGCTGGAAACAAAGGCTTGATTAAACTGTTTAAAGTGCAAGCGGTGAAGGTGAGCTCACACCTTATTTTTGCAAACGAAGTCCTTCTTTTCTCTGTGGGGCATGCCAAGAGATTGAGGGCGTTCTACAAAACCCTAATCATGTTTGGGAAAAGTGATGGACTATATATTAGCACTATTAAATCACACATTTTCCTATCTAAATCATGCGACACAAGGAGAGGAAGGATGAAAACTGCTTCTGGTATGGAAAGGGGTTTCTTGCCCACGAGATACCTTGGAATACCCATTGCCGGAGGTAAAGGAACATCTAAAGACTTCAGTATGTGCAAAGACAAGGTCATAGATAAAGTCGAAGGATGGAGCGGGCTGAACATATCCTTGGCTGGTCGATTGGTGTTGGTTAGATCTGTTCTCCAAAGCCTTATCAACTTTTGGGCTTCCATGTGCGACATCCCCAACCCGACGATTATCAAGTTCAGAAGCTTAGCTACTAACTTCATTTGGGGGGGGGGGCAAACCCATGTGATAGCCTAGGACAAGATTTCAAAACCATATGATAAGGGTGGGCTACAGATTGTTGACCCTGAAGAACTTCAAAGAATCAACACAATTAAGAGGATTGATAGATTCTTGTGTCAACTGGATAACATATGGTATGTGTGGATGAGACAGAGATACGGGGAAGACATAAGGTTGCAGGACAATAAAAAAGCTTCTAGAATATGGAGGAAAATGTTCCTTCTATACCCAAATATCCAACACCTATACCGAGTTGATAACAATGGCTACTGGTTACGCTCAGACCAGAAACCATGGATCAACTTAGCTACAGACCCGACCCCTGATTGGACCAAGGTAGTGTGGGGAAAGAATCATTGCCCGAAGTGGAGTACATGCCTTTACAAATCCATCTTGGGAAGACTTCCTACGAAAGATAGGTTGATTAATTGGGGCCTTCTTGTTAATCCGACCTGCCTTCTATGCAAAAATGATGAGGAGTCAAAGGACCACCTGTTTTTCAACTATAGGTACACCAGAAGGATTTGGACCATCGTGTGCCTTAGGAACGAATGGAACAGAGCCAATAATCTAAATCTAAACGATATCATCATCTGGATCATCAACAACTTTGGGAAGGATAAGAGCACTTTGGTGTTCCCTAGCCTTTGTATTATGGCTGTCTGTTTTTATGTGTGGCAGGAAAGAAATACAAGACTCCATAGAAGCAAAGAAAAGGGGGATGATGAGCTGATCAAGAACATAACAAGGAACCTGCAGCAAAAGGTAAAGGCCACGTATGGGCTTACCGAAAATCTCAGTACCAATACGAGAACCTATTGGGATTTTGTTTAGTAACCCAATGGTGTGTTTTATGTTTTAGAGGGTCTTTTTAAGACGTCTAGTTTTGTACAGTATAGCTTCACTATACAACTCTTTTGGCAATACTATTTACCTATTTCCAAAAAAAAAACTCTAGTTCATTGATCATAGCATTAGACATTTGACATCAACAACATCTTCAGTATGCTTCTTATAAGCATTTGTGTCAGCCTTGTGTGCAGTGGGAGTAGGTTCATTTGGATCTGGTGTCTCCATGACATAGAACTTGTGGTCTTGTGTGAGAACAATTCTTAATATTCTAAACTAGTCGTGGAAGTTATTCCCAATTAACTTATCCTTCTCAAGTACTGGCCGTAGATAAAATGTGTTATTTTTTGTCATTTCTACAATAAAAATTTGCATTTGTCAAAATACTTTTCATTTGATTTTATTTGAATAAAATTTAATGACATTTTAATTAGGCATTTAGTTATTATCACTCTCACTATTTTTTTCAAATTGATAACCCTCACTTATTAATTTATAAGATTACAACATTCAACCTTCTTAAGAGCCACGACCCAAAACAATTGAGTTATTACCTAGGAATCGCTAGCATCAATAATCAATCATTATGGTAAGCAACATTTTCCAAATACATATTATGCAAATCTTGGATAGATGGTATGCATAACTCTTTGCCATAGTCATCTACATACTTTTAATTTCTTAATCTAATTAAGATCACTTAGTTAAGTTTGACCCAAAAACTAAAATGATAGTAATGCACCCTACTTGGAAGGCCCGCATTACTAGCATCACACATCTATGAGATAGACAGTGCACCACTCTTGGCGTGCCCATGCTGAGTCGATCAATCTTTTAATGATTGTTGGTAATGGAATGCATCTTAGACTTAATATGTTTGATTGAAGGAATTTATGTTTATATATACATATCCATTCACCACATACTATAGTACATATCATATACATGTTGTGTCCCACACATGTAAACATGCAATAAAATATTTGCAATGGTTATGACCATATGATTGTAATTCCTTGGAGTCATAAGGAATTACTACCACTTAAGGTTTACATCACATGCATCAATCTGTTGTTTGTGAAGATTTGTTCTTGAACCGATTGATTCACCTCCTGATCGGTCGGTTGGTCCTCAGAACAATCATCTAGTCTCTAGTCTATGTGAAGTCTGGACACCTCCACTTGATCGGTTGGATCATCATCTGATTGGTTAGGTTCCTCCTATCATCTATCTTCCTTATTCCTCTAGTCGATTGGCTCATAATCTAAAATGAGTGGCTCGTCCAGTGTTGAACACCCTTTTCATCATAACAAGAATTATAACTACCCTAATCTTATTTAACTTATTACATGGTAATAGAAAAACCTCAACTTACATTTGAGGGGAGCATAGGAAGGAGAGAATAATACTTTCACATGTGAAAGAAGAAGATAGAGACTTGGTATGTAAACTGGAATATAAATAGGAACAAACAAGCACAACCAATCAAGTACAAACAGCTAGGGTTATAGGCCATAACCATGCTACACATCCACCATCAAAACCAATTTTAGGGTGACACATGTAAATTGCATATATATAATATCATGTATATATTAGTTTGGATCGTATGTGGTATTTAATTAGATATACAAATTAATCAATTTAAGCATTCACATTATATTCAATAAATAAAATATGATAACCAAAATCTGATCATATCGATTGAATTCCAAAATATAGAATATTGACGTGGCTCTCATAGCACTGTAGAGAAATATGTCTATAGAAAAGGAATTGAAATTTTTTCTATGTTCCATATTCCCATTTAATTGATGATCGCATCAATAACTATGTAATAGGAAGGATGGTTTGAAAGGTCATACTTGGTTGGCTGGTCCTAGAGCAAGTCTAACAACTACACCCTCGTAGTAGTATGCACCTTTCTTTGAGTCGCACCCACACAGTGTTTGTAGTAGCTCTTAGATGATCACCAGGGACAACAATCGACCTTGTCCTCCTAGTGGAAGGAAATACCCTCCTTGCCTCTATAGTAGTCCACATGCACCACTAGGAACTTCTATTGTTCTAAAGGAATAGAAGTTGTCCCTTCTAGTCAGTGTACTAGCACCAACTCGTACTCCCACAATTGTTCTCGCTTGCTATCCCTCCCTTTATCGGGTAGGATTCATTCAAGTTCTCTTGGTTACCACAACCAGAGAAGATAGAAATTTTCATATGATTGATTTTGTATCTGAGAAGCCCCTAATGCTCCTCAATTTATAGGAGGGTTAGGGTCAGGGTTCCCAGTCTGAGTGGGAGTCTAAGGGGCCGGAATTTCACAAATTTCACTTCCTTCGAGAGGTAAAATGATCAGTTCGTGGGTGAACTGACCGGTTGGCATGTGATCCTATTAGTTAAACCCTTGAATCTGTCATTTTATCATGTTTCCCAATCACAATTTCATTAGCAATTAATATTTAATTAATGCACAACATGACGTCAATACTAATCCTTGATCAATTCCAATTGAGAAACCAAATGATCGATTCACAACCTATACCGGTCGATTTATGGACCTGAGTGGATCGTTCACTTCTTGAACTGGTTGGTTCATGGTCTAGATTTCCAATATTGGTTCAATTGACCTGAAACCCTAAAAGATTGCCTTAATCCTTGAACCGGTCAGTTCATAGTTCAATCAGTCATTGTTCAACCAATGTTGTTTAAATTAAATATCTAACTCTCTATTAATAAAGTTTAATCTATATTCATGAATGAACTCCTATTCTAAGTGTATCATATGTGGTGTGACACTATATGTTCTAGGTTACGTTTCCAGTGAATGTCCATAACTAATTTATGACATCACAAGCAATGAGAGATATCTAGCAACACATCATTGCTACCAATGTTATATGAAAAGTTGGATAACAACATCAAACTATGATATGTGATTAGAGTTACAGTGATTGTATAATTGCTTTCTCACTGATATCCAGATTGAACTCGAGGCATGAAGTTGTCATCCTCTCAATGTTCAATCAATGTTCCTTGAACCAGAGTAGACTGTCTGAGATATATGTGACCTCAATATCATATATTGATTCACATGTGCATGTACATCCATTTCCCAATCTCACTTATCAAGTGGCCAAGATATCAAACTCATGTATGAGGGACAAATCCTATCTACATCAATCACAATCATCTCCGTGTGTCACAATGCACCCGAGCACCATATTTATGGTAACCCTTATTCGAAGTCACGGTATATGATGTCAAAGTACATTGAACGCCATGTGATGAGTGTATTGATTTTAGGTCTAAAAATCTCAATCACCACCACCACTATGAGAGATGATTCGGACTAACATTTATGGTTTTTATGTGTCACTCTCAAGGTGTGTCTATCTGATACACTATACTCTAACAGGTATCTATATGTTTGGTTTGATCACTTACCATGATTGATGAGATTTTATCATCAACCAACACACACTCTAATCTTATGTGTTATTGTTGTCTATCATCCCTCCACAATAACACCTGGCTAGGGACATGACAAGAATGTACATACTGTTAACATCTATATGATCTCATTGTTCACGTCATCAACCCAAAGACATACATCATTGAGTAATATCATTCTTTAGACATTCATTATGTTTCATCATTATATCCTAACTGAATAGAATTGAATAAATTGGGCAATTTATTGCCTTTATTATTAATGAAATCTTTTACAAGATATGCCATCACAATCATCATATGATTGGCTCTCTAGGCATACTTACTAACAATATTAATATATATATTTATATGTATATATATCTCTATGTGTGCATGTGTATGTTTATATATATGTGGATAAACTTGTTGCCTATGTGTGTAATAGGATTTTGTTACCCTTAGATACATTTTTGTAATAGAAAGACATTGAACATTAAAGAGAAGATCATAATTGCAAAAGAAAGACATCAATTGCGAACACAACATGATTTTTTCCAGTAAAAGACATTTTTATGACTTAAAAGTTCAACCACAAGAATATTACCAAGACAAAAAGTTTACAACCACAACACACACAAAATTGTAAACCATACGTTGAAATTGTAACAAAAATTGCTGGAAAATAATTATATATATATATACATATATATACATATATATATACATATATATACATATATATATGTATTCCCTAAAAAGAATCCATGTATCTCTTATTGTCCAAATATAAAGAATTTTTCACATCAAACTGATACAAAAGTGGCACACATATGATGAAAGCATTTGAGAAACTAGTCCAAAAAGATAAAGAAGAAGGGTTCACATAAGAAATTGTGATATGTACTAAAAGAAAATGACATCCTATTATTATACTATAAAATCCTTATCATCATTGATGTACATTTTTTTCAGAATAAGTATAGGTTATTTCTTTTCTATGTTTCTATGTAGTGCAGGCTAAAACAAGGCATGTCTAAGTTGATACTACATGGTATCCATCCGGGCTTAATCAATGTAAAAGAAACAATACATGAAGAATAGAGAGTTGTTTAGGTATAGTATCATCATATATGTTGAGTTGTATCATGATAAAGATTAAACTAATTTCTCAAGAAAAGGGGACAATCCATTTCTATTATTTTATAAATGGTCCTGATTTTCCAAGGTTGTTCTCCCAATGGTTAAGTATACATCTTGTTTGCAATCAGAGAAGATGGTGTAGGTGATCCATCCTTCTCTATTGAAACATCTTGCTCCATTAATGATAGCTTTTATTTATACCTCTAGAGGGGATGAGATAGTCATTAAGGATGCTCTACCCATAACAAATGTTCCATTAAGATCAATGACAAGAGTACTAGTGGAAGTCTTTGTGAAACTCGAACTAATAGTTGCATTAGTGAAGTGTAGACATGGAAATCTATCAAGAAATCCTTTATAAAATAGTGAGTATTGTTCTTGGTCTTTGAATGAGTCACAAGTACATTTAAATTGTATTCTATATATTTATTGAAAAAACTACAAATGATTGAATGAAATCATTGTGCACCTTCTACAAGTTCCAGTAGATAATAATAGAGGTGATGGAAAATGAAGTATTTTGATATAAAACCTTATTAATGTTTGATATTTATGCATCTTTATTTTGTCTTTGCATAGTTTGCCAAAGGTGAAACTATTCCCAGATAGAATTTTTGGTTGCAGTTTCATAGGTAGCGAATAAAAGTGTCTCCATAACCACTACATATTAGACATACTGACAGAGTGAACACCTAGTTAGCTACCTATCCATCCAGGCACGAATTCTAATTATATTCTGAATAATTTGTGAGAATTCCACTTTAAGCATTGGTAATGGCTTCATTGTAAAATGACAGGATGAGGTGTAAGGAATGAACTTGTAGACTGCATACCTAATATATTTCTCAGACACGATATTGATCCAGGTCTATTGTTGGAGAAATACTTGTATTCTTCAGCATGAGAAAAATGTTTTGATTCATTGCATAGTTGATCCCTAACATAATGACGTGAATTTTTTTCCAAGATGTGAATGATAGTTAACAATCGTCATTAAAAGATAGAATTGATGATATTCTTATTAATTTCATCACAATGTAAGCGTGATAGGCTAATGGTTTTCATCGGGTAAGATGGTATTTCTTGAAAGGTATACTTCACAAGTTTTATGCATCTGGTAAGTGATAAATAATGGGATGTCTAGTTGATCCTTTAGAATTACACCATATCAATTATGTTTGCATGATTAGCCTTATTAACTCAACATTGGAGTATAGGATCCCTTAGTATAAACCAAGGTTATCCATGAGAGGAATACATAGAAATTTTTTATTCTATGCTCTTTATTTCTTGTAGTGTTAATAGAAGAAGCATAATTTTACTTTTGATATAATTTGTCTATAAATGAGGGCAAAGTTTTCCATTACCATTATAATAGCTTTAACTTGGTGCACTGATATAGGTGTAAATAAACAACAAACATATGTGTGTGATGGGTGTATCAATTTCATTTAGAACAATAAGTTTCCAAGTACCTTCATCTATTGCTTGACATATTGCATGACTGACCATTTCGATGCATAAACAAATATATACCTATTTTTGGGGTTTCTTTTCTCGAGATCATGACTAGTTTTAATGGGAATCAGAGGTTTACCTTCCAAAAAGATGGGTTTTAACCCTGATGTTGTGATTTGCATGATGATTTGGAAGATATTTTCTAGCATATTGATCCTAAGATGGGTGTTATGAATGAACAACCAATGCATTCATACAAAATCCTTAGAAAGTATAGTTTAATTGTCATTAAGGTTTTCTTCCCTTTCTTGAATCACATAAAGTGTAAGACATGTTGGATAAGAGGATGTTTGTCACAAAATTTCCTACCAAAATAAAGCTAGATGTTGTACTGAGATGCATTGGTTTAGAGAGGTCTTAATTTTCTTCCTAATGATCTTAGATATTATCTTGAAGCAATTGTAATTTAGCAAGATGGTCCTGAGATCACTATAGGGAGTAACAACATTAATTTTAGGAATTATAACCATATGTGAATTACATAGTATCTCAACAATTCTTCCTTTGTTGAAGGTTATGATGACTATAGAGATTGTGAATATGTGTACATGGTTCCACCTAGATTGAAGAAAATAGGCACGTATTGTACTTTTGACGTGACCATCTTGAAGATAGCCCTCTAATCTCATTGAAATCATGACTAAACAAGTGAGTGGATTGTTTATCGAAGTTAAGGCTACATAATTGGCCTACATATTGATGAATCATCCTATCTTGGGGTTTGAATGTAGGAAACATGAGTTTTGCAAAGTATTAATGGACAATGTTATGCAAATGGGTGACACATGTTACCCACTACCCCGCTTCATTCTTTAGATAATTTTTTTTGTTGAAGTGTTGACACAATTTTACATATGAGTGCAAGAAGTTGGTGTTACCATTTTCCTCCCATAGACATGTGATGTGAAATTTTTTCTTCCAATACATCTTTTCATGGAGAACAATGGCATTATATTGTTCCTATAAATGTCATATGTGTAAATCTATGGAAACACCCACTGAATTATGTAGTCATAGTTGTGAGTCATTCAACTATCGAACAATGGCATAATTCTCCCTACTTTGTGTCCCGATGTGGTCCTTATCCCAGGTTTGCATATTCAAAATCATTAATAGTTCTTAGGTAAGACTTGCCATTCATAGGTGTGAGGGGGTTTCCTAGTGGTGCATCTCGATAATCCCTAATAAAGGGACTCATGTTTGACTTTGGATGGAAACCATCAGTGTGCAATAAGGCCACACAATATTGAGCATGCTGAGGTACCCCCAATGTACATTATTAATTCTCGAGTTTATCTTGTTGGGTTGGTTCCATTAATGGCCCTTCCTAGGGGTTGCTAGCTAAAAAACAATACTTTCTATTAACTCAATGTTTATGAAGATCATGTTTAGAATCAAGGATTTGATTCGATCTCTGTGTTGTTCTGAATAAGTGGTGGTGTTGATGGGAGGGTGTCATGGTAAAATAGAGGATCTGATTATGATCTAATTTCATGCAAGGTAATTATATGATCTTCATGTTGTCATGGTCAAGCGCCCACAACTCATTTACTAGAACACGATCAAGGCGCTCTATCAAGCATCCATTTTTATAAGTAAAACAGTGACCTTATGTTTGATATAAGTGTTGGTGATGACTTCATTGAATCACATTATTGTTATGATGTTGTAGTACTTACTATCATTCATTAGTAATGCAAAAAATGGTGTTGAAGTCTCCAAGAGTCACCCAAGACCTATTTATACCATGGGTCAACGCAGTTAGTCTTTTCCATAGGTATTCCTTCTTGCAAGGGTTTTGACTTCCATAGATGAAGGTTATACGATCATAATAAGACGTGAAATGGATGAATCGTCAATGTGATAGGTTAATAAAAAGGTTGTATGTTCTTTTTTTTGTAGAGAATCTAAAAACCTCTAGAGAATCTAATCATCTGAACTTGAAGGGAGGGTCAAACCAAATTTGTTAATTGATATCATCTTCCTATTTCTTGTTACATCTTGGTTCATTGATATCTAGGATATCCAATCTATGAGCTTTCTTAATTTATTTCATGAGATAATTTTTTTGAAGGGAACATGCCCCTTGTTTATTCCATGTGAATATCTTCTTTGAGAACTAATAGTGAATGATAAGGATGAAATAACTAGAGGGAGTCATCCCTCCTTAGGTATGAACATCATCACTTCCAAACCCTTATTCATCGATACAATATATCCAATTTTTTTTGGGTCTGCACCTCCATTTGCAAGTGGTTAGGGGTCATTCTCCTTTACATTTTGATTTGTGAAGGTTGTTATGTTATGAGATAGGCTAGGTCCTATAAATTACTTTTTAGTTTCTAAATTTCACTTTCCTATCATTATAGTTCCTTGTATATGGATTGTTTTGTCCATATATAACACTAAAGTTCGGATATCAGTCCAAGATATGACCTTCAAGCACCTTATCATACACAAGGGGCATGACTAAGTTGTCACTACATTAGAGGTAGATGTATGTTTTTCTGGTATTAGTTAGTTTTCTGTTATCGCCTTTTGTTTTGGACTATTTTCTAGTTCCTTCCATCACCGATGGTGGTATGATTAGTCCACTTGTCAAGAACTTTAGTTGATTCCTCAAGATCTATCTTGAGGAGTTTTTGTAGGTTTTTGGTAATTATCTATATCTTTCATGGGTCTCTTCTCTATAACCTCTTCTCATACAACTCCATATAATAGGGGAAAGTAGAGATATTAGTTGCAAACTATTTTTCTTCCACCTCTTGTGGTCATTATATATAATCTATCACATTATGACCGACTATGCCATGTTGCATATTGATTTGGGGTATGTTTTCATATTCAATTGTAAGCTTCAGGTTGTTGGAGAAGGTTGCTAAAATGAGTTGTTTAAACATTTCAACTTCCATAACAATTCTTGAAAATTTTCTCTTAGTTGTCTATTGATGTAGTTGTGTTGATCTTAATAGTATCCAACTAGGTTGTCAATGCTCTTTAATAGTTCACATTGATATAAGTCGACAGGAAGGTATGAAACTCAAATCATAGTACCACTTTTCATAGTAATAGATCAGACAAACAAAAGTCAAGGGTCCATGGTTGCATTGATATATAGGTACCAAATATGCTCCATGGACCATTTCTCATTTTAGTGTTGACAAATTGCATTATATAAAAATCCATCTCCAAGTGGACATGAACCTATTTTTTGGGGACCTAAAGGCTCTACAACCTATTGACATTAGCATGAAACCCAACACTAAACCAAAAAAACATGATTGCAACAGAGTGTCTCCAAGGTTCAAGAAGGTGTTCGATATGGTCTTGGTGAATTATGATTTTCAAGATGGTCCTGCTATGGTTTAAATTCATGGTCGATGCTTGCCAGAAGTTTGTAGGAATGATTCTACTCAGTTCTCATTATCTGGTTCTTCCTATAGTTGTTTTTATAGAAGAGGGTTGTGTTGTATTATCTTCTGGTTTCTATTTATTGGCATTGTGGTTCTGATGCACTATTTATTTCTCATTTTCACAAGCTATTTTATGTTGATTTTTTTGTGCACTTTTAGTTAATTCTCATATTAATGGTGCAAGATTTAATTTTATTAGCTTTTCATACTTATTTGTATCAAATAAATATAATTTCAATTTTTCCAAATGATTTAATATATTTCCAGAGCGTATATTCAGATTTTATGTATTTTAGGTGAATGTAAAAGAATCTAAATAGCTCAGCACTACCAACTTTGGAGTCGATGGTACCAACACATGCTCAATTGGGAATAGAAAGGAATCGAGACTCGGTAGCACCAATAAGAAATTTGATACTACTGACAACATCACAACATTTTGTTCAAGAATAATCGAGGCAAATGGGTACTATCGATAGGCATGTCGGTAGTACCGACAACTTGATAGGTGGCCATGAAATTAGTGGAGTCAACATTGTTTGAACGATCTACTTCTGAGGTTCTTCATGTTCTCCATGTTTTCTCCTTTCTCTTTGATGTTTTTGACTATGAAAACCATGAGGGGGTAATCCCCACATTCCTTCGGACCCAGAAGTAGCCAAGTTATGCATTGTAATTGACTCTTATGTATTAAGTCATTAGTTTCTCTTAATTTTTAGATTTATTTCTATGTGAATGTATGAACTATACATGTTGATGTCCATAGGTAGTAATTGGACCTTTAATTGCTTTGAAACATGAAAAGTAATGGTCAAAACATCTTAGAAATAAATAATCTATAAAGCCCCTTGCCAAAGGTGGCTAACGAACATGAGGAGATTACCTACATCATTCGATAAAGCACCTAGATAATGCCACAATCGATATGAGAGTAGGGTTGGTATTACATTCGGTAGTGAATTACACCATGAGAGTAGGTAATTCTTTCTACAAGATCTTAATCTAGGGTTAGGAGAGATTTTTATGAATGTATTGATATTAAATTACAATGTTAACTGTTGTGAAATGATTATCCTTAGGAATTCACTCAGACTGAGAAAAACAACAAATAATTTAGATTTTTTTTGTTCTAGATAATAGAAACAATCATTCCTAGTTTCTTCGGTCTAAGATGATCATATTATATTTAGTAAGAGTCTCTGAAGTTAAGTTTCCCTATGTTCGTCATCGGGGCCTCATTGGCCTATATTACTCTGATAGTGTACACTTACGTTTTAAGAGTATAGAAAATACCTATCAAGTTTTTGGTGCCATGTCGAGGAAACCATAACTTCAACACTACGAGTGTTGTAATCGGCCATTCTAGGCCAATTTTTTTAAAAAAGTTTCTTTTATCAATTGAAGCTTAATTTCAAATATCCTTTTTGTTTTTACAATTAGTACCATAGTCTCAAAGTGATTTTTGCTATTTTTAGGTACTTGTGCGTGGTATATACCTGAGACCACGACTATGGAGAGTTGAATCCACTGGGCTTTAGTCAAGTGGAGCCCCTACATAGAGGAAGGGAGTATGGTGCATCATTTGACTGATTTAATCAAACTCCACCACCTATACCCCCACTAGAGGAACCTGAGCTGCCAAAGGAACCTGAGCCAGTACAAATAGGTGACCGAGCAAAAGAACTGACGATCTAGGAAAAAATCAAGGCATCTTCTTTGATGGCTCAATAAGGGCCAATAAGGAGACAAGTCATTAATTTTGATAGCTACAAGATTGATCTTGAGTTGGTGTCATTAGTTAAATCACATGCCTTTCATGGCCACAACTCTGAAGATCTGATGACGCATCTCGGTAATTTCATAGAAAGTTGTGATATGATCAAGATAGATAGGGTTCCCGCAAATGTCATATACCTGAAGCTCTTTCCATTGCCATTGGCGGACAATGCCAAGTCTTGGTTCCATAACCTTGAAGATGAATGCATTGAAACTTGGGAACAAATCATAGATGCCTTCTTCAAGCAGTACTTCCCACCCCAAAAGACAAATGAATTGGTCAACAAAATCTACAACTTTAGACAACAAGTTGGTGAGTCATATTTTGAGGTATGGGAGAGATTCCAGAACTTGCAGCAGAATGTTCCTCACCATGCCATCGACTTGTTAGGTCAGGTGAAGATTTTCTATTATGGTTTGCATAAGGGAGAAAGGACCACACATGATAGTGTAGGAGCGGGCTTCCACCTCAACAATAAGTGAGCCCGGTGTCACAAAATCTTAAAGAACAAGTCCAAGAATCAGACATGGGGAGAAGAGAGAAAGCACCCTGAAACCCTTAAAAGTGTAGGAGAGTCTAAGGTTATTTCAGTACTAAATGAGAATTTGGACTTAATTGCTAAGAATTTGTGTGCTAAAGATGGAAATTCTTCAGAAGGGGAAGATGGGGAGTGTAAGTTTGCATGACAACAACAACAATACATGAATATTGACTACTCTTGGAGGAAGGATCCTAAGTTCTCTTGGAAGTATCCTAATAATTTCCAGCAAGACCCGTCCCAGGAACAACAGGCTAAAACACAACAAGTTGGTGGCCAACAACAATATCAACAAAATAGGGGTCCCAGTAAAATTGACCGCATTGTAGAGATGCTCAGGAATCTTGTCAAACAAAATGAAGTACTTATTGACCATAATTAGAGGGAACTACAGATGCAGAGAGCATAGATCCACAATATAGAAATGTAAATTTCCCAGGTTGCAGCGGTAGTGGCTTCCTTGAAGAAGACAGGGCAGCAGGGGTTTCCAGGAAACACTAATTTACCTTATGGAAATTAATAGGTTAAGGTAGTATTACTTCACATTGGTATAAAATTGCTTAATAACAAACCAAGTAGTTCAGATGCAGTAGAGGCCACATGTGATAAAGATAAGACAGGGATTGTAGATATAGTGAAACCAAATACTGTAGTAGAAGAAAAGACAACTGAGAAAGAGGTTGATGAGATAGTTGAGACAAGAAAAAAGACATATATCCCAACTCATCAAAGGAAAGCTGGTTCCCTTTCCAAACAGTCTAAAGACAACTAAGGCAAATCAACAAATTCAAAAAATTCTAGACAACTCCATAAACTTGCATGTCAATATCCCCTTGATTGATGCAATTGAGTAGATCCCTTCATAATGAAAATTTCTAAGGATGTGATCATCAAGAAGAGGAGGATAGATGATTTTGAGGTGGTAGTTCTGAAGAAGCAAGTCAGTGCCTTTATTCTGAGAACATTGACACCAAAAAGATGGGATCTGGGCTATTTTAGCATATCGTATTTTATTGGGAGTACAAGATTTAGAGAAGCCTTATGTAACTTATGGGCTAGCATCAATTTTATGTCATCAACCACTTTCATGAAGATAGGTCTACAGGCTTCTAGGAAGATCAATATGACTATTCAACTGGCGGACAACTCAGTGGTGAGGCCTTACAGTATTTGCGAGGATGTTCTTGTAAAGGTAGACATGTTTGTATTTGTAACAAACATTGTTATAATGAAGATGCAAGATTTTCAAGACAATGAGCTATTACTGGGGAGGCCATTCCAAGCCACAACTAATATGATTCAGGAAATGGGTAGAGGAAGAATGACATTGGGCAACAAAGAAGAGAGATTTGAAATCTTGTTGCCTGAGCCTACACAGACTACCAAAGTGAAAGCACAATGTCACATGCTGCAATAGGTCTAAGAAAATGTGTCATTACTTCTGGGAAGCTATTTCTTGAGATGGATCATGTGATGATACAAGTACACAAAGTCACACTAGCAGTGGACATCTTAGAAAATGCAAAGGAGATATCTTTGATAATGGTGGTTCAGCATCTTGACGACAAAGAATAGGACTATTGCCCAGAAACAATTAAGGAGGCATCCTCTGCCTCTCTTGTTCAAGCATATCCGTCGCTGCCTTTCGAGGCATGTCTCATGAATCAAGTAGATGATTATACTAGATGTTTTTCTTTAGAGAAGTGTGTCTTGCTTCTCAAGAACTTACCATGCTATTAAACCAGACATTTTGAGGACCTAGGACCACCTATACCACCATTGGTCCCATCATTATTGAGTCCTCCAGATTTGAAGTTAAAGTCATTGTCACCTCACTTAAAGTATGCTTTCTTGGCAATAGAGGAGAAGCTTCCAATCATCATCTCGTCTTACCTAAGCATTCAAAAAGACGAGCAACTACTTGGTATTTTAAAGAAACAGCACACAACATTCGGCTAGTTTGTGGCAGACATAAAGGTGATCTCCCCTAGTTTCAATCAACACAAGATCACACTGGAGGAAGGATCCAAAGCTATTGTGCAACCTCAACATTGAATGAACCCCATCATAACTGAGGTAGTTAACAAGGACGTAGTGAAACTTTCATCTGCATGTATTATATATGATATCTCTGATTCGAATTGGGTTAGTCCAACCCAGGTGGTTCCTAAAAGGGGGGGTATAACGGTCACTACTAACTCTAATGATGAGTTGATTTCTACTAGACTAGTGATTGGGTGGAGTGTTTGCATAGACTATAAACATTTGAATGTCGCAACTTTAAAAGACCATTTTCCACTCCCTTTGATCGACCAGATTTTAGAGCAGCTCACTGGCCGCTCTCATTTTTTTTCTTGAAGGTTATTCGGGATACAATCAGATTTCCATCGAGTCACAGGATCAAGAGAAGTCAACCTTCACTTGTCCTTATGGTACATTTGAGTATCAAAATATGTCATTCGGTCTTTGCAATGAACCAGCCACTTTCAAGCGATGCATGCTTGCCATTTTTTATGATATGGTGGAGTGACATCTACAAGTGTTCATTGATAATTTTTTAGTGTATGGATAGTTCTTTGATGATTGCCTTGACAATCTAGATAAGGTCTTGCAAAGGTGTGAGGACACTCACCTTGTTTTGAATTGGGAAAAGTGTCCATGATGGTGAGTGAAGGAATAGTCAAGGAATACAAGGTGTCTAATAAAGGAATGGAGGTAGACCTGGTCAAAATAGAGGTGATCTCCAAACTACCTCCACCTTCATTGGTGAAGGGAGTGAGGAGCTTTTTAGGACATGTCAGATTTTACCACCGTTTTATCAAAGATTTTTCTAAGATTGCTAAACCGCTCTCTGAGTTATTGGAAAATGATGTTGAATTTAAGTTTGACGTGTGATGTTTGAGATCATTGGAGGTGTTGAAGGAGAAGTTGGTCTCCACACCCATTTTCTAGGGTCCAGATTGGAGTCAACCTTTTAAGCTGATGTGTGAAGCATCAGATTACACAGTAGGGCCCGTAAAGTCCCCGTTGCCATTTATTATGCATCTAAGACCTTGAATGATGTCCAATTAAATTATACAACAACTGAAAAGAAATTGTTAGTGGTTGTATTCACTTTTGAGATATCACAACAATATTTGATAGGGGATAAGGTGATAGTGCAGACTGAACATGTAGCCATCAAATATTTGTTGTGGAAAAAAGATGTCAAGCCTCGGTTGATTAGGTGGATCTTTCTATTCCAAGAATTTGATATAGAAATTAAGCACAAAGCCAGCACTGAGAATGTGGTGACGGATCATTTTTATAGGCTTGAACCGGTGGATGAAAAGGATATTTACATACTTATTGTGGAAGATTTCCCTGATGAGAAACTCTTTGCTATGAAAAGCAAAGACACATGGTTTGCAAACATTGTTAACTATTTGGCATGTGGAGAGCTTCCAGGAGATTGGGGATACGAGGAGAAAAAAAGATTCTTCCACTCCTTAAGGTATTACATATGGGATGACCCCATCTTGATCGAGAAGTGTAGGGATGGTATTCTGAGGAAGTGTGTGCTAGATAGTGAATTTAAAAATATTTTGGCATATTGTCATTCTTTACCTACAGGGGGTCATCATGCTATTTACATGGTTGCGGCTAAAGTTTTAGAATGTGTTTCTTTTGGCTGCAATTTTTTTATGACGCATCCAGTTGTGCTCGTCATTGTGATGCTTGTCAACGTGCAGGTAATATTTTAAAAAGACATGAAATGGCTCTGAATGTTTTTAGGAAATTGAGGTGTTTGAATTATGGGGAATAGACTTCATGGTCCCTTTTGTGTCTTTAAATTATAATCGTTATATATTACTTGTTGTGGATTTGTATCAAAGTGGGTGGAAGCAATTCCAACCCTCACCAATGACGCTCAAGTGGTATGTAGATTTGTGAAAGAACACATATTTTGTAGATTTTGGATGCCCAGGTTAATGATTAGTGATGGTGGTTCACATGTCACCAATAGAAAATTTGGGGCACTTTTGAACAAATATGGAGGGAAACATAGGGTAGATACTCCATATCACCCCCAAATCTTAGGACAAGTTGAAGTGTCTAACAGGGAGATCAAGAAGACTTTGGAAAATACAGTTTCTACCAACAAGTCTGACTGGAGCATGTTGCTCAATGATTCTCTTTGGGCTTATGGGACCGCCTATAAAACACCTATAGGTATGACTCCTTTTAGGTTAGTTTATGGGAGGGCTTGTCACCTACCTATAGAGATAGAGTATAAGGCTAAGTGGGCCCTGAGGAAATTAAACTATAGTTTGGACAATGAAGGGAAAAAGAGAATGTTAGAGTTGAATGAGTTGGATGAGCTTAGATTTATTGCCTATGAGAGATCAAGAATCTATATGGAGAGGACTAAGCACATTAATGATCGTCACATATTGCATAGGGTTTTCACTCTAGGTCATAAGGTTCTTCTATTTAATTTTAGATTGAAATCGCATCTGGGTAAGTTGACGTCTAGATGGAGTGGACCATATGAGGTGATTAAAGTCTTCCCTCATGGAGTTGTGGAGATTAGCAATGGGGTTGATCCATTCCTTGTCAATAGCCAGTGACTTAAGCACTACTTTGGGGGAGATGTGATTAGAAAGGAGGATGAGTTGAAGATCATTGAGTTTTACTGATCTCATAATCTTAGAATCATTGAGCCTATGACATAAAACAAGGGCGCTTGCTGGGAAAAAACCCAACCATCATTTTTTATCTTTACATTCCAATTTGCTATTTCATATCTTTAATTTTCATTTTATTTATTTTTGATATAAAAGGTACCTTGATCCATTTTTTTTGGGTGTGTAGGATCAGTACCATTTGGTACTACCGAAAACAAGTCGGTACTATCGACTAAGTCACAGAGAAAAAGATTGATTCAGCTTCAAAAGTTGGTACTAACGAGCCATATGTCGGTAGTACCAACGACATCATAGAGAGTCGGTCAAAATTTTCATTCTAACTCGGTATTACCGAACATGGTGTCATTAGTAATGACTCTCTATAGAATAAAAGGGTCGAGTAACTGATAAGGACTCAGTTCTACTGACAAAAAGTTGATAGTATTGACCGAAGGCGTGCTCCAGGTTCGAGACACCTAGTTCCCTCTCAGAAGCACTGACGAAATTTGAACAATTTAGTACTACCGATACATGACGTCAGCAATTTGAGGCAGCACCATGAAGCGATCGAGATCATCCACATCTGAGGATCGGTACTATCGATCTTTGGGAAAGTCGGTACTACCGACATGTTGTCAGTACTACCGATACAAGGCAATCTACTTCGTCAAGATCAACAAATCGGGACCGTCAGTACCACCGATCACACAGATTCACAATGAAAAGTCATTACCACAGACATATCATGGGTAGTACCAATGAGACGGCAAAGAGGCAGACGTAGCTATAAAAGGAAGGGTTTGTGAATAATTTCTCTTAACACCTTCTCTACTCCTCCTCCAAGAAAGTGTGTGTACGACTCATTGGGTGTTCAGACTCTACACTGAACTCTCTTTTCTTAACCTATTTCTTTTTCCAAAGATGGATCCAAGGAGAGAGGCTTCTTCATCGACGGGGGTCGCAAACGTGGTTCCCAATCCAGACCGAACAGCCCATCCCAATGCTGACATCAAGAAGATTTATGAAGAGTTGCAAAGGAGGAAGATCCGTGCAACACCGTACAAGAGACAGTGAGTTAATCACCTCCATTGTCTTCTCCGAAATCATGCGCAAGGCCTATGAGTGTCAAGGGCTAGTAGGAAACCATCCCTTATTCAGTGACTGGATTACATACCTAGATCTTTTCTATGAGTTCCTGGGGTCACTAGAGGTCTTAATTATCCTAGAGCATGGGGAGGAATGGATGAGTGGCTGCATCGGCTTCTGCCTCTACAACACCGACTACACTCTGACATTGTAGCAATTCAACACCATTTATGGATGACCAATTAGAGGAGACTACTTCAACCCTGACAACTTCAACTTCAAGGCGGCATGGGAGTTATTTTCAGAGCTGTTAGAGGGCCAACATATCAATTGGCATACAAACTCCTTCAACGACTTTGAGGATCCCTTTGCTCGCATATTCCATTTCCTCATCACCAACACTCTTTTTTCCAAATCGAATCAAGGCTAGGGGAAAACCCAGCTGGTTGACCTATACTTTCTTTATAAGATGTTGGAGTTGGGAAATAGGAGTTTGAACTTTGGCATCTTCTTCCTCCAACACATGATGGGAGTCGAGTTCCAGGTGCAGAAGAAACCTCCAATTCATTTTGAAGGGTTGATCACAATGATAGCTCTCCATCTCAATCTCAACCTCTCCACTGCCAAACCATTTTAGGCTACATCGAAGCTTGATCTCAAGCACTTCAAGAAATCTGACCTCGTCAACACGTGCCTAAATACTATATACACATGTTTGATGGTAGGCGCTCAATACAAGGAAAGGGTGCTGCCAGATGTCATCTTCGACTTGTAGGGCATCCACCTCATGAGGTGGCTTATAGATAGCTCTTCAGGGGAATAAGAGGAAGAAGATAATGCAGTAGAAGACCAGCAATTTGAGCAAAATGAAGAGGAAGAGGAAGAGGGGGTGGAACCTACCATCTCAGTCATGTGGAAGCTAGTTCCACGCAAGCGTTCATGACACTATGCAACCTCTACTTCTACTTCCCCACTTCCATGACAGGAGGATGATCCATACTCTATAGTGGGAATGTACGAGATGTTGTGGGAGATACAACAAGGACAACAACAATAATAAGAGACCTTGGTGGGCATCCATGATGTACAAGGATGGTTGTACTACAATTAGCAGGCTAAATTCGAGAATGAGAAACTTCTCTTGGCCAACCAAGAGAACATGTGCATGCATCTGTAGAGGATGGAGGGATACCTACACCATTCTTTGATCCTTACTGGAACCAAGGGTGGTGGTTATCCACAACCCCCACCCATGCCGCAACAACCGCCAAGTTTCCACGGGATTTTCTATCCCTTGGATCCCACCATGCCATATACTCCACCACCACCCATGTGATTTGATACCACTATTCCACCTCTTAAGTTAGAATTTTGACTATGTGGATATATACAAGTTCAAGCTTGGGGGCGTAGTTGGAACCGTTTCTATCTTTAGTTTTATTTTCATTTGTTTTTATTTATTTTTAGTTTTATCCTTTAAATTTTGTAGGGTCCACATGTATCTAGTGTAAAAGTGGAATTTAAATTCATGGTTCATGTCAATGTCATATGCTCTGGTTTGTGTATAAAAAAATTAAATTTCAAAAACTTAAAAATTTGTTAGCTTAGTTGAAAATTTCTTGAGTTGCACCACTTAGAGGAAGTGTATGGACAAGTCATCTTAAGGACATTTAATATGAATGGACATCTTAATTATTCATGAAATGTGGATGAAGATGGGGTTTGATCTTAAATTAATCAAATGGTTAAGGGGACCTTAAATCGAAATTTAAGAAAGAAACCCTAAGGTTACTCTGTTCACGTCATTAGAGAGGGACATATCATAATTCTATGAAAGCCTTTATCTCTTAATAATGTGATTCCACCCATCCTCCACTCATTATTGAATCACCACCTTAAGATGAATAAGTACTCCAAATCATTTATTCTTGTTGCATTGCATGACATAATAGGTGACATTATAGTTAGTTTGCTTTAATTGCATTCATACAAAAAAAATGAAAAACACTTATATGCACCAAAACATTATGTGCATATCATTTGAGTTGCATAAGCAATTACATGTAGATTACATGCATTCCATATCATTCATTTCTATATCATGTGGATATCATTTTCTATAAAAATTAGAGTGAAGGGAAACACATTCATACCCTCAGGAAAAATAAAGAAAGAAAAAAATTATGAATGATATGTAGTAAAGAACAAGCATAATGTTCCATCATGCTAGAAGAATGGGCCAATGAAATTTTTTTTATCAATGTTTCAAAGTTTAGAGGGAGAAAGGATGCCCTCAACTCTTCACAAAAAGATGGAAACAACCACATGATGCATTATTTTGTTTTCTTATTTCATTCTCATATAGTTGATGGGATTGTTTGATTCATGCATCATTCTACCAATAAAAGTAGGCATTAAGATTCATGCATTTTTCATTATTTTCACCATATAGGTTCATCATGTTACTTTTTTGCATAAATAATTCAGATATACTTGTAATTCTTCATTTGCCACCCATTTCATACCATATATTGCTCCTATTGGTCGACCACTTATATGATTTTTCTCCCCATTAATTTTTATACAAAAAACTGCTTCCAAGTAGATTGGTAGTTAGGAAAGAGAAATGTAGAATAGGAAATCACATAATGAACCAAGTGAACGTCTGATTGATTATAATGTTAACTTCTCTCTTGATAGTATTCATTGATCAAAGGGTGGATTTTTTTTATGAATGTTTTTGGTCTGTATAGAGAAGTTAATTGTTCAGTGATTAATGAAGGCCGATTTTGGGACTGCTAAGTGGGGATAGTTGAGAAATGATATTCATATTTTTATGTCCTTTTGTTGACTTGTCTCAAACAAATCTGTGAGTGTATTTCTCGAGGATGAACAACATTTAATCTTAGGGGAGTTTGATACACTATTTATTTGTCATTTTTAGAGGCTATTTTATATTGATTTTTAGTACTTTTTTGTTAATTCTCATATGAATTCTATATCATTCACTTTTATTAGCTTGTGATACTCATTTGCATCAAATAAATATAATTTCAATGTTTTCAAATAATTTAGTATATTTCTAGAGCTTATGTTTGGATTTTGTGAATGTACAAGAATATACACAACTTGATACTGCTGACACATGTTCAGTTTGGAACAAAAAGAAATCGAGAAGATTCGGTAATACCGACATGCAATTTGATACTACAGACAACATCACATCGTTTTGCTCAAGAAAAATTGAAGCAACCCAGTACTATCGACAGACATGTCGGTAGTACCGACAACTTGATAGGCGGTTGCACAATTAGAGGAGTCGGTAGTACCGATGAATCAGGATCAGACATATTTAAAGACTTCATTTGATCTGACGACTGAGGTTTTAACTCATCCTAAATCATGCCTATGACTTAGGGAAGAACAGATAGACCTAATCATCTCATCATTTTCCATTGTACGACGGTCGAGAGTGATAGGAGGAGATAGCTAACAAGAATACCATGTTTCGGATGATCTGGGCACTTCCAGTGGATGGGTTTGCAGCCAGAAGGTAGCAAATCAGTACATGTGTGAAAAGGGATTGTTTGAGCTATCTAATTCAGGTGTTCTTCATGTTCTCCACATTTTTTTCCTTTCTCTTTGATGTTTTTGTCTGTGGAGACCATGAGGGGCTAATCCCCACATTCCTTAGGACCTGGGAGTAGCCTAGATTTGCATTGTAATTGACTATTATGCATTAATTCATCAATTTCTCTTAATTTCTAGATGTATTTCTATGTTATTGAATGAACTATCCATGCTTTATCACCATAGGTATTGTACTTTTAATTTCTTTAAAAAAAGAAAATTAATGGTCAAAACTTCATAGAAATGCAAGTTCTATAAAGCACTTTGAGCAAGGTGTCTTACGAACATGAGGAGATAACCCATAGCATTTGATAAATCACCTATCTAATAACACAATCGATGCTAGAGTGGGCTTGGTATTAGATTATATAGTATATTACGCTGTGAGAGCGGGTAATTCTCACTACAGGATCTTAATCCAAGATTAGGAAAGATTTTTATTAATGTATTGATATTGAATTTAACTATTTACCGCAGTGAAACCACTATCATAAGGAATTCACTCAAACTAAGAAAAATAACCAATAATTTAGATTTATTTTCTGAAAGTTATGTTTCCCTATATTTGACATTCCGGCCTCATTGGCCGATATTACTCTAATAGCGTACACTTGTGTTTTAAGCATATAGAAAATATCTATCAAGTTCACATGTTGATTATTTTGGTGGTCATCAAAAGATTTATTGAGACCCTTGTCGAAGTTGCCCAAGTTGACATGGCTTCTACTTTTGGATTCTACGATTGCCAAATCCATCATATATGTTTGCCTCTTCCAGTGCTACTATGGCCATCAAGGTTGTCACCTCTTATAGGAAACCCTTTAGAAGCCATATCAAAAGGTGGGCACCTTCATAGTTGTAGTTTGATGTGAAGTCTTTCTATATGTGGGAAGTTACACCAAGAAAATCACATTATAGAACCTCAACTTTGGGTGAGCATAATAAATATAGAGTGAGAGAGACAAATTAATATTGAATAATTGATTCATGTTCTTATTTGTAATATTAATTATTTCATGTTTATTGTTTATAATCTTGATTGTTTCATGTTTATTATTTATCTTTTTGTGTCCTTGTCTATCAAATAATCACCAATATATTCAATAACTAACCATCACTATATATATTTGACATATTTGGTTAGGGTATTTAGAACATCTCATTTTTATATAGTTGATAAATTAATGAAATATAGAATCTTTAACTCCACTTGAGAAAAAAAATTATTTGTATTTTACCCATTAAGATAAATATATAAAACCTGATCTCCTATGTACAATGTAAAATGTAGATACTAAACTAAAGATATGAAATTCCCATTCATCATCTTATTTTTGTAAGGAAAGTAATTAAAACTGTAATGAGTGTTTAAATCAATGGCAAGACATTGAAAACCAAACATGACTACACCTAAGGAAGGAGAAGGTGGGGAAAACATTAGCATGATACCTGGTGGGGTAAATTTTAAAAGTTCATGTTATGTTGGAAATATAAATGTTGTGCGTATAATATCAATTTTGTAAAAGTAATTTGTCTTAGATTAGGGTTTCCAAGTTATCCAAACAAAACAAGGGTTCAGTTGTTTTATGTTTTTGGCATCTTAAAATGATTGTGGAACTTTCCTACATTGTCCCCAAGAACTCAAGTGGATAAAAGATCATGATTGCCCCAAAACCTACAATGGTAGAGATCCTTCCTAGGTGAAGGGGTCTTATGTGGGACTTAGAGAGAGATGATAGAATGACAATCCAATTGATCAGTGTATCTAGATGTGTATGATTAAAGATAATAATATTAACAAGTAAAAAAACATGATTAAGATAAGATGTGTTAGGGAGCTATGTTCAATTATAAGAAAGTTGTACAATTAAATCAATCAGTTCATATGATAAGAAATTATTGATCAAGTAAGCATGGCAAGTTCTTATAACCAGATAAGCATGTTAAGATTTTATTTAAAATATTATGATAAATATTTAGAATGTAACTAGATAAGAATGTCATGATCTAGTTTGTAAACTTATAGTTAAGATGTTATAATAGTAATACACTTAATGTTACTAGAAAGTCATAATATATTGTAATGAATAAGTGAAAATGTATCATCCTCAAATGAGGGTTAGAAAGAAGAATAATTAGATCAATTGTCTTATAATGAGAAATTTCTAGAACATGCACATGTGGATAAACAACTAAAAAATGAAGGAAAATAGATATACATGGACGTTCTTATAATGATTGATATTTATTCCACTTAAATATTACTCAAATCATGAATCAGTAGAAATTGATTGGTTGAAATAATAAACTAGATGCTAAGTAAATTTGAATTGGGAAATATATTTATCTACATCTAGAAGATAGATGAACAATAAGAGCAATTCAACTAGACCTAGAGACCCTTGGTGCCTCCTAAGGATTTTTGTAGACTCCTAATATATTGATATTATTGATTTAGAAGAAGCCGCTTTAAAAAAAGAATACATCAGGAGTATAGAAAATATTAGTTTCAAAGGGGCTGAGTTGATGATAGATGCATATTGGGCTATTATATTTTTTTCTAAAGGTTTGACAGTGTAATGTTGAGAAAAGAGTTTTTATGAACTAGATCACTTTTTAAATAGGAACAAAAAACAAAAATAGAGTTTGGATACATAGGCATGAGGATTGCTTCACTCTGAGAAGAGTAACAAGCAGTAGAAAGTGAATTCTGACATGTGTCTGTCTTGGTAGAGCAAAGTACCAGAAGTGTCCCTGAGCACCAATCGAGTTTTTAGATTTTATAGAAGCTTTTAAATTTATCTTGGATTGGAGATCCATTTTTATTGTGAGATTGTGTGTTAAGCAATAAAATTTTAATTATAAAAGAAAAAGAGAGGATATAGGCAAAAATTTGAGAGTCACGTGTTCAATCTTTTTAGTAAAAAAATAGGCAATTAAAGCAAGATGGAATTAGAATTCCAAACAGGTTATAAAATTGAATTGAATATCCAACTTCTTTAGAATAATAATGTTTTTTTAAGGAGATATAGATAAAATTCTAAAGAGGAATATAATTTAATATTTTATTTGTGACACATTCAATTAGACACATTAGAAAAAAAGTATTGTAAAAAGCTCATTTAAAGATAGAATTGGACTTCACTACAAGAAATGATGTATTTTGTATGTGAATCTTAAACAAGAGGGATCATGGGTATATGGGTGGATTTAGTACGTGAAAATATGTGAATAAATGAGATCTACTCTACCATTAGGCAAAGAGATGCTCTAATCTTGATTATAGATTGAGAGATAGAAAGAGAGTTGTCCATAGTTTGATTTGTAGGATTTTAAATCTTTATATTATTTTTGTTGATACTTTGGATAATCAGAGATAAATCTTGCAGTCAAGCACAATTTTGAAGAAGATTGAAATTGAAGATTGTCACTATGTCAAAAATGTATAGGATAATCTTGATTTTCCAAAACTAAACAAAGATATACACTGATGAACTTCCTATGACAATATACTACTACCAGATCCCAAGACCCATGGATCGCTATATTCTGGAAATAGTATCTAGTGGTGGAAAGTGTGATTTCATTTCGAAGAACTTATGGTAGAATGGTATGATCCCCTGGGAGTGTACACAAGAAGAAAATCTCATTTTTCTTTCTGAGTCTTCTAACTTGTTGGAAGCTACTTCATTCATTTTAGTAATAGATATTAATTTTTTGGTTGTAGGATCGTGTCTTGAGAATTAGAATTTTTATGAGAAAAGAGAAAGATAGGATAGAGGTAGATGTTTGAGAGTCAAGTCACTATCTTTTCCCTTTTTTTAGATCAGAGAAAATGACAATTAAGATAAGATGGATTTAGAATTTTAAATAGGATATGGAGTTGAACTGAATATGGTACAAAGACAATTAAAGTTTCAATTAGGATTGTAACTGAATATTTCTTTAATTGGGGGTTCAATTGATAAATTTTCAAACTAGAGGGTAAAAAGCTTTATTAAAGATGAATTTGTTCTGAAGTCTAGAGAAAAGATGTCTCCTAGAAGCTGTCTTGAATTATCATCCTATTGCGCGTCTGACCTCCACCACGGGTTTGAGGGAGGGGGACAACTAATGTCTTTCCTAACTAAAAAAAATATGTCTTCTACTTGTGATTCGTAGAGGGAAAATTGGTAAGTGGTTGGATTAAATAGGTCAATATGTGGACATAAATGGGACCAATGTATCATTAGCTAGAGATCTTATCCGATCTTGATTGTTGATTCAGTGACTAAAGATAAGGTGTTCATAATTTGAATTATTGTTTTTAAAATGTGTTAGAATTAATTTTTATTGTTTGAGTTGAAATAAAGATGTCATAAAAAAAATACGAAACAATGAAAAGGATTTGACACCTATCATGTTTCTGCAGCATTCGCCACATGTGGGAGCAGCTAACCTATAATCAAGCGTATGACCAAACACCATAAGCAGTTGATTTTCTCTCGGCGAATCAGAAACTGTCAACACTATTTGGTAACATCGTTTGCTTCCGATTGGGCAACGACAGAAGAACAGACAAACACAAGTAGTCGTTCATATTTTTCCTGAACACACCCACTGATTTCCTGTTGTTTTTCAATATCTTGTGGTCACCTAAGATCTATGGTCTCTATTTTCCCACCGAACAGATTTAGGTGGTGCAAATCACAATTGCGATGGCAGAAAATGCATTCCAAAACATATAGTTGAAGTCGACAACGATGGGGGCGCTAGGGACCTGTGTTTGGTAGGGTGTATCTTGGGTTCAATGAGCTCAAAAGTAGTGTTTTTGCACTTGATTTTGTTTGTTATGGAAAAATGCAGTGGTAATTCATTACTTTGTAGGTCCACTGGCACAGTTGGTCGTCAAATCCTTGAATTTGTATCTCCACGAAATAGTGTGCGGTCCGGTGCTGTTTCATAATGGATGTGCGGCAGAGTCCATGTGTAGTGCTTTGTTGGGCATATGAGTATAGAAAAAAGGTGTGACAGGCACAACTGCCCCACGATCACTATCCCCACTCCCCACGCTCTTTCATACCCTCTCTCTCTAATGACCATGCGAGCGAGAAAACCATGGATAACTGTTGTGTTCATACAGGTGTTGGTCCTTGTTCACACTGGGGTGCCTTCATTACACATTGCATCCCGTATTCATGCACATGCGGCCACCGTTCTCTCGTCTCTATACTTTGTTGTGCCAAATGATTGTAATCAAAAGTAAAGAAGGCATTATACATCCTACCACATAGATTTGTGTGAGTTAAAAAGCCACGACTATATTTTGTTGTACTTTTTTATTCATCCATCTATACCCTAGTACACCCTACCAAACAGGGCAAGGTGAGAGATCACATGGAGGGAAGACCAATTGTGTCTTGTAAAGGGAAGAGACCCCGTGGAGGGAAGACTAGGGGGGATGTTCTTATCTTATCATTTTTTATAATTCACTGAAGTGCCTTGCCTACTAACCATTTTTGTAGAAATTTATCGGTTGCAACGATAAACTAGATGAAGAATTAGTAAATCTATGAATCATGAAAGATATTTATCTACATCTAGAAGATAGATGAACAATAAGAAAAATTCAACTAGATCTAGCGGCCCTTGGTGCCTCCTAACCATTTTTGTAGCCTCCTAACTTATTTATATTATTGATTTAGAAGAATTATTTTTCAAAAAAGAATACATCAAGAGTATGGAAAATAATAGTGTCAGAAGAGGCTAGTGTTGATGTTGGATGGATATGGGGGTATTATAGTTTTTTCTAAGGTTCAGAGGGTGCAATGTTGAGAAAAGAGTTTTAACGAACTAGATCACTATTTAATTGAAATTGAAAACAAAAATAGAGTTTGGATATCTAGGCAAGTGGATTCTTCATTCTATGGAGAGTACCGAGCGGAAGAAAGTGAATTCTCACATGTGTTTATCTTGGCTGAATGAAGTATTAGGAGTGTCCCTAAGCACCAACCGAGTTTTGAAATCTTAAAGAAGCTTTTAAATTTATCTTAGATTGGAGATTTATTTTTATTATGAGATTGTGTGTTGATAAATGAAATTTCAATTCTAAAAGAAAAGGAGAGGATACATGCAAAAAGTTGAGAGTCAAAGGTTCCATATTTTCAGTAAAAAAGTCAATTAAGGCAAGCTGGAATTAGAATTCCAAACATGATATAAAGTTGAATTGAATATCCAACTCCTTTATAATAATGGTGTTGCTTTTCAAGGAGACATAGATAGGCATATCAAATTCTAAAGAGGAATATATCTTAATATTTTCTTCGTGAGACATTCAATTAGACACATTAGAAAAAAAAGTATTGTAAAAAGCTCAATTAAAGATTGAATCAAACATCACTGCAGTAGAGAATGTATTTTGTCTCTGAATCCTAAACAAGAGGGATCGTCGATATATGGGTGGATTTAATAGGTGAAGATATACGAATAAATGATATCAATTCTACCATTAGACAAAGAGATGACCTGATCTTGATCGTAGTCTGAGAGACAAAAAGAGAGTTGTCCACAGTTTATTTGTAATTTTTTGAAATGTTTATATTTTTTTTATACTTTGGATAATTGGAGATAAATCTTGCATTCATGCTCAATAGTGAAGGAGATTGATATTGAAGACTTTCTTTGTGTCAAAAAATTATAGGATAATCTTGGTTTTCCAAAACTAAATTAAGATATACGCTGACGAACTTCAAATGGAAATATACTACTACCAGATCCCAAAGCCCATGGATCACTATATTTTGCAAATAATATCTAGGGGCGGAAAGTGAGAATTCATCACGAAGCACTAATGGTAGAATGGTACGATCCCTTGGGAGTGTACTCAAGAAGCAAATCTCATTTTTCTTTCTGAGTCTTCTAACTTTCTGGAAGCTACTTCATTTATCTTAGTTATGGATATTGATTTTTGGTTGTTGGATTGTGTCTTAAAAATAATTTTTTTATGAAAAAAAAGAAAGATAGGATAGAGGTAAAAGTTTGAGAATGAAGTCATTATTTTTCCTCTTTTTAAATCAGAGAAAATGGCATTTAAGATAAGACAAATTGAGAATTCCAAATAGGATTTAGAGTTGAACTGAATATGGTTCTCTTTTAAAATAATTGTTTTACTTTTTTTTGAAGAGGTACAAAGACAATTGAAATTTCAACTAGGATTGTAACTAAATATTTATTTTCTTTACTGGGGCTTCAATTGGGTTAAATTATTAAAAAAATCGTAAAAAAGCTCTATTAAAGACCAATTTGGTCTAAAGTCTAGAGAAAAGATGTCTCCCATAAGCCGTCTTGAATTTACCGCTCTCCTAAGTGTCTGGCCTCTACCACGGGTTTGAAGGAGGGGGGAGACTAATTTCTTTCCTAACTAAAAAAAGATGTCATCTACCTGTGATCCCTAGATAGGAGGGAAAATTGGTAAGTTATTGGATTAAATAGGCCAAAATATGGACATAAGTGGGACAAATGCATCATAAGCTAGAGGTCCTATCTAATCTTGATTGTTGATTCAGTGATCAAAGATAAAGTGTTCATAGTTTGAATTATTGGATTTAAAACGTGTTAGAATTAATTCTTATTCTTTGTGTTGAAATAAAGATGTCACGAAAAAGAATATAATATAGCAAACAATGAAAAGGATTTGACCCAAGTCATGTTTCCGCAGCATCCGCCACATGTGGGGCAGTTAATTTATAATCCAGCGTATGACCAAACACCATAAACAGTTGCATTGATCTCGGCGAACCATAAACTGTCGGGTTAAACTCTATGTCCGGGACAATGTGTCGAAAACATGGGGACTGCACACTCTCCTATGTGACCCACAAGTCTATGGATGTGATGTTGTGGGTACAAAGATGGACACAGAGGTTGGGTACAGAAGATTTGGACCCAAAACTGTCGGCACTATTAGGTAACATGCATAGCCACAAATTCAATATTCGGGATTCGTTCAATTGAGTCGAAAGGCAATTATGCGGGAAAATCATGTAAAAAGTGGTCAACTTACGATAAAAGTATGGTCAACTATTCGGGAAAAAGTTGGAAAAGAATCGAAGGATAAATGCATATATTGAATACATATGTATGTGTGTGTGTATATATATATATATATATATATATATATATATATATATATATATATATATATATATATATATATATATATATATATATATATATATATATATTGCACATATATATGTACATGTATATTGCATGCATATATCTATAACTATTACTTATATATACATATACATGTACATACATACACACATATATACATGTACATACAGAGACACATATACACTCAAACTAAGTATGAGTCTTAATAAATATAATACGAGAAAAGAACGTATAAAACAGAAAAAAAAGCATTAAACGTTATTCATTCACAAATAATACGGGAATAATACATAATATTTGAGAATTGAGATTTATTGGGAGTAAACGCGACTTTTTCAAAAATAGGAGTATATATTATGACTATGCTTGTTAACACGTTTGCTTCCTATAGGGCAACGGCAGAAGAACAACAGTCAAACGCAAGCAGTCGTTCATATTGTTCCTGAAACACCCAGTTAATAATCCACTCATTTTCTCTCTTTTTTAAGTATCCCGTGGTCACCTGCGATCTATGGTCTCTGTTTTGCCACCGAACAGATTTTAGGCGGTGAAAGTCGATCACAGTTGCGATGGCAGAAAACGCGTTCCAAAACGTATATGTTGAAGTCGACAACGACGGCGGCGCCGGGGCGGTGATCCCTGTGTTGAGGGTAGCGTAGCGTAACCAGCCCGGCATGGATCGAAGACTGAGGGAGTCTTCTTAAGGCGAGTGACCTCATGGATGGAAGAACAGTGGAGTCTTGTGATGGGCAGAGACCCGTGGAGGGAAGACTAGGGGGAGCGTTCTTATCTTATCATTTTCTATAATTCAGTGAAGTGTCTTGCCTACTACAAATTACAATCCTTATGTGAAGAGTGTTGTCTAACTAGTCTAAAGCATCGTACCTCCATTCAACAGTCGTCCAAAAGGACCACCGTAAATATTTTATCTCGATAAAGTCCGCCGTAGTACCGTACTCCATCGCCGAACTATGCGGTGGCAGTTTAGGGGAGTTGCTTCTGCTGCTTCCATCGTTGCCTTGGTCGTTCTGTGTCGTCTATCAGAAGTTACAGGAGTCTTGTCAGCCGTAAACAATTCAACCAGTTATCTGGAAGCTTGTAAGCCCCTGAAATGCGGTGGGATTGGTGCAGAGGTGCGCTATCCTTTCTGGATCAAAGAGTTGCAGCCGGCGGAAATATGCGGTGTGCCGGAGTTACCCCTCAGGTGTGACGGCGCCGGTGGGAATCTCCTTCTCCCTTTATTTGGTCAAGAATTCTCTGTCAAGGACATTTTCTACGAGAACAGCAGCATCCTAGTAATGGCGCAGCCTGCAATCTATGGAAATTCATGCTATATCCCCGGCTTTAATTTTGGTAATACAAGCAGGGGAATCCATTCTCTTAGCCGCAGAAACAGCTGGTTTCGCCTCCTCAATTGCTCTGAGGAAATTGTTGGTCACGCAAACTATTCCCGCTTACCCTGCGGACGGGATCTTGGCGGCCAAGGAGTGTTATACTATTCAACACAACCTTATCGTGTTGATCTTTCTGATACTGGTGCAAGACGCCCTATTAATTCCGACCCGGAAAATTGCTTGGGCGACTGGGTTCCTACCGCTGCTCCGGTTCAACCGTTCCCCGCGCTAGACACAATGGCCGGCTTTCAGAAGCTAACAAAATATGGATTTCTTTATGGCTGGAATGCCCCTAAATGTGTGGAGAATTGTTACGGAAGCGGAGGTCTCTGTGGCTACAGTAATGTCACTTCGGGTACTATCTGCATCTGCAAAAAATCGACTGCAACGTCTCCTTGCGTATCTGAACGGCAAACAGGACAAGAACCTGAACCCAAACCGAGAGGTAAATTATCTTCTCTCTGGGTTGTCACATGTTATATAACGTTACTATCATGTCAATCTTTTTAATTGTCCATCTATCGTGTCTGATATGACTAATGTTTTATAAAGTAGGAAAAAGGAGGCGTGCAGACAGTACCTTGTGGCCGCTTGAGTGTCAGACAGGCGCTCAAGCTGACGCTTTTGAAAAAAACAGAGCATAAACTCATATATAGTTTATAAAAAATACACATATGTATATAAATAATATATTTTTAAAGAACTTTTATACATGTATAAACCATGTGATGAGTATAAAATTATTGAATCACGGACACTTTTAAAAAAAAGTAGAACATAAATTCATACATAATTTATAAAAAATACACATATATGTATATAAATAATATATTTTTAAGAAACTTTTATACATATATGAACCATGTGTTGAGTATAAAATTATTGAATTAACACAGATTATAACATACTCAATGTAGTAACTAGTACTATATTAAATTAAATGTATACAGAATTAGCCAATAGATGATATATATACACTAGTGGTACATATTACATACTACATGAGTATATAGTAGCAGGAAGTACATGATATATGCAATACGTTATGTTTTAGAGGTACATGGTACATAGTATAGAATATGCATTATACAGTAATAGGCAGTACATGATGTGTACATTATACCATTATATATATTGCAAACTAAAAAGTACATCTACACAGATATTATATTAGCTGAATACATAACAATACAAGAAAAACTAATGTATGGATGTATAAATAGATATAAGTATAGTCTATCAATAAATATCAGTTGAGTTCATAGAAGAGCAACAATGTATGTATAAATGATAAATATGTAAAGTAGGTGTAGCAGTTCATACATAAAGATGTAAAATGGGTGCAATGCAGCAACAATACATACATACATAGCTTATATGAAGTAAGAACGATTTTGATGCATGTACAATTCAATTAAAAATGAGAAACACATACTTACCTTGATTTATAAACATAAGTTATTTTTTTAAAAGCAAAATTAGTATTACATATACAATATTTGGGAACATATTAAGTTGTTTAGCGCAATAGTATTAAATTAACGTGTAAACTATTATTATACAATATTAATACATACTAACAATTAAATTACATTTCATTTTGGGTTCAGGAAGTGGGCATAGAACCTGATTTACACTTAAACGGCCTCAGGCAGGTGTTCAAGCGGGCTTAGCGGGTCTGAAGCGGCTTCTTAAAGGAGATCTGCTTGACTATCCGCCTAAAGCCCATTTTGAGTGGCTGATTAAGCGGCCGCCTTGGCTGCTTTTTAGAACACTGGATATGACAAATACTCTCATACGACTCCAAATTGAAAACTTCTAGACTAGTTTAGATGGCGAGCAAGTTCATCCTAGACTAAGACCAGACTGTGATTTTTATGGCAATATCCAATATGGAACAAACATTATGAAGAAATACACTAAGACACCCGATCAGTGTAGCGAAGATGATTTGGCCCAACATGTCCTCCCCGCGGGACTTGAGTTCAAAACCTCTTGTTGCGCATTCTGTTTACAATCCCTTGGATCATCTTGGTACTGACATGTCAAGGGAGGGGGAGACTAATGACTCTTCTAACTAAAAAAATGTACTAAGAGCTATGGTACTTTTGTAGAATTATTAAAATGAAGAGTTACCTAAATACAATTTAATTATAGTATGTTGTAATACGATGATAGAAAATAGTATTTATATATTATTATACATTAATAAATAAGAAATATATGCATTTCAATTAGGATAAGATTCAGAAATAGCTCTAAGGTAATGAATTGCACAATTTTCTCATGTTACTAGTTGATTGGTTAGTTATTAATAATAACACAATACAATTTTTTGTAAAGTTGTGTTGATTGTTTTTCCGAAGTATCTTATATAAATATTATATATTTTCTATGAGGAAAAAGTGGCAGGCCAGATTAAAAAAAGACAAATTTAGAAAATGCCCAATCTTTTTTTGTTGTCTACATATATCGAATGTAAATTCTTTCCAAATTTTGCATGAGTTGGGCAATTAAGCTTATGCTATGGGATTAAGAGAGAAAGATTTATCCCCCCTATCTCATGCCCATGGCGGGGGGTGAATGTCTGGGAGGGTGGTAAATTAAGGCGGCAACTGGGATCAAGATAAAAGATTGAGTAGATAGGAGTAGTAGTCAATACCCCCACATGAGAGGAAAGCCTCTAATCACATCATGCACATAGTTATGAATACAATCAGACTATGTTTTGAACTTATATGTGGGAGATGTCCCACTACAACATTCCCAAATTCATTTAGGAACTTGATGCTGGAAGTCACCTTATCTAATCTTTCATGCAGAATGCTCTTCTTGAAAGTGCATTGCAGCCCCAATTAACCCATCACATAAAGGAATAGTCAAATCATCACTTCAGTCACATATATGTCTTGATTGTGGTTGAAATCCCCCTCCACCCTAATGTTCTATTGAAGGGCCCAAGCATCAGTAATATTGGTGCTCTCAATTTTATTCCATAAATATATAAAAATATGATGTACAATTTGACGTTAATGAAAGTTTAATAACATCAATTAATCTTACAATGTATAAATTCCTCATGTCTCCATAGGAAATATGCTTTGATGGAGGTGGCTTGACACATTACCCAAATTCCTCATGGAAAATCCTAAGGCATGGACGTTGTTTGAGCTATCAATTTTAAGCTTTGTGACAGTAGCATAAGCTTTTGATCCACTGATTAATGGTTCAAGAACAACCACTAGATTATCTTTGTAAAAATTTATCATATATTTAGTGTATTAGTTGTTATATTGGTTCCAATACCCCTTACATTGTAACAGATGAAACTAATAATTACCAATCAAAGGAAAGTTTTGTTTGCTCTCTTCCATTTTCCCACAACTGGTTACTTCTCCATTCCTTTGGAACTCTTTTCCTAAGATTACAATGATCCAACTTCATCTTCACACTACTTTTCTTAACATATTTGTTGGAGGTTTCATGGATATTCTCTCTTTATGTAGGAGGCATGATCCAGACGGTTCAACATTGGATATAACTTGCGTAATAATAACTTATTGTTCCTCTCTTCCTATCATTATAAGAATCTAGGTTTCCATTATCTAAAAATCTCAATTTTTTCTAGTACCCATGTCCTACTAATCAAACATTACATTTGTACAAAGAGATTATAACATGTAATTTATTGTAATCGAATACAAAAATCAAATAATTCATAGAGTTAGGAATTACAGATTCAAATCATACCATAATATCATAATAAAATTAGATAAGCACTTGTTGATACATATTTCTTGGTTTCAAGTTTAACAATACTAATGGCATAATTTTCCATTTCGTTCATTAACTCATCTTAAAATATTCTACACTAGCTGCATCACTTAGTCATGCAATAGCAAAACTACTCACACAGTACATTGAATCCAATCTCAGAGGTATATTTCAACTATGATGACTCATCTCAATGTTAATGGCATGGAACCCCATAAGTAAACCTAACATATTCATAGGATCACACTTCACAAGTGGGGGCATGTTCATAGGATGATACTTCACTCACCTAGCATCCCAGGACCAATCAAATGTTGATCTCAGATCCCAACCCCCAACAAGTAAAACATGTAAATGATTTGCATCTTGGCCAATGTAGAATGATTGGTTGTTTCTAGAAATTAGGTTTGTGGAAAGAACACTATTTATGAACTCTCTTATTTTTGGAGTGTAGAAGACATGCATTTATCCCTCCTATGCATGGGAAAAATCTAGAAAGATTAGATTACACGAAATAACTCCACAAAAATTGATACCTATGATAAGAAAAATATACAAAATAATTGTGTTTTTTATGAACTATATCTAACACAATGACCCACATGATGTACGATAAAGTGCATACATCTAACATATATATTTCCCTTTCCTAAAATAGATTTTTTTTAATGAGAGAAGAGATCCACCCTCCATGAAATTTCCATATTTGATGACTAGTTCACTCTGTTATATGCATGATGTCAGTTTAGGTAGAACGTGAGGCCTAAACATACCACCAATTACATGCGGGCATAGGGTAAATTTAAGGAGTCCTTGAACATGTTGTGGGGTTGGGGTAAAGTATTAAAATTTGTGAAAAGATGACTTGGGGATTAAATGAAAGAAATGACTATGAAAAAATTAAGATGTGAGTTAACTAGATCAATCTATTCAAGGCAAAACCCATCTTAGGAGAGGGGGACCACTTATAACTTAGACTCAAACCCCAATGGACCAAATGTTCTTAGGATCAGTTATAGAATAAACACAATATCTAGTAACTATATAACTCCCCCTTGAGTTAACCATGAGCTAAAATACATGTGCAGCTTACCAAGACTGTGTTAAAATAAAAATATCAATAGAGAACATAAATCATACATAAAATTGATCTCCTCTAAATTTTATGATACAATTACTTACTCACTCAAACAATCTAGCCCTCGAAAGAAGATGGGGGGTATCATATAGAAAACATTTCTTCTACCCCTTACAAGGATACCAAATGACATCTGGAGAAGCATATGGTGGAAGTAATTCCTATAGGATGAATTTAGGTGGGAGATCAAGCATAATTTGAAAAATATATGGAAAGAAAAAGAGAATTGTATAAACCTGAGATGCTTAACACTGACTTGGATGATGCGTTATGATTTAGAATTCATGGTTGGTGGCACATGGGCATGCTTCCCTTCTAGAAGCACTAGGAGGGAGTTGTGGTCACCTTGTAGATGGACATCGTGTAACAGATGGAGGTAGAGCTATGAAGGTGCCTTGGATAGTAGTAGGGAGATCGTTTAATAGCACCATTTCATGCATTAACATGCTATTATGGAATTAGAATAGAGAGACACAAGGAGGATGACATCAGTTGTTAGGTTCAAAGTGCTAATGTGTTGCTTCTATTGGGATCAGTGGCACTCTCTAACACTCTGGTTGATGGCAGTTGTAGCTGCTCCAACTAGGGAAAACAGCGGTAGAGGATAATAGATAAGTGGGTATGGGATATAGATAGGGTACAAACAACAAAACCTTGCAAGACTAAATAGAATATTGAGATAGAGAATTCAAAAGACTTGGCTTCAAAGGAGCAAGCAAAATAGTGTATAGTGGGGTTCTAGGGACCAACAAAGGGTATTTTTTGCCCATAAAGTTGGCATCCTCTTTCTCAAACTCAAGTAGGGTTAGGGTACAAGATCACCTATGATGATACTATGTGGAATATAAGATGAGAGGTAACTAAATTAATCTATTAGAGAAAAAACCCTGGTCCATTATGTGGGATGGGGGGGCACATAAAATTGGGACTCAAACCCTAATGGATGAAATATACTTAATCTAATTTACACATAACAACTCTAACAATGTTTATACAAAAAGTGGCAAGGTTCAAGTTCCCATTAATTAATATATTTCATATATGAGAATCTTGTTGCAGAAGCATATATCTAATGATTTGTATATCAAGAGGCATATTGCTTCACTATTGACTATTGGATGGAAATATGTCAAGATATAGTTTGGGGTCCCTAACTTTATTTTTTTTTAATGTGATTAGCATCACGTAAATGATTATTATTTAGTGATATTTAGCTATGATAAAAAAACTCAATTAGAATTAGGGAGAGAGTCTGAAAATCAATAAAAAACTATGTGACAAGAATTTAATCATAAAAGTTTGAAATTTCCTTAAAGAGTCTAAAGGACAATCCATATCTAAGGGTGGATCAAATAGAACAATAAAAGTAGATAACAGAAAAACACATGTAGTGAACACCTAGCCATTTCTAGAAAGAAAAAAACAAGTGACTTCTCCCCATTTCTCTTACTCATTGTGAAATTCACCTATTCTAGGGATTGGAAATTACACATGAAAAGAACATGATAGGTAAGCAAAAATGTCAGCATAATTGGCATGTGCTAACAATATTACTTCAATAGAAACTATCAATATCCAGTGTGAGGAGGATCTTAAATAACTATGGTAGGATATATATTAGACAACTTTTTGATATTATATTAAATAAGATATGGAATCGCACATCTAAAGAATATCTAGTCTATGAATGTATAGAGGACACATTAAAATTCATGTTTATATGTAGAAATAAATTACCATGAAACTATGTAAATATTTTAATTAAATAAAGAAATAATAGAACAATGTTGGTGATCATTACCAGTATTTTCTTCTAACAATATGCTAATTGAGAGTAGATGCAACAAAAGAGAACTACAAAAGAAAATGTTGGTAGTGACAACAAATTTCATTACCAAAAATTAGGGTACAAACATCGAATGAACAACCACCTCAATCTTAAAGTATTAACTCAAGTTGCATGTGTCACATAACCATATAATTTTAATGTCCCAGGGTTTGAGGCATTGGATAAAATGATCTTAAAAGGAATTATTGGACTGCACATATCACCAAGGTGAACCTCCTTTTCAGAGAGTCCATCACTAAAAAACTTTGTGGTTAAGCTTGCTCAACCTAGAGTAGTACTAGGTGGGTGATCAATCGGGAAGTTGATACTGACTTGTGCATGAGTGTGGACAAAGCATGCAATTAAGGCTAGTGATGGTCTTTGGGGCCAGTCATCAGTCCTGAAACTCTACTAGAAACTAGGGAAGTGGGTTCGAGCATTACAAATGGTATTAGAGCCAGTTCCTAGAATTTGAGGCCTTGGATAAAATGATCTTAAAAAGAATGTTTAGACTGCCCATATCACCTAGATGCTCCTCCTTTTTCATGAGCCCATCAATAAAGAACTCTATGGTTAAGCATGCTCAACCCAGAGTAGTACACAGATGGGTGACCAGTCTAGAAGTTTATCCTAGCTTGCGTGTGAGTGAGGGCAAAGCTCATTGTTAAGGCTAGTGGTGGTTTGTGTCTCTAGTTGTTATTCCTAAAACTCTACTAGAGTCTTGGGCAGTGGGCTCGAGTGTTGCAAATGGTATCAGAGCCAATTCCCCTCCAGTATGTGGGGCCCACACGAGCCTGTGGCATGCTAGTCTTTTAGATGAGTGTTCCATGCATGTTGGAAAGGGATATACAACTTGATGGAGCCACCCTTGCATTGGTAGTTTCCAGGCATGTTGAAAAGGGTTATTTGAGATGATGGAGCCACCCTGGCACTGGTATCTGGGATCGAGAGCTGGGTGTACATGGTCCACTTGGGTCTGGACTGAAATGGGGAAAGTTATGAGGCCATATAATTGAGCGTTGACTAGGAGGTCAAGAGTCCAATTGGGGGAGATTTTAACGTCCCATGATCTGAGGCCTCAGATAAAATTATCTTAAAAGGAATGATTGGAATACCCATATCACCAAGGTGCACCTCCTTTTTAGGAAGTCCATCACTAAAGAACTCTATGGTTAAGCCTGTGCAGCCAAGAGTGGTACTAGGATGGGTGACCAGTCGAGAAGTTTATCTTGGCTTGTACGTGAGGGAGGCCAAAATGCACAATTAAGGCTAGTGGGTAGTTTATGGGGCCTGTCATAATTCCTAAAACTCTTATAGAGCCCTAGGAAGTGGGCTCGAGCATTTCAAGTGATATCATATCTAAAACCCCTCGAGTAGGTGGGGCCCACATGGGCATGTGGCATGCCAGTCGTGAGCCATGTCGACCACCAGACATGTTCGAAAGGGTTGTCCATTGTGATGTAGTCACCCTTGCGCTGGTATCCATGATTGTGAGTTGGGAGTCCATGGTCCATTATGGGTCTGCATTGAAATGGGGTAATATTATGAGGCCATATAGTTGAGCCTTGACAAAGACGTCAAGAGTATATGTGGGAGAGATGGTAACATCCCAGGATTTGAGGCCATGGATAAAATAATCTTAAAAGGAATGATTATACTATCCATATGACCAAGGCGTAACTCCTTTTCAGGGAGCCCATCACTAAAGAAATATATGGTTAAGTGTGCTTGGCCCAGAGTAGTATTAGGATGGTGACCAATCAAGAAGTTTATCCTGGCTTGTACGTGAGTGAGGACAAAGCACACAATAAAGGCTAGTAGCAGTTTGTGGGGCCAATCATCATTCTTGAAACTCTACTAGAGCCTTGGGCAGTGGGCCAGGGTGTTATAAATTGTAACACCCCAATATTTGAGGCCTCAGATAAAATTATCTTAAAAAGAATGATTGGACTACTCATATCAACGAGTGCACCTCCTTTTCAAGGAGCCCATTACTAAAGATCTTTATGGTTAAGTGTTCTCATCCCAGAGTAGTTCTAGGATGGGTGACCAGTTGGGAAGTTTATTCTGGCTTGCGTGTGAGTGAGGACAAAGGTCGTAGTTAAGGCTACTGGTGATTTTTTGGGCCAGTTGTCATTCTTGAAACTCTAGTATACCCTAGGGCAGTGGGTTTATCCATTACAAATGGTATTAGATCCAGTTCCCCTCTAGTAGGTGGGGCTCACATGGGCCTGTGGCATTTCAGTCTTTGAGTGTGCAGTCCAAGCAAGTAGGAAAGGGCTATCTGAGTTTATAGATCCACCATTGTGCTGGTAGTATCTATGCATATTGGAAAGGGCTATCCAAGTTGATGGAGTCACCCTTACGCTGGTAGCCATGATCAGAAGATGGGTGTACATGGGCCATTTGAGTCTGCACTAAACTGGGAAAAAGATTATGAGGCTGCCTTGAGAATGACATCAAGAGCCCAAGTGGGGGATATTGTAACGTCTCATGATTTGAGGCCTCAGATAAAATGATCTTAAAAGGAATGGTTGAACTATCCATATTAATCCATATCACCAAGGTGCACCTCCTTTTCAGGGAGCCCATCACTAAACAAACTATGTGGTTAAGTGTGCTCAGACCAAAGTAGTACAAGAATGGTGGTCAGTCAGAAAGTTTATCCAGGCTTGCATGTGAGTGAGGACAAAGTGCACAACTAAGGCTAGTGGTGGTATTTGGGCTAGTTGTCATTCTTGAAACTCTACTAGAGCCTTGGGTGGTGGGCCTGAGTGTTATAAATGGTATCAGAGCCAACCTCCCTCTTGTAGGTGGAGCCCACTTGGGTTTCTGGCATGCCAATCTTTGAGTTGTATGATCCAGGCATGTTGGAAAGGGCTATCCTAGTTGATGGATCCACCCTTGCACTGGTAGCTGTGGTCGGGAGCTGGTTGTAAATGGGCCATTTGGGTATGCACTGAAATGGGGATACATTATGAGGCCACATAGTTGAGCCTTGATAAGGATGTCAATAGTCTAAGTGGGGGAGATTATAATGTCCTGATATTTGAGGCCTTGGATAAAATTATCTTAAAGAGAATGATTGGGCTACTCATATCACCAAGGTTCGCCTCCTTTTTAGGGAGCCCATCACTAAAGAACTTTGTGGTTAAGTGTGCTCAGGTCAGAGTAGTAATAGGATGGGTGAACAGTCCGAAACTTTATTCTTGCTTGCACGTGAGTGAGGGTGAAGTGCACTGTTAAGGCAAGTGGTGGTCTGTGGGGCCAGTCAACATTCCTAAAACTCTACTAGAGCCCTGGGAAGTGGGCCCAAGCATTACATAATCCCTAATAAATTAATTTTTACTAATATGTCATAATTGACTCTAACTAAGAAATGCAAGAGAATAGACTTTGAAGCATCAAGTATTTTGATCAATAGGATTTGTGATACAATTTATTAAATGATAATAAGTATCAGTTTTCATTTGATACCAAAATAATGTGAATAGTGTGTTTTCTATTATTTTTGTAACGAATAAGATATTTGTCTTCATGACAAAAGAACATACCAAAGAAGAGAGTAATGCCTCAAATAATGAGTGGAACAATAAGAATTCCTAAATATCTTCAATGACATATACTGAACATAAAAATAACAAGTTAAACTTAAGATTAACGATCAATCATTGATCTTATTTATCAACCTATGTATATATATATGTATAATGTATGGTTCATAATCTATTCAAATTCCTATTTTGCAACTATTTTTTCAATACACCCCAACCAAATGGTGACGTGAGATTTGAGTTACTATCTTGACATTTCCTTACTTTGAATAAATTTTTAGTCAATATAAATATGACCTTCAAATAAAAATTGCAAAACACATTACAATTTTTTTTCTAAAAATCCTAATTTAGATAAAACCATTCAGAGTTACTCACTTGGACCAAAGACATTGACTATCTCGTTATATAATATACAAAAAAGTCAAACATGCTAACATGTCTATTATTAGCTCTGATAGATATGTGGTGAGGTTATACGATAGTAGAGGCGTAGGAGCCTACCTACCTCCAAAAAATGATGGTTGATGTTGGTAGGAGATAGGTGGAGCTTACAAAACAACTTTTGACAGGATTGAAATGACGAGTGTGTTAAAACCAAATTTGGATGTCAAACAAACTACACAAACATCTATGGAATGAATTGACACCAAACCTACCAATAAATAAAAATCATGGAAAGTGGAAAATACATCTCCTTTGACAAGTAACGATGAAGATTGCGAGAATAAAAATATGCATGCTTGAGAATAAAAACACAAGAAAAGTTTTCTTCTGATGATTGTACAACCAATTTGCACCTTGATAGTTTCAGATCTCCTTCTCAAACGCCCACTAGTAGAAATAAGGAAGAGTCGAGCATAATGGTCCTATTAAAGACAAACCATGGAAACTGTGGGATATGATAGCTAACGACCAAGGAATTTTTTCACTGAGGGAAATAGATTTCACCAAAGCTTAGAGGTGATGTAAGGTCATTGATCTTAAGGAATATGACTTCTCTTGTGTAGGTATCGTGGTTCTTAAGTAAACAAATATTGTTAGGGAATATACTCAGAGGCGTTGAAAAGATACATGGATGATTAGGAGTCTAATATAAAGGGATATAATCAACAAAGACAATATTCTAATGAATTTCCAAACAACATGTGATTATTATGATGGATTTCTATAGGAAGATAAGTAAGACACTTCAAGTGCGCCATCCAAGTACAGTGAAAATGTTGGAGTCTAACATCAATTCAAGATTTAGTATTCTTAGAAAATGCTAAACATGATGATTTATCCCTTTTTTTTAATTGTATGTGTTGAATGGTTTGCCAATACAGTATTAGAAAAAATTGCATTTGTTTTGATGAAGAAAAGAAGATGAGTCTCCCTTCTTTCTCATATTTCTAAATCTAGGATCCAAACTATATCATTGATAATAATAGGAACTGAACATTATGTCAAGAAAAAGTTTGATTCAAAGGGAGAGGAAGAGAGAAATTAGAATAGAAATATCATTTGAATCGTCGATCCTCAAAAAAAGAAATAAGCAAAGTTTCATCCTTGAGTGAAAAATGGGAAGTTCATGGAAAACATATATAATGACGACACCATCATCATGGTTGATTATCATAAGATAAACTCGAACTCATATTTGATTGGGTATCACTATTGATTCAAGTTGATGTAAGACAAAACTTGAATTAGTGTGATTGAATCCCTAGAACTAATAATAAGTCAGAATAACTAAGATACCCAAAATAGCCAAACCCTAACTAGAGGTTTCATAGAAATTAATAACCCATAATACTTTAGTATATAAGTCATGATCAAAGATAGCATACCTCACACTAGTGAGTTTGGGACATGCATCAGTTTTCATTTAATATACACACACTTTTCACCTATATTTACATGTCACAAACTTTTATCAAAATTAACCAACACACCATGCCAGGTAATGGATCAAAACACATAAAAGTAAAAAATAGACAATCCCATCATAATTCCATAGGTGGACGATCCCGAGTTTAGGACAAAGTTACGGGAAAAAAGTGACCAACTTCACAACCTCTTGGATAAATGGAGCACGCCACTACCACCATTTCCAATACCAACACCACCATTATCACTATGAACATGCATGCTACTCCCAATGAAAACCATATTGGGTTCATCTTCATGGATCTTTTCTCCCACAAAAATATGTTATGGGTCATACATCCATAAATATGTTAAGATTACTCTTTCACTAGTTAATTTAGGTTTTAACTGTGCTTTACTCAATAATAATTATTTGAATAGAGGTGTTTTTTAGTATGTATTGCACATGTCCCTTCCATCTTAGAATACCTACACACAACATGTCCTTGATATTAACCGTCCTAATTTTATTCCTTATGTAGTCATTTTTTCTCATCCAATCTTTCCTTTTCTTCTCACACATACATCTTATCATGCTCATTTCTTCCATATTCATCATGTTGAGACTTTGTTTCTTTTTAGACCAACATTTACTCCTATAGAGCATGGGCAGGTGTATGCATGATCTATAGATCTTAGTTTTATTCTGAGATTTATCTTATACTAAGATACTATTTCATTTGGACTTCTTCATTTCAACCATCCTAATGGGATCACTATTAAAACTTTCACTCAAGTATAGCATGTCATTACACACAATACAAAATGAAATCTATAAACCTATTAGACTTCATGATCCACTGTTCAAATGCATTCTCACAATCCAAATACCACAAATGACATTCTGCACTGACACTACTATATGACATTTAGTGTCTTATGTGATTATGACTATAATGAAATATCCACACTAGAGCATCATCTATAATTGTAGTTAGGAATGGACATTCATTAATGATGCACGAACTGACAATCCAAATTTTGTTGTCTTTTTCCCAGAAAATAAGGCTAAGAATATTATTTACAATGACACAATGTTGTTTTGGGTCAAAATTGTTGTAGATTTCTAGAAAAAGAACTATTGATGGCCATGATATGATACAATTTAATTATCACTAGTCGTAATTGAAGATAACATTATAGGGGCATGGGCCTCAATGACAACATTGAACAAAAATTCATTGACCTTGCATGGTTTAGGATTTATTAAGAGGGTAGAAGGATCCATGGGAAAATTGAAGACCAAGCTCCACAAAAACCCAATACGATGTGATCAAAATTGTAAAGGAGGTGTTGTTGTCTTCTTCCTTCCCTCTTCTTTTAGTAGTCAAGCCTCAAATAACTACGGTGGCTGATGACTACTCTTTGCTCCTAAATAAGAAACTAGGTATGCTTCCCCTATGAGTTGGTTGATGGCATGATAAAAACAATTAGAATATCAGTATAATGAGTGTCGAGCTTTCCAATTACATGTTAAATGTTTAATTTGTAGAAGAAAGAAAAAAGGGAAGAACAATAATATATTTTCTAAGGAATGATAAATTCCAATCAGAATATTTGAGAATCAAATATAGTTATTAAGCACAATTGAAATTAAAACAATAAGAATGTCGCCACTTCATTACTAATAGAGAGAGTTGAAATGTACAACCATCCAATGTACACTAAATCATTATGGCACTCAAGGAACAACACTTTCTGGGCCAAGTGAACTAATAGGTCCAAAGGTTCCTCTCATAGTAACTACCTAACTAACACTTACTTATTAAGCACCATGTGCACTTTGTTTCTCGATACGAAACTCCATTTTGAATTAGAAACAAAGCACATAAATGATGCAGTCCATTTTATTCTGTCACTTCAATCTACATTCAATATGAATAGACTTGAAATTTCACAATACACTCAATCATTATAACATTATACAGAATTCCATTGAAGTTGTTGAAAAAATACAAGAATATTAGTGTAAATATCATGGATTCATTCCCCTCAATGTTCAACAATGTTATTTCTAGAGACAACAAACAATAGACCATACTTCCATCTATAATGAGGGTATTAGTGGAAAATAACATTTTGCAAAACTCATATAAACTGATATATACATGTTATCCCAAATGCATGTGGCACATGTCATTGTATGGAGTCTAAAATTTAAGAAGTTATAGGTTTGAGGTAAAATTAGTTATATAACTTTTGCACTTGGGAAATAAATAAACCTAATCATCTATTAGGAATGGATATTTCCAATCAAGAAGATCCAACATCATTTATGAAACACATCTTCAGAAGGAATTTTTGTTATATGAGTGAACACTATAGTACTAGAAACTCATGAATGAATCGTATGACCAAATTGCAAACCCCAAAACACTATCTCTAGCAATTGACATGGATAGACGCAACTTAGCCACACACTTGGGTCTTTTCAAATCTATAAAATCCAGTTGGACACTATCTGAAACAAAAGTGCAAGAGCATAGACTCATGAGTAGAAAAAAGATGGCAAGTCAGGGTTGAACCCAAGGGAGAGTGGGGTCACTAGTTCTTAGTTTGTTAGGGATTGGTTCCTAATGCCGAGTATAGGGTTGAAGTGTTTAATCTTTCATTTTGAGTTAAACTTGAGTGGCCAAACAAGCAATAAGATAAGATAAAGAACAAAACCTTGATTAACTCTAGACAAGTTAGGTTAAATTAACAAAGCAAGGAAGGGAAATTAGACAAATGCAAAAAATAAATATCTACACTAAAGACTAAACAAGCAAAGCAATGCTAGTTAACAACCAAGGATGGAAACTGTAATGCCCCTCCAAGCACATACATGAAAGTGGAAGGAGACCTCATGTTGTCCATAACATGGGTCACTTGGCTCAGAGGAACATTACAAAACATGATATACATTTCAATAAGATAAATGAAACACCATGCATTCAACTCAAAATTATAGATTCATACATTATTCATGGAAGGGAAAGACATAACTATATCATCTGATATCAAAACCTAATACATGTAGGCTGAGAAAAACTAAAGCATAAACTGTCTTATCTTGATCTCAAGTCTAAAATGTATAAACTAAGCAAATCTAAAACATGGAAAGATAAACTAGACTAGAGGATCTATTGAGTGGTAGATGGCACCCCACCAAGCTAAGGCCTTCCTTGAGTCAGCTACCCTTGATTGCTCACGTCAGTTCCCTCTTGCTCCTTGATCTAGGGACATCTCGTCCCATGGCCATGTGAAAGAAATCATCAACATCAGTAAGCGGCATTATGCATGTTATAAGAACTGAAAATAAACATATACTTGAACTAAAATAAACTTGACATAACTTGGCATTACAAATTCTCATTACGCATTAATCTTCATTACATCAATGAATTAAGCACATCATTATATGCATTCTCTCCTCACTGCCCACATGGGGCACATCATGCTCGGAAAGCCCATCATTGCTAGGAAGCCCATAACGACCATAAAGGTCCATCATTTTGAGAAACATATAACAAGTTACTTAATTCTCTTAACTTAACATTAGCATCATTGTTCTTATCTTGCCATCAATGTAAATTGTCCTCATCCAATAATTTCACCAAAGTGCTCATCAGGCCGGTTAAGGCTCATCTTAGTTGCACCAAAGTGCTCATCAATGTCATAAAGACAAAATAACATAAAGAGAAACAATTTACAACTTAAGTGCATTATCTTAATCATCATGGGATTTCTCCCTCTTAATCTTGACATTAACATTACATGATTTTCATAATTCTTTATTCAACTTCTTAATCATTGCATAAGCATAACATTAAACTAATTAACATCAGTGATAAGCATATGAATTTATGGACATAACAACAAGCATATAATCAAAGGCATAATCATTATCTTGATTCCATTCATTAACATGAAATTCTAAAGCATAATCTTAAATCATACATAGCAAGCAACTCACACAAAATACATATGCATAATGACATGGCCCGCTTACCTTATTGGAGCAAAACCTAATCTTAGTCTCCCTGATCCTGAGTCAAGTCCTAGGTTCCTAAAATTAATCATGGTTTATATTAATTATCATCTTAATTATATCCTAAACCCTAATTGTCTCATACCTGAAACTTCGTGAACACCAAACTAAAACATGTCTCAAAACCCTGACCATTAGATAGATCTCGAAAAATTGAGCAAAAACCATATATAACTTGTCCCTATACGATCTACCAATCAAAAGTTATGAATTTTCATGCATCGGCCAATCAGAAATCCAGGAAATATATTCATGAAAACAAAATCGATTTAATGAGACCAACATGACCGAGAAACCCATAAAAAGTGTTACATTCGATTAAACATATGGGGGCAAAGTTGTCAATGTCATATCTCTAACAAAGGTCAGCCGATCGATTAAATAAAAGCAAAATTCCCAAAATGCCCTAAGTGTGTGTGTCATAGCAAACGAAGTCCAGAGGGTAGAAAAGGGAAAGTAGCACATTGCTCCTTTGATCCTTGGTCATGCCGTGACCAGGCTCCCTGAAGCAACAGATCGCCATCCCAACTCGTGACGAGAGATAGGTATCATGCTATCAACCTATCCCTTACATTCCTTAGGCTTCTCTGAACTTGGCAAGCCAAGACTCACAACCTACGGTGCCACGAATTCCATTGCCCCAACTTCGGATCACGAGAACAGAGCATTGAACTCCGGTTTCAAAACCACCAAGAAACAAGGCGGAAAAGGTACAACTAAAATCGGGAAACTGATCTAGGGAGGAGGCCGAAGACAACTACACAGGTCTCGTGGTCAACGAGCCACATGTTGGCCCATACGCTGAGTGCCGACAGGAACACTGGTGGTGGCTACAGGTCCCGGCAGTTGGGAAGGATCCACGTCAAACAAACACTGCGGAATCGAAGAACAAGAGTCCAAGACGCTCACCTATGATTCAATTTGTCGAGGGTGACCGAAGGACGCCGGGGCAAGGTGAAGGTTGCCGGAGGTGTAACCTGAGTAGGCAGTGACGGTGTAGGGTACAAGCGATTAAATTGAGAGAATAGGATGGTTGTTCTAGGGCTATCAGATGTTTTAGAACATCTTTATATAGATTTCGTGCGCTGGCGAGACCTCTGCAAAGCAATGGCGGTGAAGGAGTCCAAGTCCGATTGGGCGTTTCTCAAAAGGGCACCAAAACCCCACGAACCAGGGACCATTGGGTTTGTGGTTTGCTCCCGGTCTCGATGGCGAAGGAATCATCAAAAATTGTGGTCTGAGTAGGGAGAACCGAGCCGGAGAAGCTAGCGCCAGAGACCTGCCTGTGCCTGGTCTCCTACCCGAGGTAGGAGACGGGTCCAGCGGCACCCGATGGGCATCCAACGGCCCAGAACAAAACCGAAAACCAGAGAGGCCGCGTGACACAAAAAAAAGGAAACTTAGGCGGATAAATCAAAATATCACTGAATAAATAACCCAAATTATATGTTAACTTCCCTAATGGATTTGAAGGGTCAAACAAAGTCCGATTAGGCTCAAATTTTTACCATAAGCTAATTAGAGGGTCTAGAATCTCTCTATACAATTGGATTTTCATTTTGTTGCTCGTTCGTTCATCAATTTCATGTAGGTCGCTAATTTAATACATGCATTATATAAATGTGACATTGATAGAATTATCATTTATTAAATGACTATTTGAGACAAAGCTAGGTTTATCAGATTATTTCATCGTACATTGGACTAAGAGGTCCCATAAAATTCTAGTTTGTTGGATAAAAGCTTAAACTTGGAAACTAGGGTTTCACATTAAGGTACATTAATAAATCTAGGATTTTGAGGATGTTACTATTCTACCCACCTTAAATAAATTTCGTAAGATAAATGAAACACCATGCATTCAACTCAAAATTATAGATTCATACATTATTCATGGAAGGGAAAGACATAACTATATCATCTGATATCAAAACCTAATACATGTAGGCTGAGAAAAACTAAAGCATAAACTGTCTTATCTTGATCTCAAGTCTAAAATGTATACACTAAGAAAATCTAAAACATGGAAAGATAAACTAGACTAGAGGATCTACTGAGTGGTAGATGGCACCCCACCAAGCTAAGGTCTTCCTTGAGTCAGCTACCCTTGATTGCTAACGTCAGTTCCCTCTTGCTCCTTGATCTAGGGACATCTCGTCCCACGACCATGCGAAAGAAATCATCAACATCAGTAAGCGGCATTATGCATGTTATAAGAACTGAAAATAAACATATACTTGAACTAAAATAAACTTGACATAACTTGGCATTATGAATTCTCATTACACATTAATCTCCATTACATAATGAATTAAGAACATCATTATATGCATTCTCTCCTCACTACCCACATGGGGCACATCATGCTCGGAAAGCCCATCATTGCTAGGAAGCCCATAACGACCATAAAGGTCCATCATTTCGAGAAACATATAACAAGTTACTTAATTCTCTTAACTTAACATTAGCATCATTGTTCTTATCTTGCCATCAATGTAAATTTTCCTCATCCAATAATTTCACCAAAGTGCTCATCAGGCCGGTTAAGGCTCATCTTAGTTGCACCAAAGTGCTCATCAATGTCATAAAGACAAAATAGCATAAAGAGGAAAAATTTACAACTTAAGTGCATTATCTTAATCATCATGGGATTTCTCCCTCTTAATCTTGACATTAACATTACATGATTTTCATAATTCTTTATTCAACTTCTTAATCATTGCATAAGCATAACATTAAACTAATTAACATTAGTGATAAGCATATGAATTTATGGACATAACAACAAGCATATAATCAAAGGCATAATCATTATCTTGATTCCATTCATTAACATGAAATTCTAAAGCATAATCTAAAATCATACATAGAAAGCAACTCATTCAAAATACATATGCATAATGACATGGCCCGCTTACCTTATTGGAGAAAAACCTAATCTTAGTCTCCCTGATCCTGAGTCAAGTCCTAGGTTCCTGAAATTAATCATGGTTTATATTAATTATCATCTTAATTATATCCTAAACCCTAATTGTCTCATACCTGAAACTTCGTGAACACCAAACCAAAACATGTCTCAAAACCCTGACCATTAGATAGATCTCGCAAAATTGAGCAAAAACCATATATAACTTGTCCCTATACGATCTACCAATCAAAAGTTATGAATTTTCATGCATCGGCCAATCAGAAATCCAAGAAATATATTCATGAAAACAAAATCGATTTAATGAGACCAAGATGACCGAGAAACCCATAGAAAGTGTTACATTTTATTAAACATATGGGGGCAAAGTTGTCAATGTCATATCTCCAACAAAGGTCAGCCGATCGATTAAATAAAAGCAAAATTCCCAGAATGCCCTAAGTGTGTGTGTCATAGCAAACGAAGTCCAGAGGGAAGAAAAGGGAAAGTAGCACATTGCTCCTTTGATCCTTGGTCATGGTGTGACCATGCTCCCTGAAGCAACAGATTGCCATCCCAACTCGTGACCAGAGATAGGTATCATGCTATCAACCTATCCCTTACATTCCTTAGGCTTCTCCGAACTTGGCAAGCCAAGACTCACAACCTGCGGTGCCACGAACTCCATGGCCCCAACTTTGGATCGTGAGAACAGAGCATTGAACTTCGGTTTCAAAACCACCAAGAAACAAGGCGGAAAAGGTACAACTAAAATCGGGAAACTGATCTAGGGAGGAGGCCGAAAACAACTACACAGGTCTCATGGTCAATGAGCCACATGTTGGCCAAGACGCTGAGTGCCGGCAGGAACACTGGTGGTGGCTACAGGTCCCGGCAGCTGGGAAGGATCCACGGAAAACAAACACTGCGGAATCGAAGAACAAGATTCCAAGATGCTCACCTATGATTCAATTTGTCGAGCATGACCGGAGGACGCCGGGGCAAGGTGCACGTTGCTGGAGGTGTAACCTGAGTAGGCGGCGGCGGTGTAGGGCGGAAGCGATTAAATTGAGAGAATAGGATGGTTGTTCTAGGGCTATCAGACGTTTTAAAACATCTTTATATAGATTTTGTGCACTGGCGAGACCTCTGCAAAGAAATGGTGGTGAAGGAGTCCAAGCCCGATTGGGCGTTTCTCAAAAGGGAACCAAAACCCCACGACCCAGGGACCATTGGGTTTGTGGTTTTCTCCCGGTCTCGATGGCGAAGGAATCATCAAAAATCATGGTCTGAGGAGGGAGAACCGAGCCGGAGAATCTAGCGCCAGAGACCTTCCTGTGCCTGGTCTCCTACCCGAGGTAGGAGACGGGTCCAGCGGCGCCTGATGGGCATCCAACGGCCCAGAACAAAATTGAAAACCAGAGAGGCCGCGTGACACAAAAAAAAGGAAACTTAGGTGGATAAATCAAAATATCATTGAATAAATAACCCAAACTATATGTTAACTTCCCTAATGGATTTGAAGGGTCAAACAAAGTTCGATTAGGCTCAAATTTTGACCATAACCTAATTAGAGGGTCTAGAATCTCTCTATCCAATTGTATTTTCATTTTGTTGCTCGTTCGTTCATCAATTTCATGTAGGTCGCTAATTTAATACATGCATTATATAAATGTGACATTGATAGAATTATCATTTATTAAATGACTATTTGAGACAAAGCTAGGTTTATGAGATTATTTCATCATACATTGGACTAAGAGGTCCCATAAAATTCTAGTTTGTTGGATAAAAGCTTAAACTTGGAAACTAGGGTTTCACATTAAGGTACATTAATAAATCTAGGATTTTTGAGGATGTTACAGAAACTACCTTAGTAAGAAAAGAAGAACTACACTAGAAATTGACTGAATCGGGCAAGCAGAAGAAATCACAAAGATACACTAACTATTCTAGCAAGGTCTAGATACCGTGAATAAGACAAGAAATTGATTAAGAAAGTATGGAATCTAATTATGTTAACACTAGCAATGCAAGTGAGAAATTATGGTTTCAAGCAATTAATGGAAGTATGGGATGTTTGGGGTAATTTGAGTCTGTTGGGGATCATAACATGCAAACATTAATCATCCACTTAAATTATCAAGCCAAACAAGAAAATTAGATGACAAAGAATTTCCCTAAACTACTAATTGTCCATGCATGGAATAGGGAGTGTATAGTGGAGATAGCTCCTACCACCCACTATCAAACCTAAGAGACTCATTTGATTAGGGTTTAGGTGAAATTCAACTAAGATATAAAAAGTATAGCTTTAGATGATGGAAGCACTTACAATAGTTGGGGGAAAGGGTAATAATGGAGGGTGAAGATGAGAATTTTACACCTAATATCGCCTCCCATCTAGACTTTTCAGTAACTTTAACCCTAAAGCACTAAATTTCTCCAAACTAGCTACTTAGATCTCACACTTAGGAACAAGAGAGTGGATAGATACTTAGGAAGATGGATAGCTAGGCAGGGATCCAGTAGTTGGACCTAGAAACAAATCCCAAAATAGCTACATATAGGCCATTTCCACTAGAACCTAGATCTGTTCAAGAACAAGCCAAAAAGTAACCTATGGGAATTAGATACAAGTGAACATAATTATTAAAAAACGAAATCATAGAGTTTACACACTATTTCCCCCCAACATAGTATCAATTTCACATTTTTGACCCCGAACAACCCACCTAGGGGCCTTAGCTACTCATAATACATGAAATGGAGAAAGATGAATGAGTAGAATAGTAAACTTAATAGATTCTTGGTGAAAACGCTGCCTTCTTCACCTCACACTATAGATGCATAAAATCCTTGCTCCATGATGTATGGATAACATGGAAGGATGGACATGAATGATCAAAACCCTAGAAAACTAGGATTTCTAGGTGGAAGAAGGTGAAAATGGAGAGGAGGTGGGTGGAAATGAGTAGGTGGTGGCTTTGATTCTTGGATTAGATAACCTTTATCTCCTAACCATCACAAATGGTTATACAGTGGCTTGGGAAGCATAGGATTGAGTGAGGGTAAGTAGTGAAATGATATATGGGAAGTAGTAGGGTTAGGGTGGCAACACATCCATTCTATGAAGAAAGATCGTGGTGGTGGAGTGGTGGAACATTCATGTTGAGGAGGAAAGACCATGGTGAAAGTGGGAAAATGTCAGGGGATATATGGATTTTTGAGGGATAATAAAAGGACTATAGGGGTCGTTAGGTGGAACAACCATGTTCGACAGCATGATCGTGATGGGGGCTTTGGGTGTCGGTCAGTCTCTGTGACATGATCCTACTACACACTTGGAAGCTTATATGTGCTAGGTGGAACAACTATGATGGGGTCCTCTTGGCACGACTATGATGGCCAGTGCAACCATGCTGGCCAGTACAATAGACACAACCATGTTATTGGCATTTACTTGACCTACTTCTTCACTAGATTTTAATGTGATTATTATCTTGGTAGCATGACTGTTCTATGGTACCAAGGTCAGACTAAGGGTCTTCTAGTGCACTTTGATCTTGAATTTGGTTATTTGATGCTCTTTGCCTTAGCTTGATCCTTGACCATCATGTGTAGGGTGAGACAGTTCTTGGAATCTATTTTGTCTCCTCTGAGGTGAAGAAACCCTAAGATCCTCCTCCTTCTATCCATTCCATTCAAAGCACAATCTAAGTGACTAAAAAGCATGCAAAAAGATCCATAAGTGCATTTCATAATTAACCATATATTAAAATAAATATTATTTATTGTAACAAGTTAAAATTTGATTAAAGGGTCAAATGGAACACAATGAAACCCTAAATCAGGTATGCATCACCTAATACATTAGACATCCAATGTCATTAATTATTAATGTCAATGATGTGGGTAATTGTAGCTCCTACATTAGGGAGGAACACTTTGAGGGTAGAGCCACAAAATTTTTGCAGATATGCTTGTGACTTCATAAAAGTACATCTAGTCATTTCTCTTTTGTCCATTCTAGATTCTTATAGCATTTTTGAAAACTTTACTTCAATTCAACTCAAACAAAGTCTGATGTGTATTTTTTTTCTCATGACCACTGGCCACTACATCATTCAAGAAGTGGTTTCAACCAAGGGTTGTTGTTGTTGTTTCTTTTTCATTGTTCTTAGTTGTTGTTTGCTATTAGATGAGCAAGCATCATATCTTCACAAATCAGTTATCTGGAAGCTTTTAATATGTACTCATGAAAGAAATCCATGCTCACTACTAGGCATGCTGAAGTTAGCCCTTAGCTTTAAGGGTGTGGAGGTATAGGGTCAAGAGAATTTTCTATGGAAATAATAACATCATACTAATAGCGTAACTTAGAATCTTCAGTGGCAACTACATTTTCCACCCACTCTCGATATTAGCCTTCAAAAAGCATGTTTCCCCTCCAAATTTTTTGTATGGAAATTTACATAGGAACACTCTTACTTAACTTTCTAATGGGATATTGGCTGTGAAGATCTTATTTTCAATAAAATTCTATCATCAACACCCTTCTAACTCTAATGCAAGTTGCTTTCTCAAATCAAATGTTCATGGAAGTCAATATGTTGCTTCTGCTACTTTGGCTCACATGATTCATGTTCTAAACATAATAGTAGCCCACTTTGTGGAGTTCATTGATTACAAAATTCTATACTAGACCTCATATTGTAGTGAGAATTGGTCATGCTATAGAACCTAAGAGAGTTGAGTTTTTCATAAATATGTGAAGATTGGCTTTAGTCATGGGTTGTGAAGGAATTGAAGATAAGTTATCTTCTCACTCATAAAGGTTGTTACTTGTTACATGAAGTTACTATCACATTTTGATCCTTGCTTATGAACAAATACTATGACTTATTACATAACTAGGCTAATTTAGTTGTACATAACCAATATAAGAGTTGTATGAGCATGATTTTTCCCCTTAATTTTCTTTCCTTTACATATTCTAATCTTGTATGGTAAAAGAGTACTGAAAAAGGTCTAAAGATCAGTCATTGTACAATAAATAGTTTTTTTAATCTATTTTATTAGCAAATAATGAAATTTGAGCTATCATCGTAGATCCTTGTCGTTCTTTTTTCCCTATCAATTCCCTACCATGTGCTTTTTCTAATGTTTATTTCAAATATTAGAGAAGTTTCTTGTAGAACTTTATTACCTCCTAACAACATATGACATCTATCTATTGATTAATCAATTCCATGTCTATTTTGCATGATGCAGGAAAATTGAGATCCAAAAGACGTATTGTTATAGCGCTGATAGGTAAATATACATGTCATTCAGAAATGTATTACAATTAAGCTATATTACTCATAAGTCCTTTGTCTCAAGCATTAAAAGTGTCTAAGAAAAGAGTTAATGAGAAGAAACAACAATAAGTATTCTTTCTACCTTATTTTCTTGCACATATGCATAACTCGGTGATAATTTTATATATCCTTGATTTTTTTTGGTGCTACACTTTTTGTAGGATTCTTCATCCTCTTAATTATGTTTGGCATCTTGGGCATATGTTTCTATTTTAGACGCTTGAAGATGAATCGAATGGATGAGACCGCATTGACATATAATCAGAAATTGGATATTGTCCTAGCACCACTGGCATTGATACGATACAAATATATAGATGTCAAAAGGATGACAAACTCATTTGCTGAAAAACTTGGGAGAGGTGGTTTTGGTACAGTATATAAAGGAAAGCTTTCAAATGGGATTTCAGTTGCGGTAAAGGTACTAAGTGACTCTAAAGGAAGTGGAGATGACTTCATCAATGAGGTTGCTTCAATAGGAAGAACAAACCACATCAATGTTGTTGGTTTACTTGGATTTTGTTTTGAAAGAACAAAGAGAGCTCTTGTGTATGAATTTATGCCAAATGGTTCTCTAGAAAAGTTCCTTTTCCATGACAACTCTGAAGAAGTGTGTCTAGCATGGGATGATTTGTTTAAAATTTCATTAGGAATTGCCAAGGGGTTGGAATATCTACACAAAGGTTGCAAAACTCGAATAGTACACTTTGACATAAAACCTCACAATATTCTTCTAGATGAGGATTTTATTCCAAAAATATCAGATTTTGGCCTGGAAAAGTTCTGTCCACACAAGGAAAGTGTCATATCAATTGATTTTGCTAGAGGAACAATTGGTTACATCGCACCAGAGGTTTTTTCAAGGAATTTTGGGACTGTTTCAAGCAAGTCTGATGTTTATAGTTATGGAATGATGATTTTGGAAATGGTTGGGAGAAGACGAAATGTAGACCCACGGGCTGAGAAGTCAAGTCAAGTCTACTTCCCACATTGGGTTTACGATCACTTACAACAAGATGAAGAGCTAGAAGTATGTGGCATAACAATAGAAACCCAAGAGATTGCAAAGAAGATGATTATTGTTGGACTGTGGTGTATACAAACAAACCCTAATTCAAGGCCTATGATTGGTAGAGTGGTTGAGATGTTAGAAGGAACTTTTTCTAGCTTACCTATGCCTCCCAGGCCATATATATGCTCTCCCCCTAGATCAAAGCATGGTGATTCAATCTTGTCATCCTTAGTTAACACAATGTCAACCTCTGAACACAATGTTTGTTGATCATTGTTATTTCTAAACCGACAAATATACACATTATGAACTATTTTTGGTCTAATATTTGTGGTGAAACATTGTTATAATATTATTTGATAAAGACTTGAAAATGATGGTAGCTAGTGAAGTATAAAAGTTGAACAATCATGCATAGTTGTTTTAATAACTTATTATCTCTCCCCCTTCTTTCTATTATTCATATTGCTATAAGTATTATCAAACAAATCTTGGTTTTTAGATCTTATCTAAGTGAATCTCATCACTTGAAGGAATATCTTGCTTCTGTGTCATTCACCATGTCTTCAATTTCTATTTTCAAACTTGACTTGGTTTGTTGAGCCATCACTTAGATATATCAAGTGCATTAGAAGGGGATAAAATTAATTTTGACCTTTTCTTTTAACATGGATAATACAACCATAGACTCGGAAAAAAAACCTTAGTCCATCACCAAGTTGGCTTCTCTTATATTTATTTTCACCCTCTAAATGGAAACATGCCTTATTATATATCCCTTAACCTTAAGCTCATATCATAAATATTGGAATTTTTACTTATTGAGTTATCTACAAAATGTATTGGGTGTTGCAAATATGAATGCTGGACTTTTTATCTTCATGATTCATCATTTGAAGCTTAATTATTATAGATTCTATATGTAGAATTACAAACACATACAAATGTACATATACAACACATATACATACATTTATATAACTGTATATATAATAATATGTATATGTAATATTGTAATGTATATATGATGTCATGATGACATCACCACATCAATTTGTTTGACTTCATCACTAGAAAAAGATTTGAGATGAGGACAATTTGTGAAGACAATTTTTGAGATATGTCTAAAATCTCAACATAATGAAATAAGTAACATAACAATTGTTTTTACCACAGAACCAAAAATATACATATGCTTTTTTATGTACATTAATATTTCATGACTTGATATATAATTTGATCTTAAATCGGTATATATATTGACATTGTATATTATGTCATGTATCCATCATATAAATCATATACCTTTTTTATTACCCATGTTGCATAAATCTCTTTTCTAATGATGTACTATTCATCTCGCTCAAATATCCTCCCCACCCTCCTTCTTTCCCGTTCACTCAAGGTAGTGTATGAATCACTTGGTGGAACCTCTAACACTACAATTTTCTTATCACATAAGTGGAAGATTTTTTTTCCCTTTACTGGGAGTGTTACAAACATGATATACATAACAATAATAATAGAAAAAATCAATAAAGACTAGCATAAAAATTCAATTCTCATAAATTCATAGGAATGAAATCTATAACATCATCATGTACAAAAGAAACTTGATACAATGATACTACTTTATACAAATCTCATCTCAAATCTAGAACCGTGCAGATGGTGCCCCACCAAGCAAACCTCCTAAAGTTGTCACTGCATCATCTTGTCATGACTATCTCTTAAAATTCCGTACATATGTACGTCCTCTTCCCAGCCTTGCACAAAGGGAAACCTAGGTTAGAGTAAGTGGCATTAAAATCTTAATATGATGAATATAAATATGATATAAATGAAATGTGAACTAAGATTTGAAAGTTGTAAACTTATAATGAATTGATATGTCTTTTATTTATGTATTTTATCTAATTTTTTCCACTATTATACGATAAGTCCTACTGAATTAGGGTATCTACACCATGAATTGGTATCGAAGTACCTCTGAATTGGAACTACATGCCTCTGAATGTCACTGAGGTGTCTCTGAATGGGCATGACTACACCTTGAATTGGCACTGAAGTCCTCTGAATTGGAGTAAAAACTCCTCTCAATTGGCAATAGATGTATCTGAATCACCCCGAGACTAACTGAATGAGCAGTTATCATATAATGTCTTATGTGAAGGTTTTGACATATCTTATATATGAACTTATCGAATTCTAAATCTAAACTTGTCTTATACTAAAATTGAGTACTGATATCTGAACTGAATTCTGTTTTAAAATTTATATTCTTAAATTCTAAACTGAATCTAAATCTGAATCTGAGATCTGATACACTTATAAATTAAATTGATCTAGTTTAGAAGTTCTTATTACATGAAATCTCAAAATGTGATTTAATATGATCTTTCATTCAAATATAGAATATCTAAAATCTGAGTCTAAAGGATTGAGAAAAATAAACTAAATTGAATATTAAAAATACTATCTGAAGGTAACTTAAGTACCAAAAATCTAAAACATGATAACCTCACAACACACTTAATCTGAATAAAATATGATCACTCTAAGTATCATTGATCATGAAGTAAGTATGAAATATTGAATATCTAATAGTAACTTATTCTATAAGTTTCTTTGTGGAAAGTTGTAGGAAGGATCATAATAATAATAATAATAATAATAATAATAATAATAATAATAATGAAATTCAATGGATATGGCCCACTTACCTCTTATAACAGAGATATCCTTAAGGTAGTCGTGATTCCTTGCTCCATGATTGAATCATCGAGACATCTTAAAGTTTTAGGAGTCATGTGTATACCCATTTTTTATAAAAGCCCAAATCAAAGAAATAATTATATATCCCACCTCGTAGCTTTGTTTGATCCCAAAGTTTGACATAAATACTATATTATCATCATCTTTACATGAGAAAGATTCTAGGTAAAAACTAACTGGATAGACACTCCAAATATGTCTTTTAAATAAATACAAGATAATTACTAACATAACTACCTAGTCTACTAGATATATCAAAATCATTTGAAATTTCACTCGTAACCTTATATTTTCAATTATACATAAACTACTTATATTTTGAGCATTTATTATGAGTGTAAAATACTCCATCACCAAATTTGTACTTCAAGGACCCATTTATGAATTTTAATTGGCCAATTTAGGCTTAAATTGATTTCTAGGGCACATGGCCCATTCCTTGGTCTTCTAAAGGATTCACAAATTTAATCATTTTACTAATTATAAAAATTAATGCTTGTACTAATGTAATTCCTCAATTGAAGCTTATATATTATCCATTTGATATATCAAGGTCAAAACTAGGTCTAGAGCTCAAAACAATAACTAGAGTCATCATATTTTCCTCATATCATCAAGTTAAATATCAGATATTCAGACTTTGGGGACATTACAAAATATCCTATATTGCACAAAAGAACCTCTTTGCATTCCTTTTCCCTTATGTTGAAATTGGATGAAACCTTATTGTAACCATAACTAAATCGTATCTTGATCTCATCAACAACTTAATCACGTGCTTTCTAAGTTACAAAAATTAGACTGTGACAGAACCCTTCTCATCAATCGACGAAGCCTTCAAAAATGAGTTGTAGTGGACAATATAGTTATTACAGTGTAACAAAGAAAAATAGATTAAAATAATTTTGATAGTTTAACACAAATATATGAAAAACAACCCCATAGTTAAAATTATGACTAGAAACAAATAAAAATGCATGACTTAGTAGAAATGGACTGTTAGATGGTTTATCTAAAAATGTAAGAAGAATTTGAGATCATCATTCCAGGATCCATGATATAGTAAATATTTAATATACCAAATAAACCAAATATATCAAATCCATCCATGAGAAAATTATTGCTTATTCATCATTATGTGCGGTTTCAAGATACTTGTTGGACCAATATATGCATTCCATATCTATAAATTTACTAAAACAACACCTACTCGTAATCTAATATATATATACAAAAGGATAGAACTTAACAATGAATTCATTTTGACTTTACATAAGAAATTTTGATCAGTAATGTTTATCTAAACAAAAGTTAAAGAACAATGGTGTCATAAGTCAACAAGTCAAGAATCAAATGAGCAAAATATGATTAAATTATAATTATGATTGGGATTAGGATATTTTTCTCAATAATTCTTGATATATTTTCAATGACTTTTATGAAAAAATGGAAAAAGTGAGATTAGACTCCGTCTCTCATACTCTTAAACCCTCCCTATCTCTCCTTATTTCTTATGTATATCATTTCCACAATTTCCCTCACATCTTCCCTCCCTTCTTCCCCCTCTTGATCTCTCTCCTTCTTTCTCCCCCATATACTTTCTGTTCTACATCCATTATCCAATTTTCCCCACTCAGATTTTCCCATTCCATTCTTCTTTCTTTCCTATCACTTAATTTTTCTCTCTAGAAGTACCTATTGTGTGTCCATTTTCCTCTTTCACCAACCGTTCATCTTCTTCACATGGTAACTAGTGGAGGCTATGAAGTGAAGGTGAGGACATGACTTATTAACCAGAAGTGTCTTTGTCACAATTGGAATATGAAATGTATCACATGTGAAAGAGAAAAAGACAAAACAAATTTAAATGTAAACAACACGATTTCTTAGTTGAGAAAACAACAATACTAGAATAAGAACAAGAGAGTCACTTCATCACATTTTCTTGTGCTTTCTCTAATCTTATGACCATTTTGGAGTGCAACATTATCGCAAGAAACTATTACAAGTAACCATAAAAACCATCACCATGGAATATGGATGCCAAAGTACAACATTAAGAAAACATCCTGTCAACAATCATTGATAGGGTATTGTTTATGAAATACATAAGAGAACAATAACTTCACTAAAAATGTCACATTGAAGTGGATCACCAGAGGCACTTGTACCCTACCTCGCATTACCATCAAAAAATGGGAAAATGAGGCAACCTCATCTAACCATTATGGGGTCATACCTCCTACATAAGTCACAAATGGTATAACATAATCATTGAAAATAAGGGCATCAATTAATAGAGGGATTAAAAATTATGTATAATTATTCTTTCATATCTCATCTACTATCTAACTAAAAATGTAATTTGTTATACATGTTTAACATGTTACAACTCTATGTTTGTTGTTAATATGGGAAAACAATATGCATTGATTTGAATAGTTTTCCATTATTAAAGTCAATATTTCTCCACTGGTCAGACTTAAATGATACTAACCATGTACCTCCACATGTGTTTATAATAAAAAAAATGTGTCCATGCATCTTTCCAAATGAAAAATTCAGGAAGACATGTGCACACTAAACAAAACATATGATTCACATGGTTCCACCTAGACTCCATGTGGATAGGTACATCCATGGATGTAGTAAAGAATAATAAACAATGTTATTTAGAGCAGTAGGTAGTAGACGAATAGACAATTGTAACTTTTGTAAGCCCAAAAAAACCCCTTGCACTTTTCGATAGCCAAAGACACTCCAAAAATGTAACGAAGGTAAAATAAAAAGGTGGTGGATGCAAGAAACTAAGAAATTCATCAAAACTCTTCCAAAATAGTTATTCAAACTTAGATTACACTTGATTGTAGAGGAGACACAATACATTCAAGTTTTTAGTGTCACTCAATAACTAATTCAAACATTCAAACCATTGATATTCATAAATATCATATAAATAGACTACATCAAAAGGTTCTGCTCATTTGGAAACTTATAGGTCATGAATCTAAAGACAAAAAAGGTGTACTTTAGGAACATTATTTGTGTTGAGTTTTTCAAAACATGGTTAAGTGTCTTACTATCACCAAAATGAGATCAAAACTTTGTAAACTAGTTAGAGTGTGAGTACATTTATTATAGTTTTCAAACTTCAGTTACAATCATTGTCTTTTTTTGGTGAACCCAGTGAGATCTTCCTTTCTTATTGCTTTATCAAAAAAATATATATAAAGGAGGTTGATAAAATAAACTATACAACCTAATTTTACATGTTCTCTAAGTCATGGAGAATAATGTCCCATATAGTTTGGACCTTCCTACTATTAATAAGGAAGATCCTACTATTACGTTCAATTCAAATATTGTACAAAGAAAAGCAAGCATAGACTTTGGCTCTCCCTGTCAGATTGAGAAGCCCCATTTTATTCTTCGAGCAAGAAATAAACTTCTCAACAAAAGACTCCATTTATGTACTGAGAAAGATCAATTGAAGAATAGGTGACCCAAACTATCTTCATCTACACGACATAGAGGGCACTAGGATACCATTGGATATCCAAAGAGTTAAAGAACCTCAATTGTTACCAATCTGTTTAGAAAGAATTTCCATAGAAAGTTTGAAATTCTCCCGAGCAATAGTCCATACCATATCCAACTTCCCCAATCCACTTTGGGATGCTTCACTCTAGACAATATCTAAAAATTTCTAGGATTAGCCTTATTGAATCCTTCAACACAATAGAAACCTCCACTCTAGTAGAAGGTTTTAGAATAGAATTTAGTTAACTTTTAGGAGCTTCAGTACCTCTAATTTCTAGGAGCTGCCATTCACTAGTATTACTAATACAATAATTTAAATTGCAGCACAAACATTTTCTCATCTGGAAAACAAGTTGAGGGTCTACATTCTACAGAATAGAGGTTTTATTCAGGCATCAAGGATCTAACCATAGAACAAATTTGTTCCCATTACCAATATTGAGAATAATATGATGAAGGAGCTCATCCCTATGTCTCATTAACTTGTTCCAAATCTAGGAACAATTAGCCGTATGATTGACAATCATTATCATTTGTATATTTTGTCATAGTTGTTAATACTAATGTTTCCATAATAATTTTTATGTCATGTAGATATTGACAACGTCTTGTATTTAATATTTCTACATTCTAGTCACACAACATCACCTTTGGATAGTTGATGAACATTGTTCATACTAATTTTATGCCTCAATTGTAAGCATATAATGATTTTAATTTCATTCTTTGTGTGGCAACCTACCACGCTAAAGGAGATTACTCAAAACCAAAGCATGATTGATCCCTAATCAATCACATCACCAAAAGGGTGCATAATTAAAAGTAAATTAAACATCTTAAATATGTCCAAGAACATTTACATGTATGTCCATCATCTTTCATAAAAGAATGTAAAGTACCAAGTTTCTTTACATTTGTCTAGTGACCTCTGCCACAACCTCTATACGAAAGATATTTTCTTCATATTTACATCATGTACAAACATCAGTACACAACCAAAAAAACTTGAGTTAGTGATCATTATATATAGAAATTCCTTGTCTAGAGGTGAGAGTATAGGGACGACTCTAGAACACAATAAACAACTAGCCAACCTTCTCCTCAAAGGATATCCAAAATGCTCCTCCTTACTGTTGTAGGTATGATACCATTGTTGACAATGACCTAAAAGGATGTGGTGACCCACAAGGTGAGACACATGTCCCTAAAATAGATATAACTCTCAACAAAGTCTTTTTCTTACACTAGATTATGTATTTATTAAGATAATATTGCAAAAATGAAAGCCTAATATAATAGTCAAAAGAACAGGAATAACTAACATCATGAGTACAATTGATTTATCTTACATCATTATAAATCACCTAACTATTAAAAAATATAAAAGAAAGGGTTATCATCCAATGTGAGTCATCGCATAACCCCTAACAGATATGATACACGATTGAATTACATATTTTATTAAGCCCTGGGTAGTTTGGGGTGTACCACTCAAAATGCCTAGTGACCGCTACAAAGTCACAATCAGCTTTGTACAAGATCTAGGATAGACAAAATCCTATGATCTCTTCCCCTCAGTCAATTGAGTCCTCCATAGTGAATAGGCAAACTACAATCAGCCCAGTCCGCCCTGGGTATACATGCCACGACACTAGAAACTAGGACATTCAATTCTAAAATCTTATGTACATCATCAATCGTCCTCAATCACCTGTATGTATACACATCCAAGACACGACCTCAACCACTCTCCAAAACCTTGGGATCATGATGACAAGGATATATCCTCCATGCACACGCAATGCTCAATAATATCCAACTCTGAGTATCCCTTCAGGAATAGTCAATTTACTATCTAGCACGTTCTAACATTGGAATAGTTCTACGGTTCAAGGCACAACATGATTAGGGTTTCACTTTATTAGTTAAGCCACTTGGGGAACTTCAAATTACATCATTCAAGTTAAATACAAATCTAATATTGTTTCTATAATATCAGTGGTACATAACAACTCTAGAAGATACAAACATCTAAAACATATTCCTTATCGCAACATCATAGAATACCAGTCCATTGTCATTCATAAAGAGGAATACACCTCCACTAGGGATCAAAACTTAACCAAAGGCCCTTTAGATCATAGAAAAACACTTTCAAGTAAGGAAATCAATATCTTTGACATTTGCAGAGGGTTCAACATGTCACAAGAAAACTTGCTACATTCAGATTTAGTGAAGGGGTTCATTAATCATAAGATTAAGGAAATTTTTAAGAGTAATATATTGGAGATACCTTTAGCATTATAACATAATTTCTCAACCTTTCAAGATAAATAGAAGGTAGAAGTAGTAAACCATCATCATTTAATCATTACAAGAAGGTTCAAAGATGTAGATTAGATTTGTATTACCAAATCAACATATACGGTCAATCCATCCGTTCATTTAGCACACCTAGGAAAATCATAAGATCTTTGAAGGAATTAGTAGAAGTATCATTTCATTGAATTTATCATAACAATTAGTTCATTGGAGAACAAAAAAAAAACCATATGTTCTTTTATGGACTTAAGAAAACCATGGATATATTAACTTAACATAACCATCAGTTCTTTGACTTCATGAAGCCATCAATTCATTTACTTACTAAAGACATTGATTAGTTAACCAAGTAGTGTAATTGATTAACACACTAATTAAAACCATTGTTTCCCACTCTTAACCAAACCATCAGTACATGTGTTATGTAAAGCCATCATTTCTTATACTTAGTGGAATCACCAAATTATAGACTAAGTAATGCCATAATTTTCTACACAAATGAAATTAGTTTTTATACTTGAGTAAAACCATCATTTCTTACTTCCAAAAGAAACTAGTCCAATTCCATTATAGAAGAATGAGAACTCACATGACCTGACGATAGTTTAACAACACACAACTGTCACGTAGATATACAAAATAGTGTATAAAGGATCATCTTTGACCATGTTACCAAATTCTAGTGTAAAAATATACATAGAATAAGTGAAAAGTAGGCAAGAAATAGTTTTAAAGTTATATAACTCACCTCAAGGATGAAGAAGAATGTAAAAACAAAAAAGGTGTCTTAAGAAGAGAAGATGTAACCATAGATTGCACTCCCAAATCTCCAAGATAGCTCCTCTCTCCAAGAACAAGGTGAATCTAGGGAAAAAGAGTGCAGAAAAGGAATTCCTCAATCAAATGCATGAGATCCACCAAAAACACTAGGGTTCCACCCATGGATGAAGTGGTAAGAAGGAGAATAACAAAAAAAACTAGATTAGTGAAGAAGATCTTACATGTGTTAGCAAGGAACTATGATTGAAAGCTCGAAGAAACCCTAGAGATGCTTGATCCAAACCATAGAGCAACATGAAACAAGATCTATCCAAGATTCATCCCCAAGGAACTCTCCTTCCAAAAAATGATGGTGTTAGACCTCTCAAGTAGCAAGGAACAATAACGAGAAAGAAAATATTTCATTTGGAAAAGAGGTGAAGGGCATATATATCCAAGAATAGAGAGGAAGGCAGTCAATGGTTGAAATTTTAACTTTCCATGTGTTAAACCATGAAATCTATCTTTTCCATGCATATCAGAACTCCCAATAGTTCATTCACCAAGGATATCCATAAGTTCATGCCTTGGTGAAATCATCAAGATGTATCATTAGAGTAACCATCAGATTATGCATCATACTTATCCATTTTGCAAATGCCAATCATCCATTAGATTGTGCACTGAATAAGGATGACTATTCTAGTCACAAGCAAAAACCATTGGTTCCTCACTTCAAGGAGAAACCATCAAATCATTCTCCCACATGGTAAAACCATCAAATACTTCACTCACTTTTTGAAACCACTGATTCTAACAATTAGATGAAAATCCATTGAATCTCAACCTATAAGTGAAAAGAGCAAGCACCTGATGATGTATCTAATGATGCATCTAATGCATCCAAAGGTGCAACTATATCAAACATTATGAAGAGTTATATGTATCATAACATACATATGTGAAAATTATAGTTCAAACCCTAGAAAGTAAATTTTTTATATAGGTCCATAGAAGCACACAAATTACAAAACATAAGAAAGCAAAGTCCAAACTAGATCGAATTTAAAACATAGCATAGTCACCAAATATCAAAGAATAAATTAGGGTTTAATTTTAAAAATAAGCACCCAGTTAAGTTAATTAAGCATGTTTAGCCATAAAGTCAGGTGAGGGGTCTTACAGCCATACACCCCTAACAAGGATTTCACCCTTGAATTCCTAAGCAAAAGAGGATGGGTACCTCCTACGCATCTCATCCTATAACTCTGACGTGGCTTCCTACAGAGCACAAGATGCCACAACACCTTCACTAAGGTTATGTCCTTCCTCAACTTCTACACTCACTTATCTAGGAACAACACAAGACCTTCCACATAAGAAACATCCTCATCTATATGAGCCTATACTAGTTGTATTGTTTGCTTTGTATTGGGGTGACATTTCCTGAAAATGGGAACCTAGAAAACATTGTGCAACCTATGCAATTCTGGAGGTAACTCCAACTTCTAAGCCACTTTTCCAACTAATGCCAAGATAGGGTAGGGTCCCTTAAACTTAGGAGTCAACTTACCCTTCTTACAAAACCTCATCACATCTTTACAAGGATAAACCTTGAGATACACAAGGTCTCTGACTTAGAACTCTAACGGTCTATGGTGGTTGTCAACATATGACTTTTTCCTATCTTGAGCTGCCTTCAATAGTTGTTGAATAATTCTATTCTTTTCAATAGTTTGTTGAACTAACTCGAGACCCTAAAGCTAATACTCTCCCATTTCATACCAGCAAAGAGGTAACCTACATCTCCTACCATATAAATCCTCATATGATTCCATGTCAATGCTTCTATGATAGTTGTTGTTGTAGGCAAACTCGATCAGAGTCAGGTGGACATCCAAAATACCAAGAAAATGAAGAACACATGCTCTCAACAGATCCTCTAACATATGAATTGTCCTTTCTGACTAACCATCATTATATGGGTGAAAGGTTGTGTTGAGCCTCAACTGTGTTCCTAGCATTGTATGTAGACTTTCCCAAAACCTACTCATGAACTGAGGACCTCTTTCTGACACTATGGTAACTGGTATGCCATGAAGACAAAATATCTCATCAACATAGACATGTGCCACCTTTTCTGCTATATAAGTTATCTTAATTGGAAGAAAGTGAGCTAGATGACTTTGTCAACTAGTCAACTATCACTCAAATGGAATGATGACCTTGGGCTATCCTGCGAAGGCCAACCAAAAATTCCATGGTTATATGATCCCATTTCCACTATGGAATTGGCAAATTTTGTAACGTCTTTGCATGCTTCTTATGATCTGCATTGACTTGTCGACAAATTGGACACTAGGCAACAAACTCAGCCACATCATGCTTTAGACCTACCCACCAGTACAAATGCTTCAGATTATGATAATGATCCTCCTCAAGTTCCATCTCCCTCAGACCACTGGTGTCAGGAACTATTGTTCTATTGTTGAAGCACATTGTCCTATCATCTAACCACTAGTACATATATGATCTTTGATGTCGGTTGCACAACTGACACAAGCACATAGCAACGTCGGTTATAGAAGAAAATTGAAATATATGAGCAACGACCTACCCAAATAAAAACACGGGTACCACTTTTATATACAATGTCGATTTTTTATAGAGTAATTGACGTCCAATGTGGGTAACGTGAAATACAAAAATTTGGTGCCAAAATTTCCCACCAAAACATTATAGGGTGTGCCGTTAGTTAATTCAAAACCGACACAAAAATTGTTTGCGTCATGCCCCCACATAAAAAATTGCTTGTACCCTAGAGGTCTTTAGTTGCAGTTTCTTACAAACAAACCGATGCAATGCATTTTTAACATGTTTTATCAGTTTTAGCTTGTAGAACTGACACAATAGTTGTTTGCACCATGCCCCCATGCAAAAACTTGCATGTACCTTAAAGGTATGTAGTGTCGGTGATTTAAATTGAACTGACGCCAGAGGTTTCTAGCACAATTCATCGGTTCCTGTTGTATAGAACTGACACAGGAGATTACATTTAGTTTCGGTTTCACTTAGTAACTAACAACCATGTCAAGTTAAGTGATTTTCAACAAAACCCTAGTCCGTCTCCCCCATAATTTGTGCTTGATTACAGTCGCTGGAGACGTGACAGCAAGGACGATTTCCGCCGCTGGAGATGCTGGATACTCCCACCCCGCCGTCAGAGCTGCTAGACGGAGAAGACACCGCTGAAGAAGCAGGGCTGGAGAAGTAGGGCCATCGGAGAAGCGATAGAAAGGGCGATTTCTGCCACTAGAGACTGTAGATACTCCCACCGCACCGCCAGAGCTGCTAGCTGGAGAAGTCACCGCTGGAGAAGCAGGGCCGCCAGAGAAGATGCCTCCAGAGTTACTAGCTGGAGAAGCCAGCCAGAGAAGCGGTGCCAGCCATGACGGAAGGAGCAGCAGACCACTTCAGCAAGAAGCGACGGCCCCCACACAAGTTCCTGGTATCTATACAACCTTCTCCCGAATCATTTTTGGAGTGACATATTGCATGTTAGGAATGGTATATAGATTGAAATGGTATGGTATGCAAAACAAAACCTCCCCTCAACTTACTAGAACCCTACAAACAGTTTATAAGGTGTAACTCAAGACATTAGGTAATTATAGGGATTACATCCACTATAAAAACCTAGTAAACTACCTCAAAAAAAGACCTACTAAATGAACACCATGATCCTACTTGGTAAAACGCAACTTTAAGAACCAATATATCATTATCATAACTTTGTATTTGTTTCGTCTTACTTATTAGTTTAGACCTTTAAAGGGGTGGAGAGTAATTAACTAATAAGTAATCAAACAGATGATTTGAGGATGAAGTAATCAACAAAGGTTTGGAATGATGTGATATTCCAACACTTGGGTATATTCCCTTAGCTAACCTTCATATCATTTTTCTTTTATTTTGGTATAGTTCCATGTTTTCCAATTTAGATGATAATCGCGGTGCTAGGAGTCTAAAAATGTAGTGTTTTGGCTTAATACCTTTTGATAGAATGTTGGTGAAAATTAACTAGCTTAGGTTCATGTAAATGGTTAGAATGCAAATTACACATTCAACAACTTTTATTATCTTCCTAGATCTAGATTTCTAGTATAGTGAATGAGATATAAACTAATATCAAAAGTTATTATAAGTATACAAATGCAAGAATAAAATGCACATTACCTTAATTGACGTATATGTCATTTTATCTAGATCTAGTCACCCCTAGATCCTCAAACAAACACCTAACATGTTCTAATGTCCTAATAACACAATGCATAAACACAATGATGCTATATAAATACAATGATGTATGGGTTATGTCAGACCAAGTCAATTTCATTCAAAATCAGGTTAACAAAGATCAACTCAATTCCATGGTAACAATCATGATCTTAAAATTCAATGACAATAATCAGGTATACAAGCTTTAGGTGTCAACATTCTCTTTTAATGCTGGAACTCTTCCATAGTCCAACCATTTTGACACAAACGTTTGAAGGCGTGAAATGACCTTCTCCTTCTCTACTATAGATCATGAAAAATATGGCCTTAATTTGACCTCATTTGACACAAATAGACCCATTTCAATCATAAATGACTTGATTTTATGATCCTAGGCTTGTTATCCATTTTTTACATGCAATTTAGATTTATCCATGTTTATTACATGCTATGTGTATGTTAGATGGTGTCTAACTGTGAGGTGGAGCAACATGATGAGGAGCATCATGAGGAGGATGATCAACCTGAGAAGGATGATCAACCTGAGGAGGTTGAGGTACAAAATATGGCTGATGCTATTTACATGCAATTTTGATATATTAATGTTTTTTACATGCTTTTTGCATTTATAATGAATGTAGTATGTTTCTTTGTCTATTTAGTCGGTGGAGGATGAGGTACAAAATATGGCAGATGCTGTTAAAAAAAAGGCAATAGCAAGGGGCATTACAATGATGAAAAAATTAGTAGCATTGCAGGGTAAAGGCCCAAAGCTGCACCCTGATTTTACTCCAACAGGAGTACTGATTGGTCCTAATCATAATTCTTTTAAACAATACTTGGGAGTTCTTACTCGTAGCAAGTCGGATATCAATGTACCATGGCGCCAAGTTCCCCAAGGAACAAAAGACTACATATGGAAGGAGCTTGGTGTGAGATATCATGATTTGAAATTCACTATTTAATTTTATTACAATTCTATGAATATTTTCATCTAAATGGATTGAGTATGTATGACTTTTTTGTAGAGCATATTTGAGCTGGATGAAAAGCATCGTAAGAAAGTGATGCAGTGATGTGGAGTTGTATTGAGGAATTTCAGGACCAATCTCACAAGGGAATATATCAATAATGCTAAAGCACAGAAGAATAAATCCACTGAGAAATGGAACTATATTGATCTCGAGAAATGGAACTCATTTGTTGCTTCTTGACGTACTAATGATTTCAGGGTATTAAGCCTCCTTATATAGAATACATTCTTATAACAAACATTAATAATTGTTTTTTGGAATTTGTTATTTATAGGCGCAAAGCGATGCTCAAAGAGAAAGGCGTGCAAAGAACGTGCACAATCATACGATGGGCCCAGGTGGGTATGTCAAGCTTAAAGAGAAGCTGAAGATGACTTATTCTCAGACTACTACTCTTGGGACTGGAGATTCCTCTACTTCTCCTGCTCCTAATACTCCTAGTACTAGATCATTTCCTCGCCATGATGTGTGGTTAGCTGGGAGGATGAATAAAGATGGAGAAATAACCAACCCTGCAACAATAGTGGTGAAAGAGAAATTGGTGAATGAAACATGAATTCAATGCTTGTTAGATTCTATTTCACCAATATTTGTTATATTTTACTTATCAATTTACTGCTAATGATTTTTAGGCGGAACTAGTCACGTAAAAGAAAGAAGTCAAATTCACCCCTGTGGGCACAAATGATGAATTGATAATTGCTCTGGGTAAGCCAGAGCATCCAGGATGTGTTAGAGTTGCTGGGGCTGGTGTAGGTATAATAGCCTACTTCAGTCCTCAAGAGGTAATGTTCCTCCGAGCCAAGTGACCCATGGTATGGACAACATGAGGTCTCCTTCCACTGTCATGTATGTGCTTGGAGGGGCGTTACAATATGGTATCATAGTAATGAGTAGATGGCCACTAAGCTAAAGATTAACATGTTCTAACCCTAGGTGTACCTTGTTTTCTAGATGGCTCCTAAGAAGTCTGATAAGGGAAAGGATAGGGAAGATGGTTCTAGCTCTTCAAGTGAGGGAAGTGGATCGAGAAGAAACCCTAAGGAAACCCTGGAGGAATTAGTCCAACTGCTCACCAATGCCCTAGGACAAGGACAACGTCAACCCAGACACCATGAGATGACCTTGGTGGATTTCTTGAAGATCAGGCCCGACTCCTTTGCTGGAGAAGGAGAGGATGATGTCATCATCAAGGGAGAAGAATGGATTATGAGCAGGGAGCATTGTTTTCATGACCAGGACTGCCCTCAGCAGTCTAGGGTTCGCTTTGCCACCCACATGCTGAAGGGAGCAGCCCATACATGGTGGGAGAACTTCCTCAACTACAGAGATGTTGATGCACCTGCACTCACATGGGAAGGTTTTGTGGAAGCCTTTCAGGAGCACTACGTGTCTGAAGCCATGATAGAGAAGAAGGAGATGGAGTTTGCCAATCTAGCTCAGGTTGGCGACATGACGGTGACCCAGTACACCATTAAGTTCAGGATTCTACATAAGTATGGATATGATTACGATGAGCGACACAGGACAAAGAAGTTCATCCGAGGACTGAAGCCAGACTTGAGCTTTGCCCTATCAGGAAGAGGCCACATGACCCTTGAAGCTGCATTAGATGCTTCCCTAGAGCTAGAAGACCACCCTGGGAGGTCCTACAAGAAGGAGGCTATTCAGAAGAACAATCAGCATCAACCTCCCAACAACAAGAGGAAGGCTCCTGAGGTTGAAGCCCCTACTGCCCCAGAGAAAGCACAAAGTCTGACTTGCAAGAGGGTCCATGGAGGGCCGTGTAGGTTCGGTATTGGTTTATGCTACTATTGTGGAGAACCTGGACACATAAAGCCTGACTGCCCTAAGATACAGAGGAAGGAAGCAAGAAACTAGAACCCAGCCCCTAAGAGACAGGCCAGAGTGTTTTCTATGGACATGTAGGAGGAAAGTGATCAAGGTATGGTTTAGATTATCACATTTAGATTTTGACTTTATCCTTGGATCATATATGTGTTAGTCTTGAGCTTTGAATGATAAGTTATGATGTTATGAGATATGGAAAACCAAAGTAGAGGTCTAGATGTGAGACAATGGTTTAGATAATGATTAGGGTTATGAGCCTAGATGTTTTGGATTTTTATATTAACTCTTGAACTGTATATAGCATAGATCCACACAGCTGGAGTTGATACGCTAGGGTGTTGCGTAGGCAATGGTTGAATACATAGCATCTCAAGCAACTTCTCATGCAGGTATTTCTCCGGTTGAGATTGTTGGGAGTCATCCCAAAGACTCGTCACCCAACACGTCCTCTGTAAGTACTACTCTTATGATATATATTATGATATATTGTTGGGAGTCATGCATGTAGTTCTCTGACTGATATCTTTATGTTTAGTTATATAACGTTGACGTCAAATTTGAATGGGTTGAAGAAATGTCATCTTACCTTACACAACCACATCATTATAGAGGTTGAGGCTTTCGCACGAGTTCCAGGCAAATTGATTCATGGAGTTCCTTTGGCTCCTGATGCGGTTCGTGTGTCAACGACACTTGTCTACGAGAAATTTAAGCAAACTACATTGCCACTTGAACACCCTGATTGCAAAACACTAGGTGAAACAGAAGGTGGAATCATTGTGTGGCCCAAAGATTGGGTCGTCTATACCAGTATTGTATGCGCTCTATCACATTGCATTTATATGTATATAATTTCAAAATTAATTGATACAACTTAATTTATATAATGGATACAATATTGCAGGAGAAGGCTTCTAAGAAACCCTCTTCGAATCGGCCTCCACCACCTCCACCACAGAATCTACGGCTACTTGGTTGGATGGAGAGAGTGTTATACTACTCTCTAGGTACATGTTGCATGGGGGTGACAATTTAGCTAGCCAATAATGGTCTGTTAGATCTTATGATTTAAATTTCAATTTTTAACTCTATTGCTATACGACTCTCTAGGTAAACATTGTAGGGTGTTGGCAGTTTGGCTAGAAAATATTAATACTGGTCCAAATGATCTTATGAATGCATGTTTGAAGAAGGTTGTTGTAGAGAAAACACATAACATGACGCTATTTGTTGCCGATGTTATATACCTATTCAGTTGGGGGTGGTTAAATACATTTGGGATAGAACTTTGGATTTGGTACGATGTTATGTCTAAATATCTTATTAATTTACATGTTGATATAATTTCGTGTGTATTTATGCATACATTATTGCAGCTACTTACATGAGATTTGTAAAGACAAGTTACTATCCCAATTTGGTTTTCTGGTTCCATCACTGATTAGTCTTGTACATAAGGACCCAACATCTGTTACTGATTATTATAAAGCATCATTTGAGTATTTTTGGCAAGGAGAAGAAGATTGTGATCATCTATCCTTTCAATGTCAAGTAAGTTTCCTACATTTCTTAGATGGATTTTGACTTAAGAATGTATTTTTATATTGGGTTTTGAGGTTTTCTATTTGTTTGGCTTATTTGCAATTAGGGGTAAACACTGGATTCTGATGGTAATTGTCCCAACCATGCTAACTGTATATTATCTAGACTCGTCCGGTGTTGAAGTAGACACTGCGGGACATGAAATGAAAGTGGCTTTATTCCCGTGAGTAAAAGTTTAAATATGTTAACTTAGATTATTAAGATTATTACATGACTGATTATAAAAGTAACTCAATGTACGTCTGTATCAGGGCTATGAAGGAGTTCAAAAAGGCTGGAGGAAAGCTGAATAAGAAAAGCAAAATACAATGGGTTAATATTCAGGTAATTTCTTTAACTACAATGGAATTTTCAATTTCAATGTACTTAATTTTATTTATTAACCATTTCGATGGTGGTAACATTTGATAGTGTCCAATACAAAATAACGATTGGGCCTGCAGCTACTATGTGATGCGCTACATGGAAAACATTGTCATATTAGGAGGTATAATGAAGTCGAAATTATTACAAAAGGTATATAATTTTTTGATTGTTCATTCTAATTTGTAGCAATGTACAAGTAATATAAATAACAATTATTGTTCACTATGTAGGTATTTCCGTCGACATCCGCCTATACAATTGCCAAGCTTGACAAGATTCGAGAAACATGGGCACAAATTTTTGTCATCCATGTTGAGCTTAGGTATGTGTGGGCTGATGGCAATGAATATGATGTGGATGAGGATGAGGAAAACATGCAGGAAACATGAACTATATATGTATTGAACTATATATGTGATGTTGTGTTGTATGAATGTGAATATTGAACTAATAAACTGATCTTGTGTTATATGTATGTGAATGAATGTGTTTGAGGGTACAATGAGATTGTTCTTCCTGAAATAAGATTGTTTGAGGCTAAAATGAGATTGAATGAATATGTTTGAGAGTATATATGAGATTCTTTGGATGTGTGTGATTGATTGAGCAGCTCCAAATAAATTTATTACATTGTTATAATTGCATTTGCAGGTTTAATTGGCATGTTGTTAAGCCAAGCTCAGGATGGAACCTGTAGTTCAGTAGAACTATAGGTTCTGCATCCTACTGGGGGTCGGACAACATGTTTGTAGACCTGTTATTTAAAAAAAAATTACAAATATAAGCATCGGTTATGATAATAAAACCAACAATAAAAACTTACAATGTCGATTTTTTAAAAAGGAACCGTCAACAAGCCACTACCAATGTCGATTAGACCATAGAACCGACGTTGGTCAGAAACAAGACATCGGTTTGCTAAACATACTAACACCAGAACATAACAACAACATATGTTCTTTATAGAACAGACCGACGTTTATTTACGTAATATTTGTCTTTTGTACCTAAATTTGGGGCGAACCTCTGATTATTTTTGTTGGTTCGACAAAAAACCGACGTAAGAATGTTCAATATAACGTCGGTTCTTTGAATATAACCGATGACTGTACTTGCATCGTCGGTTTGGCTGGGCCAAAGAAACTGACGTTACATGCTACCACTTGTAGTGTCGCCCACTTAGATGTTAGTTTATAACCGACGTTATAGGGTGTTACTGTAGTAGTGAACTTATGAAAGACATCATGCTTCTCATTGATAAACTTGAATTTGATATTTTGTACCATTGCATCATTCTTCTATGTGTCTCTAATCTACTGTATCAATGTCAACTTGACCTACAACTATGCCAACAATCTTGCCAACAAGGAAACCTTCAACTGTACATTCATCTGTCGAAGTGACACTAGGATGTCTAACTTATGACACGCCATGGAGTGTAACTGCACTTTATATGCATATGTTGACGAAGGTGACTTTTTGCTCAGAGCATCAGCCACTAGATTCACCTTCCTAGGATGGTAGTCTATCGTTCAATCACAATCCTTGATCATCTCCATCCACCTTCTTTTTCTCATGTTCAATTCCTATTTGATAAGATATATTAAAGATTCTTGTGACCAGTGATGATTTGATACTTTTCTTCATACAGATAAAACCTCTAAATCTTCAAAGCAAGAACTATAATAGATAACTCTAGATCATGAGTTGGATAGTTGTTCTCATGTTTCTTAAGCTATTATGAAGCAAAAGAAATCACATTCTTGTTCTACATCAGCACACATCCCAAGCCATTCTTCGAGGCATCACAGAAAGTGATCTAGTCTTTTCCTTTCTCTAGAAACATTAACAATGGAGAATTCATCATATTCTCTTTCAACAATTGAAAACAACACTGGCACTTGTCATCCCATAAAAAAGGAACACCCTTCCTAGTCAGATTCGCCAAAGGTAGGGAAACAACACTAAAATTCTTAATGAACCTCCTGTAGTAAGCAACAAAACCTAGTAAGCTTCGGACCTCTATCAGTGTCTTGGGCTACTTCTACTCCAATACTGACTCCACCTTCTTAGGATCTACATAAGAACCTGATGCGGAGATGACATGACCAAGGAAAGACACCTCAATCAACCAAAACTCACACTTATTGAAGTTAGCGTACAACATATGCTTCCTCAACAACTCCAGTGCTTGACAAAGATGTTGTTTATGTTGTTAACTATATATGGAGTATATCAATATATCTTATATGAACACAACTACTAACTGATTAGGATACAGTCTGAAAACTTTGTTTATCAAGACCACAAACACTATCAGTGCATTGATTAACCCGAATGACATAACCAAAAACTCATAATGACCATACCTAGTCCTAAAAGCAGTCTTAGGTATGTCATATGTCTTCATATTAAACTAGTGATGTCCCAATCTCAGGTCTATCTTGGAAAACATTGTAGCACCTATCAACTGATCAAACAAATCACTATCCTCAACAAATGGGTACTTGTTCTTGATATTGACCTTGTTCATCTATTGGTAATCTATGCAAAGACTCATAGAACCATCCTTCTTCTTCACAAACAACACTGGAGCACCCCAAGGGAAGGTGCTTGGTTGTATAAAACCCTTCTCTAACAACTCCTACAACCGCTTCTTCAACTCCTTCATCTCGACTAGTGACATCCTATAGAATGCCAGAATTATGGGATGTGTTCCAGGAACTATATTGATGTCAAAATCAATCTCTCTAGGGGATGGAACACCTTGAGATTCATTAGGAAAAACATTCTCAAACTCATGCACCACAGGTACATCCTGGATAATAGGAATCATCACCTTGATATACACTACATGAGCTAAGAAAGCCTCAAATCCTTGTCTCATCAACTTTTCTGTCATCACAACTGACACTAAACAAGTTGGAAGAATCTTCCTATCTCCGTGGAACCCATCACAAAATGCCACAACCTTGGAACTATAGTCCAAAATAACCGTGTACTTCTCTAGGGTATTCATCCCTAGGATTACTTTGAATCCATGCATACCAAGTGGCATAAGATCCACTTGAATGTTGTGTCCTGAGAAAAAAAGAACACAAGATGGACACACTCCCACAACACAACAAAACCAACTAAAGGGTTTTCTGACATGAGGCTACATGTTCTACTACAAACATGTAGATTACAACTATTTATCACCTCTCTGGTGATAAATACGTGTGTCACACCTGGGTCAATGAAAATAGATATGAAAGAAGAAGTAGATATGGTAGAATGAAAAAGTTCCATATGTCCTATCACAACCCACAGGTTGAACACTCCTTCTGGCTGACTCATGGTGTAGAATCTAGTCATCGCCTATTGTCATCCTCAACCTCTACTAGCTGGTCTTGATGACCCTACATGTGATGTCTACATGTAGCCTCTACCGCCACCACTAGTGTATTGTTGTTGATGTTGTTGTGAGCCCTACTGGCTCTGCCTCATCTATTATTAAACCTCTTGATCCTTCACATGACATGATAGTCTCACATGCCTGACTTGTCCACACTTGAAGCACATTTGTTTGTCATATTGTAGCCTAGATGGCCATCACTAACATTGAGGCTGAACTGCTAACCCCTACTAGCAGAAAACTATGACCATTCCCATTACTAAGGGACCACTACAAATGTACTTATGCCCTTACTCATAAATTGTTGATCTTTGTAGTGACTTCTAGTACTGTAGTGAGCAGAACCTCAACTTCTTGAAGATACTAGATGGTTTTCCTTGGAACTGGGCTGACCTCTTCCTTGCATGGCTTCTCACTTCTCCATAGTAGACCTTTCTATCCTCCTCATGGATTCCACAAAGGTGGGAAACTACTCCCAGTTCTCAAAAGTGAATGTCGTTGTTGACAAGTCAACACTCAATTTCATCTCAAACCTTTGAATCCTCTCCTTATCTATGGTTTCCATGTGAGGACAAAACCTTAAAAGCTTCATAAACCTTGCCTCTTAGTCATTGATAGATAGGGACCCTTAGTGCAACTATTCAAGCTGAGCTATCTTCTCATCTAGATATGTCTCAGGGAAGTAGCAGCTTACAAACTCCCAACAAAAATCCTCCCAACTCACCACTATCCCTGGTCTCTTCTCCTCCTCAATGGCCCACCAATGGCCATTACTTCCCTTCAAAAGGTAGATCACATGCTTCACCTTGTCCTTGTCAGATATGTTCAAGATCCTAAACACCTTTTCTAACTCCATAAACCACATATTTGTGGTGTCCGCCATAGATGCATACTCGATGGGTCCTACACACTTCTACCTCTTAAAGGTCTTCCCAAGATCCTGAGATTTCATATTCTGGATAGGTGTCCTTAGTTTTGGTGCAGGCGCCCTATCCACCAAATGTGTAATATCGTCACCATAATTTGTCCAAATATTGACTGAAACAATGGATTAGGCATGGTTGAAGGATCAAATGAAGGCGGGATGGGCTATTCTAGCCTCATTTCAGGTACTCTTCCTTTGGGTAGTGGACTCCTACAGCCACCTCCTGACACCACATAGCTACTCTCAACATGTTCTTCACATTCTCTAGACATATCTGTATAACCATAAATTATGGTTAAATATGTTGGATCACATTAGAACATAGATAATACCTAAGTCCTATGTCCCTGTAGACTCAGTGAACCCTAATCTTTGATGCCAACCAAACTATATAAAATCGCCACACTAAATGAGATTACTCAAAACCAAAGCATGATCGATCATTAATTAATCATATCACTAGAAAGTTGTATAATTAAACCAAATTAAACTTCTTAAACATGTCTAAGAACATTTACATATATATCTATCATCTTTAGGGATGAGCATGAGATTGGGTCGGCCCGATCCGACCCATGTCCCGACATGCATAACCCGATCCAGGTAAATTTACATGGGTGGGCCAGGCCTAAGACTTTGACCTAGATTTTTATATGGGCTAGGTTAGGGCCAAGGTAAACCCATGCTCGAAAACCCAACTACCCAATTTTTTTTATATAATGTGTATATGTAAGCACATGTTTTATATGAAATGTATCTTTTATGTGATTCATTTGAGTACAACCTTATAGAATTATATTTGATTAATATTTATTTAGTTACTTATTCTAATTGTACTATGAATAGCAATGCACTAGAGAAAATGTAGGACATGTACATTTATTTTTTATGCAGCGTGTTCATTATAATTTATGCAAATTAAATTTAAAAGATTAGATTTATACTACTTACATGTGTTCCGCAAATCGTCTCAGTTGGGAAACTACTAACTATTAATTGAGGTACAAATGTGCATCTTCTATATGAAGTTAACTGTAAAAATCTCATTCACATAAATTAATGGGATATGATTGTGATTTTAATTGTGTCTGATCTATATTCTATGTGTATCATTCATCAAATTTATATAGCAATTTGTAAGCATATTAGTTTCTCTAATGATACATATAGTCTACATGTACCCAGTAGAACACATCTCAAAAACTATGTTAATATTTTGTTTTATGTATGTGTTGAAACTATCTTTATTTACTATGTTATCTGGGCCAGCCCGAATCCGACCTAAAACCTGGCTATGTAATGTGGGTCGAGTATGGGCCATGTTTTTCACACATTATCCGGGCCTAAACCTTACCCGAGACCCAATTAAAAATATGGATTTGGGAATGGGCTTGCTAAAACCTAGGGTGACCCTACCCGATGCTCATCTCTAATCATCTTGCATAAAAGCATATAAAGTACCAGGTATCTTTACATATGTCTAGTGACCTCATCCACAACCTATATACAAAACATATTGTCAACATATTTACATCATGTATAAACATCAGTACAAAACCCAAAAACTCAAGTCAATGATCAATATCTACAAAACTTCCCCACCTAAAACTGAGAGTATAGGGATGAGTCTTAAAAACCCTAAACAACTAGCCAACCATCACCTCTAAGGATATCCAAACCGCTCCTCCTCATTGCCATGGGTCTGACGGTGTTGTTGAGGATCACCTAAAAAGAACTGGTGACCCACAAGGTGAGACCCATCTCCCAACGAGAGATATAACTCTCAATAACATCTATTTCTTACAACATAGTGTACATTTAAATGGATACAATAGATAATTTTGTATAATTGAAATATTAATATAATTCTCAAAGTAACAAACATAGCCAAAATTAGGAGTATAATTGATTTCTCTTACTGGATCATACATCATCTAACTATGAAAAGAGACAAAGAAGGGTTATCATCCAATGAGAGTTATCATATAACCCTAAAAAATATGTTACACAATTAAGTTACATAATTGATTAAGCCATGGTTAGTTTGAGACGTACCACTCAAACTACTAGTTGACCACTCTAAACTCACAATCAGCTCCATGAAAAATCTAGGAGAGGCAAAATCCTATTATCTTCCCCTCGTTTAGTATGAGACATTGTAGTGACATAATAGTCAAACTACAATATGCCTAGTTTGCCCTTGGTTCATAGGACACAACACTAGAAACCAGCAATTCAACCCTAAAATTAGAGGTACGTCTACAACCATCTTCAATCACACACACAAACACAAACACAGACAACAAACACACACACACACACACACACACACACAGAGATATATATATATATATATATATATATATATATATATATATATATATATATATATATATATATATATATGTATATATATATGTGTGTGTGTGTATATATTTACACACACATCTGAGACACTAGAAAGTTGTATAATTAAACCAAATTAAACTTCTTAAACATGTCTAAGAACATTTACATATATATCTATCATCTTTAGGGATGAGCATGAGATTGGGTCGGCCCGATCCGACCCATGTCCTGACATGCATAACTCGATCCAGGTAAATTTACATGGGTGGGCCAGGCCTAAGACTTTGACCTAGATTTTTATATGGGCTAGGTTAGGGCCAAGGTAAACCCATGCTCGAAAACCCAACTACCCAATTTTTTTATATAATGTGTATATGTAAGCACATGTTTTATATGAAATGTATCTTTTATGTGATTCATTTGAGGACAGCAACAAATTCCTCAGAAAAACACTCCTTCTCAACCAGAAGATGAAATATCTTTGATAAGGCAGATGTTGCAATCTCAGCAAACTATGCTTACAAATCAACAGGATCAGTAGAAAGTAGTTGAAGCTCAACTTGCCAAGATTGCTGCACAACTAAAGCCTCCAGCAGGCACATTTGCAGGGCAGCCCGAATCTACAAAGATACTAGCTGACTAAACTCTTATTGCAGGTTATGTTTTATTTTGCATGTCTTGATCCATGTGTAGTGGCGGTGAAAACCCGATCACGCCCTAGTGACTTCTTATCATTGTTTAATCTCTTTAAGTTTACTTGCTTGCTTTATTCTACATGTTCTTAGTCTAAAAACAACCAAATCAACTTCTTGATCTAAATTCCAACTATTGAGTGATTAAGTGAAATTCTAACGTTTTCCATCTTGTTGCTTGCAACAAGACCGTTGTCTTGAGGATTCGACCCTTAACTATACTACGATAAGACTTCCACGTATCTTAGCATACGTGGGTGGAGTTCTCTATCTAGTATATGCAAGGCTAAACCTAAAGACTTACCATCTTTAGGATTTTTAGTTGGTGCACACAATTCCACGTAAGTGGAAGCTCCATCAAAAAATTGACGTCGTTGTCGGGGACACGGAACGTCTTAATTTCATTTAGTATCTTGCTAGTTGGTTAGGATTTTACACTTTCTTTTAATCATTAGTCTATATCTTCTTGAGATCATTATATCCTTACCATCATCTAAAAAGGTGTTCTCTTTTCTCTACTCAGGTAGAAAACATGTATGCGATCATCGCATAACCTTGGATTCTCCCCTGATCCAGAGTTTGACTCTGAGGTAGAGAGAAGCTTCCATTGCCGCATTCGACTCAATTGCCAACGACCCTGGCAAATGGCCGACGATCAACGCCAGGCTGCATTGGTGATGGAGAGGGTCAACGCCGCCATCGCCGCTCAACAGGCACAACTCATCGCTGATACTCGTGCCCAGATCCAAGCGGAGATTCGTGCAGAAGAACATGCCCGCATCAGAGCTGAAAATGAGGCAGCAACCCAAGCTGCTCAATTGGAGTTAAGGAACAAGCAGTTGAGGGACTACGCTGTCCCAAAGAACTATGAAGATAACCATCCGGTCCGACCTCCGATCATTAATATTCCCAACTTTGAGATTCAGACCCAATGGATCCAGATCATGCAGGGCATCTCATTCTCTGGAGGTTCTGGTGATGACTGCATGGATCATCTGAAGAGGTTTAAGGCACTGTGTCGCCTGGTCCCGCAAGCCGGAGTTGCCTTTGATGCAATAATGCTTCATCTATTTCATTTCACTATGTCTAGGAGAGCTCTAAGTTGGTACAACTCACTTGATAGGGAACCTATAATAACCACTTGGGCTCCCCTGGAAGAAAAATTCTTAGAGAAGTTCTTTCCCCCTTCACTGACTTATGAGATCAGGGGGCAAATCAATCACTTCTCTCAACTACCCGGAGAATCCCTTGCTGAAGCATGGGAAAGGTTTAAAGAACTTTTGCGAAAGTTCCCTCATCATGGAATCTCCCAGATCAATTGATAGAAACCTTCTATCGGGGAGTGAGCGATGATATCAAACAATTTTTGGATTCCTCATCTGGAGGAAACTTTATGAGAAAGAATTATGAGGATGCCTGGAAAATTGTCACACTCGGAGCTGAGAATCAGTCCAATTGGGGGCGATCAACTGGCAAAGGTGTCCTCAAGGTCTACAAAGATGAAGAATCAATAGAGATGAAAGCAATTGCTGAAGCCTTGAAAACCATAGTTCACAAACAACAAGCTCTTGAGACTTCTCTTGGAGAGTTTGATAAGAAGAAAAATCCGCTGGTTCAACAAGTCAAGGCCACCACAGGAACCTGAGAGGCTTGTCATGCTTCTGACCATCCGACCCTTTCTTGTGGTATGCTTTATAATGTGATGATGGATCTACACCCACCACCACAACAATACGAACCTATTACTGATCAGTCTGAAGAACAACTGCCAGAACAAGTCAACTCTATCCATTCTATCCCTGGGCAAGTCTATTACAATCCTAATCAGCCAAGGAACCATCCAGGATTCCAATATGGGAACCCTGCTGGGACCGCAAATCCACACCACCAGACACAGGGAGGATCCTTTAATAGGTTACCACCTAGATTCCCAAACAATTTCAACCAAAATCAAGGGAACTCCAGGAATAACTTCCCGAGAGCTAACAATACCAGGAACCCATCTGCTTACTATCAGTATACTCATCCTCCACTCCACCCACATCTGCACACTCAGCAACCTCAGCCAACACTGCCTACGCAACAACCTTAGCAAGGACAGCAACAAATTCCTCAGAAAAACACTCCTTCTCAACCAGAAGATGAAATATCTTTGATAAGGCAGATGTTGCAATCTCAGCAGACTATGCTTACAAATCAACAGGATCAGTAGAAAGTAGTTGAAGCTCAACTTGCCCAGATTGTTGCACAACTAAAGCCTCCAGCAGGCACATTTGCAGGGCAGCCCGAATCAAATCCTAGGCATGTACAGAATAGGCATGAATAGTTGAATGTCGTCACTATGAGATTCGGACGCACTCTTCACGAAACAACCAAGATCACTCTTGATAATAATGATACACCTGCTTTTATGATGAATGAGAGCCCGCAACAAGGAATGGAAAAGCCCATAGAGGGTACAAAGGGCAAAGATAAAGAACAAGTGTCCACAGAACCCGAAGTCTTGCAATTTAAACCAAGGATTCCATATCCGGGTAGACTGCGAGAAACAAAGATGGACACCAGGTTTCAAAAATTCAAGGAGGCGATGAAGAAACTGTATATCAATATCCCACTCCTTGATGCTCTTTCTGAGGTACCAGCTTGGGAAAAATACCTCAAAACTCTGTTATCAAGGAAGTACATCACTGAGGAACAAGAAACTGTCAAGCTTGCCCAAACAACCTCTGACATCATCCTCAATAAAATACCCAAGAAGAAGAAGGACCCGGGTTCCTTCGGAATTCAATGTTGCATTGGAAATGCATCTACCAAAAAGGTACTAGCTGACCTAGGGGCCAGCATATCCATTATGCCCTATTCTATGTGCAAACGATTAGGTTTTACCGAATTGCTGCCTACAACAATGACAATTCAGCTAGCTGACTCTACCATCACCGCACCTCTGGGGATCATTGAAGATATTCCAGTTAGGATAGGAAAGGACGCCTATATCCTGTGCGACTTCGTTATCATGGATATCAAAGAAGACCTGCGATACCCAATAATTTTTGGCAGACCTTTCCTCGCTACTGCCAGAGCACTTATCGACGTTGAAGCTGGTACCATCATTCTGAGATTCAGAAAAGAAGCAATTCAATTCTGAGTTCTAAATAGCATGAAAGGCCCTAGCATCCAAGAGGAAGTCTTTCTTCTTGACGCAGTACAACAAATGTCTCAATTAGAAATATCCGAGCCAGCTGACAAACTAGAGAATGTTCTAACCAATCCGGATGTCGAATTCTCTGTGAATGAACTGGTTCAACAGTGTCTGCAACACTTGGACAAGGTCGAAGAAGCACCGACGACCACTTTTGAAGAACTCAAAGTTGTCACCATTATAGAAGCGACTGAGCCACCTAAGGCCCCTGAAATGAAAACCTTACCCATGGGGCTTAAACATGTTTTCTTGGATGAAGAAAAATTATGCCCAATTATTATCAGATCCAACCTAACGGAAGACCAGGAAGAAAGGCTTATGGAATAATTGAAGAAACACAAAAAATCATTGGATATAAAATAACTGACCTAACAGACATAAATCATGCCCTATGCATGCACAGACTTCCAATGATTGAAGAATTTAAACCATCTCGTGAACATCAGAGAAAACTGAATCCTAATCTCAAAGAGGTGGTTTGCCTGGAGGTCCTCAAATTACTCAAAGCTGGCATAATCTAACCTATCTCTGACTCCCAGTGGGTCAGCCCTGTTCAGGTTGTTCCTAAAAAGGGTGACACTAATGTCGTTCTTAATGCAAAAAATGAGTTAGTGCCCACCAGGACTGTAACAGGGTGGAGGATGTGTATTGACTATAGGAAGCTGAACAAAGCCACGAGGAAAGATCACTACCCTCTACCCTTCCTCGATGAAGTCCTGGAACGCCTAGCTCATCAGAAATATTTTTGCTATCTCGATGGTTATTCCGGGTTCTACCAAATACCCATACACCCGGAAGACCAGGAAAAAACTACCTTCACCTATCCTTTTGGGACATATGCCTTTAGAAGAATGTCGTTCGGGTTGTGTAACGCACCCGCTATGCTCCAACAGTGCATGTCTGCCATCTTCGCCGGTTTAACTGAATCCATCATGGAAGTGTTTATAGACGATTTCTCAGTTTACGGAGATTCCTTCGATAACTATTTAATCAATCTTGGACAAGTTCTGCAACGCTGCGAGGAAACGAACCTTATCCTGAATTGGGAGAAATGCCATTTCATGGTAACGAAAGGTGTCGTCCTCGGGCACAGGGTGAGTGACAGAGGGATCGAGGTGGATAAAGCAAAAATTGATGTTATCTCGAAACTGTCGCCACCGAAGGATATAAAGGGAGTAAGAGCTTTCTTGGGTCATGCAGAGTTCTACAAACGATTCATCAAAGATTTTTCGAAGATAGCAAAACCCATGACCCAACTCCTGACTAAAGATACTGAGTTCATCTTCAATCAAGAATGTATAGAAAGTTTCTCCACCCTCAAGAATGCTTTAAGTTCCGCACCTATTTTGAGAGCCCCAGATTGGTAGTAGCCATTTGAAATCATGTGCGACGCAAGCGATTACGCTATAGGAGTTGTTTTAGGACAGCGGATTGACAAGAAACCATACGTCATCTACTATGCATCCAAAATGCTAGATGAAGCACAGAAAAACTACACTACCACAGAGAAGGAGTTTCTGGCTGTCGTCTACGCGTTTGAAAAATTCTGCTCCTATTTGATTGGATCTAAGGGCATCGTCTACGCCATTCGATACCCGATTCAGAAACAAGATGCCAAACCCAGGCTTATCCGCTGGGTGTTGATGCTTCAAGAATTCGACTTGGAAATTAAAGATAAAAGTGGAGTAGATAACGTTGTAGCCGATCATCTCAGCTGTATCGAAGTTGAAGATGATGATAAAATCTCTATCTGGGATTCTCTTCCAGACGACCAGCTTATGAAGGTTATTCATCGATTCCCTTGGTATGCGGATATTGTCAATTATCTTGCCACAGGGATCATTCATCCCTCCGCTTCCTACCATGATAAAAGGAAGTTCCTCCATGATATAAAACAATATTATTGGGATGAACCCTACCTGTTTCACCTATGTGCTGACAAACTTTTCCGTCGTTGCTTGCTGGAAGAAGAGATTACCCCCGTCCTAGAGCATTGCCATTCAGGACCTACGGGGGGGGGCACATGAGCACAAAGAAAACTGCTATAAAAGTTCTGCAGTCAGGCTTCTTCTGGCCCACCATAGCAAAGGACTCCTACGATTTTGTGAAAGCTTGCAACAAATGCCAATTTTCCAGCAACATATCCAAAAGGGACGAAATGCCCCTCACAATGTGGCAAGAAATTGAACTTTTCGACGTGTGGGGGGTAGAGTATATGGGCCCCTTCCCTTCTTCCTATGGTTTCTCTTACATCCTGGTTGTGGTGGACTATGTCTCAAAATGGGTCGAAGCTATACCCACTGTGTCCAGCGATTCCAAACCAGTTATTAAATTGTTCAAAGATATCATTTCCCCCAGATTTGGAGTCCCCAGAACTGTCATATCAGATGGCAGGACCCATTTCCTGGAACGAAGTTTTGAAGCCCTGTTGAAAAAGTACGGAGTCAACCAAAGAGTAGCAACGCCTTACCATCCACAGACAAGTGGTCAGGTTGAGGTATCAAATAGACAATTAAAGGCGATTCTAGAAAAAAAAGTTAATCGAAACCGTACTAATTGGTCCACCAAACTTCCCGATGCCCTTTGGGCATACCGAACAGCCTATAAAACACCAATCGGAACAACCCCGTTCCGTTTGGTGTACGGGAAGTCATGTCATCTTCCAGTAGAACTGGAACACAAAGCCTGGTGGGCCATCAAACAACTAAATCTCGATCTTAAAAGTGCACGAGAGAATAGACAACTCCAGTTGCAAGAGCTAGAAGAGCTCCGAATGACCGCCTATCAGAGTGCCAGAATCTATAAGGAGCAGACCAAAATGTGGCACGACGGTCATCTTAAGAGGAAAGACATTGTCGTTGGCGACAAAGTACTCTTTTTTAACTCCAAGCTCAAGTTGTTCCCCGGAAAACTTCGAACAAAATGGTCCGAGCCCTTCACCATAAAGCATATATACCCAACTGGAGCTGTCATAATTGTTGACAACAACAGAGGAGAAAGGACGGTCAACGGCCATCGCTTAAAGAAATACTACACTCCAGAAGATAAGATGCCGAGACAGACCATCGAAATCAAAGACGCCACAATGTCAGATTAAAAACATTAAAGCTTCGTCGAGCCAGCGACGTAAAAACCCAGGCGCTACTTGGGAGGCAACCCAAGATCTGAACTTTTGCTTTTATTTTCTGTTCCTTTATTTTAGGTTTATCATCTGAAAATTATAAAAATTCACATAACCAAAACATTCATAAAAATATAAAATATCAATTTAACCTTAACCCTCCCAAACGGTCCTGAAACCGTTTGGAGCCAAACGGTCTTGAAACCGTTTGGAGCCAAACGGTCTTGAAACTGTTTGGCATCCAAACGGTCTTGGAAACCATTTGGCATCCAAACGGTCGCCAAACCGTTTGACCTGAGGGTTTTGCATGGTCAACCCCCCATTTCCTATAAATATTAACCCTCCTCCCTTCTTCTTCTCTCTTCGATTCCCGAGTTTTCTCGCTCAAGTGTTGTTCCATCGCTTCTGCTCCCGTTCCCACGCAGCCCGTGATTTCTGCCGTCCTCTTTCCCGGATTCGTGCGTCTTCACGGTGATCGCACATCGGTCGCCGTCTCTCTTCGCATCACCATCGTCATCTCTGACCATTTCTGCAAGGTAGTTCAATACGCTACTCTGCCTTCGCCGACGCCTGCCTTACCGCCATGGTTTCCCGCTCTCCTGTACCGCCTCTCCAACTGTCTTTTCCGCCGCCGATGTCTTCTATGCCCCCGCAAGCTCTTCCTCTACCACCAACGTCATTGCCGTCTTCGCCATCGCCGCCATCTTTGCCTTACCACCGACGTTTCACCTTACCATCATCGCCCGCTGCATTCCCGGCATTTCAGCTCCCCAACAGTTTTCAAACCATTTGGGACCGAACGGTCCTGAAACCGTTTGGGACCAAACGGTCTCCAAACCGTTTGGGACCAAACGGTCTTCAAATCGTTTGGGACCAAACGGTCCTGAAACCGTTTGGAACCAAACGGTCTCAAAACAGTTTGGAACCAAATGGTCTCCAAACCGTTTGGGACCAAACGGTCCTGAAACCGTTTGGAACCAAACAGTCTTCAAACCGTTTGGGACCAAATGGTCCTGAAACCGTTTGGAACCAAACGGTCTCAAAACCGTTTGGGACCAAACGGTCCTGAAACCGTTTGGAACCAAATGGTCTCAAAACCGTTTGGAACCAAACAGTCTCAAAACCGTTTGGAACCAAACGGTCTTCAAACCATTTGGTCTTTTTTTTTCACACCCACATTTTATTAAAAAATAAATACACATAAAAACACATACAATTTTCTTTTAAAACTTGTTATTCTGATACACAACTCTCTATTTTTTAGATATGGCTGCACCAGCAAATCAACCAATAGGTGACGAAGACGCACCCTTTTGGACAACTCAGGAACTGATCGAGGATCGCGCCAAGCTTCAAAAGATCATTGACAACTACAACGCGACCGGAAAGGCCCCTCCAAACATCAAAATCATGGAGGTTCTGTGCGAAATCGACCGAATCAACAAATGCCTAGCAGAGGCACCTGAAGAAGAAATAGAAGAAATCTCTTCTGATGATGATGAAGGCTCAGAATACGAGCCAAACCCCGAGGAGGAATCCCCAGCCGAAGAACAAAAGGGGAAACGCAAGGTCCAAGAAACTGCAACCGGACAACCCTCCAAGAAATGAGCCAGAAAGCAAGTCCGGCCTACTTCTTCTAGGGACCAACCCCTTGCAACACCGACCACCACCATCCCTGTTACCACCCCCACCTTCTCAATTCTCACCACCACCGCGCCCCCACCAGAAAACCTTTACATCCACACCATCCCATCCATCGACAAAATCCTTAAACCTACAAAGTACGTCTGCTCAAGCGTACTACTAAAGATGGGGATCTATGATAGAGTCCTCACAACGCTCGACACCGCCAACTTATCCAGACTCTGTTTCATCCCCGAAATCTCTTATGTCGAGCCCACTACAGAATTCTTTACCCATCTTACTAAAGAAACAGTGGAAATTGCACACAGAGCAAGGGATGGTGGTGATCGTCGGCTGGTCACCAAGCTCTTTGGGAACGACATTGTGATAACAAAAAACTTCTAAACGAAATCTTCATTGACAATCCAGAGTAGCTCAACAAAGCCAGAGCTGTAGGAACGGAGGTCTACCCATTTAATAAACACACCTTCTGGAAGTCACTAACTGGGATCCCAAGCTACGAGCCAAAGACATGTAAAGCCTCTAATATTCACTCAGGGTTCGTGCGCACGCTTCATAAAATCATTACCAATGCGATGTTCCCCAGATCAGAGAGAGGAAACATTATTTCTGCCGACCTCTTAATCCTATGGTCAATCCTGCACGGAAAGCCGGTCAACATCGGACGGCATTTGATACAAAAGTTCTCTAACTACGCCATAGGAAAGGAAATCTGTATGGGGGGTCATGTCACATCCATTATAAAATACCTCAAGATGGACAGGCCCCTACCTCGCTGCACGCAAATAAAGGGCACATCCTTACTAATGAACAAACTTTGAAGAACTCCTTCATTATTAAGGAAAAGGATGCGAAACTACATGATGTCTTCTGCCCTACAGTCAAGTCATCAAGAACCCTCCTCCTGCTCTCGGAGCTCACAGATTACGACAAGGAAAAGCTCCTCTTCACTGACGAGGAACTTAACAAACTCTTAGCTTCAGTTAAACCAACCGAAAAGAAAGCAAAAGAGGGACAGACGAAGCTAAGTAACACAGCCCCGACAGCTCGACCATAAAAAATACCTGCAAAACGACCTTCCAGAAGGCGGTTGCATGCACAACAGCTGTTGGGGACACCGACATCAAGACCACATCCAGAGGCCGACCCCCTCCAAGAGGAACACATCACCACCTCATCAATCGACTCTTTCATTAAGAGTCTAAATGATCAGCTAACCGCCACCACCACTCCACCCTCCACCTTTCCAACATCCACCACTCTTCCTCTCTTCACCACATCCACGCAACCACTCGCACCCTCTTCTTCACCCCTTTTTCCTTCGAGCTCTCCCTTCTCCACCCCTATGCCCGACTTTACCACTTTCCCACCCACCTCCACAATCGCTACCCCATCGCTATCACTCCCCCCACTTTCACCTGAGATACCACCACCTTTCACATCCACCACCACCCTGACACCGCTGGTGACCCCATCCATAGTCACCACGCTGTTCGGGGCACCATCAGTGTCTCTTCCGCAAGACACTACCACCATCCCACGAAAACCCCAGTCATCCCACCCTTCCGCTTCTGGGGTCCCCTTTTCCAACATCGGTGAGGAATTCAGACGTCAATTTGACGTCGTCTGAAACCTCCTCACCGATCCTTCTAACATTTTACATTCTATTTTTTTTGTGTGTAGGGTTTATCCAGACAGGTGGCCACTATTGATGAACAAAACCAAGCCTTGCCCAACATCCTCCAAGGTTTTCAGCAATGACAAGCTGAGGTGGCTAAGCAAGTTGAGCACATCAACAGCCACTACAACAACTTGCCCGAACTGGTCCTTGGAGTGAAGCGCTAGCAAGAAGCGACGACAAAGCAAGTCGATGAGATCTCCTCACAGACTCAACCTCTGGCCGAGACTCTCCACGAGCTCCAGCAACAACAAGCAGTTCTGAGCACCCGCTTGGACACCATCAGCAGCACCCTCACACAACTACATAATCGCCAAGAGGAGTCAACTAATAATGAAATCCAGCAACTACATGCTCAAGTAACATACCTTACAGCATGTCTCCTCTCTGCCGAGGGCCGATATATCGACCTCAAAGAAACCTATGACGCACTGCTCGAAACACACGAGCATGTGCAAGTAGCTTTCGATGAGTTACAAGCCACCCACCGGCGGTGCAAAAAGACCGCAAGCAAAAAGCCAGCAGACAAAGAACCGGCTGACAAAGATGGTGATAGTGACGAAGAAGAAGACTCCGACTCATCTGCTAATTCAAACAATGATACCACCTCCTCAGGTGATAAATCTGACGATGGGGAGGACCCAGTTCAAGCAGCAGAACCTTCTCAGAAAGGTTCCGACAAAGGTCAACAAGACGGTGCACATCACCCCAAGTCCCCCCACAATGATAATGTAAACATATCATATGGGGACCAATTCCTTGATTATTCTACTCTGGGGTCCATCGAGGAGTGAGCTAAAGACGCGGCTTTCGCTGAGTTCCACCAATGTATATTAGGAACCAGCGCAAGCCCACCCACAACAACCACTCCACCCTTCTCCGCACCTGCCACATCAGTGCCCTTCCCACTAGACCAGGACGAGGCAGAACGAGTGAGTTTAGATACAGATGAAGAACTCGATTCTGCCTCCGATTCGGATGACAATCTATAGGGATATGCAGAATTCCTGGAACAACCTCTTTCCCCCCCTCCACAGGATCTTCCCCCGCCACCACCTCTACCGCACAAAATGCATGACCTGGATATGACGGCCATCTCCACATTAGATGCTCAGGACATTTTTATACTGAATACTATTGTGGATGATGCAAAGGCAGGGGAAGACATCCTCTACCATAATACCAAAACTAAGTGCAAGATGACACGAGAAGACTTCCGCAACATCCTGCGACCTTGGTCCACGATGCCAATGGCAATCTTCTGTGTCCTTCTCGCCAACTGTATAGAGGTGTACAGAAGTTCTAAGAGGCAACAGCCAGTTTTCAGTGCCTCACCTGCTCTGTCTATCGGCCTTTTATACAAAGACATAAGAGTAAAATCCATAGAGCAGCTGCGTGCTGGTTTAGCACGGCGGGCATGTTATCTCACAGTGCCCTTCCAAGTTTCGGACCACTGGCTTTTTATGATTGTAGACATCGAGGCTCGGGACGCCAAGGTCTATAATTTTTGCGGCACTGAGCTACCTACCAGCACAATAAATTTTGTTGGTGAAGAAGCAGGTGAAGCATGATGTATACCCTTCAGGCTTCTCAAGTTAATCTGGGTTGTGCGCCCGTCCCTCCGCCAAGACTGGAGCCAACCCTGGTTCCAAATCATTAACCCACATGTTCAAGCTGCCGAGGGATCTGGGGACTGTGCTTTTTGCACCATCCTTCACATCCAAGCGCTGAACCAAGAAATCCCCTTTACTGATCTAGTCGCTGAAGATTTTCACTCCTTACGAGGACGTTATGCCATGGAGCTCATTGTGACAGACAGTTCTTCAAGGATCTGACAATGGCACCAAATGACGTCCCTCGTTACCTTTTTTCAGCAATACAATGGCCACAGAGGCAACCTTTCTGACAAACTCTGAAAGGGTTGGGGACACCCAAGGAGCCGGCCTTCGCTACCGAGAAAAGTAAAAGAGACATCGATCCTTTGTCTGCCATAGAACCAACCTTTCCTGACTTCGATCACAGTGTTTGCAAAGGTCTCTCCGACATCGAACTACGTCTCATTATGGCGCGGCTTTCAGCTGAGAAGGATGAGCTCGTATTCATGTCTAGGGACATTCTAGTTATGGCAGACACGCTTCGAGAGACTTTACAGATTAAAAGATCCCTCTCCGTAAGCTTAATGGCCGCTTATCAGTTTCTACTCGGCCAAAATAACCCCACAACTTACATGGTATCCCCATACATGAAGGATGATCTTCTCAAGTTAAAGAACTTTGGAACAACTGAAGCACTGATCTCCTTTCTACAACACACAACGCCGAAGTTCATCATGTTACCCTTCCTTTATCATGAGCACTGGATGCTCCTGACAACAAACCTACCAGAAGGAACAACTACTATTTATAACAAATCCGACAGCCAGTATAATCCACGGCAGAAGAACTATGCCGTGACACCAAGGATGACAACAGAGGTAGTGGTGAAGGAATGCGCTGACAAATTAATCGCCTTTCTCAGTCAGCATACAAGGGCTTACGACAAAGAGCATTTTCATCGCCCTTCCTTCAGCTACAAATGTCCCCAACAAATCCGAGAATAAAACGATTGCGGCTTCCACGTCCTCTACTGGATATACACCATCATCGTTCTTGAAAGACCAGTAGAAGATATGACTGACGTGGATTACCACGCTCTACGAGGACAGTTCACAGCAAATCTACTTCAATCACCAGGGGAAAATTCAGAATTAACATAGCCTGCAACCCTTGTCATCGTACTTCTCAACATCTCACTTTGACACTCTGAGGACAGAGTGAGTGATAAGTTAGGGGGTACATTAGACAAGGGCGAGGTACCATTTCTAAATCCCTCTTTTCCTATTTTTCTCCTTTCTCTGTTAGTACATATTTTCTCTTCTTTCATTTTTCTTTACACAATTCTTTTTAACTTAATTCTTTTGGAATAAAGTCACCCCCAACTAACTTTAGAATCATGGTAGTCCCTAAAAGTAAATAGCACTTAGACATTTAATGGTGATCTAATAATGTCTCTCCACTATTGATTTTCATGCTTTTGCTTCACTTCTTTATCTGACTCTCCATAGGTCAATATTAAGACAGAAATAAGCTAGGCTCTCAAGGATGAGAGGGGCATCAGGCAACTTCCAAATCAAGAAGTTCTGCAAGAAGACCACAAACCAAATAAGTGCATGTTGAAAAACTCTAAGAACAGCTTTCCTCTCTTCAAAATAAAAGAGGCTTGGCCGCCCAAAATAATTTCCCGAACAAAATCCCAAAACCCAAGCCTGTGAGTTTTTGAATAAAAGCCAGAGAGTTGAATAAAATTATGAGAGTTGTGCCATAAATAAGGATCTATATAAAGAACCGATGAAGGTCTCACCCGGACGGCACATTCAGTTGCCCTCACAAAGGCAGATGTGTCGTGCCCGGTAGTGAAACCCTAAGGTATCTAAATATATGAAAGGCTTATAAAGGACTCACCCAGCCGGTACATTCAGCTGCCCTCACAAAGGCAGATGTGTCATGCCCGGTAGTGAGATCCTAAAAGCATAGACAACCCCTCCCCCACTTGATGGGGGAGTTACACTTCAAGCCTTTAGCCAACCCTCATACCCTCTCTAGCTTCCAGTAGGTCCTTCAGAGAGGTATAAAGCTGATTAGAGTCAACGACATGCACAGAATAAAGGTGGTCCCGATGTGAGGTATAAGATACGGAAGGAACCTGAGACCCAAGCAACTCTCGAAATCTGAAGGAGTCAAGGCAAGCAATAAGTCCTGATATGACCTTAGGAGAACTCAGGTTGAGAATTGAAGCAAGAGTATGGAAATCCTAACTAAATAAAATCGCCTCGCCATTACATGTCTCAGCTCTATCTAACTTGAGGACAAGCTAGACTCTAAGTTGGGGGGGTGATAACCTCCAATTTTGGATGATTATCTTAGTCTTTTTCTTTAGTTTTCCATACTCTATTTAAATTAAAATTATACATAATCCCTAAATTTTCCCTCTTATTGTAAATATACTATCAGATTAACTTTTCCCTTTTATAAATGTAGAAAAACACAAAAAAAGATCACAAAAGAGTAACTCAGCCTCAAGACCGCATGGACTCAAACGGTCTCCAGACCGCATGAAGCCATTCGGTCCCGAGACCGCATAGAGTCACATGGTCTCAAGACCGCATGAAGCCAACCGGTCCCCAGACCACATGGAGTCACACGGTCCTGAGACCGTATGAAGCCAACCGGTCCCAAGACCGCATGGAGTCACACGGTCCCGAGACCGCATGAAGCCAACCGGTCCCGAGACTGCATGGAGTCACACGGTCCCGAGACCGCATGAAGCCAACCGGTCTCGAGACCGCATGGAGTCACACGGTCCCGAGACCGCATGAAACCAACTGGTCCTGAGACCGCATGAAGCCAACCGGTCCCGAAACCGCATGGAGTCACACGGTCCCGAGACCGCATGAAGCCAAACGGTCTTGAGGTCCAAACGGTCTTGAGGTCCAAACGGTCTCAAGGTCCAAACGGTCTTGAGGTCCAAACGGTCTCAAGGTCCAAACGGTCTTGAGGCCCAAACGGTCTTGAGGTCCAAACCGTCTCCAAACCGTTTGGACTTCACTTAAGGCCTATAAATAAGACCCCAAGGGTCCTCCACCGGGGGGAAGTTTTCAGACGTCCAAAGGCTGCCTCAATCACTCCAGAGCAAATCCAACTTCCATCGTCCGCCCCGGGGCTGCCGGTATGAGACCCACACTCCATCTTGAAGCTGCTTTCTCTCTCTCCGCCAAAGAAGGTGAGAAGAGGGAGATCTCGTCATCGCGCAACCTGTGAAGCTGGTGGATCGTTTCTCTCTCTCCAAGGGGTTGACTTTCCTCTCTCCTTTGTGGGGATGATGCTCTCTCTCTTCTTGCCTCCTTCTTTGTCCTAGTTATGAGCGAGTAGTCTCTCTCACTAGGGTGCGGGGAGTAGCCCCGCTACCCATGTTTTCATATCATGTAAATGTAATCCATAGTTTGTAATATAGAGTTTGTATCTTTTCAGTTCAACATCAAACGTTTAATGAATGATTGTTGCTTGATCACCAACTTGTTTTATCTTTTATCTTTTAGTATGAATTGTCTACGTTTGTACTATTAGATTCGAAACTCATTTGTATGTTGGTTCTTGGTGCATGTATCCACCATGTACTTGGTTCGGTATCTAGGAGTGCTTTCAAGAAGTGGAGTAAACTCACTTCCAAATGTTGTACTTTCATACTATGAAATGGAATCAGTTGACGTATAAAAGTACAACCTTGGTAAGTCGAGGAACACACTTTGAGAAGGGAATGATGCAAAGCAGTTGACCATTCATTCGGGGATGGCTGGCGTTGCATCATTCCCACACTTCTTGTAGTTAGTTCTCCGAAAGGAAACTAAATCTACAAAGATACAAGCTGACTAAACTCTTATTGCAGGTTATGTTTTATTTTGCATGTCTTGATCCATGTGTAGTGGCAGGGAAAACCCGATCATGCCCTAGTGACTTCTTATCATTGTTTAATCTCTTTAAGTTTACTCGCTTGCTTTATTCTACATTTTCTTAGTCTAAAAACAACCAAATCAACTTCTTGATCTAAATACCAACTATTGAGTGATTAAGTGAAATTCTAACGTTTTCCATCTTGTTGCTTGCAACAAGACCGTTGTCCTGAGGATTTGACCCTTAACTATACTACGATAAGACTTCCACGTATCTTAGCATACGTGGGTGGAGTTCTCTATCTAGTATATTCAAGGCTAAACCTAAAGACTTACCATCTTTAGGATTTTTAGTTGGTGCACGCAATTCCACGTAAGTGGAAGCTCCATCACTACCCCTAATTGCAAATAAGCCAAACAAATAGAAAACCTCAAAACCCAGAATAAAAATACATTCTTAAGTCAAAATCCATCTAAGAAATGTAGGAAACTTACTTGACATTGAAAGGACATATGATCACAGTCTTCGTCTCCTTGCTAAAATACTCGAATGATGATTTACAGTAATCGGTAACAGACGTTGGGTTCTTATTTACACGACTAATCATTGATGGCACCAGAAAACCAAATTGGGACAGTAAGCTATCTTTACACGTCTGTTGTAAGTAGCTACAATAATTTATGCATAAATACACAAGAAATTATATCAACGTGTAAATTAATAAGATACTTAGACATAAGATCTTACCAAATCCAAAGTTTTATCACAGATGTATTTAACCACCCCCAAGTGAACATGTCTATAACATCGACTACAAATAGAGTCGTGTTATGTGTTTTCCCTACAACAACCTTATTCAAACATGCATACATAGGATCATTTAGACCAACATTAATATTTTCTAGACAAACTGCCAACGCCCTGCAATATGTACCTTGAGAGTCGTATAGCAATAGAGTACAAAAATGAATTTTAAATCATAGAATCTAACAGACTAGTATTGGCTAGCCAAATTGCCAACCCCATACAACATGTACCTAGAGAGTCATATAGCACTCTCTCCATCCAACCAGGTAGCCGTAGATTCTGTAGTGGAGGTGGTGGAGGCCAACTCGAAGAGGGTTTCTTAGAAGCCTTCTCCTGCAATATCGTATCCATTATATAAATTAAGTTGTATGAATTAATTCTAAAATTATATACATATATAAATGCAATGTGATAGAGTGCATACACTACTGGTATAGACGACCCAATCTTTGGGCCACACAATGATTCCACCTTTTGTTTCACCTAGTGTTTCACAATCGGGGTGTTCAAGTGGTAATGCAGTTTTCTTAAACTACTCGTAGACAAGTGTCGGTGACACACAAACCGCATTAGGAGCCAAAGGAACTCCATGAATCAATTATCCTGTAACTCATGTGAAAGCCTCTGTCGCTGCAATGATGTGGTTGTGTAAGGTAAGATGACATTTCTTCAACCCCTACAAATTTGACGTCAACATTATATAACTAAACATAAAGATATCAGTCGAAGAACTACATGCATGACTCCCAACAATATATCATAATATATATCATAAGAGTAGTACTTACAGATGACGTGTTGGGTGACGGGTCTTTGGGATGACTCCCAATAATCTCAGTGGGAGAACTACCGGCATGAGAAGCTGCTTGAGACGCTATGTATTCAGCCATTGCCTACGCAACACCCCAGTGTATTAGCTCCAGCTGTGTGGTTCTCTTCTTGTTCTCTTGAGGACCGAAGTAGGCTCTTATACCTACACCAGCCCCAGTAGCTCTAACACATCCTGGATGCTCTGGATTACCCAGAGAAACTGTCTATTCATCCTTTCTGCCCACAGGGGTGAATTTGCCTTCTTTCTTTTGCGTGACTAGTTCCGCCTAAAAATCAGTAGCAGTAAATTGAGAAGTAAAATATAACAAATATTGGTGAAATAGAATCTAACAAGCATTGAATTCATGTTTCAATTGCCAATTTTTCTTTCACCACTATTGTTGCAGGGTTGGTTATTTCTCCAACTTTATTCATCCTCCTAGCTAACCACACATCATGGTGAGGAAATGATCCAGTACTAGGAGTATCAGGAGTAGGAGAAGTAGCGGACTCTCCAGTCACATGAGTAGTAGTCTGAGAATAAGTCATCTTCAGCTTCTCTTTAAGCTTGACATAGCCACTCGGGCCCATCGTATGATTGTGCACGTTCTTTGCATGCCATTCTCTTTGAGCATCACTTTGCACCTATAAATAACAAATTCCAAACAACAATTATTAATGTTTGTTTTTTTTGGTCGGAGTTATGAATGGTTGTTATAAGAATGTATTCTATATAAGGAGGCTTAATACCTTGAAATCATCAGTACGTTGGGAAGAAACAAATGAGTCCCATTCCTCAGGATCAATAAAGTTCCATTTCTCAGTGGCTTTCTTCTTCTGTGCTTCAGCATTATTAATATGTTCCCTTGTGAGATTGGTCTTGAAATTCCTCAATAAAACTCCACAGTGCTGCATCAGTTTCTTACGATGCTTTTCATCCAGCTCAAATATGATCTAAAAAAAAGGCATACATACTCAATCCATTTAGATGAAAAAATTGATAGAATCATAATAAAATTAAATAGTGAATTTCAAATCATGATATCTCACACCAAGCTCCTTCCATTTGTAGTCTTTTGTTCCTTGGGGAACATGGCGCCATGGCACATTGATATCCGACTTGCTACAAGTTAGAACTCCCAAGTATTGTTTAAAAGAATTATAATTAGGACCAATCGGTACTCTTGTTGGAGTAAAATCAATGTGCAACTTTGGGCCTTTACCCCACAGTGCTACTAATTTGTTCATCATTGTAATGCCCCTTGTTGTTTCCTTTTTTTAATAGCATCAGCCATATTTTGTACCTCATCCTCCACTGTCTAAATAGACAAAGAAACATACTACATTCATTATAAATGCAAATAGCATGTAAAAAACATTAATAAATCTAAATTGCATGCAAATAGCATCAGCCATATTTTGTACCTCATCCTCCTCAGGTTGATCATCCTCCTCATGCTCAGACGCCATCTATTGAATTTTAGAATCATGAATATTGTCATTGAAAATTAAAAGAGAATGTTGACACCTGAAGCTTGTATACCTGATTATTGTCATTGAATTTTAAGATCATGATTGTTGCCATGGAATTGAGTTGATCTTTGTTAACCCAATTTGAACAAAATTGACTTGGTCTGACATAACCCAGACATAATTGTATTTATATAGCATCATTGTGTTTATGCATTGTGTTATGCATTGTGTTATTAGGACATAAATTGGTTTATATAGCATTGTATTTATGCATTGCATTATTAGGACATAAATTGGTTTATATAGCAATTATATTAGGCTGGTCTAGTAAGAAAACATACTCAAGATCTTGTCCAGTCAATTTCATAAGCATGTAAATTAAAAGAAATGAACTCATTGTAGAATGTAAATGCATAAATTTAGGGTAGATTAGTCATTAGAACATGTTAGGTGTTTGTTTGAGGATTTAGGGGTGACTAGATCAAGATAAAATGACATATAAGTCAATTAAGGTAATGTGAATTTTATTCTTGCATTTGTATACTTATAATAACTTTTGATATTAGTTTATATCTCATTCATTATACTAGAAATCTAGATCTAGGATAGGAAGAAACTAAAATCTATTGAATGTGTAATTTGCATTCTAACTATTTACATGAACCTAAACTAGTTAATTTGCACCAAGACATTCTATCAAAAGGTATTAAGCCAAAACACTACATTTTTAGACTTCTAGCACCGCGATTATCATCTAATTTGGAAAACATGGAACTATACCAAAATAAAAGAAAAAATGATATGAAGGTTAGGTTAGGGAATATACCCAAGTGTTGGAATATTACATCACTCCAAACCTTTGAGAAGACTTCATCCTGAAATCATCTATCTGATTACTTATTAGTTAATTACTCTCCACCTCTTTAAAGGTCTAAACTAATAAGTAAGACGAAACAAATACAAAGTTATGGTAATGATATATTGGTTCTTAAAGTTGCATTTTACCAAGTAGGATCATGGTGTACATTTAGTAGGTCTTTTTTTGAGGTAGTTTACTAGGTTTTTATAGTGGATGTAATCCCTATAACTACCTAATGTCTTGAGTTACACCTTGTAAACTATCTATAGGGTTCTAGTAAGTTGAGGGGAGGTTTTTTTTGCATACCATACCATTTCAATCTATATACCATTCCTAACATGCAATATGTCATTCAAAATATCATGTCTACAATAGCATACTCTTACTAGATGTTGTTGTAGGATAGTTATCTTAGAGGACTAGGATGCCATTAATATCATTACACCAATAAGAATACATAGATCTAGGAGGTAGATATTTCATTATCATCCTCCATTATTGCTACCTTCAAATATATTTGATCAAGTGAGGAAAATTGTAAACACAGGTTTACTAAGAACTGCATAAGACCCTTATTATCCCCATATATAAGAACGAGGTACATGTTCCCCATAATCAAGCTTTCAGCTAGCATCCAGATGTTGTCTATGCAAGGGTAATATGGGAGAAGGTTGTATAGATACCTAGAGCTTGTGTGGTAGCTGTCACCGCTTGCTGGAGTGATCCGTTGCTCCTTCTGTCGTGGCTGGCGCTGCTTCTCCGGCTGGCTTCTCTGGCAAGCATCTCTGGAGGCGGCTTCTCCGGTGGCCTTGCTTCTCCGGTGGCTACTTCTCCAACTAGCAGCTCCGGCGGCAGGGTGGATGTATCCAGTGTCTCCAACGGCAAATATCGGCCTTACTATTGTGTCTCCAGCGGCTGTAATCAAGCGCAAATGATGGGGGAGACAAACCAGGGTTTTGCGGAAAATCACTTAACTTGACCTAGTCGTCGATTATTCACTGAAACTAACACTATAGACCATGTCTTGTGTTAGTTCTATATGAGACAAACTGACGAATTGTGTTATAAATAGCTTGCGTCAGTTCCTCTGTAAGTCATTAACACTACATACCTCTATGGTACAGGCAATTTTTTGTGCGGGGGCATGGCACAGACAACAGTCGTGTCGGTTCTATAAGTCGAACTGACAAAATATGTTATAAACACCCTATGTTGGTTCTTTTGTATGACACTGACACTATAGAACTGTAGGGTACAAGCAATTTTTCACACAGGGGCATGGCGCGAACAGGTGTTGTGTCGGTTTGGAATTAACCGATGACACATCCTATAAAGTTTTGGTGGGAAATTTTGGCACCAAATTTTTATATTTCGCGAGCCACATTGGACATCGGTTGTTCTATAGAAAATTGGCATTGTATATAAAAGTGGTACCCTTGTTTTTATGTGGGTAGGACGTTGCTCATATGTGTTGGTTTTCTTCAGTAACCGGCATTGATGTTTGTTTGTGTCGGTTGTGCAACTAACGTTAAAGATCATATATGTACTAGTGTATCCAAGACTAATATAATAGAGTTACCCTTAGCATTAGAATGCAACCACTCAACCTTTCAGCATGAATAAAAGGTAGAACTAGTAAGACATCATCATTTAATCATTATAAGAAGTTTCAATGCTATAGATTGGATTTGTATTACCAAGTCAACATACATAGTTAATCCATCAGCTCCTCTAGCACACCTAGGCAAACCATCAGAGCATGGATGAACTTAGTAAAAAATATAATTTCTTCGACTCTATCATAACCATTTTTTCATTGGTAGACAACAAAAACCATCATTTCTTTCATGGATTTAACAAAACCATGGATTCATTAACTTAACATAACCATCGGTTCTTTGAGTTAGTGAAGCCATCGGTTCATTAACCAAGTAGTGTCATTGATTCACACACTAAGTAAAACCATTTTTCCTACTATTAACAAAACCATCAGTTCATGTTCTATGTAAAACCATTGTTTCTTATACTTAGTGGAATCACCAATTCATAGACTAAGTAAAGCCATTGATTTCTACATTAATGAAATCAGTTCTTTATACTTAAGTAAAACCATCATTTCATACCTTTAAAGCCAAAGTAGTCCATGTCCAATATAGAAGAAGGAACATTCACATGATCTAAGGATTTCTTAACAACAACAATTATCACACATATATAAATAGTGTACAAAGGATCATGTTTCACAATATTACTAAATTCTAGGGTTATATATTGAACAAGTTAAGAGTAGGTAAGTAATAGTTTGAAAGTTATATAACTAGCCTCAAGGACAAAGAAGAACATCCAATAATAAGGTGTCTCAAGAAGAGAAGATGAAAGCCTAACTTGAACTCCCGAAGCTGCAAGATAGCTCCTCTCTCCAAGAACAAGGTGAATCTAGGGCAAAAGAGAGAAGAAAAGGATTCCTCAATCAAATACATGAGATCCACCAAGAAAACTAGGGTTCTGCCCATGGATGAAGAGAGATGAAGGAAAACATCAAGAAAAACTAGATTAGAGAAGAAGATCTTACATGTATTGTGCAAGGAACTAAGTTTGAAAGCTCCAAACAACCATAGAGATTCTTGATCCAAACCTCTGAGCAACATGCAACCAAGGTCCATCCAAGCTTCATCCAAAAGGATCTCTACTTCCATGAAATGATGGTTTTAGAACTCCCAACCAGCAAGGAATAAGAGGGAGAAAGAAAAGAGTTCATTGGGGAGAGAGTTGAAGGTTCATATATCCAAGAAGAGAGAGAAATGTGGTCAAGGGATGAAAATTTGACTTGCCATGTGTCAAAATCTGAAATATATCTTTTCCATGCATATCATAACTCCCATTGGTTCATTCACCAAGGATATCCATCAGTCTTCATGAAATCATCAAGATGTATCATCTGAAAAACCATCTTATTGTGCACCATACATAGGCATTTTTGCAAACACTGGTCCTTCGTCAGATTGTGCACTCAACAAGGATGACCATCAATTCTAGAGTCTCAAGGGAAAACCATTTGTTCCTCAACTACAAGGAAAAATCATCGAATCATTCTACAACATGGTGAAACCATTAGATCCTTCCCCCACTTGGTGAAACCATCAATTTTAACACTTAGGTAAAAATTCATAGATTCTCAATCTATAAGGGAAAAGATCTATTATTTGATGTTACATCTAATGCTTCAAATGGTTAAACTATGGAAAACATTATGAAGAGTTCTACGAATCACAATATACAAGTGCAAAAATTACAGATAGAACCCTAGAAAATGGAAAACTGCATAATGGTCCATAGAAGCACAAAAATTACAAAACTTAAATAAACAAAGTCCAAACAAGATCAAAATTGAAACAAAGCTTAGTCACCTAAGAATAAATAAGGGTTTGATTAACAAATTAAGCATCCAATTAAGTTAATAAATCATGTTTAACCATAAATCCAGATCATGGGTCTTACACTTTGGCTATGTAACTAGCTTGTAATAGCTTAAGTGTGTTAATTAGTATTCTTGCAGTCATTTGGAGTAATAAATGGTAATATCATGCATATATTATGGATTTTGGTTCATTTGAAACCAATTCAACCCTCATCATCGACAAATGGAGTCTAAAGTCTGAGTGAAGCATTGATATGTAGACTCAAGATGTACACCCTTAGGTGCATAGTATGAAATCTCCTAGGAGCCTCCTCTAAGTAGTCCTAGTGCTTTATGAGGTGTGCATTATAATGCACATGGCAAGCACACACCTACAAATTGTTGACATTCATAACATTCACGATGTGCACCATTCAAGCAAGGTGTGCACCACATAAGTAGTAGCTCCTTTGGAAATCACCCCCATGCATGATGTGCCTGGTCATTGGCATGCCATTGAATCTTATCTATAACCACTATCCATGACCTCAAGAATGACATACACGTCTCCGTGCATGTCATGATGGATGGTGTTACAACCCATTTCTTACTTTTCTAGTAATCTTAGGACTAATGATAATCTTAGTGTGAATTACATTGTTGTCAGTAATATAACTACCTTGTACTTTATATTAGCCTAGTTATCTAAATCCTTTGTTTGAATAAGAAAAAAGTCATCTCTTAAGCATATGATAAGATTCAAGATTTTGTTGATACATAGATATACCACACATGAATGTGTGAAGAGACTTAATATATGTAGATAATTTATTAGGAATCAACACAAAAAGAATAAACCAAATCAGATTAAACCAGATAGTAATGGAAGTTTTAGTGAACATGTGTAGAGTTGTATTTGGTCTATTTTTTGTCGGTCCAACAATCAGGCCTATTAGGTATAGCTCGACGACCTCATGGACCGATGATTGGGTCCTGATAGCCTCATAGACTGATGAGTAGGACCGATGGCCACACAGACTGTTGGGTGGAGGCTGACAACCACCCAGGTCTATGTTTGGGGATGATGCTATGTGAACTGACATGTAGGCCTGACGACCACACAAACAGATAAGAAAAGCTCGATGGCTACATGGGATGACACCACACTGGTCAATAAGAGTGGCCCAACAGCCACATAGACCATCAGGTAGAGCCTAACGACCACGCAGACTAACAAAAATAAATTGTGCAGACGCCCAAGACATCCAATCATAAAATAACCATAGCATTTAATATACATATCTAAGTTCGACAAAAAAATGTCTCATTTGATTCATATTTTAGTTGTCATAGCACTAGAACACTAGAACTTTGAGAGGAACTTGAAGAACAACTGGAGACCAGCGATCTAGTCCTGAATTCTTCATGGTAAGTAAGTTTAGACATTAGACCCCTTCTCTTCTGCCCGTTTTCTTGGTCTAGATCTTCTATTAAACTCACTAGAGGTTCTATTCCTCCTTCGTTCTTCATCTTCTACCTCCAATCAACTTTTTGTAAGTCTGTATGCTATCAGGTGAGTGGTTTAGGATGTGATCTTGAGGTCCAAAGCTCGAATCAGAACTATGTAATCTAGAATTCGATCTAGTAGATCAATATAAAGATTAATTATCTTGAACATGTTTTGTGAATGGAATTCTAACTCTTGTTTGTAGAATACAAATTCAAAATAATAGTTTTCTAGTGTTAATCTTTCTCTATGGTAGCTATGATGAACTTGATAAGTTTATGGAGTTATTTCCAGTACTAAAAATGTTTATTCAATTATATTTAGTGATGTGATTTCATGTCAAAGGTTTGGTATGCAAGTTTCTATGCAATATAGGTGATGAAATGGTGGATTTATAGGCATCAGAGAGGCTATGGTTTTCCCTGTTCCAAATCTAAAGGATTAGATTATGATTTATGAGAATTATGACAGTAGTTATTTAGTCAAATGGCTTGTGTGTTTAATTCGAAATGCTAAATTATAAAAACTAGGGTAGTGATTAGAAATGATGATGATGTTATCACATTGAATTAAATGTCATCAAACGATAGATGTCATTGGCACTATAGAATCTTTATTAGGAAGGCACCTGTTGTGAGGAGGAAACATGCTTTCTGAATGGAGGTATCCAGATCAAGGTAACATAAAACATACTGGTAGGGTGAGGGGGTCGAGGCTAGTGAGGGTAGACTCCTCATCATTTGAGGCATCCTGGTGGTACATGTGTTACATATTAGTGGTCATCCATGGTAGGACCACTGATATAGATTAAGTTAGAGTGCTTTGACACTCTACCTAAGTACTTAGGTTTAGAGGAGTCCAGATATCTGGCCATTTCCATTAGCCACTAAGATCCAGATGTGGCAATTCCCTGTGCAGACATGGTAGTTGAGATTAAAGGCTTAGGATCCCAGACATGCTCTAAGCATTGTATAATGAGATCATAGCTTGTTGTGATACACATGTTCTGGTACACTTCATATGAGTCCAGTGACATATAATAATCAGATTAAAGAACCCAATGGTTAGTTGGTGATTTACTCTTATAAGTTGTTTACACATCCTTGGGACTTTGAATTAGTTTGTCAAGATTTTGATTATCTTGCTTAATTGCTTAAATTCCTAAACTATAAATCTCTCTAAACTGCTTCATCAAGGTTAGTTGTTGATTTTTCACACTGAGGTAGTATCTCATAAACCTACTGAAACATTTTTCAGGAAAAGGATTTTCTACACCAAAAGAGATATAAGCCAACATTTATCAAAAGTAGAGAAGAGGTCTTATGAAGAAATAATTATCTTAGTTAGATGCTCTATTATCCTTCCTTTGGATCCTAGTAATGAGAGAATGATAAACTAGAGAAGTTTTAATCAGTTTTAATTGATGTAAATTAGAGCATAAACTCTTATTTTATGTGAAAGACAAATATGTTGTCACCTTTAATAATTTTCATAATTTAAGAAGGTATCTTTCTAGTTAACCTGATGTTTCATTAGTTCTATTAGATCAAAGAAGAGTGAAACAATTCTGGATTATTTTCAGTAAGTGGTTGATAGTGGAAGGTTAGTTTAACCCATCCTTGATGAACCTAACCCTAGTTAGTGGGTTTCGGTCACATCATATGGTTGTGGCTAAATGTTTGGAAACTATTGGGGAGAACGATGTGTATCACTACATAAGTGAAAAAGTGTAAAGTGAATGAGAAAAAACATTGAGGGATAAATATAATTTGGTCCATATATAGTGAGAGAAACTCTAGAGGTGTCTCCACTCTAGAAGAGGTTTGAAATAGGAACTAAGAAGGACTGGAGGAAGATTTTTCTCTATATATATCTCTCTCCAACACTTGAAAGATTTATGAAAAAATCCATTATAGAAGATAACTTCTATTCAACTATTGTTTTTTTTTTGCAAGAGAAATTATATTAACGCACAATCAGATTACATAGCGAAACTTCTGGAAGATGCCAGGGAGGTTTGAAAGTAAAATCTACTACCGAGCCATTTGACATAATGTGCTTGGCTACAACGTCATCAACTAAGGTGTACTTCCTAGGTAAGAACTGGAATGTGAAAGAAGATAGTTGGTCCTTGGACCATTGCCTAAAGATGGGCTTCAGGCTAGGCGGAGCCTCCTCCATGTTCTTGAAGAAGGCGATGCCAGTATTTGAGTTGGACATGATGAGAGGCATCGAGAGACCTTCCAACTGACAGGTGTTTACAGCATACGAGATGGCTTTGATTTCTGCCTCGACTACACTAGAGGCGTAACTGGGGGCGCCAACGCCTCGCACAAGGACCCCATCGATGGTTGTGATATAAATGCCCGAGGAGCATTGGTGAGAGTGGTTGTTAAAAGATGCATCCACGAAGACAAGGAAGTCTCTTTCGTCAAGATGGATCAAGGGCTCAGTGACGGGTACATGGTTGAAGATATGGCACGGGAGGCAAGCAATGGAGCATGCACGTTCTTTGATAAACTTGATCTACACCTGCGGGGGAGCAGCTTTGAGAGAGTGAACATATTCATTTCTTACCCTCCATAGATGCCAGCAAGCGACAACATATATGGGGTTTATACTAGAAGATGTGATGATGTGCATGTTCCAGGCATCAACGTCCATGTTAAAGAAGTTGATGTGCATGCCTAGGCCTTGCCAAACAGCTTTCCTATAGCGGCAATCTCGAAGGCAATGAAGGAGAGTTTCATCCTCCTCATTACACTGGGGGCAGAGACTAGTCGTGTCCATGTGCTTCCTGCCTTTCTCCACATTCATAAGTAGGGCATTGTGCATGAATAACCAGAGGAACATTTTGATGTGGTTAGGGAGCTTGGACTTCCATAAGGTTGGCCAAGTGCCTCTGCAGATAATCTCTTTCTGGCACCTACTCCATGTGTAAGCTGAAGCTGAAGAGAACTTACCCAAAGAGTCCTCGTTCCAAGCCCAGCTATCTGGCCCGGCGGACGATGCAGGAGGGGGTATGCTTTTGATTTGTGACCAAGTGTCAATGGGGAAGAAGTTCCTGATGAAATCCCAATCCCATGAGCTGTCTAAAGAAACCATAGATTCTGCCCTGAGATCACTAAGACTGTCAGGAATAATCAGTGCAGGGTGAGAGACTGCAAGGCTTTCGTTGCTGAACCAGGCGTCGGACCACACATTGGTGTCAGCTCCATTATTCACAACTCTCCGACAGTTTGCCTTCACAACATTGATAGAAGAGTGGATGAAGGACCATGCATGTGAGCAGGTCCCAGACTTAAGGGAACCTCTAGGGTAGTATTTATTCCTCATAACCTGGACCCACAGCTTCTCATGGCATGTTAGAAACATCCAGGTGTTCTTCATCATGAGGGAAATCTTTTTGTCAGCTGCATCTCGAATGCCAAAACCTCGATTCTTCTTGCAAGAAGTCACTTTCTTCCACGATACTAACGACATTCTACGTTGTTCTCTAGTCCCTTGCCAAATAAAATGTCGTATGTGTTGATTGAGTACATCGCACACGCCTTGGGGGAGGCGCACCGTTTGCATGGTGTATGCGGGGATGGATTGCAGAGATGATTTAGCAAGGGAGACGCGACCTGCAAATGAAAGGTTCTGCTGGGTCCACCCATTCATTCTTGTTCTGATGGAGTCTATGATGGAGGCATGCATGGTCATGTTGATCCTCTTATGTAGAATGGGCACCCCAAGATATTTGCCCAGGTCTTCTGTGGGTGAGATACTTACGTGCCGACTAATACGATTCCGGATTGCCGTCGGAGTGTTAGGTGAGAAAAAACACTTCGACTTGCTTGTAGAGACTTCTTGCCCGGAGACTGTTGTGAAGTCTCGTAGGATACGGTTTATGCATTGCACTTGTTTGACAGAAGCTTCAGTGAGAAAGATGATGTCGTCGGCGAACAGGGCGTGTGAGATGGGCAACCCGTTCTTATTCATAACCAGCGGCTTCCAATCTCCACAGTCCACGACATTCGCAATAGCTTGATACAATCACTCCATACATAGGACGAAAATGTAAGGGCTAAGAGGGTCTCCCTACCTAACTCCTCTGTGAGTCTTAATGGGAGGGAGGGGAGTGCCATTCCAAAGAATGGAGGTGTGCCCAGATGTGATGATGTTCATGATCAACTTCACTATATTATCGGGGAGGCCCACCCTGGTAAGAGTGTCCTAGATGAAATGCCAGCTCATTTTATCGAACGCCTTGGACAGATCAAGCTTTATCACCATCCAGCGCTTATTCCCCTTCTGAATATGCATGGAGTGGATGGATTCTTGAACAAGAAGGATGTTGTCTGTGATTCTTCTCCCAGAAATGAAACTAGACTGTGTCGGGGCAATCCAATTGTTCAGAACAGGTTTGATTCTTTCCACAATTAATTTGGAGATCACTTTCAAGCAAGTATTAGTGAGGGAGATGGGTCGTAAGTCGTTGTAGGAATCCACATTGTTGGATTTAGGGATGAGCACCATATGTGAGTTAGCAAGATCGGGATCTACGATCGCTGTAGAGAAAACCTGGCGTACAGTAGTGATCATAGAGGGGCCGATCAGTGTCCAGTTATTTTGAAGAAAATCTGTATGCACACCATCTGGACCAGCAACCTTCAAGGGGTTCATCTTAAACAGGACACCTTTGATCTCTGATTCAGAGGGAATTGCCGCAAGGTTGGAGTGAACAGTGCCGGAGACGCTTGGAAAAGTGCCCACATACGCGACACTTTGATGAGTGACACACGGAAGAGAAGACAATAGATTATTAAAGTGCGACCGGATAAGGGATTTGAGCTCTTCTTCATCAGTAACCCAACCTCCATTCGGATGTTTGAGTTTGCTAATCAAGTTGCGTTGACGTTGTGCCTTGACATAGGAGTTGAATAATTTCATGTTGCTGTCTCCCAGCTGCAACCAATCAATGTGGGATTTTTGCCTCCAATCCGCCTCCTCTCTCGTGAGGATATTTTGAAGTTGCTCCTGAAGGTCAATGCATCTGAGTTCGTTAGAGACAGAAAGAGTAGAGGGAAGAGATACCTACAAGCAATCGAGCTGCTTGAGAATGCGATTCTTTTGCTTGTGTTGGGAGCACATCATATGGTTCTCCCAATTCAAGATCGCCGTGGAGAACAGGTTGAGGGCCTTCGAGAAAGGAAGAGAAGAGTCCCAGAAAGCAGCGACTTGGTTGGGGAAGTTGGCTTGGAGTTTCCAGCTTGATCTCGTCCTGAAGACGCCTTCACGGCCGGTATTTCTAGGCCGATGAGAGACCAAGAGTGTGTTGTGATCGGAGATGAAGCGTGGAAGAACCGTCACTGTGGTAGAGGGATTAGTGTCAAGCCAGGTTGCATTTGCAAGGAGTATATCCAAGTGCTCTAACAGCTTGCCTCTATGGAAGGTAAACCATTGTCCAACTGATGGAATTTTAGTGAGGCCCGAGAATAAGAGCACTTCGTTGAAGGCAGCGCAAGATGAGTGATCGAAGAAACGGCTTCCAACCTTCTCACTAACAGAGAGCATGGAGTTGGAGTCTCCAATAACTGACCAGTCATTAGAGACCGTGTTCGCTATGCTTGTGAGGTGCTTCCACAACAGCTTGTGTGTTGTCCAGTTCGGGCTGCCATAGACGAAGGTGACTAGAGAGCCATTAGCTCGGTAGTGGATAAATTGCATGTGGTTCAATAAGATCTTCATAGATGTGATAGTATGATCCCAGAGGATCTAGATACCACCCAAGTAACCGATGGCCTCCACACGATGTGAGGATGGGAACCCCATAGATATAATTATGTTGTCAGCTCTTGCGCCGCTGCACCTGGGTTCGACAATGGCGATAAGGTTTAATTTGAATTTCCTCTTTAGGTAACGTAGAAACTGAATCTTCTTATCAGAACAAGCACCCTGTATATTCCAGAACATGTAATTCATTAAGAAGGATGGATTAAGCTACGATGGGTTGTCCATTTGCAGGACCAGGGTCATCTTCATCAATAGCACGGACAACGTTACCCGCGTCTTCCAATGTTGAGTTGGAAATAGGAGGACTGAAGAGACATCGAGCCTCAGTCACCTTTGCATTCTCCGGGGCTTTGCGTGCCTTCCCCTTTAATGGATTCTATCTAGGCTGCTGGGCGTCGTCTGGTAGACGATGCACCTATTCCTTAGTAAGACGCCTCGTCTTGCTATGCCGGCTCCGCCTTCAGGCTCAGGTGAAGCTCCGAAATTGAATTGGAAGGAGGGACCCTCAGAGCACTGCTCTCTACCTATGGAGGTGTCATCTCCAACTAGGCGCATGGTGGTGTCAGAGGGACGAGCAGCTTCTCTAGCCTCTGAGTTCTTGTTAGAGGTGTTCGGTTGATTAACCCCCAACGTCTTCTTCTGGTTTCTCCTGTTGGTCACTGTCTGCCACTCATCCGCCGTCTCCTCGTCGGCACCGACTTGCGAGGAGGGCGGGCCTGCTCATGGCACAAGCTTTTCTTTGGCAAGTTGCGTGGTGGGCGTCTCTCGGGTTTCTTCACGTACATCACAACAGAATAGGGAACTACTGGGATGGGTGCGGCAGGCGCCGCCGGTGCAGCCACCGCTGCTTGCAGACAGTGGGCTTCTTCGTGTCCTATGCGCCCGCAACGTATGCACAAGGACGGAAGATTCTCATATTCGATCTTGAAGATTTCTCCATTGATGAACACCGCTGGAAGTAAAGGTTGTCGGGTGTCGATTTCCGTGGAAATTCTCGCGAACTTGCCTCTGTTACCTTGTGCTGTTGTTGAGTCAATTTTGATCATCTTCCCAATAAGGTTTCCTATTCCGGTAAGGAGTTCGGTTTGGTAAAGATGCACCGGCAATTCAGGGACTCTGATCTAGATGACCAGCTTGCTTGGGATCGGGTCTGAGGGGTGAAAGTGAGGAGACCATGTTTGAACAGACAGGTAATTTCTAAATAAAGTCCATGGTCCTCCTGTCAGAATCTTCACGTAGTCATCGTTGGAGAAGAGCTGAACCACATAGTATCCATTATCAAGGTCGATGATACGGAAACGATCGTGTATGCCCCAGAGGATAGTGATGCGGTTGACGAGCGCCTGAAATCTGATGTTCATGCCAATAGCCTTAATTACTATCGCATATTTCCAGGGTTCCAGGAGGGTGGGAACAACTTCCTCTCTAATGGAGATTGCCGGTATGGTGCCGCTTCGATCAATGACCAAATCTGATGGTTTTAAGAGATCTGGGAAGATGACCGGGTAGCTATCCTGCCGACTTTGACCCACCACTGTGTCTTTGTAGGACTTCTTTGTGTGATGTGCTATTGTTCCGTCCCCGGGGTTGATCGGTTGCTCGCTATCCTCCGTCATGCATGCATCTTCTTCGTGGTCTTCTGGTTTGTCAGCCTTAGTCATTCTGTTATCGTCAAGAACGATCCCCACAGATTCTCCGATGAAACCGTCCGGTAGAGGTCGGGCATGGCCAAAGCCGCCCCGACCTCCTCGACTTCCCGATCACCCAGAGCCACCGCCTCTCATGAAACCCTAATTAGACATCATAGAGTGTTTGGTAATTGACAGAGTGCTTTTCAACTTCTATTCAACTATTGCAACTCATTCAATTTCTTCTCTAGCTTTATTTTCTTCTAGTTAATGTATGGATAAGTATAATATTGCATAGGCCTACCATTTTTGTGCATCACCATTCATTATGGATCAATATCCTTTTTTATGGTGCCCTATTAGTCATGCAATAAACAATATCTCTTATTATTTTACAGTCTTTTCTTGTTTATTTACATTTTCTCAATTGATTGGGAGAATCAATAACCACATTCTTTATGTCCCAAATTCATACCTTGAAAGATATATGGGTTTGAAGGATGGATATTATAGACATAATTTTTGTTCCATGAATTTTAATAGAGATTTCTGGGGATGAGTGGTTCAGGTGGTTAGGCACGATGTCCCCTCATGAAGGGACCCGGGTTCGAAACCCAGCGACCACCTCTGAAATGGTACCCGTCATGTAGGCCAGCCAACTGTGTGCTTTAACTGGTTCCCGGGTGTGCGGGGTGCTCGGGGCCCGAGAGTTTTATGATGTCTGGGGGGGTCACAAAAGAGGTGCTTCTACGGGGGTAGTTCTCTCGATAAAAAAAAGAATGTTAATAGCGGCTCTTGAATGCTACAATCTCCTTCTTGGTTCAAAAATGGTATATGTATCATTTTCTTTGGAGAAATCCATAAGAGCTTAATCTCTAGTGATACATTTATGAGTTAGGAGATGAGTATCTAGTCATGGATAGATTTTCCAAAGAACAATGATTTTTCAAATAAGGAAATTCATTAGGTCCATAAATAGGTGAAATCATCAATGATATAATAGTGTGAGATGTAGATAAGGGAGAGAGAGAAAATCGAATATTTTTGTTTAATTGTTCATCACATGATTATTAGGTTCTTAGGTACTAAATGCTTCATCAAACTCATCATTTGAAAAATAAACCAGTGAGAATTCTAGCTTAATTTATTGACTTGATCAACCGATCATCTATTCCTAATCAAATTGCATGTTTAATAAGAACTTGTGATGATTTGATTTATCTATCTGTGAATTTGACCCAATGTTGAACTACTTGTGACTAAAAATATTATGGGTGTCAAGAGTTTCTTAACTTTTATTATCAATATCACACTTTGTCCGACATCAATTATTGGCACCCTTGATGGGAGACAAATTTATTTCCTAATTCAACTTAATTAAAGTATAGTTAATTGTATAATTTCCTAGGATTTACTTACTACATTGTTTGATTCTAGTATTTCATATCAGTCCTTGTAGAAGTAAACTCATTTTATTTTTGTTTAATCGGAACAACTCATGGTTCATATGCAGCCTAGTCGAGACATTCATAGAGATATCCCATGGTTGTGTTGACCGATAGGGAACTGTAAGAAAGAACTAAAAATCACAACAAAGCTAAAGAAGTTATCCATTCTCAACAATCATGGAAGCTAAGAAGGCATTACTTGAAGTCACCTCCCCTCATCCTAATTACGTTTAGAATTTAGTAGTAGTGAGATTAACTATATTCCATGTTCTTCAAGTAAGACCTGAGCCTAATAGGCATTATACAACATAACAAGTTTTCTAACTTGGAAAATAAAGGTTTAAATCTTTATGTAAAGAACTTCCTTCAACTATACAAGATTGTAAAGACCAATAGGGTGACAAATCAAGGTCTATGTCTTGGGAAAAGTAGTGGATGAGAGGCATGGAAAAAAGGTTTATCCATGCCTTTAACACATTACTAACAACTTTTTGTACAATTTCTTTCCTCCCAATAAGATGAGTGAGATCCTAAAGAATACTTAACACTTTGAGTAGTAGTCTCAAAAGACATTGGATAGTACATCAGAGAGATGCAAGGAGCTAGTAACCATGCCACAACTCTCTTGAGTTCCCATGATATGACCTCAACTATTTATGCAGCCACTAATGGATTTTCTTGACAAAGTATGCAAGTGAAGATAAGAAGATGTTTGAGATCATATCTACCAAGAAATATTCAAGGTGAATGGACAATTGAAGTAGTATCAGTGACATTAAGGCAATTCTAATTCTTTATGTGAATCTACACAAACTCACCAACAAACTTAATGCCACACGTGTCATGGGTACAATAAATGATGGTTCATGAATCTTGTAATGATCCACATTGTAATGAATAATATGATGCTTTTGTGCATAAATTAGTGAGTAGAAGGTGAATTTCATGGGGTAGAACCCTAGAAACAATCTTTTCCCAAACTCCAAAAATCCAAGGTGGAGAAACCACCCAAAATTCAACTAAAAGGACAATGAACTGCATCAACCACATCATGACAACTACAATCGACAACCCAAAAAGAATGAAGGGATTGAAGGCAATCTTTCCAAGTTCATTGTATGGTGTATTTATGTTACAACCCCAAATTTTGGGTTCATTTGGAGAGAAATGTAATTTCTCATATTAAAGATATTGGAACAAATGTTGATATAATTTGTTTGGAATAAATGAGTTTCGTTTACAATAGCCTTGATGATTGTGTTGTGGGCTTTATTGGCTATTCTGCCCAAAATAAGGAAATTCAATTAGTAAATGAATAATTGAGATTTTGAGAAAAGAAAGATGTGGAAACCACTAGAAGGAAAAAGAATATAATACAGAGTTGGATTTCATGCCTCTTGGGTTCCTTGGGTCCCAAGGAATCCAAAGGAGCAAAGAAAATGCAATAAGAAAAGAAAAGATCAATTAAGTATTTCTTTATTAAGAAAGAAATTAAAAACAATGGTAAAATGTGGAAAATAAGTGGAAAGAAGTATAATTGAGTTATCCTTGGTGGAATTTCGTATCCCAAGGATTCCTAATGTTCAAAGGAATGCCAATGAGGAAAATAAAAGAGAAATAAAAAGAAAGATAAAGAGAAATCCTCAAAAAGAGACATTTTATTAAGAAATAAACAAGATAATGTGAAATAATGGATAAAGATGCATCTAGAAGGATAATGAGTATCCAATAAAAAGGAATTTCGAAATATTAGAGTTTCTTGGGATCCAAGAAGCCCCAATGGAGAAAAAGAAAGAGAAAATACCAAAAATAGAAAATAAGAGGATAATGTGATACATTGTTAATGGATTTAGTGGTTTTGTTAAAAGAGAGGTATTTTCTACTAAAAGGAAATATAAATTCATGCAAAATGGATTAAAAGTTAAGTATAAGGAGAATAAAAGAGATGATTTTCGAATTCCTAACCAATAAAGTATGTGGATTACCAAGGAATTATTAAAACGAAAGAGAATACTTCCTAACTAAGGAACTTGTTTTCCTAATAAGAAAGGGACTTGTTATTCTGTGGATAGACATCCTAGGGCTTCGATCACCCTCCCCTATATAAGGGTAGAGCCCATGGACGAGCCCATGGAGATCCCACATATATCTCTCCCTCTTCTCCTTTGTCTTCTTCCTTCAACCGTAGTAGAGAAAGTAGTTTGAACCCTGGGGCAACGAGGGGACAGAGAGGAAGTGCAACGGATGACTGATGACCCTATGATGACCTGGGGTTGATTGGTTACCATCTCCAAGCTTGAATCTTGCGCAGCCGACCTGCAACAGGTTGCACGGCCAGCTGCAAAGCGTAGGCTGAGGGCGCTTGAAATAGCTTCCATGGCCGCAATCAGGGGGCGCCCTGGGTGCGCCAGAGCAAGGCAGAGGTAGGGCAGTAAGTTTCGGCAACGATCGTGGTCCCAGGAGGTGAGGAAAGCCTGTGCAAGGCTGCAGGTCGGCGGTCGCGCAGGGTTTCCCTAGGAGGAAGATGACCTAAGGTCGATTGGATAGTTCTACCCTCTATGTTGTGCTGGGTCAGTTGGTTAAGTGAGGGCAATTGCGTCTTTTCGAAACGTTTCCTTAACTAGCAATGATTGCATGGAATCGAGCGACATGGCGCACTCCGATTGGCCCATGTAAGGTTTTCTTGCAAAAAATCATGGTTAAATATTGGTAGCTCGGTTTGGTGCGCATAAAATATGAAATTTTCTCAGAAAAACAAGAGGAATCCAATAAAAATATATTTATAAGCTACTTCCTCTTGCAACTTGAAAAGTAATGGAAGTTATCAACTTTAATGTATTAATATTTAAGAAACCCTATTTTGAAATGATTAATATATTTAGAAGGGTTTAATGGATGATTAAAGTTGATATTAGCCTATTAATTAGGAAAAGGAACATTAAGAACAAAAAGGATGAGCTTTGCATGTAATTAGTTTAATTTAGAATTTCGTGTGCATGAATATGCTTTAATGAACCTTAAAACCCTAATATTGGTAAATGTGACTCTTAATGGCTTTAATTATCCAAAATCATGAATAAAGTTAATATATGATGATTCTAAGCTATTTTGAGTATAAAAGTTCCTAATTGTGGATAAATACCCTTAATGTAGAAATTAGGGTTTTTTAGTGGATAAAAGGTAGAATTAATGATAAATAATGTTCATATGTGAATGAGACCATAATGAACTATGAATTGAGGATAAATGAGCATAATGACCTTTTTGTTTTGGTCGGTCAAAAAGCGTGTTACTATTAATACCAAAAACTTTGGGCACTGGGTACCCCATTACATAGACAAGAGCTAAGAAGCTCAACAAGGGTCAAAATCCCCACACAGGGGACACTCCAGAAGCTAATCCAAATTGAGACTAAGAAGAATAATCAACTAAGCAAGCTAGGACCAGACAATCCTACTAGAAGAAGTCTATTAAAAGCCACTGTTACATGCATTCATCGTACCCACAATTAGTAACAACAAACTGTCTTAGAGCAAAAACTAGCAATCCTGCCAGTAACAGCCATGAAGTCTCTGGTCTTCTTAGCTACTCAAGACCAGGTCTCTAACTGGAAAAAATCCAAAAGGACCTCTACCACCAGCAAACACCCAAAGGTAAACCCCTCATGATGCACTTGACTGCATATCATCCAACACCTTGAAGGTGTTCTAATCCAGCTGTAGCAGAGGAGACAAGAAGCAAAACAGGGTCCAACCTTTAGCTGACTACAGATTTATGTCCTTGAGCTAGACAACCACCGTTCCCCCACTGGCATTTGTGAATGTGTGGGATCCAAGTAGCAATCCTGACCCTCTTCATCGGTCAGCAAACAACTGAAAGCCAGAAACCTGCAAGCTTGACATCACGCACCTACAGCAAGGATTAGGAAGAGAGGAAGAGCACCATGCCTCCCTTTGAACCCAATCCCACCTAATGCACCTGTATACACAGGACCCCTTGTCGAACACCTTGAGGGCGATCGATCCTTGGCTACGAAAAGGCACCTGACTCGACGATATCCACCAGCCACAGGCTGGAGCCCGCAAGGGCACTAGAAGCATCACCGCCGATAACCAAGCGCCATGGGAATGCTCCGTCACGTAGTAGCAAAGGCCACTACGTAGCCTAAGCATAATGACCTTATCATGGATTAAAAGAATAAAAATAGTAGCTTTAATGGAAAATAGGCTTAATGGACTTTATTGAAGGTTAATTATGCTTTAATCTGAAATTAAGGTTATGTGTGTTAAAAGGTAACCTAAATAACTTTCGTGAAAGATAGATGAGAAAATTAGGGTTTAAAAGAGTAAGATGTGAAAAACACTAGAGGGGGTGGTGAATAGAGTTTTTAAATATTTTAACAATTATTTAACTCAAACAACCACAATTGAAAATGGAAGAAGGAGACAAGTGTTTAGAGTGGTTCCAATCTTAGCAAATACTAAGATTGTCAGTCCACTACTCGGTTGCTTACCCAACCGGGATTTTGAAAGTATCAATTTTATTACCTTCACAAGGATTTACACAAAATACAATACTTTCTTACACCCCTTGAACAACCTTCACTTGAAGTAGATGCATCAACCCGAGGTAGCCTTCTTGAAGTAACTCCAAGCTCCCCCTTGAAGTAGCCTTCCTCTTTAGAAGTAACCTCCCGTTGCACCAGCCTTCTTGAAGTAGTTCAAGGTCCCCTTCTTCGCCAAGGAGATCTTTCAACCTCTCCAATCCGCAGCCTCCAACCTAGGAATAGCAAGGAGAGTACAAACAATAATAGTGAACAAGAAAGGAAAAAAGGAAATTACAACTTATCCTTTGAAGCACAAGGCTTGATTTGCCTAGATCAAGCGTATAGATCTCCTAACCAATGTGTATGGAATTGTGATTGCTGTGGATAGGAGATGCTAGCCTATAGAACACGAAATTTGAGCTGAGACAAGAAGTAACCAGTTGTCAATATGCTCAATTGCTCACAAACAGATTGCTCAATGTAAATGTATGCTCAAAGATTGCTCAAGTGTGTAATCAAGTGGGTTTAGGTGTCCTAAGGCATGTCCTATTTATAGGAATGTCCTACAAGTGCTTAAGGACGTTCTAGACACTCTCTAGGGGTTTCTAAGTGCTTAATTACCGTTAGATATAAGTTAGTTGCTTTAACAACGGCTAGTTAATTAATTTTGCAGTTGCTGTCAAAAACCATCTCGGTCGAGAAATGGTCGACCGAGACACCTACTCGGTCAAAGTTTTGTCGACCGACAGGCTCTCTGGATCAAGTGTTTTGCAACGTTTATCTCCAACTGCCAACTACCTTGTCAGTTGTATCTAACGGCTACTTGGGTCTTTCTCGGTCGAGAAGTTTGTCGACCGAGAGTGTCTCGGTCGAGGATTTTGTCGACCGAGATAGACCCTGTTTCAATGTTTCAAATGAAGACATTAAGTGTGTGTATGAGTGTGCATATGTGACACTGTTGAAGGGAATGATCTATCTAAATGTGGTGTTTAGCTAGGGAAGATCTAATGCTTGATTTACATGAAGTCTAAGTACTTGTACATTATATATTTGTACAAGTTTACAATTGATTACATTTCATGAAATTTACAATCATTCAAGCATATAGATTCCCTAGTGCTTTTTCATCCACCTTATTCCTGCAACACTCAAGTAGCATGTTAGATTAACAAGAATGAAATGTTTGTCATTATCAAAACAAAGGGATTTACAAATGTCCATTTAGCCAACAAGATGAAGTAAAACCCTAATTGTAAATAAACCCTAAAAGAGGAAGAAACCCTAAAAAGGAATAGAAGCCCTAAGTAGCAAGATGGTTTGGATAGATTTTGATAAAAGGAATTGAATGTGATTTCAGGATTCTTGTACTTGCTTGATTGGATGTCTTGATTGATTGGACTACTTTGTCTCAAATCTGCATGTACAGGTATGTGGTTAATTATGAATAATCGTCTTAGTTTCCTGAGGATTTTCCAGATGGTTAATCGCATTGAATGCAACTAAATAGTTTGGATGTTCATATTGCAATTATAAAGTCACTATGATTATCACAACTTAATATAAATGTGTATTCCCGCACCTACATGCCACCCTGATGGATGATGCAATGAGGTCAAGCCCAGGAGGGAAAACCAATGGGCACCATAAGTGGTGACCCACAGACACCAAGCTCGGGATTGAGAAGGTGGTCTATGTTGCATGACTAATGGGCACCATAAGTGGTGACTCACAGGCACCAAGCTCAGGATTGAGAAGGTGGCCTTAAGTCAATGGCAAAAGAGAAACCCCAAAGGGGGTAATTCCAGGGTTAGGGTAAAAGTGGTGGGGAATGTCACATGGAAAATGTAAATTGTCTTGCTAAATATCTTGATTGTGATATTTAAATTGTTATCCATATTTGTGAGATTTTGGTTGCCTCCACATACCGGCATATTTCGATATGCTGACCGACGTTTTGTTTGTCGGCATTTTAGGTGTAACCCTGAAAAGCACAAATAGTAAAGTGACATATCATGAAATCGGGAAATAAAGTGCAAGGAGGATTAGATAGAGTAATTCAAGCTCTGGATAGATAGATTTCCAAAGTTTTTAAAAGGTATACCAAGTTTTATTTTAATACCAGAATTCAGTTTAGATAGTAGAATTTCATAATTATCATTGATTATTTGTTGAACCTTTGATCCAGTTTATTGGGATAATGGCTCTGACCTCTTGGTCTCCCTTGAGTGGGGGTTACTGGGAGGTGGGGTCGTTACAATTCACTTATGCAAAATCAAGTAGACTCGATTGAAGTGCTTGAGAATCAAATGGGGCAGCTATCTTTATCCATCAGTGGAGTCAAAGGCATTGAAGTGGATATTGTAAGAAATACCAAGGTGAATCATAAGGAGCATGAAAATTCAATCCACATCAACCAATTGAATCAAGTTGACAAGTAAGGTAAACCAACGATGCAACCCATGCAAGTGGTACCACTAGAGGTGTTCAACAAGCTATTCTTGATGCACATCAAACCATCACTTGATAAACACAAGACGAGTCTCACTAAAGCTGATTTAGAAACCCATGTCATATCCCCTTATGGGCCACCTCATTTGAGAAATAAAATGTTGCATCCATCTACACAACCCATGTCTATCACCGCTCATGACTAGTAGACAGAAGATCATCCTATTCCATAACTTCCTATTCAAGATAAACAAAGTAACAAAGGAGGGGAGAATGGACTTCAAGACATGGTTCTTGTATTCAACATAAGTGCCACAACATTAGTTAATCTTCATCGCAAATAGTAGGATATGGAGCTTTCTACATCTCATGTGATGTAGGTAGCACTTTTCTTCAATGTAATGTAATCAAGTTTATACTACAAGGAGTGAGACTCGAGAGGGTATCTACTCCTTAACCAAAAGGAATAATTCCAATTCCAAACACCAACACAAATGTTTGCAATGGGATATGACCCAACCTATCCAACCACTATTTTAGAAATTCCCAAAGAAAGTGGAAAAAGTCTATTTCTAACTATCTAACTATATGAAATTCAAGGTTTACATGTATATGGGTAATACAAGAAACATATACTATGAAACTAATCATGGATATAGAGAATAAATTGTCTTCTTCAACTTTGTCTCCCATGAATCAATGACACATATGCATGTCACACTCAACTTTGACATCCTTCCAAAGTCCGATTCACCTAAAGGGTTGGAAGCATACCCCACAAATGTAGAAAGGTGTAAAATATTAGGACACACTAGCATGTGCATATAATAGAGAATTGGGAAATAATAATTAAAAAAGGAAATAATTAATCTTATTACAGCTCCCAAAAAAGAGAGGTATGAAATAATTAAAGGTGGATAACAAGAGAAACCATGCAATATATGTCAGAAATTTACTTGCCATTTTCACAAATATAAAGTCTTCCACAAAAGCATACATAAAATGATTAGCGCACACAACCTTTGTAACTAATAAAAAATTAGCATGCATGTGTGATAAACACATAAAAAGGCAAATATAAAGGCAATGGTGGTTAGAACATATAACTCTAAAATTGGTAGACAATGACACATAATGATACTCGCAAATGTATAGTGGTGGCCAAATAATCTAGTTATGTAGCAAACAACCACCATCATAAAAATAACATGAGCTCACAACCTCCATTCTAAGAATAACACTGACAGACAACCCAAGTATGGGCCAACAAACTCCATCCCAGTAGTATAACATTGGCTCAAAACCTAAAAGGTAAACCAGATCAGATCATTTATTAAACTTTAGTGCTATTGAATAGAAAATCACATAATAATGTAGAGGCAAGTGAAAGTATAGTCACAATATGATCTAAAATAATATTTCTATCACAAAAATGGAAAATATAAGTCTCACACCCCAAAAGTGGATCAAATTAGGGGTTCCATCACAAAATAAGTTGATCAAACATATCACATTCATTATTAATGAAATCTAAATTGACAATAGGTAATGACTTGGATAAGATAGGGATAAGTTTTATGATTGGATAAATTTAGTTCAGATCCACAAGTTAGTGTACAACTTGCAATAGATGATACAAAATTCATAGTATAATATGCAATCTAATTATTTTAAGAATTTCAAGGGATCAAATTCTAGATATTAGATTGAAATGGTTCATCAAGACATATAAGAAGCACTTCAATATAAGAGGTCCCAATCAATTCATAGAGAGATCTGACATACCTGAGGTCTATTATAAAAATATCCCTAATTCCAAATCAATGCCATTAAGCACATAATAAGATTTTAAAATAAGTTTACGGTTATTTCTCTTTAAACAAAAACCCTAAAAAGCTCATTTTTATTATGTTCAATATAGGTCATGAAAGCCACACCATTATATGTATAATAATTTTGTGATTTTAAATTAACATTATTTTATTTTTTTGATGTGATATTGATTAAAAATGGATTTCACAAGTTAATGATGTTTATTTGATTCATAATATCAAAATCCATGGGAAAGATCAAGATACCCCTACGTCATGCTTCATTCATTTATGTTCGATATGACATTCTTTCCTTTCTGTAGAAACCAAAACCCATGCTAGCTCACTAAACTACATGGTGAAAAATGCCAATATCCATAAGAAGTGTGACAATATGAGAATCATGGAATGGCCAAATGATAATCCTAATGGCTTGAAAACTCAAGTGGCCAAACTAACTAAAACATGCAAAAGACTACAACACCCTCAATATGAATGAAAAATCTGGAATCAACACAACTTCATATCGATGATTTTGTTCCCTAGAATATTTCATGTCATGCTCCCTCACAATGAAAGGAAAGGTTCAACGATAGAAGCTCACTAACCTTATCTTTGATGAGATGGGAGGGCACTATAGGAGAAAATTTTCCCTAGTAAAATCTAGTGAGACGAGTTCGATAAGATCACTAGAAGTTAGGGGAACAAACATGACTAAAACTAATGGAGAGAAGGTGTTGAATGGGAAACTAGTTTGAAAGGGAAAAAATGAATTGGGTTCTATGTATAAATTAAATTCATTTGAGTTTTGGTAAGAGCAATAGAGAGAAGGCTCGAGGGAGGCAAACTATGGGTTCAATTGGGCAATTTTAACCAGTGATGATGACGATAAGATATTATCATCAACATAACTGGGATTCATAGATGAATCACAAGGTTCTAGGACTCAATTGATGGTGGATGCATGATGTTGGTGGGCAAAAGGATGTTCTTGAGTTGTTATATAAGGGTGATATTCATTGTGAAGGGTTGCTCATATTGAGTTTTGGGATTTTTTAAAATGGAATGGAGAAAATAAGTTGATGGAAAAGAAATGTTAAGAAATGTTGGAGAGATGAGGGAGAGACATGTTAGAGAAGGAAATTGCAAATCTAAGCTTCAAGCAACAAGAAAAGTATGAGGTAGGAGAAGACCTCCTTACCGATTGATAACGTGTTGATTAAAGGTGGGCCATTAGATCAACACTATAAAGGAAATATATTAAGGACGCAATAGTGAATATTAGGTGGAACTTTAGAGGAAGTACTCACAATAATCTAATGATTGATAAAAAATTTGGTTGAAAACTATATTTAGTCTTACCTAAATTATTTCAGGGGTCAAAAGAGGTTGTATTGATATGAAGTTTGACACTTGGACCAAAAACATATCATCTTGAATCTAATTTGTAGTTAGTTTATTCTTTTTAGATTATACAATTTTTTATTTAGTATATTTAAGTTTGATGTTGTGATTCTTATATATTTTATTCTAATTTATGGCTTTCTTTAATAATTTGGGATTTGATTTTATTTAATCTAAGATTTTAGGGCTTTCCTATATCCAATTACAATCAATATTTTACTCGTGTTCTCTTCTAAGTCATTTAATGTTACTTTATTTCAATTAAGATAAAAATAACACAACATATATACACTACTTTCTCATGAAAAATAATGCATTTTTAATCATTGTTATTCATATGTTACACTATCTTGCCTAGTTCAATCAATGGCAGGATGAGAAAGGCACTTGATCGACCTATCCCCCTCTTGTCATCAACCTAAGTTCCCTTCCATGATGAAATCAGTTTGAACCTTTTCCTAGAACCAGACTTGATAGACTTAGGGACCCAGGAGCGGATTCCCCACTGGTAGAGGGATGAGAGATGACCATATTAAGCCAGATCACGACCTAGAGGCAAGACCCCACAAGGCAGATTGGGGGTCAGAGAATCCATAGTACCTGCAACCTCTCTGAATGAATATTCATCCTTTTTGAGGGGGTAAGGGATCTCTTTTCTGCAACGGAAAAAGATCCATAGAGAAAATTTTACTTGGCACATATTCAATCATATTTTTAACATTATAAATTGATTATTTGAATCAAAAGTATTATAGGGGTAGTGGGATTTGAATATATTTATGCATCATTCTAATTCATATTATTTTGTAATGTTTTTGTAAAGTGATTTGTTTTATCATCATATTCTTATGACACACTTTACTTGTTCCCTACTTACAATTATTATTATTATTATTTACTCAAATTATCCTTTTTAAGTCACTTTAATGATATTATTATTCAATAAATAACAAACTAATTCATCACTAGTCTATATATCCCTTTTAACGCATGTTAGGGTGTTTCCCATAATTATTGTTGATAGGGAGACATTCTATCTTATTTTAAGAATAAATAAACTCATTGGTTGAACTAGTTACATGGTGTATGCATATATTTATCTACATGTATTATTTCTTACATCAAATTAGATGTAATAAATGTTAACATGAAGTCAGTTAGGATGCATCATGAAAATATTTCAAAAATTATTTCATCATTAATATTTGTATTCTTAGAACTAGTTATCACCATCCTACTAAGGCCCCTCAAGGTATGACTTAAACAACATTCAGAGGTTATCTATTTAGATAAACCTAAAGAAATTCAACCCATGGAATTAGGGTGTCCGTGCTTATGAGGTTATCTGTGATGACCCTGATTTTCGATTTTTACTACATCATATAGTACATGAAGACCATATGGTTAATCCCTTATTAAGAATCAAGTTTTGTATTCTTTTGGTTGAAAATTGGAATTAGATGCACAACTGATGATCATGACAACCCATACCTTAACAATGATGAATAATATTATTAGTTTAATTGGGAATTTGAATCATTGAATATTGATTCATAAGTTTTATCATGATAATATTGAGTGCATTGAACTTGTTTGGTTATCCTTAGAGATAAAGTGAAAATTATACTTGACCATACTAACCCTAAATATTCTAGATTTTAGGCCTCAAATTTAGAGAAAAGCTTGATTAGGTTATGATGAACACATGCTTAAAATTTCAGATCTAATTGAGTTTCTAACTAATAGTTATTTGTGATGAAAAATCCTAAATTATTTGATTATTTGGGGCTGACAACTATAGTCAATTAATTTTTTTTTTGTCACGTTGCCATGTGGAAATGCAAGGAGGTGGTGGTTGCAATATGCTTTCCTAAAGGAAGCAATCCTAGTGAGGAATCTGGAGGGTGGTCCTGGTTATGTTGGATGAGTTTGTCGCACTCTACGGACCCCAATGACCCCTCTTGGTGGCTCTTCCTTACAGAGATGAGTGATATCCTCCTTCTCCATTTACTCTGCTTTGCACTACAAATGCCTAAGGCAAGGAGTGATGGAAAACCTCCACCAAGACTTCACTAAGGGCACGTTTGGTTTGTTACAAAGCGACTCATCCAATTGCAAGTACATGTGAATTCGAACAATTTGCGTTTGGTTGAATCTGGTTCCAACCCACACCTTGAAAATAAAGTACATCCAAGATTTCTGGCCTGTACAAATATGGGAAAATGGACTGCATGGTTTATGGGCCCAGTTTTAATTCCAAAAGTCATGTCATGTGCATCCTATCTCGGTCTGCCTCTTTTCACTCCCATCTCCTCTGAAAATCCCACTTGTTTAGGTAGCCCAGTGTTTGCTACAACAACGTGAACAACATTCTGTGTATGCTATGCCTTCTGATCCACAAACAACAACAACAACAAATCAAACAAATACAAACAAACTCTATTGGTTTAATCTTCTTAGAACCAAACAAAAACAGTTGGCTTCCAACTCATCCATTATACTTTCTTATTTTTCAATTCTTAATGTTGGTTGAGTTTACACCCAACCAAATTAGTCCTAAGTGAGGACAAGTATCAAGCATCGACTATACATAGATCGAACCCCAGTGGACGAGACTGGAGGGAGAACCATGTTGCAAACTCAAAGGACAACTATGCTCCACATCAAGTATCGAGGCTTTGGTCGAATTCCCAGCAGTGGCGGAGCCACATAGAGTCCAAGGTGAGCACGTGTCCTACCCTTGGTCCCAAAACATGTAAAATTTATACATATAAGCAGTTAGATTTATACCAAAATGCTTAATGGTGCCTGCCCTCAAGATAGGATATATGGCTCCACAATTGAGTGTGCCCCCGTCACCAGAAAATTCTAGTTATGCCACTGATTCCTGGAGTATTGGCGTCCATCCTTGTATCATTTTCGTAGAGAGGGGATGCAGGGAGAGGAAAAGCCCAATGTGATGATCTACTCTGTCGTGGACGTTCCACCCAAGGACAGAACTGGAGTCAAACATCTTAGCATTGAGGAAGAAGATCCCGGGTAAGAACGAGGGGCATTGAGGAACCTTTCTGTATGCTTTTTCAGCACTGAAGTCGTCTCAAACATATGCTTGCAGGAGGAGAGACCTGCAACGGTGCTCCATGGAGTCAAACTCGATTTAACGAGGTGTTGGTACCAAACCAAGGATTTCTCGACCCACTAGACTGAAAAGAGATGATGTCAAGTCATAGACTCCTGCAAACAGGAATGGTCATCTTCCTATTTAGCGGAATGAATGAGACCTTGGAGGGGGAGGACGGATGGCTAAGTTGTGAGGGGCCAAGTCTTTTAATTGAGTTTGACTGAATTGACTGGCAGATCGGCCACTTAGAGACTCTAACCCTAATAACATACTTCTAGGCATATACAGAGCAAGAGGGCTACATGGCTTACATCCACGCTCTGAAGCCCTGAATCCAACGACCTATCCTTTTTCATGCATGTATTAATCTTCTTCTCTTAAAAATTTATACCAAAATAAGAGACGTAAAGAAAAATAGATCCAAAGCCCTATAATTTCCCAAATATACATGTGAGCTGAGTAAAATGTCTAGTTTATGACAATACCCATAAATTAGAACTATAAGCCTAAATTATTGATAATTTCATATTTAGATGATATACCCTCTATTTAGGTTTTCATCTAATGGAGTAATTAGTATCTAGTTAATATGATTACAAGGGAAGCATATATTAGATGCTAAATGTGTAGCGTCATATGACTTTTTCTCTTTGATATTAAGTTGTTTCTTAGTAAAGACTAATTTGATGTTTCTCAACCTCCTATTAATTCTAGAAAATTGATAAAGCATTAAAAATTAATGTAAATAGAACCAGAGTCTGAATAAAACATATAGATTAATAAAAAAATTAGAGACACACGTTTTTTTATCATTTAAACCTAGATTTCGTTTAAATTATAATTGAACATACATATCAATAACAATATGTGTTATATTAATCAGTTTACTATGTGCATGAGATTAATTAATTTGTCCCATATTAAAATTGTACTTCCTTATACTTGTCTCCTCTGCTATATTTAAGAAGAGAATTTATCATTTATCAATAATAAATATCACATTAGTTTTCTATTTTATTTTCAATATGGTATCAGAGCATAAATTTTAAACTACACTTAAAAGAAGAAAAGAGAGTACCTCTGCCTGACTTGGCCGTCCACTAGACACTTCTATCGATCTTGTTGTCTCTGTTGTGTCTGCATCCCTACTTCTTTAATCCGTCTATTGGGTCTAAAGTTGGGTCTACAACCCTATATCCATGTCACTACCCGCAGCTAATGACGAAGTCCCACGCCATCACTCCCAAATAGGATGCCCAACAGTTGACTACATTTGATACCACCACTCACCATCATGCACTCTCCCTTTAGGGCCAGTTTGGTAGGGTGTACGACTTTTGTTTGATTTTTAAACTAATTACTTTTAAGATAAATTTTCATTTAGTAGGATATAGTAGGATGTAGTTTGATGATTTGTAACCCCACCTAACTACACACTTCAACCATAATTTCAGGAAATTGTACCACCGTAAAAAAAAGTGTGGTCGGTTGTAGTGAGCCCCATAACCTCATGCACTACGTAACCAATACAACTGACAGTGTGGAAACGATAATATAGTCCCGCACTAGCACTACTATATTGTCCCCGCATACCGAGAGAGAGTGTGTGTGAGAGAAAGAGAGAGAGAGAGAGAGAGAGGTATGCGGGGACAATGTAGTAGTGCTAGTTGGGGACTATATTAGAGACAGAGAGAGAGAACGCTCTCTTTCTCAACCTGAACGCTTGTGGCTATCCACCGTGGGCTACTTGAGCGGGTACTTTTACTATTGCAAGGTGCAACTAAATGGTTGTAAACGAACGTACCAAAATGTTTTGTACCATACCAAAATAAAAACGACGGAGCCAGAAATCTCTGAATGTGGTTGATCTCATTTCCAATTCATTAAATTATATCTGACTACATCCTAAGTTCCTAACAAACTGCCCCATAGGGACCACAGTATAATGCAAGCTGTAGAACCGGATGAATCAGGGCTGTTGTCAGGAATTCTTTTTTACTCCGACGATCAATTTTAGAGTTTGTCATCTGTGTGCTGAATTTTACTAATACGACCGTCCACCGGATTCGAGTAGTTTCCACTATTAGGCCATGTTAATTTGGTAGGATGTTGTTGGGTGTAGTTCGATGTAAAAGAAAGTCAAACAAATATAAACGTGTCTTTTAATTTGTTATAGATTTATTTGGTAGAGTGAAGTACAAGATTCTTGTTTTTGTTTGTAAACATTTGGTATAAAAAGGCATTGTATAGCAGTCAGAGCTGAACGTGTTTTTTTTTCAGTGTTACATGGAAGACCGCGCTACTGTAGTCCTTGCTAGGGCCATTTTGGTAGGGTGTAAGTGGAATGTATGACAAATTAACTCAAGGAATTGCAGCCACTTTTTGGTTTGGTTGCCAATAGGAAAGTCGAATTCGTTGTTTTTTGACTGCATAGCGGGCTACTAATTCGGCTAAAAACGCGGAATTTGTACCGCGCACAAATCGAAGGTAGTGGGGTGTAGGAAGGTCGTCTGTTTCTTGCAACACGGACTGCTGATGACAGACTGTATCCTACCAAAAAGATGGCAAGGAAATCAGCATGTTGCCGTGCCTCTAACCAAACATTTTCTGAGAACCTTAAATCCATCCTTACGGACCCCTTGTTTTTTAAAACCTGCAACTACCTCCCAACACACCTAACCAAATTGGGTCTAATCGTTCCAGTTGATGACGTGGTATGGAGAGAGACCGTGCTGCCGCTTCATGCATAACACGGGGCTATCCGGGAAGCTGATAGCTGTAGAAAACACCAACTGCACCCGACCGCTTGTTTATCGGGTGTGGTACAAATTCACTACTTTTGACCCTCTTAGGAAATAAAGTGTGAAATAGAATTCTGCATACTGCATCCAACTACACTCTACCAAATACTTTTTGTTCCAAAAATCCGATCATTCAAACTCCATGAATTTGTGCGCAGCCCTACCAAACAGGCCCTCTAACAACAACGCCTCATTTCAGTCAAGGAACTGGTTCGCTGCCTTCATCTTCTCAAGGATATAAATACCCCACGTGACGGTAGTAGGTCCAACAACAACGCCCGCAATTTGAAGTTTTATATTTGCGGACAACGAGTGATCTTCACAGTCAAAGCATGGTCTTTTCTTTTAGTGGGTTTGTAGCTGTGAACGGCCGAAACACTATCGTTCTCCCAGCGGAAGATACATTGTAATAAAACACAAATCAATGCCATTATCACGCAAGCTGGAAACTACACGAATTAAAGATCATTCCCAACGACCACTATCAATTCTTTTTATCCATCGGCTGCAATCTATTCTTATTAAACAGATTCAGACATCTGCTCAATTTTTATTCACCCGCAATCTTCACAAGTCAACGCCTCTCTTATTTTTGTAACACCCAATGTTATAAAACAACACAAGACCCGATGACTTTATTTTACTTCTTTTATTTCTCATATCCACATAGCTGAGTGTTTTTTTTTCCGAAAATTATAAATTTTAAGCTCATCTATCATATCGTGTAATTAATCTGACAGTCCTTTAGGTATACTATCGAAATACATTCTGGTAGTGTCACTCATCTTTTTATCGAGTTTTATTCCAATAATATTATTTTCTCCTACCAAGTTCATTCCTGTAGTGTTATTCTCTTTTATTTAGTTTCCATTTTGATAGTATATATGTTCTGCTCTTTGTTCTATAGTATATTCTAATACTTTATTTTGTACCATCCTTTATATATTTATCCCTTTATCAATGTTTATGATTTTTCACCCCAACCACTCTAAGGGTCATTTTTATGCTCGGTGTGGGGGAGAATAAAGGAAAATGAGTAGAGGAAAGATATGAGATGAAGGAGAGAAGATAAAGAAGAAGACATATCACCTTGCCATTTGGTCTAGATTCTATATATTCATCTATATTGTTGACACCTACTATAACATTATACGTATTATAACACGTTGCAGACACATGCTTACTTGCTATGGTGAACTATTTATGTAGTAGTGTTCCTATCTCAACTACCACATATTATTTTTATGTTGGTGCTTTCTCTTGCAGAACTGCTACTACAGAAATGGTGATTCAACTGACTTCTACATATATTCTCCGCCATCTACATTTCTCTAGATGCTTATTAAAATTTTGGAAATTTATTTGGTGTTGCTTCTACGAGTCTGGTGATAATCAATTTCAGGAGGAGTCCACTATGCTTTTATTTCTTCTACATTGATCTTATCTTCATCTGAAAAAAAGATTTAGTTGTTGCTATGTGCGATCATCTTCAGCGAGAATATTGGAGTGTTTTACCTATTGGATTGTAAAATTCTGGGAGAGATCATTTCTTGTTAGGGGAGATTAAATTTTGAATGAGAAAATTGAAGGAGATTATCTTTTGTCTAGTAGGTTAATTTTTGTATTCTATCTTTTTCATGTATTGGCAAGTTGGACATGTGTTTCATCCATGTTCCAGCTTGAGGGGGGGTGTTAGATTAATTTGTTTATTATGTAAATGAGCCTCTTGGCCCATTACATTTAAGTAATACTTCTTTGTACTTACCTCCTCTCCTATAAATAGGAGGGGAGTTTACCATCTATCAATAACAAATAACACATTAGTCTCAAATCTTATTATAATTAACATGAAGAGAGTATTATTGGTGATTAATATGTTATTAATCAAGTGATATCATCTATATTTAGATAGCCATGGATATGCTAATTAAGGTATGTGGGAGCCTTGATGAATCTCTAGTCCATTTGGACTAGAAACATATATTATGCCTAATATTTTCTATTTCACCTCTTGACGATATTGACATGCTTTTATATACTTCTTGGCTTCATGACCTATTTGATATACATCAATATCTATGAAGAATAATTTGAAATTATGTATATGTCTTGCAAAGAACCTTGAACAAAAATGATATGTCCATTACGACTTCCTGAATGATGAGTTGATATTGGGTAAAAGTGCACATCTTGGACTTGCATACTGCATATCTTTCACTATGAAGTTGAGGTTGCAAATGTGACATGTTGTGGATAGGCGGAGAGGGGAAGTCACAGCTGATGGCCACAGTAAGGTTTAGTAAAGAGGTATGGTGATGTTGTTATAGATTTGTGATGTGGTTTTAATTTCTTTTGGACCCTGTGTTCAACTCATCATTCAGGAAGTTGATATTGGGTAAAAGTGACTTCCTGAATTATGTATATGTCCATGCACCTTGTGGCTTTTGATGCACACCCTGCAATACTCCAGGACATCCACAACTTTTCTATTGCAAGCTCCTACACCTTCTCATGTTCACTATTGTCATGGCTACAAGCAGAGAGGAAGCAAGAATATCTGAGTAGATTCCTCTTTTATCAAAAAGGCAGACCTAGAGCCTAAGTTGGAGGAGGAATATATGAAGAAGCATAGGAGAAAGGATCCTATGAAATCGTCCCCTTCACTCTTAGTATTGGGAGGAGCTCGAGTGCTTTCAAAGTCTCATAGCTCATCACACCCATGCTATTGTATTTCTTTGAAAGGATACACTCACTATGTTTGAATCAACCTCAAATGTTCATCAAATGATGTCGTAGATCTCCATCTATTACATCATCTTAGGGTAACACAAAAACCTATCCACTATTATATGAAATTTTTTGAGGACTGTAAAAGAGAACGATAATATGATAATTCAATTGATTACCTTCGAAATGAACAAGAAGGATTTTTCTATGGTAGAGAATTATTTTTCTAGGAAGCTAGCATTTGAAGAGGATGGGGTTCTTGTCTGGAGATGTATTTTGATTATCATAAGTTTTATCTTTGGTTACCAATGAAGGGGATTATGAGTTGAGGAGATCCAAGGATACCCTTATTCATAGTGTAGTTCTTCACATCCTCCATTGCATTTTATCAAACATGATTTTTAGGAAGAAGGAGAACAAGGTGTGGTTTCACAAGATAATTGTCTTTTTTATGTTGCATGTTGCAAAAAGAGGTGAGTTGACATGGGACATTTCAAACAAGTTTTTAAGAATGGTTTCATGCAAGGTACTAATGAGGATATCATCATCAGAGGTCTGATATCTGAGCTTGGTGAGAGACTCATGGTGGTTCTCAAACCATCTAAACTTGAGGAATTTTTGATCCCGGATACATGACCAAATTTTCATGTTTTTCTACCCTTGTGTTGATCCATTTTGGTTAGGTTCACATTTAATAGCTCAAATAAATGACCTTGTATAGTTTTCCTAGTTTTCCTCATAAAATAAGGTAGTGACTCTATTTTTTAAGTTTTTTTAAGTTGCACAATGGCCACTGAGAGTAGTCCATTGAGGATTGTTATCTACTGGTTAAACACTAATGAAGTGTCCAAGGAGCCTTGAACCAATCATGACCAAAGCTTACACTTGGTTGAGATGTGGAAGAATCCCAAAATAAATGTGAGATTATTTACATAAAACCATATTATTCATATGTTTTTATAGATTGGTATTAGGGAAATTAGTGAAAAGAATAAAAATACTTAGTGATAAAATTGAATCCTTTAATTGTAGCTAAATGATTTCCATAAGAATGCAAAAGTATTTAGTAAAAATATTACAATAATTAATGAAATATACATCATATGATTCTGAAATTATACCCATTGAGTTGTAGTCAAAAGATTTTGTCCATGGTTCAAGTAAATGGTCATGCTAAAAATTTCATACAAGAAATATAAAACTATTATGATATGTTGTAGTCAATTTTAACAACCTCACTTTCCCTCCTCTTATATACACCTTATCACTCTATTTGTGACCCATCTCAATTATTTTTAAGTCAATTACATGGTCTAAGGGATTTGATAATTAGTTGTTTTCTAATTTCTCTTATATTTTAATTTGTGACACTAATTTACATGATCGAATTAAGTATCATATTTTAATATATAATCATTTTGCAATCAAATTCTTCGTCATGCTTATGACCTTCTTGATCTCCAAATGCACATTAGTATGTTAAGGATTAAATTATGACTCTAGCGGTCGAAGAATTTCCACACGTAGACATTCAAAGGCTGATATCTGATCTTTAAAAGTTAATGTTTTTAAAACTTCATTGTCGCTATTTTGCCTCTATTTGCTGTTTGAGCCAATCATTTTTAGGCATATTAGGGCCGCAGACAACGAAGGATTAGCACACTTCACTTGGACAATGAACTGGCCACCGACCCCTCAGGCGGTAGGAGGTGAGAATCAAGTTGTGCCAAATGTGGGCCACCATCCAATGTATTTTATGTCCTCTTCCACTGTAATATCCTCAACTTTGGTAAAATTCAATTATATAAAAGCCATGGTTTTGATGAAGAAATCCCACAATGGTATTATTCATGGAATAATAATGTCTCAGTGACACAAGTTAAAGAAATAAAAGGGATTTTGTTTGCAATCATCCATTAATAATGTCGAACAAAAGAAAGAATAAAAAATCCAATAATAAAGGGATTTTAAATCAATGAAAAATTGATATCGCACAATATAAAATTGTATGGAAATATCTAGAAAAGAGAGTTTTCATACATTAACAATGAATGGTGCCTTTTAGTCAACTTAAGTATAAGATAATGTGTAAGTGTTCAAAAGAAAATAAGATAGCAATTTTTTAAATAATTAAAATAGTAATTATCTAGCCTATATTGGCAACACCATGTTTGAGGCATCAAACAAGAATATTTTAGTTTATTTTTCATATAATTGATAATAATAAGGGAAAGAAAGAGAATTCTAGAAATTGGAGGAAACAGACATTCCATGGGATAATGGTATTGTTTTTAATAATGGATATAAGGAGAAAATTTTATATGGGAAAGACATCCCAATCAATCCTAAAAGACTAAATATAACTTAGAAAGGTTTCCTTGAAATAAAGATAATTGATTGGAAGAACATAACAAAGAGATAGGTAAGAATGCTCTAGAATTCATGAGCAAGTAGCCAATAAAGTGTTATGCATTCATGTTCCCTAATTTATTACTAATTGTGTGACAATCAAGTAATGTTGGCACTTAAGTTATGGGAGTGTAAATTCCTATATTGGGAATCTATTAAATGTTGACAAATAATTACACTTTCCCATGAGTAACTGTATAAATGAGGAGAATAATAAAAGAAAAAATATTCTTTCCTACACGGTTTTGGAATGTTGAGTAAAAAGGACATCTTTATATTGAAAGGAAGTGATGGTAATGGTTATACCAAAATTGTATCTAACCAAAGGTGAAAGAAGGAAAGAGACCAAGGAAAGGGAAATAAAGAAAATAGATATATACCTACCTTCTAGTTGCATATATTATAACAAGGAACAATGCATGGAACTTTAGGTACTATGTAGACATACATGGGTGTCCTGAGATTTACATTTCCCTACCTTACTAGTCACATTATCTGACTAATACAACTTCAAGTGGAAGTGAACATTGAACTTGAAACCATAGTTTCTACATTATATACACAACATTCAATCAATCATGAATAATTGTGCACATTAGCATGACCCATTTACCTAGAGAAGATTAGATCCTGACTTGGCCTATCTGATCTTGATTCAATCCTAGATCTCTTATAATTGACATTATTTACATTAATTGTTACATTAAATAACATCCTAAATTTTGATCTTAGTTCCTTAGGGAAATATGATATGATTCTATCAAATTAGTGTTTGAAAACATGAAAATTGGATTTGTCTTTGAAAAACTTTCCAAAAAATATTTTTGGGTAATTTTATGATTATCAGTTAATTTACAAGTGAATTTGCAAAGAATGAACCAACAAAAATTTGAATAAAAGCCAAGTGTGGAGTATCATCCATGTCTTGGCATTAGTTCCTAGTTCCACCAATCGCGTGAGATAGTGCTGGCCAAAGACCATAGTCTAGTCTCATACGCTAGTCAACAAAACAAAACTCCAAAATTGGAATTTCCCATGGGGTGTGTGATAAGAGATAAATAGAAGAAAGGCTAAATCTCTACTTCACCTATTCATCATCTTCCTCAATCAGAAATGAGTAAATCCTCATTGCTTGCATTTTATCCTTGATTCTGGGTTGGAAAACTAGATTTCTCATGATAAACTAAAACCAGAGATGAGTTCCTTGAGTGCTATAATGACCCTATCCCTTCTTAGTAGATAATCGAGGGTTATAAGTCCCTAAGCTCAATTTTTAGATATTTAATCTGAATGTAATACATAATCTAGACATGCATGATTCTTATTCAAATACATAGTTGGAAATATATAGGATTTTATTAGAAATTATAAAGTACAATATTTTAACTTGTTCAAGCTCAAAGCACTAATTTTGATAGCATTCTAATAACACATGCAATGCAAAATTCAGTGATAAAAAATAGAACAAATAATTTTTGTTATTTTATTGGTAGTTGAGATCGTTCTAAAAATTTAAAACAATAAATAATCTCATGTTATTATCTCTTTAAATTTTCAAAAAATTTGGTTGAGTGTTGGACCAGTTTATCATCTGAGTTTCATAAGAAAATATTTAGTTAGGCATATTGATATACTAAAATTTTATCAATATAGTATTGGATTTTAATTATTTTATTGGTAATTCAAAATGTTTGAAATTGGGAATGTAGGTCTGAAACTATATTTTAGACATCATACCAAATTCTCAAAAAGAAATCCCATTTCAAGGGAGAAATAGTTAACATATCAGTTAACTTTTCAGATTGAAATTTTGGTTGAATTAAAATAAAATTTAATATTAGGGAGTTATATGCAATTGACCCAATCACCTCAATTTATATATACCAAATAACTAAGACTCTAGTATCTCTCATAATTCTTGATTCATACCATAGAAATGAAATCATAGAGAGAGGGGGAGAGTTAGATTTTGGAGGTGGAAAGGAGTGGAGATGTTGATGTTGGGTTCTATCTTCTAGGAAGTGATGAATTCAAGTACATTATTGTTCTTTAGATAGGTTTTCATGGTGAATCTTCTCTCTTATATATAAATTCAATCCCTCATATAATTTAAATTAAAAAATATATAAAATTATTGGTTTTTCTCTTTCTTTCTCTCCAATCCCCATATCTAAAGTTATTAAGTTAAAAGGAGGAAGAGAAGGACTAAATTTTCAAAGTTTTGAATTGGATTATTGGATATCAATTCATGGACTACACATTTGAGGTTTTTAAAACCTGAGATGAATGAGTAAGGGAATTTTGTAGCCAATTGTACTTATTAGATGATTCTAGTTGAAATAATATGTTTCTACATTGTTGATAGTAGATTAAAAATTAACATTCTTGAATTAAGAAAAATAATATTTCATCCATGTTACAAATAGGATATGAAGTTGTTTTTGTTATGAAATGGATACATAAATCCATGTATCTTGAATATTTGAGAATTAATTTTTTATGGAAATCAAAATTTCTGAATAATCTAAGTGTTTGAACACCAGCCTAGTAGAAATTTAGATAAATGTTTATATGGCCTTACTAATGTGATTATTATATTTAACTGGAGAGTTCTAATTTACACAATAGATCTTATGAAAAGAAAGAAATCATTGATGGGAACTCATTATTGTATTATTCTAAAGGAGTACACGTCTAATTAGTAGTAAATGGCTGATTAAAATGATTCATGTGATATTTTTGGGTTCTTACTGAATATTATTTTATATGCATACACATTTTTATTTGTGTGATGCAAAATCTCTAATTCATATACTTGTCGATAAATGCATAAGTTTATATGTAATTGCATTTACAAAAAAATGACATTACCTTAGATAAGGATGTTATCAATGGAATGCATAAATATGAGAAATGTTGAGTGATAATGTTTATGTTAGTAGACATGATATTTTCCTGAATATATGAGAAATGTTATATGTGTGTGAGTAATGAGAAACCATGAAAGAAGGGTGATACACATGTTAAGCATTTAAGACATAAGAAGTACTGAGAGAAGGGTAATTAGTATGTTATGCATTCAGCTATGTAACATAAATGAAATTAGTTAAATAGTCCAAGTAGTCAGTAAAATGTAGAGGTAAAATAGATTTCTGTAAGAGAAAGATACAATCTAAAAATTACAGTAGTAGTACATGCCTAGAATACCATAGAGCCCTCCGTATCGGTCTATAACAGGATGGGCACAATGTTATATGGACTATTAGATATAGGAAGAAGTAGCCCAAAATTGAGTACCCAACAACAACCGATTGGATTTCGGTGGTATTACAATTTAGTAGTAGAGTACCCTATCATATTGATGATAATACTTAACTAGCACTATATCTAAAAATAACCAAAAAAACTCGATAGTACTATTTCAATAATAAGGGTATCCAACAACAGTTGCAGATCTAGTGGTACCAACCATTTGGAGTATGTATCCCTTATGAACCTACTCCTTTTGGAAGTTACTTTGTATTGTGTGTTAGCTCTTGTGGAACCACAATATGTGAGGAAGACATTTTTTAGCCTAGAGGTACCCCTCCTAAGTACCCAGGAAAAGGGGCCACTGACGTGGAATATTATCGCACTAACAAACTCACTCGGGGTTGAAATCCCCGAGCTTTTACTAAAACCTCGTGCAATAATACCACCCGCAAGCGGACGGGTCTTATTGCAGTATAGTTAAGGATCGAATCCCAAAGGACAACGTTTTTAAGAATCTTTGTCAGTTGAATCTAGTACAAGTAAGACTAATATTTAGAATGATTGATTGGGTTGTGGTAGATTAGACTAATTGTAAGAAAGTAAATGAGCAGAATTAAAGTTTGTTCTAGATTAATGATATGGAAACACTGGGATGGTATCGAGTTTCACCACCACTGTGCATGCAAACACATCCAAACATATAACATCCAAGAAAGAATCTAACTATCCAAATGGAGCTACTGTGAACCCTCCACGAGGGTAGGCTCACGTAAGCGTCACCTTAGGCAGCCGATAACTCGTCACCCTCTGAATCACTCACTTACGGCTCCGAAGATACAACATCTAACTGAGGATGAGGGGCCCCATTACGGGTAGGCACACAGAAGCGTCACCGTGGGCTAGATGGCTCGTCCCCTCATGGATCACACACTTACCACCTCAAGGAATCCTATCAGAAGTCTCATCAAGGAGTCAACCGTGCTAACCAACAAGTAGGTAGGTGATTAGTCTGCAAGCAAACATTGACGATAAACAAAGAAGATTCCAAATCCAACTGAAGTTGCGGGCCCCCCTTGTGGGTAGGCACACAGAAGCGTCACCGAAGGCTAGATGGCTCGTCCCCTCACAGATCATACACTTACTACCTCAAGGAATCCCATTCTATTTCTAGTTTGGGAGTCTACCTCATTAATTGACATTCTGCCCTAGAAGTTCTCAAAACATAGGGAAGAACATGATGAAAGCAAGTAGGTAATCAAGCTGCAAACGTTATCAATTAACAATGAAATGAAAAGTTATATACATTGCCTTGGAATGCTAAATGAAAAGACATGAAAACATGGGCAGTGGGACTAGCCCCCACACCCCAACGAAAGGGAACTACTCGCCCATGGTGTGAGAAACAAGAAGAACAAGAGAGAAGGAAGATTATGTCATGAGCATGATGTAGAAGGTAGTCACCGCTCGGTGAAGATGATGCGGTCTTCTACGTCACGTTGGGGTAGATCCGGAAGAGGAGGAAGAACCACCAAAGTAGGCTGGGCAGCCTTTCTTCTCCACCTTCGATCTCTTGTCGGCCTCCTTGCTCGTAGCAAGAGGAGGTGGGGGCGGCATGACAATGGCATGAAGGTGGTGGAGTGGAGGTGATGTGGAAGGGAGACCGATCCTTTGCTCAAGTAGCCTATCGGCGTCCTGGAATCAATGCCCAAATGAGGACCCTTGTGGTCCTATTTATAGGCTTGGATGGGGTCACCACATTTTTGCTGTGAGTTTCCTCCAAACGGTTTGGAGCAAACAGTTTGCTTGAACGGTCTAGAGAAAATGGTTTTGGAGACTGTTTGACATCCAAACGGTCTTGGCTTCTATCAGTCTCTGCCTCTGATTGGTCTCGAGTCTCTGTCCAAATGGTCTTGAAGACCGAACAGATCCAAATGGTCTCGGGCAATCGGTCTACACTGAATGGTTTGGGAGACCGATTGGACTGACCAAACGGTCTTGAATACCGTTTGGACTGACCATGCGGTCTTGAGTTCTTTGCTCTATCGGTCTTGTATCTAATCGGTTTTGTGCCCCAACCGGTCTTTCTTCGAAACGGTCTGGGGATGCAAACAGTCTTGAAGACCGATGGGATCCAAACGGTCTAGAGATGCAAACAATCTTGAAGACTGATGGGATCCAAACGGTCTTGAGGACCGATGGGGCTTGCACAGCTTCAATGATCAAATGACCTTCATGCCAAATGGTCTTTGTCTTCTGAACGGTCCTTGGTCTAGACAGTCTTGTGGGTGACTGGCCTATCGGTCTTGAGACTGTATGTCGCCAAACGATCTTGGTTGTCCAAATGGTCTTGAGGGCCGAAGGCCTCCAAACGGTCTTCAACATCCAATCGGTGCTTGATCCAAACGGTTTTGAACCCATTAAGTGTCATACAGTCTTGAGACTGTTTGGGCTCAAGCGGTCTTGAGACCATATGGGCTCAAACGATCCTGAGACCGTTTAGGTAGAGTAGGGAGTGGAGGACAATGTAGGCAAATGTCTGAGACCGAGAGGTCATAACTGCAGGAGTAGACTGTTAGGGAAAACCATTTGGTCAAGGCCGATTGGTCAAGACCAAAGTTGAGAGGATCTCGAGCGAATTCCATTCGATTGTTGAACCTAGTCAAGACCTGCACAGAATCAATATAAATCTGGTTAATAATATTGATAATTGAATTAGTTAAGAAATCTTGCATTTTGTGGGAGAACCTCTTAGCCTCTAGGGAAGAAGATGACCCTCCTTTCACTTGGGGTGAGTCTGTAGAAGTCTTTAATGACCATTATGTATCTGAAGCCATGTTAGAAAGGAAGGAGGATGAGTTTGTTAACCTTAAGCAAGTGGGTGACATGACTGTCACTGAGTATGCCATGAAGTTTTGTAAGCTCCAAAAGTATGGTCTTGAGTACACTGAGCAAAAGAGAGCTAAGAAGTTTATTAGAGATCTTGAAACTGACCTAAGTTATGCCTTGTCTGGTAGAGGTCATAGGACCATGAAATCAGCCCTAGATGAAGCCTTAGAATTAGAGGATCACCCTGGGAGGAACCATAAGAAGGAGGTACCCCAAAACCATCATCACCATCAACCCCCTCCACCCTCCAACCATAAGAGAAAAGCCCCTAAACCTTCTTCTGTGAATGGGAGAACCCCATGGCCTACATGTAAGAGAAGTCATGGTGGTCCTTGTAGGTTTGGAACTTTTGTATGCTACTATTGTGGTGAGGAAGGGCATATAAAGAAAAATTGCCCCAAGCTTGCAAAGAAGGATCCCAATGATAACCAAGCTAAGAATCCTAATCCTCCACCTATGGTTAAACCAAGGCTCTTCACCATGCAAATTTCAGATGGAGAAGAGGATGATGATCAAGGTGAGGCTAGTTAAGTAATTTTTGTTGAATAATAATGCTTTGCTTATGTATGCCTCTTTTATTATGAAAATTGTATGGAAATTTTGCAAGTTGATGTGAAACCCTTAAGGTGGGAAGAAACACTAGGAAATTTCAAGGACAAAATTTATTTAAGGTGGGTAGTATTGTAACAGCCCACTCTTTTTATGCAAATTTTCAAAATATTTTTACATAATCTTTTTCTATAGCATAATTGTTGATGACCTTTATGCAAATTGCCCATGTTAGCTTTACAATTTCGTTTCATGTGAATAAAATTATGTTCATTTACTTTCTTATCCACGATTTATCTAAAGAAAATGTTTCTTTATATATCTATGTTTTTTTGTTTAGAGAATGGAAATGAATGCTCTTATTTTCTCTCTTTTATGATGATTAGTGGTTTACATGTAAAATTGATTACTTTATGACCTCCATCACATTAATTGAAGAGAAATAGTAATTAGTGCATGTTTTCATACCTTGTAATTCTTATTTGAGAAATTAATAGTTTTATATACACTAATCATACCCATTTAAGTGTACATGATGGTTTTTGCTATATTAGGCCTAAAATGTGTACAAACAACGAATCTAATTACATGGGAATGATCTAGACCCTCTTTTGTGCCTATGGCTAAAATTTGAACTTTATTTGGCCCATGTTTGACCTTCCAATTAATTTGAGAGAGGTTTGAATATAGTTTAACCTAGATTTGAATCCAATTTCATTGATTGCATTGATTTTCCCTAATGTTCCGCATTTCAATTGATTTCACGTGTTACATTTTGTTTTCCTTTCTAGCGCATGATCTGACGGTCCACAATTAACCAACCAACAATCCAACGGATCTGGGATCATCACCTATCCCTGACTGTTTCTTGTTCTGGAATCAGTTTGAAAGCAACCCCTTCCTCAACCTCTCTCTCTCCTTTTACTTGTCTATTTAATGGGAGGCATGCACCACTAAATTTGTCTTCCTATCCCGAACGGAATGGGCTCTTGCTCATCTCCACCCGTGGCCATTTGAAGAAATGCCCAAAAGGGCATGTTTCCCCTCACCGCCATGAAATTGCAGAGGCTCAGGTAGTCTCCCTCTTTCCTATTTAACAAACCCAAGAGCATCACAAGCCTCACTCTTTTCCTCCTCCACTGCCGATTTGGCCCTGAGAGCCCCATTTCTCCCTAACCTGCTCGACCTCCCTTCTCCAGTGACGTGTACCTCACCCCAGCGCTCCTCTTGGTCTTTGACAGAATTGACCCCTTGGTAAGCACCACCGACACACCGCCTTCATTTATACATCGCCACTTTGCCCTAATGCTACCCCAGCCAGTGTACCCTAGAGCCCCGCCGTCGTTCTCACCGGTGCTCGTCGTCACGGTGTTCCAGTGAGCTCACAACTACAAAAATGGGTCAGTCATCTTTGCCTTGCTTCAAGGATTGTATTCCAATACTAACAAACATGATTTATCACGTTTCCAAGAACTTCTTCTCCTTCGACTTCTTCCCCTATTCTCCTCCTACAGTGGAGCGTTCTTGGAGCTCCTAGCCACCATGAGGCTTGACCTTGGGCTCTTTGAGTTCGCTAGCACACCAGGAAGCATTTTGTGCCTCCCCTTTTGTCTGGAGGTTTGTCAATTACCATCTTTGATTGAAGGCTCATCTCCAGGTTCTTTCATCGCCATGAGTGCGAGAAGGAGATCCTTGGTCGATGAATGACCCTAATACCCACGATGCTCTGATTGAAGATTTAATCTGAAGGGGAAATTTTGAGATTTCAAGCGCGCTGCTGATCCATCGACCATGAGAGTTATTTTATGTGTTAATGACAATTTTACCCCCCGCTTATTTAATTCATGTGTCACGCACACTATGGGTTTTCCGATATTTCCTCTTTTATTTACATCAGCTTAATATTCAGTTTGAATGATGTCACACTAAGGTTTCTTGATTTGTGATTGGTCTGTTCTTTGTAAATTCATAGTAAATCGCTCGATGCTCATAAAAATGAGAAAAAATATGTTTTGGAAAGGGTTTTCAATGAGGAATCCGATTTAATGATTTTTATCGACTGATTTCTCTATTTTCGCATCTCAATTTGTATATGAAAGAATTAGGGTTTAATGATGTATGATGAAGGATATGCATGCTAATTTCAGGTGTTTAAGGGAATCCAATCAGTCAAACGAGTTTGACTTAGGTGCTTTAGTCCAAGGTAAGAGGGTCATGCCCTTGGCATAGATACTATTTGATTTATTGAATGTTTATAATTTATGTTAAGCACTTTATGTTAAATTCATGATTAATGTATGTCTTCCTTTCAAGTATATGACTATTGGATGTTTGGTTTCTATAATCTAAGTCTAAGCATAGAAACCACATTAATGTTATGAATTATGATTAAGGTACATGAAACCAAGATTAAGAGGGAAGAAATTCCAATTATGATTCATGGGGAGAAATCCCAAGTATGTTCAAGAGGGAGAAATCCCATTAAGATCAAGTCTAAGTTATTAAGAAGATAATTAAGTCTAAGAAATATCATGGTTAAGGGAATTTGATTTAGATTTATATGCACCTTGTTATGGGCTTTCTGAGCATTATGGGCTTTCTGAGCAATTATGGGCTTTTCGAGCATTATGGGCTCCTTATGGGGCATTATGAGAGGAGCATATACTTCTTGTCATATTCTTCATGTAAAAGATGCCAAGAAATGATTTATGTAAAATACATGTTCATGTTTATGTCAAATCATCTTATATGTTATTTTCATGTCTTATAACATGCCAATGTTGCTTACTTACCATGAATGTTTTTCCTTTGCATGGATGGGGACGAGATGTCCGTAGAAGTTGGAGCTAAAGGGAAGGGATCAGCTTTAGGAGTTCTATGAATCCAAGGATCTAAGAAGTTGTTTCCTGGTGGGACGTCCATCTATGGAGATCCTATCTTTCATGTTATCTAGTTTATGTTTAGCATACCTTTAGAATCATGATGTAGTTTTCTTTCCAATAACATATGTATGAATCTATGTTTCAATAATGCCAAGTGTTCTTTATTTCTTGATATGAGATCATGTATGTGACAACCATCCCTGAAATGCCAAGTACCCCACATTATGGATAATGTTGGGGATTAGGCTATGCTTCCGTTGGTTATGTATGAAACCCTAGGGAGGGGTGTTACATAAATGGTATCAGAGCAAGAAATAGATGGCCACTAAGGCAATAATAGAGATTCATATTATGTTCTAATATCATGTTATGTTTACCCTTTCAGATGGCCCCTAAGATGAAGGAGAAGGTTGGTGAGTCAAGGCCCTAACAAGGATCTTCTAGTGGAGATAGTTTTCAATACATGAACCAATTTCCCCCACAAATCACCATAGAAGCCCTAGTTGCAGCCATGACCAATGCCTTCTAACCTAGAGCTCCACCTAGAGTACATGAGATCTCCCTCATAGATGTCTTGAAGATTAGACCCGATGCTTTCCATGGTGAAGATGAGCTTGATGTGATAACCAAGGCTGAGGAGTGGATTAGTTATATGGAGCATTGCTTTAGAGACTTAGAGTGTCCCCCACATAGTAAGGTTAGATTTTCCACCCATATGTTCTAGGGTGCAACCCATACTTAGTGGGAGAACCTTTTAGCCTCTAGGGAAGAAGATGACCCTCCTTTCACTTGGGGTGAGTTTCTAGAAGTCTTTAACGACCATTATGTATCTGAAGACATGTTAGAAAGGAAGGAGGATGAGTTTGTTAACCTTAAGAAAGTGGGTGACATGACTGTCACTGAGTATGCCATGAAGTTTTGTAAGCTCTAAAAGTATGGTCTTGAGTACACTAAGCAAAAGAGAGCTAAGAAGTTTATTAGAGGACTTAAACTTGACCAAAGTTATGCCTTGTCTGGTAGAGGTCATAGGACCATGAAATTAGCCCTAGATGCAGCCTTAGAATTGGAGGATCACCCTGGGAGGAACCATAAGAAGGAGGTACCCCAAAACCATCATCACCATCAACCCCCTCCACCCTCCAACCACAAGAAAAAAGCCCCTGAAACTTCTTCTGAGAATGGGAGAACCCCATGCCCTACATGTAAGAGAAGTCATGGTGGTCCTTGTAGGTTTGGAACTTCTGTTTGCTACTATTGTGGTGAGGAAGGGCATATCAAGCAAAATTGCCCCAAGCTTGCAAAGAAGGATCCTAATGACAACCAAGCTAAGAACCCTAATCCTCCAGCCAAGGTTAAACCAAGGATCTTTGATGGAGTTTTGCAACGCCACTAAAAATCCTAGAGATGATGAATCTCTAAGTTTAGCCTTGCTTGTATTATGGTAAGATCTCCACCCGCGTGTGCTAAGACACGCGGAAGTCTTATCGTAATATAGTTTAAGGGTCGGATCCACGGGACAACGGTCTTGTTTAGAGTTAAACAAGATGGAAAACATTTTAGCCGTACTTAACTACTTAACGATTGATATTTAGACCGAAAGTTTGATTTGATTGTTTAAACTAGATGCAAGGAAAGTAAAAGCAAGAAAGTAGAGATTAAAGTTGTAGGCAATGATTAAAACCACTAGGATGTTGCCGGGTTTCACACCACTACACATGGATCATAAACATGCAACATAATAAAAAGACTTGCAAAGAGAAACTAATCAGCTAGTATCTTTGTAGACTTAGCTTCCTTTCGGATAACCAACTACGAGGAGTGTGGAGTATTACAATGCCAGCCATCCCCTAACGAATGGTCACTTACTTTGCATTACTCCTTCATGAAGTGTGTTCCTCGACCTTACCAAGGTTGCACTTCCATACGTCAACTGATTCCATTTCATAGTATGAAAGTGCAACGATGGGAGTGAGTTTACTCCACTCGTGAAAGCACTCTTAGATACCGAAACAGACATATGGTGACTACATATATCTAGAACCAACATTCAATCGATATTCAGATCTAAGGGTATAAATGTAGACAATTCATACCAAGAGACAATAAGTAACACGAGTTGGTGATCAAGCAACAAGCATTCATTAAACGATTGATGTTGAGCCAAAAAGGAGAGCATCTCTATTGCAAACGATTGAATTACAATGCATGAAATGAAAACATGGGTAGAGGGGCTACTCCCCGCACCCTAGTGAAAATGACTACTCGCTCATCTCAAGAGCAAAGGAGGAGGCGAGAAGAGAGAGAAAGAACGACATCTCCACGGAGGAGGGAAGGTTGAACCCTTGGTGGAGAGAGCAACGATCTTCACACTTAGTGGCTGCTTGATGATGGATCTTCTCTTCCCACCTTCTTTGTTGATGAGAGAGAAGGTAGCTTGATGATGGGACGTGGACCTCAAACCGGCAGCCTTGGGGCGATGGATGAAGGAATTGCTCTGGAACTGGAGGGGCAGCCTTTGGGCGTCTGAGAGATCTCTCTCTTGAAGTGACCTTTGGGGTCTTATTTATAGGCTTAAGTTGAGCCCAAACGGTCTTGAGACCGCATGGGCTCATACGGTCTTGAGACCGCATGAGCTCAAACGGTCTTGAGACCGCATGAGCTCATACGGTCTTGAGATAGCATGAGCTCAAACGGTCTTGAGACCGCATGGGCTCATACGGTCTTGAGACCGCATGGGCTCATACGGTCTTGAGACCGCATGGGCTCATACGGTCTTGAGACCGAATGGGCTCATACGGTCTTGAGACCGCATGGGCTCATACGGTCTTGAGACCGAATGGCCTTCATGCGGTCTTGAGACCGTATGACACTCATGCGGTCTTGGGACCGTATGACCTTCATGCGGTCTTGGGACCATATGGAGTCTTTGTAATAATTTTTTTGTGTTTTCCTGCAATAGTAAAGAAGAGAAGTTCAGTTTATTGGTATATCAGTAATAAAGTAAAAAGTTAATGATTCTATCTAATTTATCTAAGAAAGAGTATGGAAATTAAGGAGAACCAATAAGATAACGTCACAAAATGGGAGGTTATCACCCCCCTAACTTAGATTCTAGCTTGTCCTCAAGTTAGATAGAGCTAAGGCATGCAGTGGCGAGGCGATTTTATTTAGTTAGGGTTTCCATACTCTTGCTTCAATTCTAGATCAGAGATCTACCAAGGTCTTGTTAGGGCTTCTGCTTACACTAACTCTTTCGGGTATCAAGAGTTGCTTGGATCTCAGGTTCCTTTCATATCGCGAGTCTCGCATTGGAACCCCTTTTTTTATGTGCATGTCATCAACTCTAATCAGTTTTATACTTCTTTTGAGAAACCTACCGGCAGCTAGAGTGGGTATGAGGGTTGGCTTAAAAGGCTTATTGTGTAATTCCCCCTTCAAGTGGGGGAGGTTTTGTCCTATGCTTTTAGGGTCTCGCTACCGGGCATGACACATCTGCCTTCATGAGGGCAGCTGAATGTACCGGCCGGCCAAGTCCTTTATCAGCCTTTTCATATATTAGGAGACCTTAGGATTTCACTACCGGGCACGACACATCTGCCTTCATGAGGGAAGATGTATGTACCGACCGGGTGAGATCTTTATTGGCTTTTCATATAGGTCCTTATGCGTGGCACAACTCTCATGTTTTTATTCAACACTCTGGCTTTTATTCAAAACTCACAGGCTTAGGAAGTGGGTTTTTGTTAGGGTTTTTGATTGGGCGGCCAAGCCTCTTTTATTGAAAGAAGAAAACTGTTCTTAGGGTTCCTGACATGCACTTATTTTTCTTTGGTGGTCCGCTTGCGAGATTTCTTGATTTTGGATTTCCCCCTGATTTCCCTCTTGACCTTGAGAGTTTTCGGTTTGCTTTGGCCCTGAAGTTGACCTGTGAAGAGTTTGAGATAGAATTGAAGTAAAAGCATAAAAACCAATTGTGAATGTAATGTATAAATTCGCCATTCATGCCTATATGCTAATCTTGTTATTTATTCTTGAGGACTACTTTATCTCTAACTTAGCTAGGGGTGAATCTTTCCAGGATGAAAGTTATACTTAAGAGTTATTTTATTGAAGAAGTTACTGGAAAAAGTCTAAATATGAACAGAAGGTTTTGAAAAAGATGTGCGGAAAAGTATGAGTTAAGGGAAAGGGTAGAGATAGAAGGGTTGAAGAAGAATGATACCTCTCCCTTGTCCAGTGCACTCCCCCCCTAACTTATCACTCACTCTGTCCACAGAGTGTCAAAGTGATAGGTTGAGAAGTGCATGGACAAGGGCATTAGGCTTCTGTTAATCCTTTATTTGCCCCATGAGTTCTGAGTAAGGTGGCTGCGAGATTTCCATGTAGTGCGTGGTAGTCCACTTCTGTCATGTCCTCTATAGGCTTGTGAAGGGTCAAAATTGTATACATCCAGAAAAGGATGTGGAAGCCGCAGTCATTGGATTCTTTAATTTGCTGGGGGCACCTGTGGCAGAAGGTTGGTGGTTTGAAGTGATCTTTGTCATATGCCCACGTGTGCTGACCCAAAAGATCATGTAATTTGTCAGCACACTCCTTCGCCACCTCCTCTGTTGGTGTCTTTGGAGTTGTAGTATATTCTTTCTGTTCCGGATCATACTGGCTGTCGGAACTGTTGTAGATTATTGTTGTTCCTTCATGAAGATTAGTTGCCAGTAACATCTAGTGCTCTTGATGAAGGAAAGGTAGCATGATGAACTTCGGATTTGTATGCTGAAGATAAGAGATGAGTGGCTCCTTTGTTCCGAAGTTCTTCAGCCCTAAAAGATCATCCTTCATGTAAGCTGATACCATATAGACTGTGTGGTGATTCCGTGCGAGAAAGTATTGATAAGCAGTCATTACACTTACAGACATGGAACCTTTGATCTGTACAGTTTCATGGAGGACATATGCCATAACCAAGATATCCCCGTCAATATATACAAGGTCGTCCTTTTCGGCATATAGCTGTGACATTATGAGCCGGAGTTCATTGTCTGAAAGATTTTTGCAAGCTTCTCGATGGAAATTTGGAAATGATGGTTCAATGGCAGATGAGGGCACCATGTGTAGTGAGGATTTCTTGATGGTTGCCCCGGATATCAACTCAACATCACCTTTATCTGGAGCCAGGTCGAAGGTGAAAGGGTTGCATTGTCTTTGCTTGGTGACTTTGGTTGGCTGCTTTTCTTTTTCCAACTCCGTTAGGGTTTGTCTGAATGGTCTCCTCTGCGGACGTTGGATGGATGAAAAAAGGTAACGAGGGACGTCATCTGGCGTCATAGTAGGGTCGTTGAAGAACCTTCTATCGCAGATAAGCTCCATGGTGTACCGCCCTCGTAAGGAGTGGAAATCTTCGTTAATGAGATCGGTGAATGGGACTTGCTGGTTGAGCCCTAAATGTGTCATATAACATAGAAAGCGCAGTCCCCTGATCCTTTAGTGGTTTGGACTTGGGAGTTGATTATTCGAAACCAGGGTTGACTCCAATCCTGGCAGAGAGGAGGGCATGCGGCCCAAATGAGTTTTAGAAGCCGGAAAGGGATGCATCTTGCCTCCCCAGCTTCAGTGCCGACAAAGTTGATTATTCCGGCCTTCAGTTCACTAGCACAAAAGTTGTACACTTTTGCGTCTCTAGCTGAGGTGTCCACGATCATAAGTAGCCAATGACCACAGACTTGAAATGGCACGATTATAAAATGTGGTCTTCTGGCCATTCCCCTATGCAACCGCTCAATGGATTTGTGCTGTAGTTCTTTGTATAGCAAGCACAAACCCAGAGCTGGTGAGGTGTTCAGAACTGGTTGCTTCCGCCTGGGACTTCTATAAATTTTGATAGAATTGGCAAGAAGGGTGTGGAAGGTCACCATCTTCACCTCAGAACGGGGTCGGAGGATGGAGAGGAAATCCTCATGTGTCAACTTGCGCTTGGTCTTTGTGTTTTGATAGATAACATCCCCCCCTTCCTTGGCATCATCTACTATAGTGTTCAGGATGAAGATATCCTGTGCGTCTAAGGTAGAGATGGCTGCCATATCAAGGTCATGCATTTTATGAGGTAGAGGTGGCGGTGGGGGTAGTTCTTGCGGTGTGGGGGAAAAAGTCTGCTCGAAGTCGTCCATGTAATGCTACAGATCTTCATCTCTATCAGAATCAGAAGGAGTATCTAGTTCTTCATCAGTGTCTAGGCGTACTCTTTCTGATTCTTCCTGCTCAGGCACTGAAGGCTCAGGTGCGGAGAATTTTTGAGCTGTTGTGGCTGGTATACTGCTGCTGGTTCCCAGAATACATTTTTCAAACTCAGCAAAAGCCACTTCTTTCGCAGCCTCCCCTAAAGATCCCGTGGAGTAGTTTAGGATTTGATCCCCATAATATATGTTGACGTTTTCTGTGGGAGCAGGGGATTTGGGATCTTTATCACCAGCTTGGTGATCTTTCTGGTGTTTTGGTTGTGTTCCTTGGCTGGGGCCCGCCCCAGCATCATATGGCTTAGCGGAGTCATCAGCTGAGGGGGTACTGTTGTTTGATTCAGCAGAGGAATCAGAATCTTCATCGTCATCTTCATCAGCTTCATCTGCTGCTGATTTATCAGTTGTTTTCTTATGTGCTTTCTTCTTGCATTGACGATGGAGGGATTCTAGCTCGTCGTATGCCACTTGCACGTGCTCGTGTGCTTCGAGCAGTGCTTCGTGGGTTTCTTTTAAATCAGAATAACGCTCTTCGACTGAGAGGAGTTGTGATGTGAGGTCAGTTACTTGAGCTCGTAGTGGAATAAGCTCATTGTTTGATGACAACTCCTGGCTTTTATGTAGTTGTGTGAGGGTGTTATTGATGTCGTCCAGGTGCGTGTTGAAAGCTTGTTGTTGCTGCTTGAGCTCGCGAAGGGTCTCTGGCAGAGGTTGAGTCTGCGTAGAGATCCTATCGACCTGCTTTGCCAATGCATCATGCTGGCGTTGTACTCCATGGATCAGCTCGGGCAAAGTTTTACAGTGGTTGTCGATGTGGTCAACTTGCTTGGCCACTGAATCTTGGCGTTGTTGGATTCCTTGGAGAATGCTTGGCATAGCGCGGTTCTGCTCGTCGATCTTGGCGACCTGTTGTGTTAGACCCTGCACACAAGAAAAAATAAAATTTAAAATGTTAGAGGGATCGGTGAGGAGGTTTCAGATGGTGTCGAATTGACGTCCGAATTCCTCACCGACGTTAGTAAAAGGGACCCCAGTAGATGAAGAGTGAGGTGGCTGGGGTCGGGGTGGAATGGTAGTGTCTTGCGGAAAAGACACTATTGATGGACTCGTGAACTGTGTGGTGACTGTGGATGGGGTCACCAGCGATGTCAGGGTGGTGGTGGATGGAAAAGGTGGTGACATACCCGGAGAGAGGAATGGATCCGGGAATGTTGATGGAAAGGCAGTGGAGGTGAAGGAGGTGAATTCGGGCGTTGTAGTGGAGAATGGGATGCCCTAAGTGAAGAAGGGTGGGGGTGGTGGTATGGTTGTGGAGAAGGGTGGTGTGGTAAAAAGTGGTGTGGAGGATGATTGAGGAGTGGTTGATGGTGGATAAATGGAAGATGGTGGGGTGGTTGAAGGTGGTGGGGTAGTGGATGTTGGGGTAGTGAAAGGTGGAGAGGTGGTAGTGAGCTCAAAATTTAGACTCATTATAAAAGAGTCTAGTGATGAGATTGTAATATGCTCGTCTGGAAGGGAGGGCTCAGATTCGGGGTGGGGTTTTGATGTTGGTGTCCCTGACAGCTCATGCGCCTTCAGAAGCCTTCTGGAAGGTCGTTTGACTGGAACTTTTGTTATTTTGGCTGTCGGGGCATTTATGCTGAGCTCTGCCTACCCTGCTGTTGCTTTCTTTGCTGTGGCATTGACGGAGGCTATGAGTTTGACGATCTCGTTGTCTGAGAATAGGAGCTTGTCCTTGTCATAGTCAGCAAGTTCTGGAAGTGGGATCAGGCATCTGGAAGATTTTGTTATGGGGAAGAACACGTAATGTAGCTTTGCATCCTTTTCTTTTATGATAAAGAAGTTCTTTAATGTCTGTTCGTTGGTAAGGATGTCGCCCTTTATTGGGTTGCATTTGGGTAGAAGTCTATCCATCTTAAGATATTTGATGATGGATGTGATATGACCACCCGTGCACATTTCTTTTCCTAGGGCGAAGGCTGATAGCTTGATGAGCATAAGACGTCCAATGTTAACTGGCATTCCTTTTAGGACGGACCAGAGAACATAGAGATCAGATATGAGTACAGTTCCTCCTTCTGATCTAGGAAAGAGTGCGCCAGCGATGATTTTGTAAAGTGTGCGCACTAGGCCAGAATGAATGTTAGAGGCCTTGCTTGTCTTTGCGTCAAAATTTGGTATCCCCGTTAGTGATTTCCAGAAGGTATGTTTGTTGAACTTGGGGTGTTCTGTACCAGCGGCCTTAGCTTTTTTCAGTTGGTCTTGGTTATCAATGAAGATTTCGTTCAGCATATTTTCAGTGATGACCACTTCGTTGTTAAAGATTCTGGTGGTTATTCTACGGTCACCACCGTCCCTTGCTCTATCCATGATGTCCACCGATTCTTTGTGGAAATAGGTGAAGAATTCTATTGTTGGCTCAATATAGGGTGTTTCGGGTACATAGCATAACCGAGCAAGATTGGAATTGTCAAGTAGTGTGAGTATTCTATTATAGATCCCCATCTTCATAAGTATGCTTGGGCAGACATACTTTGTTAGTTTAAGAATTTGGCTGATGGAAGGGATGTTATTGAGATAAAGATTTTCAGGTGGTGGTGCTGTGGTGGTGATGGGGGGAAAATAGGAACGGTAATTGTGGCAGGGGTGGTGGTGGTGGTGATGGGTGATGGGATGTACCCTGTCAGAGTTTGTTCCCTTGCAGTGGCAGGGTGAACTTGTTTCCTGGCCCTTTTCTTGGGTGCTGGTTCTGATGTGGTTGCTTGGGCTTTTCTTTTCTCCTTAGACTTTGTAGTGGGTGATTCTGCCTCGGGGGAAGGCTGATATTCCGAGTCCTCGTCGGATGAAATTGTCTCGACCTCTTTGTCGGAGTGCACCTCACCTAAGCATCTGTTGAGGCGTTTGATCTCATGCATGACTGTGAGCAGGTTCACCTTTGCCGAGAGCTTTCCAGTCATTTCATAGTTATCTATGACTTGTTGTAGTTTGTCACGCTCAACTTCTAATTGTTCCCTTGTCCAGAAAGGGGCATCAGGTGTTCCTTGAGGTTGCTTGGAAGGTGATGTAATTCTAAAATTATTAACAAGAAAACAATAGTTAGAATGTTGAAGTTATAACAAAGTAATGTTATTGGAGTTTGAGGTTTATTAGATTGGTTTTATTAAATTTGAAATTATAACAAAGTAACGGTTTGGAGGTCAGATGGTCCCAAACGGTTTGGAAACCGATTGGTTCCATACGGTTTGGAGACCGAATGGTTCCATACGGTTTGGAAACCGAATGGTTCCATACGGTTTGGAGACCGAATGGTTCCATACGGTTTGGAGACGGAATGGTTCCATACGGTTTGGAAAATGAATGGTTCCATACGGTTTGGAGACCGAATGGTTCCATATGGTTTGGAAACCGAATGGTTCCATACGGTTTGGAAACCGAATGGTTCCATACAGTTTGGAGACCGAATGGTTCCATACGGTTTGGAAACTGAATGGTTCCATACGGTTTGGAAACTGAATGGTTCCATACGGTTTGGAGACCGAATGGTTCCATTCGGTTTGGAGACCGAATGGTTCCATACGGTTTGGAGACCGAATGGTTCCATACGGTATGGAGACCGAATGGTTCCATACGGTTTGGAAACTGAATGGTTCCATACGGTTTGGAGACTGAATGGTTCCATATGGTATGGAGACCGAATGGTTCCATACGGTTTGGAAACCGAATGGTTCCATACGGTTTGGAGGCCAATGGTTCCATACGGTTTGGAGACCGAATGGTTCCATACGGTTTGGAGACCGAAAGGGAGATGAACTGCGTGGGAGACGAAACGTGCGGCGGTTGTTGGCAGGGAACAACGACGGCGACGAAGGGTAAGCACGCCGACATTACCGACGGTGATGGTGGCGACGACAGAGTTCAAAAAATCATGACCGTCTGGCAGTGGTGAAAACCAACGAACTGCTGGGTGGTCTACCTATAAAGAGGGTGGCAAGAATGTTGGGCGCGGGGAGCAGCAGAGCGGGAGCACGGCAATGCGCGGGGACGACGACGGAGCCGGGGACGACGACGGAGCCGGAGACGACAGCAAAGAAGCTGAGTCGACGGCGAGGTGATGAAATGGCGGTGGAGACGACGGCAGCGTCAGAGAGGGAAATGAGCACGAAAACGAAGCTCTGGAATGAAACAGGGAAGCCGAGAATTCGAGAAAGTGGAAGAAAGAATGGGGGGCGTGGGGGGGTATTTAAGGGTTATGGGATGTGCCCCTAACCGCAAAAGACCTTGTGTTTTTATATTTGTTTTTAGATTATGTGAATTTTTATGTATTTTTAGATTAAGGATGAAAGAACTTAAAGAAAGTAGAAAAAAGTTTAAAAGAAAATAAAAGACTAGAAAATTAGAAAAGGTGATACTCAGGTCTTGGGTTGCCTCCCAAGAAGCGCCTTGGTTTAACGTCGCTGGCTTGACAAAGTTCTGCTCCAGTTATGCTGATGTTATAGGATCTTGGATCTCTATAGTTTGTCTTGGTAATTTGTCTGCTGGGGTGTAGTATTTCTTTAATCTATGACCATTGACGGTTCTTTCTCCCCCATTATCATCAAGGATAATGACTGCTCCTGTCGGGTAAATATGTTTGATTGTGAAAGGCCCCGACCATTTTGTACGTAGTTTTCCAGGAAACAATTTCAGTCTGGAATTGAATAGGAGAACCTTATCTCCGATGATTATATCCTTTCTTTTTATGTGGCCATCATGCCACATCTTGGTTTGTTTTTTGTAAATTCTAGCATTGTGGTATGTTGTCATTCGCAGTTCTTCCAATTCCTGTAATTGAAGTTGTCTAGATTCACCGGCACTTTTGAGATCAAGGTTCAATTTCTTGATAGCCCACCAAGCTTTATGTTCTAATTCTACTGGTAGATGACACGACTTCCCATACACCAATCGAAATGGTGTTGTTCCAATTGGTGTTTTGAAAGCTGTGCGATAGGCCCATAAAGCGTCAGGAAGTTTGGTAGACCAGTCTGTGCGGTGACTGTTAACAGTTTTTTCCAAAATAGCTTTGAGTTGCCTGTTAGAGACTTCAACCTGCCCACAAGTCTGTGGGTGATAAGGTGTGGAAACTTTGTGGTTGGCTCCATATTTTCTTAAAAGTGCTTCAAAACTCCGCTCCAGAAAATGAGATCCGCCATCGGATATTATTGTTCTTGGAACGCCAAATCTGGGGAATATTATTTCTTTAAACATTTTGATGACTGGTTTGGAATTAGAGGAAGTGGTCGGTAGAGCTTCCACCCATTTTGAGACGTAATCCACAGCAACTAGAATGTACGTGAATCTGTAAGATGAGGGGAAGGGACCCATGTAATCTATTCCCCAAACATCAAAAAGTTCGACTGCTTGCCACATATTCAAAGGCATTTCGTTCTGTTTGGTTATTCCTCCGGAGAGTTGGCATTTGTCACATGATCGCACGTATTCATGTGCATCCTTTGTGATGGTTGGCCAGTAAAAACCAGATTGAAGAATTTTAAGAGCGGTTTTCTTAGAGCCCATGTGCCCCCAGTAGGGCCTGAGTGACAGTGCTCTAAAACTAGGATGATTTCTGTTTCTGGAATGCATCGGCGAAAAAGTCCATCAGCGCATAAGCGGAATAGGTAGGGCTCATCCCAGAAATACTGCTTAGCGTCGTGAAGGAATTTCTTTTTGTCATGATATGATGCAGACGGATGGATGATTCCTGTTGCCAAATAATTCACAATGTCGGCATACCAAGGAAATCCAGTAGTAACTTTCATTAGTTGATCATCCGGTAGAGAGTCTTGGATGGGTAATTCGTCAGTGTCTTTAGCTTTAATGCCACTGAGGTGATCCGCGACGACATTTTCAATCCCACTTTTGTCTTTGATCTCTAGATCAAATTCCTGAAGCATTAACACCCATCTGATAAGTCGGGGTTTAGCATCTTGTTTTTGGATCAAGTATCGTATAGCAGAATGGTCAGTATATACTATGACTTTTGACCCTATTAGGTAAGACCGAAATTTTTCATAAGCATAGATAACTGCCAGAAACTCTTTTTCGGTAGTAGTATAATTCTTTTGTGCCTCATCAAGCGTCTTGGAGGCATAATATATAACATGAGGCTTTTTGTCGATCCTTTGTCCAAGGACTTCCCCTATATCATAATCGCTAGCGTCACACATAATTTCAAATGGTTGTGTCCAGTCAGGAGCTCTTAGAATAGGGGCAGAGATAAGGGCATTCTTCAGAGTCGTGAAGCTATTAAGGCATTCTTGGTCAAAAATAAAATCTGCTTCTTTGGTCAGCAAGTGAGTCATTGGCTTTGCTATTTTTGAGAAATCTTTTATAAATCTTCTATAGAATCCTGCATGACCAAGGAATGCCCTGACTCCTCTGACGTCTTTAGGTGGAGTTAGCTTTGAGATGACATCGACCTTTGCTTTATCTACTTCAATCCTTTTTGCACTTACTCGATGTCCTAGGACCACACCTTCAGTCACCATAAAGTGGCATTTTTCCCAATTCAAGATCAGGTTGGTGTCCTCACATCTTTGTAAGACTTTTCCTAGATTGAGTAAACAGTTATCAAAAGAATCTCCATATACAGAAAAATCATCCATGAAGACTTCCATGATAGATTCTGTTAGTCCGGCGAAGATAGCAGTCATACATCTTTGGAAGGTTGCGGGTGCGTTACATAACCCGAAAGGCATATGTTCCAAAAGGACAAGTGAAGGTTGTTTTTTCTTGATCTTCAGGGTGGATTGGAATTTGGTAAAATCCTGAATATCCATCAAGATAACAGAAAATTTTTTGGTGGGCGAGACGTTCGAGGACTTCATCCAAGAAGGGCAAGGGGAAATGATCTTTCCTTGTTGCTTTATTAAGTTTTCTATAATCTATGCACATTCTCCACCCATTTACTGTTCTAGTAGGTACCAGTTCATTCTTATCATTAAGAACAACAGTGGTCCCCCCTTTTTTAGGGACCACCTGCACGGGGCTTGCCCATTGAGAATCCGAGTTTGGGTAGATGATACCTGCCTTCAGAAGTTTGAGAACCTCGATGCGAACTACCTCCTTGAGATTAGGGTTCAACTTCCTTTGATGTTCCCTCGATGGTTTGAATTCTTCCACCATAGGCAATATGTGCATGCATAAAGCTGGATTTACACCAGTTAAGTCAGTCATTTTATATCCAATAGCTTTCTTGTGTCTCTTTATCTCATCAAGAAGTCTATTTTCTTGGTCTTCTTCCAGAGTAGAGCTGATAATCACTGGACAAAGTTTCTCGATGTCAAGGAAGACATGTTTGAGTCCCTCGGGTAAGGCCTTCAATTCAGGGGCCTTAGGTGGCTCGGTTGCTTCTATAACGGTGACAGCCTTGAGTTCTTCAAAGGTGGCTGTTGGGGCTTCTTCAGCTTTTTCTAAATATTGAAGGCATTGTTGCACTAGTTCATTTGCCGAAAATTCTACTTCCGGGTTTGTCAAGGCACTTTCCAACTCATCGAAGGGTTCAGACATTTCTAACTGGGACATTTGATATATAGCATCTAGGAGAAAAACTTCCTCTTAAATGCTTGGTCCTTTCATGCTGTTAAGGACTCTGAATTGGAAAGCTTCCTTCCCAAGTCTTAGTATAATCGTTCCCGCTTCTACATCAATGAGTGCTTGGGCAGTAGCTAGGAAGGGTCTTCTGAAGATTATCAGGTATCTTAGATCTTCTTGTATGTCCATAATAATGAAATCACACGGGACATAAGAATTTGTTCCTATTCTGACGGGTATATCTTCAATAATTCCAAGGGGAGCAGTTATGGTAGATTCGGCTAACTGAATTGTCATTGACGTAGGTAACAAATCAGTGAAGCCTAATCTTTTACACATAGAATAGGGCATAATGGATATACTTGCTCCTAGATCTGCTAATCCCTTTTTGCTAGAGCCATTTCCAATCGAACACTGAATACCGAAGGAACCTGGGTCCTTCTTTTTCTTTGGCATTTTGTTAAGCAGAATATCTGAAGTGGTCTGAGCTAGTTTCACTGTTTCATGCTCTTCTGTCATATATTTTCTCGACAGCAGGGTTTTCAGGTATTTGGCCCAAGCGGGCACTTCAGAAAGGGCATCTAGAAATGGGATATCGATATACAGTTTCTTCGTATCTTCTTTGAATTTCTGGAACCTTGTGTCCATTTTGGTTCCTTTCAGCCTGTCCGGATAAGGAATTCTGAGTGGAGCTTCTGGCATAGGTCCCTTTTCTTTTTCTCTTTCAGTAGTTTTAGTGTATTTTTCCTTTTCATGAGTTGAGCTTTCTGTTGGTGAGAGAATAGCTACATCATCATCATCATGGATGATTCTAATGGTATCAGGAAGGACACGACCGGACCTTGTGGTGACAACATTCAGTTGCTCAGGTCTATTTTGGTCATGCCTTGGATTTGCCTCTGGTTGCCCAGCGAAGGTACCTGCTGGTGGTCTCAACTGAGCAGCAATCTGTGCTAATTGGGCCTCCATAGCCTTTTGTTGAGCTTGTTGATTCGCAAGCATGGTCTGCTGAGATTGCAGCATCTGCCTAATCAAAGATATTTCATCAGATGGTTGGGGAGGAGCACTCCTCTGTTGATATTGAGTGACTTGTTGCCCCTGGGGTTGCTGTGGAGGTGCTGTCAACTGCGGTTGTTGTGGCTGCTGCAACTGAGGTTGTTACAGCTGTGGGTGCAGTCCTGGGTATTGATAAGAGGGATTCCTAGGATAATTGGATCGTTGGAACCCATTTCTATAATTCCCTTGATTTTGGGCGAAGTTATTCTGAAATCCTGGTGGTTGTTTGCTGAAAGATCCACCTTGTGTCTGTTGTTGAGGATTGGCAGTTCCTGCAGGGTTTCCATATTGGAAACCTGGGTGATTTCTTGGTTTGTCTGGATTGTAATACCCTTGGCCGGGTATTGAGTGAATAGAGTTGACTTGCTCCGGCATTTGGTCCTCGGGGTGTTCAATAATGGGTTCATATTGCGGCACTGGTGGTTGTAAATCCATCATAACATTGTATAACATGCCACATGATAATGTGGGATGATCAGATGCATGACAGGCTTCACAAATTCTGGTAGCAGCTTTCACTTCTTGAACCTGAGAGCTTTTCTTCTTGTCGTACTCTCCGAAAGAAGTTTCGAGAGCTTGTTGCTTATTAGCAATAGTCTTCAGGGCCTCTGCAATAGCCTTGAGTTCCATGGATTCTTCAGCTTTGTAAACTTTAAGAACTCCCTTGGTTTGATTAGATGACCTTCCCCAATTAGATTGGTTCTCGGCCCCTATCGTAACTATATTCCAAGCATCTTCATAATTCTTTCTCATAAAGTTTCCTCCAGATGAGGAATCTAAAAATTGCTTTATATCATCATTTCTCTATAGAATGTTTCTATCAGTTGATTTTGAGATATGCCATGGTGAGGGCACTTCCTTAGAAGTTCCTTGAATCTTTCCCAGGCTTCCGCAAGTGTTTCTCCCGGTAGTTGGGCAAAGTGATTAATTTGTCCCCTGATCTCATAGGTTAGTGAAGGTGGAAAGAATTTCTCAAGAATTTTTTCTTCTAAAGGAGTCCAAGTAGTGATGATAGGATGCCTATCCAAAGCATTGTACCAGCTTAGAGCTCTCCCAGATAAGGTGAAGTGGAAGAGGTGTAACATTATAGCTTCAAGAGCAACTCCCGCTTGAGGTACAAGTCGGCAGAGTGACTTGAATCTCTTAAGATGATCCATGCAATCGTCTCCCGGTCCTCCAGAGAAAGAAATGCCTTGCATGATCTGGATCCATTGCGTCCAGATTTCGAAGTTTGGAATGTTGATAATTGGTGGTCGGACTGGGTGATCATCTTCATAATTCTTTGGGACTGCGTAATCCCGAAGTTGCTTACTTCTTAATGCTAATTGAGCAGCAGCATTCTCGGCTTGGATGCGAGCTTGTTCTTCAGCTCGAATCTCGGCTTGCACTTGAGCACGAGTGTCAGCGATGAGTTGTGCTCTTTGTGCCGCTATGGCGGCGTTAACTCTCTCCGCAACGAGGCATTGCTCGTCAGCCATTTGTCTGGCTCTTTGGCGATTAAGTCTAATCCTTCGGTGGAAACTTCTTTCTACCTCAGAGTCATACTCTGGTTCAGGGGAGAATCTGATGCTATGCGGGGTTTGCATACACGTTTTCTACCTGAGTAGAAAGAAAATCACACGTTAAGATGATGGAAGGAAATGAAGAAATCAAGAAGATTTGGAGTAGTTATCAAGAAAAAGTGTAAAATCCTAATCAACCAAGAAGTTTTTAAGTAAAATCTTATAACGTTCCGTTGTCCCCGGCAACGGTGCCAATTTTTTATGGAGTTTTGCAACGCCACTAAAAATCCTAGAGATGATGAATCTCTAAGTTTATCCTTGCTTGTATTATGGTAAGATCTCCACCCGCGTGTGCTAAGACACGCAGAAGTCTTATCGTAATATAGTTTAAGGGTCGGATCCACGGGACAACGGTGTTGTTTAGAGTTAAACAAGATGGAAAACATTTTAGCCATACTTAACTACTTAACGATTGATATTTAGACCGAAAGTTTGATTTGATTGTTTAAACTAGATGCAAGGAAAGTAAAAGCAAGAAAGTAGAGATTAAAGTTGTAGGCAATGATTAAAACCACTAGGATGTTGCCGGGTTTCACACCACTACACATGGATCATAAACATGCAACATAATAAAAAGACTTGCAAAGAGAAACTAATCATCCCCTAACGAATGGTCACTTACTTTGCATTACTCCTTCATGAAGTGTGTTCCTCGACCTTACCAAGGTTGCACTTCCATACGTCAACTGATTCCATTTCATAGTATGAAAGTGCAACGATGGGAGTGAGTTTACTCCACTCGTGAAAGCACTCTTAGATACCGAAACAGACATATGGTGACTACATATATCTAGAACCAACATTCAATCGATATTCAGATCTAAGGGTATAAACGTAGACAATTCATACCAAGAGACAATAAGTAACACGAGTTGGTGATCAAGAAACAAGCACTCATTAAACGATTGATGTTGAGCCAAAAATGAGAGTATCTCTATTGCAAACGATTGAATTACAATGCATGAAATGAAAACATGGGTAGCGGGGCTACTCCCCACACCCTAGTGAAAAGGACTACTCGCTCATCTCAAGAGCAAAGGAGGAGGCGAGAAGAGAGAAAAAGAACGACATCTCCACGGAGGAGGGAAGGTTGAACCCTTGGTGGAGAGAGCAACGATCTTCACACTTCGTGGCTGCTTGATGATGGATCTTCTCTTCCCACCTTCTTTGTTGATGAGAGAGAAGGTAGCTTGATGATGGGACGTGGACCTCAAACCGGCAGCCTTGAGGCGATGGATGAAGGATGGAATTGCTCTGGAACTGGAGGGGCAGCCTTTGGGCATCTCTGAGATCTCTCTCTTGAAGTGACCTTTGGGGTCTTATTTATAGGCTTAAGTTGAGCCCAAACGGTCTTGAGACCGCATGGGATCATACGGTCTTGAGACCGCATGGGCTCATACGGTCTTGAGACCGCATGGGCTCATACGGTCTTGAGACCGCATGGGCTCATACAGTCTTGAGACCAAATGGGCTCATACGGTCTTGAGACCGCATGGGCTCATACGGTCTTGAGGCCGTATGGCCTTCATGCGGTCTTGAGACCGTATGACACTCATGCGGTCTTGGGACGGTATGAACTTCATGCGGTCTTGGGACCGTATGACCTTCATGCGGTCTTGGGACCGTCTGGAGTCTTTGTAATAATTTTTTTGTGTTTTCCTGCAATAATAAAGAAGAGAAGTTCAGTTTATTGGTATATCAGCAATAAAGTAAAAAGTTAATGATTCTATCTAATTTATCTAAGAAAGAGTATGGAAAATTAAGGAGAACCAATAAGATAACGTCACAAAATAGGAGGTTATCAATCTTCACCATGCAAATGTCGGATGGACAAGAGGAAGATGATCAAGGTGAGGATAGTTAAGTAATTTTTGTTGAATAATAATGCTTTGTTTATGTATGCCTCTTTTATAATGAAAATTGTATGGAAAATTTGCAAGTTTATGTGAAACCCTTAAGGTGGGTAGAAACGCTAGGAAATTTTGAGGATCAAATTTATTTAAGGTGGGTAGTATTGTAACATCGCACTCTTTTTATGAAAATTTTCAAAATATTTTTACATAATCTTTTTCTATAGCATAATTAATGAGGACCTTTATCCAAATTGCCCATGTTAGCTTTACAATTTCGTTTCATGTGATGAAAATTATGTTCATTTACTTTCTTATCCATGATTTGTCTAAAGAATATGTTTCTTTGTATATCTATGCTCTTTTTTTTGGAAAATGGAAATGAATGCTCTTATTTTCTCTCCATTATGATGATTAGTGGTTTACATGTAAAATTGATTGCTTTATGACCTCCATCACATTAATTGAGGAGAAATAATAATTAGTGCATGTTTTCATACCTTGTAATTCTTATTTGAGAAATTAATAGCTTTATATACACTAATCATAGCCATTTAAGAGTACATGATGGTTTTTGCTATATTAGGCCTAAAATGTGTACAAGCATCAAATCAAATTACATGGGAATGATCTAGACCCTCTTTTGTGCCTAAGGCTAAAATTTGAACTCGTTTGGCCCATGTTTGACCCTCCAATTAATTTGAGAGTGGTTTGAATTTAGTTTGACCTAGATTTGAATCCAATTTCATTGATTGCATTGATTTTCCCTAATGTTCCACATTCAATTGTTGTCACGTGTTACATTTTGTTTTCCTTTCTAGCACGCGATCTGATGGTCCACAATTAACCAACCAACGATCCAACATATATGGGATTGTCACTTACCCCCGACGGTTTCGTGTTCTGGAATCAGTTTTAAAGAAACACCTTCCTCGACCTCTCTCTCTCCTTTTATAGGTCCATTTAATGGGAGGCATGCACCACTAAATTTGTCTTCCTCTCCTGAATGGAATGAGCACTTGCTCACCTCCACCCGTGACCATTTGACAAAATGCCCAAAAGGGCACGTTTCCCCTCACTGCCATGAAATTGCAGAGGCTTGGGTAGTCTCCCTCTTTCCTATTTAACCAACCCAGGAGCATCACATGCCTCACTCTTTTCCTCCTCCACTGTTTATTTGGCCCTGAGAGCCCTGACTCTCCCTCACCTGCCCGACCTCCCTTCTCCAGCGATGTGTACCTCACCCCCAACGCTCCTCTCAGTCTCTGACGGAATTGACCCCTTGGTAAGCACCACCGACACACTGCCTTCATTTATACATCACCACTTTGCCCTAATGCTACCCCGGCTAGTGTACCCTAGAGCCCCACCGTCGTACTCACTGGAGCTCATCGTCACGGTGTTCCAGTGAGCTTACAACTACAAAAATGGGTCCATCATCTTCGCCTTGCTTCAAGGATTGTATTCCTATACTAACTCGCATGATTTATCGCGCTTCCAACAACTTCTCCTCCTTCGACTTCTTCCCATGTTTTCCTCCTATAGTGAACCATTCCTGGAGCTCCTAGCCATTGTGAGGCTTGACCTTATGCTCATTGAGTTCGCTAGCACACCATGAAGCATTTCGAGCCTCCCCTTTTGTCTGGAGGTTTGTCAATTACCATCTTCGATTTAAGGGCTCATCTCCAGGTTCTTTCGTCGCCATGAGTGCGAGCAGGAGATCCCTGGTCGATGAATGACCCTAATACCCACATTGCTCTGATTGAATGATTTCATCTGAAGGGGCAATTTTGAGATTTCAAGCGTGCTGTTGATCCATCGACCGTGAGAGTTATTTTATGTCTTAAAGACAATTTTACCCCCCACTTGTTTGATTCATGTGTCACGCGCACTATGGTTTTTCCGGTATTTTTTCTTTTATTTACATCAGATTAATATTCAGTTTGAACGATGTCACACTAAGGTTTCTTGATTTGTCATTGGTTCGTTCTTTGTAAATTCATAGTAAATCGCTCGATGCTCATAAAAATGAGAAAAAATATGTTTTGGAAAGGGTTTTTGATGAGGAATCTGATTTTATGATTTTATCGACTGATTTCTCTATTTTCACATCTCAATTTGTATATGAACAAATTAGGGTTTAATGATGTATGATGAAGGATATGCATGCTAATATTAGGTGTTTAAGGGAATCCAATCACTCAAACAAGGTTTGACTTAGGTGCTTTAGTCTAAGGTAAGCGGGCCATGCCCTTGGCATAGATACTATTTGATTTATTGAACGTTTATAATTTATGTTAAGCACATTATGTTAAAGTCATGATTAATGCATGTCTTCCTTTCAAGTATATGACTATTGGATGTTTGGTTTCTATAATCTAAGTCTAAGCATAGAAACCACATTAATGTTATGAATTACGATTAAGGTACATGAAACCAAGATTAAGAGGCAAGAAATTCCAATTATTATTCATGGGGAGAAATCCCAACTATGTTCAAGATGGAGAAATCCCATTAAGATCAAGTCTAAGTTATTAAGAAGATAATTAAATCTAGGAAATATCATGGTTAAGGGAATTTGATTTAGATTTATATGCACCTTGTTATGGGCTTTCCGAGCATTATGGGCTTTCCGAGCAATTATGTGCTTTCCGAGCATTATGGGCTCCTTATGGGGCATTAAGAGAGGAGCATGTACTTCTTGTCAAATTCTTCATGTAAAAGATGCCAATAAATGATTTATATCAAATACATGTTCATGTTTATATCAAATCATCTTATATGTTATTTTCATGTCTTATCACATGCCAATGCCGCTTACTTACCATGAATGCTTTTCCTTTGCCTGGTTGGGGTGAGATATCCGTAGAAGTTGGAGCTAAAGGGAAGGAATCAGCTTAAGGAGTTCTAAGAATCCAAGGATCTAAGAAGTTGTTTCCTGGTGGGACATCCATCTATGGGGATCCTATCTTTCATGTTATCTAGTTTATGTTTAGCATACCTTTAGAATCATGATGTAGTTTTCTTTCCAAGAATTTATGTATGAATCTATGTTTCAATAATGCCAAGTGATCTTTATTTCTTGATATGAGATAATGTATGTGACAACCCTCCCTGAAATGCCAAGTACCCCACATTATGGATAATGTTGGGGATTAGGCTGTGCTACCATTGGTTACGTATGAAACCCTAGGGAGGTGTGTTACATAAATGGTATCAGAGCAAGAAACAGATGGCCACTAAGGCAACAATAGAGATTCATATTATGTTCTAGTATCATGTTATGTTTACCCTTTCAGATGGCCCCTAAGAAGAAGGAGAAGGTTGGTGAGTCAAAGCCCTCACAAGGATCTTCTTGTGGAGATAGGACTCAAGACATGAACCAATTTCCCCCACAAATCACCATAGAATCCCTAGTTGCAGCCATTACCAATATCTTCCAACCTAGAGATCCATCTAGAGTACATGAGATCTCCCTCATAGATTTCTTGAAGATTAGACCCGATGCTTTCCATGGTGAAGATGAGTTTGATGTGGTAACCAAGGTTGAGGAGTGGATTAGTTATATGATGCATTGCTTTAGAGATTTAGAGTGTCCCCCACGTAGTAAGGTTAGATTTGTCACCCATATGCTCAAGGGTGCAACCTGTACTTGGTGGGAGAACCTCTTAGCTTCTAGGGAAGAAGATGACCCTCCTTTAACTTGGGGTGAGTTTGTAGAAGTCTTTAACAAGCATTATGTATCCAAAGCAATGTTAGAAAGGGAGGAGGATGAGTTTGTTAAGCATAAGAAAGTGGGTGACATGACTGTCACTGAGTATGCAATGAAGTTTTGTAAGCTCCAAAAGTATGGTCTTGAGTACACTGAGAAAAAGAGAGCTAAGAAGTTTATTAGAGGACTTAAACCTGACCTAAGTTATGTCTTGTCAGGTAGAGGTCATAGGACCATGAAATCAGCCCTAGATGCAGCCTTAGAATTGGAGGATCACCCTAGGGGGAACCATAAGAAGGAGGTACCCCAAAACCATTGTCACCGTCAACCCCCTCCACCCTCCAACCACAAGAGAAAAGCCCCTAAACCTTCTTCTGAGAATGGGAGAACCCCATGCCCTACATGTAAGAGAAGTCATGGTGGTCCTTATAGGCTTGTAACTTCTCTTTGCTACAATTGTGGTGAGGAAGGGCATATCAAGCCAAATTGCCCCAAGCTTGCAAAGAAGTATCCCAACGATAACCAGGCTAAGAACCCAAATCCTCCACCCAAGTTTAAACCAAGGCTCTTCACCATGCAAATGTCAGATGGAGAAGAGGAAGATGATCAAGGTGAAGATGTTTAAGTAATTTTTGTTGAATAATAATGCTTTGTTTATGTATGCCTCTTTTATAATGAAAATTGTATGGAAAATTTGAAAGTTTATGTGAAACCCTTAAGGTGGGTAGAAATACTAGGAAATTTCAAGGAAGAAATTTATTTTAGGTGGGTATTATTGTAACATCCCACTCTTTTTATGCAAATTTTCAAAATATTTTTACATAATCTTTTTCTATAGCATAATTGTTGAGGACCTTTATGCAAATTGCCCATGTTAGCTTTATAATTTCGTTTCATGTGAAGACAATTATCTTCATTTACTTTATTATCCATGATTTATCTAAAGAAAATGTTTCTTTGTATATCTATGCTCTTTTATTTAGAAAATGGAAATGAATGCTCTTATTTTCTCTCTTTTATGATGATTAGTGGTTTACATGTAAAATTGATTGCTTTATGACCTCCATCACATTAATTGAAGAGAAATAATAATTCGTGCATGTTTTCATACCTTGTAATTCTTATTTGAGAAATTAATAGCTTTATATACACTAATCATAGCCATTTATGTGTACATCATGGTTTTTGCTATATTAGGCCTAAAATGTGTACAAGCATCGAATCTACTTACATGGGAATGATCTAGACCCTCTTTTGTGCCTATGGCTAAAGGTTTAACTCATTTTGCCCATGTTTGACCTTACCATTAATTTAAAGAGGTTTGAACATAGTTTGACCTAGATTTGAATCCAATTTCATTGATTGCATTGATTTTCCCTAATGTTCCACATTTTAATTGATGTCATGCGTTACATTTTCTTTTCTTTTCTAGCACATGATCTGATAGTCAGAAATTAACCCACCAACAATCCAACGGATATGGGATCATCACCTACCCCCGACGGTTTCGTGTTCTGGAATCAGTTTGAAAGCAACCACTTCCTCGACCTCTCTCTCTCCTTTTACTGGTCCGCTTAATGGGAGGCATGCACCACTGAATTTTTCTTCCTCTCCCAAACAGAACGAGCTCTTGCTCACCTCCACCCATGACCATTTGAAGAAACGCCCAAAGGACACGTTTTCGCTCACCGCCATGAAATTGCAGAGGCTAGGGTAGTCTCCCTCTTTCCTATTTAACCAACCCAAGAGCATCGCAGGCCTCACTCTTTTCCTCCTACACTTCCAATTTGGCCCCTAGATCCCTGACTCTCCCTGATCTGCTCGACCTCCCTTCTCCAATGACGTGAACCTCACCCCAGCGCTCCACTCGGTCACTGACAAAATTGACCCCTTGGTAAGCACCGTCGACACACCACCTTCATTTATACATCGCCACTTGCCCAAATGCTACCCCAGCCAGTATACCCTAGAGCCCTACCTCATGCTCACTGGAGCTCATCGTCATGGTATTCCAATCCGCTCACAACTAGAAAAATGGTTCTGTCATCTTTGCCTTGCTTCAAGGATTGTATTCCTATACTAACTCACATGATTTATCGCTCTTCCAATAGCTTCTCCTCCTTCGACTTCTTCCCATGTTCTCCTCCTCCGGTGGAGCGTTCCGGGAGCTCCTAGACACCGCGAGGCTTGACCTTGGGCTCTTTGACTTCGTTAGCACACCAGGAAGCATTTTGAGCCTCCCCTTTTTTCTAGAGGTTTGTCAATTACCATCTTCGATTGAAGGGATCATCTCCAACTTCTTCCGTCGCCATGATTGCGAGCAGGAGATCCCTAGTCGATGAATGACCCTAATACCCATGTTGCACTGATTGAATGATTTAATATGAAGGGGCAATTTTGAGATTTCAAGCGCGCTGTTGCTCCATCGACCGCGAGAGTTATTTTATGTCTTAATGACCATTTTACCCCCCGGTTGTTTAATTCATGTGTCACACGTACTATGGTTTTTTCGGTATTTCGTCTTTTATTTACATCAGATTAATATTCGGTTTGAACAATGTCACACTAAGGTTTCTTGATTTGTGATTGGTTCATTCTTTGTAAATTCATAGTAAATCACTCAATGCTCATAAAAATGAGCAAAAATATGTTTTAGAAAGGGTTTTTGATGAGGAATCTGATTTAATGATTTTTATCGACTGATTTCTCTATTTTCACATTTCAACTTGTATATGAACGAATTAGGGTTTAATGATGTATGATGAAGGATATGCATGCTAATTTTAGGTGTTTAAGCGAATCCAATCAGTTTGACTTAGGTGATTTAGTCTGAGGTAAGAGGGCCATGCCCTTGGCATAGATACTATTGGATTTATTAAATGTTTATAATTTATGTTAAGCACTTTATGTTAAAGTCATGATTAATGTATATCTTCCTTTCAAGTATATGATTATTGGATGTTTGGTTGCTATAATCTAAGTCTAAGCATAGAAACCACATTAATGTTATGAATTATGATTAAGGTACATGAAACCAAGATTAAGAGGGAAGAAATTCCAATTATGATTCATGGGGAGAAATCCCAAGTATGTTCAAGAGGGAAAAATCCCATTAAGATCAAGTCTAAGTTATTAAGAAGATAATTAAGTCTAAGAAAGATCATGGTTAAGGGAATTTGATTTAGATTTATATGCACCTTGTTATGGGCTTTCTGAGCATTATGGGCTCCTTATGGGGCATTAAGAGAGGAGCATATACTTCTTGTCAAATTCTTCATGTAAAAGATGCCAATAAATGATTTATGTCAAATGCATGTTCATGTTTATATCAAATCATCTTATATGTTATTTTCATGTCTTATAACATGCCAATGCCGCTTACTTACCATGAATGTTTTTCCTTTGCATGGTTGGGGATGAGATGTCCGCAAAAGTTGGAGCTAAAGGGAAGGAATCAACTTAAGGAGTCAAGGCCATCACAAGGATCTTCTAGTGGAGATAGGACTCAAGACATGAACCAATTTCCCCTACAAATCACCATAGAAGCCCTAGTTGCAGCCATGACCAATGCCTTCCAACCTAGAGCTCTCCCTAGAGTACATGAGATCTCCATCATAGATTTCTTGAAGATTAGACTCGGTGCTTTCCATGGTGAAGATGAGGTTGATGTGGTAACCAAGGGTGAGGAGTGGATTAGTTATATGGACCATTGCTTTAGAGACATAGAGTGTCCCCCACATAGTAAGGTTAGATTTGCCACCCATATGCTCAAGGGTGCATCTCGTACATGGTGGGAGAACTTCTTAGCCTCTAGGGAAGAAGATGACCCTCCTTTCACTTGGGGTGAGTTTGTAGAAGTCTTTAATGACCATTATGTATCTGAAGCCATGTTAGAAAGGAAGGAGGATGAGTTTGTTAACCTTAAGAAAGTGGGTGACATGACTATCACTGAGTATGCCATGAAGTTTCATAAGCTCCAAAAGTATGGTCTTGAGTACATTGAGCAAAAGAGAGCTAAGAAGTTTGTTAGAGGACTTAAACCCGACCTAAGCTATGCCTTGTCTGGTAGAGGTCATAGGACCATGAAATCAGCCCTAGATGCAGCCTTAGAATTGAAGGATCACCCTGGGAGGAACCATAAGAAGGAAGTACACAAAAACCATGGTCATTATCAACCCCCTCCACCCTCCAACCACAAGAGAAAAGCCCCTGAACCACAAGAGGAAGATGATCAAGGTGAGGATACTTAAGTAATTTTTGTTTAATGATAATGCTTTGTTTATGTTTGCCTCTTTTATAATGAAAATTGTATGGAAAATTTGCAAGTTTATGTGAAACCCTTAAGGTGGGTAGAAACTCTAGGAAGTTTTGAGGACGAAATTTATTTAAGGTGGGTAGTATTGTAACATCCCACTCTTTTTATGCAAAATTTCAAAATATTTTTACATAATATTTTTCTATAGCATAATTGTTGAGGACCTTTATGAAAATTGCCCATGTTAGCCTTACAATTTCGTTTCATGTAAAGAAAATTATGTTCATTTACTTCTTATCCATGATTTATCTAAAGAAAATGTTTCTTTGTATATCTATGCTCTTTTGTTTAGAAAATGGAAATGAATGTTCTTATTTTCTCTCTTTTATGATGATTAGTGGTTTACATGTAAAATTGATTGCTTTATGACCTCCATCACATTAATTGAAGAGAAATAATAATTAGTGCACGTTTTCATACCTTGTAATTCTTATTTGAGAAATTAATAGCTTTACATACACTAATCATAGCCATTTAAGTGTACATGATGTTTTTTGCTATATTAAGCCTAAAATGTGTACAAGCATCGAATATAATTAAATGGGAATGATCTACACCCTCTTTTGTGCCTATGGCTAAAATTTGAACTCGTTTGACCCATGTTTGACCCTCCAATTAATTTGAGAGAGGTTTGAATATAGTTTGACCTAGATTTGAATCCAATTTCATTGATTGCATTGATTTTCCCTAATGTTCTGCATTTCAATTGATTTCACACGTTACATTTTGTTTTCCTTTCTAGCACACGATCTGTCGATCCACAATTAACCAACCAACAATCCAACGGATCTGGGATCATCACCTACCCGAAACAGTTTCATTTTCTAGAATCAGTTTGAAAGCAACCCCTTCCTTGACCTCTCTCTCTCTCTCATTTTACTGGTCCATTTAATGGGAGGCATGCACCATTGAATTGGTCTTCCTCTCCCAAATGGAACAAGCTCTTTCTCACCTCCACCCATGACCATTTGACGAAATGCCCAAAAGGGCACATATCCTCTCACCGCCATGAAATTGCAGAGGCTCGGGTAGTCTCCCTCTTTCCTATTTAACCAACCCAGGAGCATCACATGCCTCACTCTTTTCCTCCTCCACTGTCGATTTGGCCCCGAGAGTCCTGACTCTCCCTGACCTACTCGACCTCCCTTCTCTAGCGACGTGTACCTCACCCTCACACTCCTCTCAGACTCTGACGAAATTGACCCATTGGTAAGCACCACCGACACGCAACCTTCATTTATACATTGCCACTTTGCCCTAATGCTACCCCAGCCAGTATACCCTAGAGCCCCGCCATTGTGCTCATTGGAGCTCGTTGTCATAGTGTTCCAGTGAGCTCACAACTACAAAAATGGGTCTGTCATCTTCTCCTTGCTTCAAGGATTGTATTCCTATACTAACTCACATGATTTATCACGCTTCCAACAACTTCTCCTCCTTCGACTTCTTCCCCTATTCTCCTCCTGTGGTGGAGCGTTCTTGGAGCTGCTAGCCACCACGAGTCTTGACCTTGGGCTCTTCGAGTTTGCTAGCACACCAGGAATCGTTTTGAGCCTCCCCTTTTGTCTGGAGGTTTGTCAATTACCATCTTCGATTGAAGGGCTCATCTCTAGGTTCTTCCGTCGCCATGAGTGCGAGCAGGAGATTCGTGGTCGATGAATGACCCTAATGCCCATGTTGTTCTGATTGAATGATTTAATCTGAAGGGGAAATTTTGAGATTTCAAGGACAATGCTGATCCATCGACCGTGAGAGTTATTTTATGTCTTAATGACAATTTTACCCCCCTCTTATTTAATTCATGTGTCACACGCACTATGGTTTTTATGGTATTTTGACTTTTGTTTACATCAGATTAATATTCGGTTTGAACGATGTCACACTAAGGTTTCTTGATTTGTGATTGGTCCATTCTTTGTAAATTCATAGTAAATCGCTCGATGCTCATAAAAATGAGTAAAAATATGTTTTGGGAAGGGTTTTCAATGTGGAATCTGATTTTATGATCGAATGATTTCTCTGTTTTCACATCTCAATTTGTATATGAACGAATAAGGGTTTAATGATGTATGATGAAGAATATGCATGCTAATTTTAGGTGTTTAATGGAATCCAATCAGTCAAACAAGGTTTGACTTAGGTGCTTTAGTCCAAGGTAAGCAGGCCATGCCCTTGGCATAGATACTATTTGATTTATTGAATGTTTATAATTTATGTTAAGCAATTTATATTAAAGTCATGATTAATGTATGCCTTCCTTTCAAGTATATGAATATTGGATGTTTGGTTGCTATAATCTAAGTCTAAGCATAGATACCACATTAATGTTATGAATTATGGTTAAGGTACATGAAACCAAGATTAAGAGGGAAGGAATTCCCATTATGATTCATGGGGAGAAATCCCAAGTATGTTCAAGAGGGAGAAATCCCATTAAGATCAAGTCTAAGTTATTAAGAAGATAATTAAGTCTAAGATAGATCATGGTTAAGGGAATTTGATTTAGATTTATATGCACCTTGTTATGGTCTTTCTGAGCAATTATGGCCTTTTTGAGCATTATGGGCTCCTTATGGGGCATTAATAGAGGAGCATATACTTCTTGTCAAATTCTTCATGTAAAAGATGCCAAGAAATGATTTATGTCAAATGCATATTCATTTTTATGTCAAATCATCTTATATGTTATTTTCATGTCTTATAACATGCCAATGCCGCTTACTTACCATGAATGTTTTTCCTTTGCACGGCTGGGGACGAGATGTCCACAGAAGTTGGAGCTAAAGAGAAGGAATCAACTTAAGGAGTTCTAAAAATCCAAGGATCTAAGAAGTTGTTCCCTGGTGGGACGTCCATCTATGCAGATTATATCTTTCATGTTATCTAGTTTGTGTTTAGCATACCTTTAGAATCATGATGTAGTTTTCCTTCCAAGAACTTATGCATGAATGTATGTTTCAATAATGCCAAGTTTTCTTTATTTCTTGATATGAGGTAATGTATGTGACAAACCTCCCTGAAATTCCAAGTACCCAACATTATGGATAATGTTGGGGATTAGGTTGTGCTTTCGCTATTTACGTATGAAACCCTAGGGAGGGGTGTTACACTTCCATTCTAGAATACACCTTTCACCGTCTAGTACATCCTTACACTATAATGGTTCTATAACACAAGTCACTACATGATTAGAGTTTTAATTGATTAGTTAATGCCAATCAGGTGAGTTATGGATGCATTAATCAACTTACAAACCCTAAAATATTTCAACAAAATCATGGGTATGTCACAACTCCAGAAGATATCAAACATATGAGATATAATTCTTATCACATCATCACCTGATACTAATCCTTGTCACATCATTAAGAGGAATACACCTCCATTAGGGTTAAACCATGCCCGACTGTCATTAAGACCACTCATACAACTCATGCAAGAACATCCTTATCTTTCCACCTTATACAAGGTTCAACATTCATCATCAGACTTTTGGTACACAAGTTTAACATATCAATGCAAATAAAAGAGCTATGGTGTTCACAAGAAAACAATGTAGTGTTACCACAACATTAAACATTATAAGAGTGTCACTTCATGACATCAACATACATGGTAACTATGTGTGATTAACCATCATCATTTACTTGCATTAGGGTTATCTTCACAACTAACCTTTGGTTGGATACATACATGGCCAAAATAATAAACCCTAACACTTATCATCCCCAAAGGATCATGAATGCATATGACAAAACATAAACCTTAAATTTGGAGCATCAAACCCAAACCATCAACTCATGAACCTCACATATGACATCAAATTGGGTACCATACTCAAGCAAAACCATTGAATCATACATATTGGCAAGGCATCAGATCTTGACCTAGAAAGCCCAATGGATGTCTACACTAGGATCACCATCGCTTGTTTACATCAACAATCCCATCAGTTGTGGATATCAAAACCACCATCATATGTGGATGATATGAAGACCATCGATCTTACAACCAGATAAACCATTGGTTGAGAACCATTGGCCATATGATTAGTGAAACCATCGACCATGGAACCAATGATACCATTAAGTCATGACCCAGTGAAGCCATTGGTTTTTGACACTAGGTAGAAAATAGATCTAAAGCACCAAGCAAAACCATCATTTAGTATAGGGAGGAAATCAATCCATTGAATACATTTGATGTGAACATCAAGACCATAAACATTAAGGGTGACACATAGCCATCAGTTTCAAGAACAGAAGAAGATTCAAAACAACAACTAAAACCAAGCCAATGAGTTCAATACAAGAAAGGAAATCAGTTCCAAAACCCTACGGAAAAACCTTCGTTTGTAAGACTCAAGGGACCATTGTTTCATCGACAAGCAAGGACTAAAGTTTCCACTTCCATGAAAGAAACATGTACAAGGGTTAGAGGTTTATCAAGGAAGGTTTTTTACTCAAGATTCATAATATTGGGTCAAACCTTAGACAAAGATAGCATCTTTCTACTTAGAACTGATTTTAGAGAAAGTTCTTGTACATGCAAGTTAAGAGTAAGCAATAAATGTGGAGAAAGGTATATTACTCACCTCAAAGATGAAGATGAAGGTCCAAGAAGAAAGGTATATCAAAGAGAGAGAGAGAGAAGAAACCCTAACTTGAGCACTCCACACGTCCAAGGTAGCTCCTTCTCTAAGAACAAGAAAATCCTAGCTCAAAAAAGCAAGAAGGATTGTGTTCTTCAACCACTAGCACATGATCAACCAAGAAACACCATAGATCTTACCAAGAAGGAAAAGAGAGAATGAGAGAGAATGTATGGCAATAAGGAAAATTAAGAGAAAGAGGAATACCTTACATTCTTAGGTCAAGAACAAGATAAGGAAGCTCCACAATCTTGAAGAGAGGGTAGATCCAAACCCGAGGTGCACATGCAAGCAAGATAGGCCAAGCTTCTTCTTCCTTGAGCTCCATATTGTCCACCAACAAAGAGGGACGAACTACAAGAATAAGAAGAAGAAAAGAGGGTTTAAAGAGCTTGTTTCAATGTAAGGAGGGAGGTATATAAAGCTTGGGGTGAAAGAGAAAGAAAGGAAGAGGTGTTAAGCTATGCATGCCATGTGTCCAAAGTCCAAAACATCTCGTCCATGCAAACTAGGTCAACCATTAAATCCTAACACCATGGGGAGTATCATATGTCAACCTTAGAGAAACCATTGATCTCCAACACTAGGTGATCCAAGTGGTCATGCCTTCACTTGGCAACCAAAGCAAACCCTAGAATCACCATCAGTTGTGCACCTAACTTGGTGAACATCCAACCCAGGAGCCTCAAAGACAAAAGATTTACCTTGGGATACCAAGGGACCACCATCAAATCACAATAACTATAGGTGTACCATCAGATCCCAACATCCAAAGTGGCAAACCATCTAGTTATGGCATCTAGGTGAGGAAACCCTACTCTCAACACAAGGTTAGATTTCACAACAAAACCAAGATGCAACAAGCACCCCTAGGTAAAACCATATCTAACATGATATGGAAACATGTGAGGCACAAAAAGAATTTGACAAATCACAAGAAAAACTCTAGATATGGAACTTTTGCATAAAACCCAAAAACAAGCATATTGTAACATCCCAAATTTTAAATAAAATAAGTTTAGGGTTTTATTTGCAAATTTCAAGTTATAAAATTTTAAAACTTGAATTTTAATGCAAGTTACTCTAATAATTGAATTCTTTATATAAAGTTTGACATAAAAAGAAAATGAAATATGTTTCCTTTATTGTTTTTTGGCTCAATATACATAAATGGAAAACCAACATTATTCTCTCACTTTTTCTCTCTCCTAATCTTGGATATGTTTAAAAGAAATAAAATGAAAAGAGAAAAGACATGGACATTCGAAAATATAAATATCGAGTAGATACCTTGTCCAAGAAGGTTTTTTTTCTTCTTTTATGGATTTAATATAAGAGAAAATTATACATACTCTCTTTTTCTCTCTCCTCCATAAAAGTTTCTATAAAAGACATACAAGTTAGGACACCTGAACATGGAGTGGATAATAAGTAATTATCTTGATTTTCACACAAAGTCTCACAAAGGAAGGTGATTGGCACTCATTTAATTAATTAAAACAATTAAAATTGAGTATAATACCTATATCAAAATTATTGACAAAAAGTAATTGAAACCTAAATTTGATCATATCCAAAGAATATAGACCCTTTTATTAACTTACGGTTACAATTTGAAGCCTATAGGACTTCGTTTGACCACCTAAAGTAATTAGTGAAGAATCAATATAGGTTTAATTTAAGGCTTTGGTTTTAATCACCGTGACTTAGTTTACTATTTATCTGCATTTTATGTTCTTTCCTTTCATGGATCGGATGGTCGTTTTAAGTCTTGACATTTGTGGATGTATCTGATGGGTGAGCCATGTCTCCCTCACCCAAGTTCTAGCCACACTAGACTCTATAGTGGTGTGAACTTTTCTCGGTCCTGACCTCCATCTCTCTCTACTTTCACATCCCAAGAAAATTGTTTCCTCACAATCCTCGCAACCTCTAGATCAGACCCACCCCAATTATGTTAGGGTCTCGAACCCTAGATCTCCTAGACTCTCAGAGATATCATAACCTTCCTTGTTTCCAACTCACTGATGTACTCTCGCATCCTAGACAAGTTTACCTATAAATAAACTTCCAGAAAATGACCCTCGAAGGCCCATATATCATGTTCCATCGCTGCCTCACCCTCTAACACCTTGGCTCTTAGCTACCCTACTCCATTTACATCCACCTACAAGGTCGGCGCCGTTCAGGTGTTGGTGACCATCGCGAAAACTCTCATCAACCTAAATCCACTTCTAGATCTACAAAGAAGCTTTCCACGGGTTTGATCTTCTTTGGGTGAGTTCTCCTTTCCCCCTTTAACTAATATTTTAGTATCTTCTTGGAAAAATGTGCTCCTCTAACATGCCTTTCTTCGCTTATAGCTTCGCCTTGATGACTTGAATTGGTCCCCATTACCAGTTTTCTTTTTGGGAATCTACATTTTCATCTCCAAGATCCTCCCCCCTATCTGACATGGTGGAGGTCATTCTTGGGGTGTCTGCCCACCCTACAGTCTGTTCTTGGGCTCTCTAGGTTTGACCAATGATGTTCAAGGTGGCTAGCACCCTGGCCTTTAATGATAAGGGACAAATTGGAGTTTTAGTCATGTATTTCCTCACATTTTCCATGTAGGGGTTGCACAATGGCGAAGAAGAAACTTGGACATGAGGTGTCCCAGGTACCCTCAACATTTTAATCAGAAGATTTATTTGCCAAGGGTAGTTCTGGTTTTTCTCTGCACTTGTATCCCACTGCGACAGTGTGTTGAGGTCATGAGGGACCAATGCCCCCTTGTCTGTGTCTGATTGATCCATCTCAGAGTGGGGTCCAACGTTCACTTATCTGTATTTTAATGCCAACATGGATTTATATTACTTTGTGATTGGCGAATACTTTCAAAATTGATAATAAATCAACCGTTTATTAGAAAAATACCCAAAAATAGTCATTGTAAAGGATTTTTTTGAATTGAATCCGATTTTAGAGTTTTCAAGCTATGATATTGCTTCCTAATTTGATGTTTTATTATAAACCTTAGTTTGACCCATGAAACCCTAATTAATCATTGCATGTAATTAATGTGATCTAATCCAACTTAGATTTCCTAATTTAATGACATCGATGAGTATGCCTAACCCTAATTCACTGGAACCTTAATATATCCTAATTCAACCTAGGATTGATACAAGGTATGGATTTATAATGCTTAATAACTTTGAACAGGTAGCCTAATCTAGACAAGAGAAGGTTGACTTAGGATTTGACTCAAGATCATAGCGACCAAGTTAGGATTTGCTTTGCTCTAGGTAAGCAGGCCATGCATATTTAGCATAAGTAGTTTTGGTTGATTAAATGTTTATTTATGATTATGCACATTACTTGAATTCATGAGTTATGAATGTCGTTTCAAGAATACATCATGTATATTTACCATTGTTTGGTTGATTGTTTATTTATGGTCTATGGTAGAACACTAATTAAGATCATGATTAAGATTTAATGAATCATGTTCAAGAAGGGGAAACCCTATTATGATTTCAGAGGGAGAAATCCCATCATGGCATTATGAGGGAGAAATGTCATCATGTTCAAGATTAAGATAAATAAAAGTTAATGTTTAAGTTAAGACCTAAGTTAATGATGAAGATAAAGGAATTGGCTAAGTTTTTGTATGTTCCTTGTTTATGGACCTGAAAGGGGCGTTATGGGCTTTCCTAGAAATCATGTTCTCTTAAATGGGAATCATAAAGAGTTTCCTATATTAATTGTTCCATTCTTCATGTTATAAGAATCATGAAATCAAGAATGCTTAAGTTAAATTCATGTCAAGATTTTCTGTCAAGTCTGGTATATATGCTTATTTTTAGTTCTTATTAAATGTATAGTACCACTTACTGATGTGTGTCTTTGTTTTCACATGTCTATGGGATGAGATGTCCCTAGATCAAGGAGCAAAGGTAATTGAAGTGAGCATTGTAAAGTAGAATTTTCCAGGGCTTAGCTTGGTGGGGGTTCCATCTACACTTCATAAGATCCAATGTCAAGTTTCCAAAGAAGAATTATGTCATAGATTTGTTCTACCTTTCATGTAGTAGATGTTAGTTCAAGGATGAGATTAGTTTATGGTATTAGTTTTCTCTTTCAATGAATAATGTATGAATCAAGATTTCCAATAAATGCTAGGTGTTTCATTTATCTTATTACTATGAATTTCATGTTTTGTAATGTTCATCCAAGCTAAGTGACCCATGTTATGGACAACATAGGGTTTGCTTCCACTGTCATATATGATCTTGGAGGGGTGTTCCAATATGGTATCAGAGCAACAAGTAGATGGACACCAAGCTAAAGATTCATATGTTCTAACCCTAGGTATAGAAATAAAACTAGAGGTCTAGTTAGAAGACATAAATTAAGATAGGGATTAGAGTTTTGTGGCTAGATGTTTTGGACTTTTATGTTAACTCTGGAATTATAAATGATGTGCTCTCTCGCTTTCCCATATCGTTGTGGTATGGGCCACAAACTTATGGGATTTCATAGAGAGAATGTTATATGCATGATCATACTTGTCTTGTCCTTTCAAGTGCATGTGGTATGAGACATGTGCATGAGGGAGGTATTAAGATGAGTGTGATAAATCATGTCACCTTTGCATATATGAGCGGCCGACATGTATCCAAAGGTAAAAAATAAAATAAGAGCTGGCATTAAAAGTTTGAGACCTATAGTCACCTAAATCTAGTTAAACACATAGTAAGACCAAACATGCACAGAAAGAGTAGATATTTGATAAGTATGCAACATCTAGGGTAGAATCAAAACCCCTAGGATTGATGATGTGAAATGAATTATCCATATGTTGGTTTTAATAATGAGGTCTAGATAGGGTTTTACTATGAGAATGAGACATTAAAATGATATTGGAAATTAGTGTACATAGAATAAACCCTAAGGTGGGTAGTAAGTGAAAATTTTGAGGACACAATTTATTTAAGGTGGGTATAATTGTAACATCCCAAATTTTAAATAAAATAAGTTTAGGGTCTTATTTGAAAATTTCCAATTATAAAATTTTAAAACTTGAATTTTAATGCAAGTTACTCCAATAATTGAATTCTTTATATGAAGTTTGGCATAAAAAGAAAATGAAATATGTTTCCTTTATTACTTTATGGATCAATATACATAACGAGAAAACCAACATTATTCTCTCACTTTCTCTCTCCTTATCTTGGATATGTTTAAAAGAAATAAAAAGGATTGAGAAAAGACATGGAAATTTGAAAATATAAATATGGAGTAGACGCCTTGGCCAAGAAGTTTTTTTTTTCTTTTATGGCTTTAATATAGAGGAAAGTATGCATACTCTCTTTTATTCTCTCCTCTAGAAAAGTTTCTCAAAAAGGCATAAAAGTTAGGAGACATGAACATTGAGTGGAAACTAAGTAATTATCTTGATTTTAACACAATCTTACAAAGGAAGGTGATTTGCACTCATTTAATCGATTAAAAGCATTAAAATTTAGTATAATACCTATATGGAAATTATGGACAAAAAAATCAAAAACCTAAATCTATTTATATAAGAAGAATCTAGACCGTTTTATTAACTTCTGGTTAAAATTTAAAGCCAATAGGACTTCATTTGTCCACCTAAACTAATTAGAGAAGAATCAATATAGTTTTAATTTAAAACTTTGGTTTTAATTACCATGACCTAGTTTCCTATTTATCTGCATTTTATCTGCTTTCCTTTCTTGGATTAGATGGTCATTTTAAGTCCTGATGTTCGTAGACGTATCTGATGGGTGAGTCATGCCTCCCTCGCCCAAGTTCCAACCGCACTGGACTCTATAGTGGTGCGAGCTTTTCTCAGTCCCGACCTCTCTCTCTCCACTTTCACAGCTTAACAAATTTGTTTCCTCACAATCCTCACAACCTCCAGATTAGATCCACCACAATTATGTTACGGTGTCGAGTACTATACCTCTTGAACTCTCAGAGCCGTCAGATGCTTCCCCTATTTCCGACTCGATGAGATACTCTCGTATCCTGGACCATTTTACCTATAAATAAACTTTTTAAAAATGACCCCTAAAGGCCCATATATCATGTTCCATTTCTGCCCCACCTTCTGACACCTTGGCTCTCAGCTACCCTACTCCATCTGCAACCATCTACAAGGTCGGCGTCTTTCGATTGTTGGTGACCATCATGATGACTCTCATCAACCTAAAACCACTTCTAGATCCACATATAAGCTTTCAACGTCTTAGATTGATCTTATCAGGGTAAGTTATCCTCCCCCCCTCTTTCCCCCTTTAACTCATATTTTAGTATCTTCTCAGAAAATCAGGCTCCTCTGACATGTCTTCCTTTGCTTATGGCTTCACCTGGTTGACTTGAATTGGTCCCCATCATCAGTTTTTTTTTGGAGAATCTACATTTTCATCTCTAAGTTCCTCCCCCCTATCTGACATGGCAGAGGTCATTCTTGGGGTGTTTTTCCACCCCACAGTCCGTTCTTGGTCTCTCCAAGTTTGACCAATGATGTTGAAGGTGTCTAACATTTTAGCCTTCATTGATAAGGGATGGATTGGAGTTTTATTCATGTCTTTCCCCATGCTTTCCATGTCATGGTTGCACAACAACGAATAATAAACTATGACATTATATGTCAACGGTACCCTTGATTTTTTAATCAGATGGTTTATTCGCCAAGGGAAGTTCTGGTTCTTCTCCACACTTGTATCCCATTATGACCATGTGTTGAGGTCTTGAGGGACTCGGGCCACATTTCGGTACCTAAGTAGTCCATCTCAGAGTGGGGTCTAGCTTTACTAATGTGTATTTTTATGTCAACATGGATTTATATTACTTTGTGATTGGTCAGTATTTTTTCAAAATTGATAATAAATCATCTATTTATCATAAAAATACCCAAAAATAGTAGTTGTAGAGGATTTTTTGAGTAAAATCTGATTTTAGAGATTTCAATATATGATTTTGCTTCCTGATATGATGTTTTATTATAAAACCTAGTTTGACCCATGAAACCCTAATTAAATATCGCATGTAATTGATGTGATCTAATCCAACCTAGATTTCCTAATTTAATGACATTGATCAGTAAGCCTAACCCTAATGCACTCAAACCTTAATCTACCCTAATTCAACCTATGATCAATACAAGGTATTGATTTATGATGTTTAATAATTCTTAATAGGTAGCCTAATCAAAACAAGAGAAGGTTGACTTAGGATTTGAATCAATATTAGAGAGACCAAGTTTGGATTTTCTTTGCTCCAGGTAAGAGGGACCTGCATGTGATGCCCCATGCCACACCAAGTGAGATTACTCAATACAAAACCACAGAAGAAGATTTAACAAATAGATTATCAAAAAACACTAAAAATTAAAAATCATTTTCATAAAATTTCCAAACAGAAAGAACATCTACATACTGGTGTTTTCATGCCTCAAAGTTGTTACCATGTGTGCCATCATCTTGTTACCAAAGAACCAATTGTAGAACATATATACATACATCCATTACTATTGTATACCAAAAAGGGCACACAAGACAAGCATGTATTGAAAGCACGTCCACAAAATGTCTACAAAATATCCCCAATGACCAGAGTGTACAAGGACGACTCTATGACTCTATCAATAAAAGATATTTAGCAACACTCCCAACCTTGTTAGATGCTTCCTCTCTTTCTTCTCATCAACCTCTACTACACGATCTCTACCTCCTTGTTCATGTCCACCTAAAAAGGATGTGGGAAACCCACAGGGTGAGATTCCAAATCTCAATGGGAGATATAACTCTCAACAAACTCTATTATTATCACAGAAAAGATAAACTAAGCTACAGTAAAGCTACAACTATAATAGATAGGTAATCATTATTAAAAGGATGATCAATTACTATTTCATTGTGAAACATCTTAACAATTTAAAAGGAAAATGAAGAACATGTATAATTTCTATCAACAATATTGTATAAAAAAATCAAGCAAGGCCTCATCTAATGTTTTTGTATTTAATCCTAAACAACTATACTATATGGCTGATTACACATTTCATTATGCCTCGAGGATTTGAGTCATGCCACCCAAATCCAACCGACCACTGCTAAGTCAAAATCGGTGCCATACAAGGTCAATGGAAGAGCCGAAATCCACAACCTCCCACACCTCTTGGTCAGCACAAGAGAAACTACTACAGAGACATATCAGCTAACTACAACAGTGACATGTAGTCAAGCTCAGGGATTGTCTAATGCATTACCATCCACATATATATATATATATATATATATATATAATCACGCCTAGCCCACCTTGGCACATGTAAAACACTAGAAGATTGGGCTCACGCATGGCCGTTGTAACAAGAAGGTGTGGCTCATGCATGGCCATCCATACTTCGATGAGATCGACTCACGCATGGTCATCTCACACAACCTATAGTCAAGGATACTAGGAATTAATCAATTTATACCTCACATATTCAAAAATATGTGCTCTAAGTTAAACTCATTTCACCATTCAAAAAATGCTGACACTGAATGGATCTATGGCACAAGGAAAATTGCAAGATTAAGTTCCATTTGATTAATTAGGTCATTTAAGCATCTTTTAGTGTCAATCAAGTTACAACTTACAACCTTTTAACAAATTCTACATAAATAAGAGCATAAAACATCACCCGAACATACTTGAACACATCAGGTGTAATCACAACACATTATCACTTTATACTTGTCATCACTATGATTTTCATCACAAGGATCACATGTCTTGGGGTAATAACCCCTCCTCTCATCACTGAGGAAACCATCATATCATATAAGGCAATAAGCCATCATTAGGTCGCAAGACCATTTACCTCCTCTTTTAAGGATGTCAGCAACATCAAATATGCCTTATAGGGCCCATTCACATATATCATAAGCAACATAGCTCATACCAGGCTATGCTTATGAACTGGTATCACATGCATGGTTAGAGACTTGTAATAAGAAGAACAATGCATCATCATCATTTCCATCTCATAATATCCATTCCATTCACATTACATCATTAGGGTTTGGATTTCCATTTAATCAATTAGGGTTTACAAGGTTGGATCAACAACCAACCTTGAATCGTTACTTCCAAAATCAATACAAGGCATATTATGAGATAAAGATTGTAAAAAACAACACCCCCTTATTATTCATATAACTACCCCATAGAGTATCACATCATAACGTGTAACCCCATCATCAACATGATGTAACATAGCCATAGACACAAGATATCAGTTAGGCCTAACATGTAACATATCGGTTAGCACTTGACATAAGGTGTCGACTTGTCATCACCATAACATGTCAACTATGACTATGCAAGGTAAAAGAGATAACCTCACTAAGAGTGTATCAATTTCCCACTTCTATGGAGTGTGACGGTCAACACCATCTAAGATGTGATGAGAAAAACCACCCAATGGTGTATCGACCAACACCACGTAAGGGTGTCGAGCAACCAAGCCATGTCGGAAAACCCTAGGTATATCGGTCATTAGGGTTAGGGTAAGCTAGGAATCACACTCTAAGGTGTATCCAACAACATCACCTCTACTGTGTGTCAGCCTCCACCCAACTAAGGTGTCACGGCTAGCCCTCAAGGCAGACCAACTCCACACTCACTTTCTTTGCTATGACAGGCTAACACCTCCAAGGGCATATCGGTTGAGAAACACCTTACCTCTATAGGTTATTCAAGAGCATGACAACCAACACCTTCCTTGCATAATGGTTTAGCCATCCCATGTTGGTTTAGGTTTATCTAGAGCATGATGGGCTAACTCCACAAAGTTTATCAACCATATCAGATTAAGAACCATAAGCTATAACGGGTTAACCTTCTCAACACATGTTGGCTTAAGCATATCCAAGGCATGACGTCTTTCCACAAAGGGTATTAGTGAGATACATCACAAGCCATACCGACCTAGCAAAAAGGGTGTCAAGTTGTTGCACTACAAGCCATGATGACCTATCCTCCACATGGTGCTTGTATATGTGTGTGGACTTATTGTCTTCAACATTAGAAAGATCGGCCACTATTTCATCAACTACTCATAGTAAGAAGGTGCAAAACATGAAGAGCAAACCAATGATATTTTGTCATCATAACAGATCTAAAGGCAAGCTTACCAAGGTAGAAGATGAAGGGTATGCAAAGAACACCACAACTTGGAACTCATCCACCAAGCTCTAAGAGAGATCCTATAGCTCCTTAAACTTCTAATGGTTGTCCACCAAGGATGAAGGAAAAAAAGATGGACAAAAGGATCCTCTTGCATGGTGAGAAAGGAGGATATATACAAGAGGGATGAGAGAGAGATCATAGATGATGTGTCACCACCTTAGGAGCTTAGGTGGCACTTGTCCACAAAAAAGAGCCACATGCACAACATCATGCAAGACATGGTGATAAGGTCTAGGAAAGGTCTCTCCCACTTGGTCACCTACCGTGGTCTCTCCCGATACTACATCTCCACATACCCAAAAACTAATAGGGTGCAACTCTACACACCCACAAACCAATTCGGTGCAACCCTACACACCCACAAACTTATAGGGTGCAACTCTACACACCCACAAACTCATACGATGCAACTCTACTCACCCAAAAATGATAGGGTACAACTCTACACACCCAAAAAATGATACGGTGCAACTCTACACAGCCACGAACCAATAGGTAGCCTGATACAACACATCTAGGTGTAAGGTACACCTCAAACTTGTGTCCAAAACATCACCAAGGATGTAACCACACAACCAAGATCCAAACAAGGTTCCCATCTCTCTCTCTCTCTCTGTCTCTCTCTTATATATGGTTCCAAGAGAGAGAAGGACCATCTAGGAGGTGGAACACTTGCATATCAACCCTAACTCTAGGTGAAATGAAATTTGCACCAAAATCTCACCACAAAAGACAAGCATCAACCAAACAAGCTCAAGTAAGAAACTTCAAGCTTCCACATGAACTAATTACATCTCACATGATTACATCAAGGTGCTAAGCAACATGCCTAAGAAAAACAAATAGGGTTATCCCAAAACGTGGGTCAGGGTCCTTACAAGCCATAAACCCCTAACAGGTATTTCGCTCCCGAAATCCTAAGAGAAAAGAGTGGGGTACTTCCTCCTGTTCTCTTCCTCGAGATTCCACATGGCTTCCTCAACACCATGATGATGCAAAATAATCTTCACAAGTACAAGGTCCTTCCTATTCATCTTCTTCACTCTCCGATCATGGATCAACACTAGACCTTCCACATAGGTCATCTCTTCATCGAGCTTTACCTCCACAGGATACAACATCAACTCTGTATCCAGATGGCACTTTCTCAACATACTCACATGAAACACTGGATGCAATATGTGTAGCTCTGGTGGAAACTCCAACTTGTAGGCCACATTCCCAACACATTCCATCACTGGGTAAGGTTCCATAAATCTAAGAGCCAACTTACCCTTCTTCCCAAACCTCAGAACACCCTTCCAAGGAGAAACGTTCAAATATACCTTGTCCCCCATTTGGAACTCCAAGGGTCTACGAGATTATCAACATATGACTTCTGTATGTCCTGTGCTTCCTTCAATTATTGTTGGATTACCTTAATCTTCTCTATCATCTACTGCACAAGATCATGACCAAGAAGCTGATACTCACTTGTCTCGTACCAACACAACTGTGATCTGCAACGTCTGCCATACAAAGCCTCATAAGGTGCTATGTTAATTCTACTCTGATAGATGTTGTTGTAGGAGAAATCTATCAAACTGAGCTGTACATCCCAACTTCCTGAAAACTAAAGAACATAGGCCCTCAACAAATCCTCCAAGATTTGGATGATCCTATGAGATTGACCATCTCTCTGCCAGTGAAAAGTAGTGCTAAACTTTAACTACGTACCCAAAGTTGTGTGTAGTCACTCCTAAAAGAGACTTATAAACTGAGGACCTCTATCAGTCATGATATTTGTTGGAGCACCATGCAGATGCACTATCTCATCCACATAGATATGGGCAATCTTCTCTTATATCAACATCGTCTTCATGGGAAGGAAATGTGCTTACTTGGTCAAGCTATCAACGATCACCCAAATTTAATCCCGACCTTTGGTTGTCCTAGGGAGACCAATCACGAAGTCCATAGTCACATGATCCCATTTCCAATGTAGTATGGGCAATGGTTGCAATATCCTTGTAGGATTCTGATGCTTTGCTTTAACCTATTGACATACATCACACTTTGCAACAAACTCAACCACATACTTCTTTAATCATGGCCACAAATACATGTCCTTCAAATTATGATACATCTTGGTGCTACCTAGGTGCATAGCATACATAGACGAATGAGACTCCTCCAACACCATGTTCCTTAGGTTATTAGCCTCAGGAACTACTATCATTCCATGGTAACAATCTATACCATAATCTGACTCATGGAAACCATCACACTTCTCACTACTGAACTCTGATCGAATCTGCTTTATCACAATATCAATCTGTTGCAAATCTTTGATCCATTGTTTCAGTGTAGGCTTCACATGTAGATGCTCCAACAAACCAGCTATCAAGGAAACCTCCAACTTAACAATCATCTGACGTAAGGAGACCAACATGTCTCACTAGTGGAACATTAAAGAACTCAATTGGGCTTTATCCAAAGGAGAAGATGAAGGCTTCTGGGCCAACACATCTGCTACGATGTTCTCCTTCCCTGGATGATAATCAATCATGCAGTCATAGTTTTTGATCAACTCCATCCAATGGCGCTGCCTCATATTCAACTCTTATTGTGAGAAGATGTACTTTAAGTTCTTGTGATCCATGAAGATATGACACTTGTCCTCATACAAGTAGTTCCTCCAAATATTCAAGCCATGGACTACCACTCCTAACTCTAGATCACAAGTTAGATAATTCTCCTCGTGTTTCTTAAGAATTCAGGAAGCAAAAGAAACCACTTGTTTGTCCTGCATCAGCACACATCCCAAACCATTGCTCAACGCATCACAAAAGACGATGTATCCTTTTCCTTGCTCAGGAAAGATCGGAACTGGTGCACTTGTCAACTTCTAGTTCAATGCCTGAAAGCATGATGACATCTTTCATCCCAAAGGAATGACACATCCTTCCTCATTAACTTAGTTAGGGGTAAGGTGATGTCCTTGATGGACCACCTGTAATAGCCTACCAAACCTAGAATATTGGTTGACATCTTAGGCTACTCCCATTCTATCATAGACTCCACTTACTTAGGATCCACACATACTCCCTCAGAAGATATGACATGCCCCAAGAAAGCTACCTCCTTCAACCATAACTCGCACTTGCTAAACTTAGCGTAAAGCTGGTGCTGTCTCAACACAGTCAACACCTGACATAGATGATGTTCTTATTGTTAGCTATCACGAATGTATATCAAGATGTCCTCTATAAATACCATCAAAAAGTGATCAAGAAATAGTCGAAACACTCTATTCATCAGATCCATAAATGATGTTGGTGCATTTGTTAGCCCAAACGTCATAACCACAAACTTGTAGTCACCATACCTCATACTAAAGGCTGAATTAGGTATGTCATCCTCCTGGATTCTCATTGGTGATATCTTGACCTTAGATCTATCTTCGAGAACACTTTTGCACCACACAACTAATCAAACATGTCTCCTATCCTCGGAAAGGGATATTTATTCTTTACCGTCACTTTGTTCAACTGTCTGTAATCTATGCACAACATCATAGAACCGTCTTTCTTCTTCACGAACAACACTGCAGCACCCCATGGTGATGTACTTAACATGATGAAGCCTTTGTCAAGCAGTTATTTCAACTGTCTCTTCAACTCTGTTATCTTGGTCAGATCCATTTTATACATTGTATGAGCTATCAATTGCATGTTGGGGACCAAAATGAGCTCAAAATCAATCTCTCGGGGTAGGGGAAAACCAGGGAACTCGTTTGGAAACACATACTCAAACTCTTTAACAATTGACACCTCCTAAATACTAGGACTCCTCACCTTAGTATCCATCACATGTTCTAGAATGCCTCAGAACCATGTTTCAAAAGCTTCCCCACCACCATGGCCAATACCATACACGTCGAGAGAATGTTCCTATCTCCTTGGAAGATCCACATCTCACTACCATCTATGAACGTCAACTATTTGGAACTACAATCCAAGACCACTCAGTACTTTCCCAAGGTATCCATCCAAAGGATTATATCAAATACATGCATGTCAAGTGGTATGAGATCCACTTGAATGTTGTGTCCTAAAAAGGTGAGGACATAGGAAGGACACAGCTCCTGCAAAACCAAAGAACCGACTAATGGGGTTTCTAACAAAAAACTATTATTCTTATGACTAACATGCAAAAGACAACTACTAAGCACTTCACAAGCGATAAAAGAGTGTGTTACACTTGCGTCAAACAAAATAGATACAAAGCAAGAAGAAGACAAATTAGAATGAAATAACTCCATTTGACCTATCACCACTCGCGGGTGACCCCCGCCTCTGGCTGGCTCATAGCATAGAATCTAGCCGTTGCCTGTTGTCGCCCCCGTCCTCTGCTTCCCTAAGTAGTAAATCCTTCATGTAATGCTTAGCCACGTCCTCATCCTTTTGTGTTGTTGTTCTTCTATCTTTGAGAGGCCTTCTAGCTCTACCTTGGTTGTTGTGTCACCTCATCATCCCTCACAAGACAGAACGGTTTGGTATGCCTAACTTGTCTGCACTTATAACACATCTTGTTCTCATACCAAGGTCTAGGTGATCCTTTCACAGACACTGATGCAACATTTTGGGTTCCTGTGGGTAGAAAACTATGACCTCTACCCTTACTTGGTGAGCACTACAGCAAAGCACTGAACCTCTACAATGTTGGTGGTGCGGAAAACCTTGGCTTCTTAAAAACTCCTGCCGACTGCCCCTAGGATTGTGCAGACCTCTTCTTGGTGCTTTCCTCTCTCTTCTCCTTCACAAACCACTTTATCCTTTGAACAGACTCCACAAACATAGAAAACCTCTCTTGATTCTTCAAAGCCACTACCGGAGTAGAATACTTAACATTCAACCCCTTCTAAAAATTTTGAATCCTCTCATCCTCTGTGACAACCATGTGATGACAAAACCTCAATAACTCCATAAAATTTTCTTAATACTCATTGATCATCATGGATCCCTATCGAATCCTCTCAAACTGGCTGATCTTCTCATCAAGATTTGTTCGAGGAAAGTACTGATTAACAAACTCACGTCAAAACTCGTCCCAACTGATCACAACACTTGGTCTGTTCTCATCCTCTTTGGCCCACCGATTGCCAACACTCCCCTTCAGGAGGTACACCTCATACTTCACCTTATCCTCTTCAGGGATACTAAGGATATTAAAGGATTTCTCAATCTCGGTAAGCCACAAATCTGCATCTGGCAGATCAGTTATCCCAACATACTCCACCGCCCCAACACGATGAAGATGCTCAAAAGTCTTCCCTATACCCAAAGATTCAGTATGGGGAATTGGTGCTCTAAGTTAAGGTGCAAGCATCCTATCTGCCATAGGAGTCATAGTATCCATAAACTACCCAAAAGGAGACTAAAAGGTAGGGTTTTCTATCATTGACTGGGTCAAAGTGGGGGACTTCTGGCACTCGATCTTCTCATGCATGGTTCTTTGCACCACCACCTGGTCCAACAACACTGCTCTTGGTAGCATGTTCTTCATATTCTCTAGACATCATTAAGATTCCTCTTTTTCTTCTGCATAAGCATAAGTCACTATAAGATAGACTGGATGGCACTAGAACAGACAAAAAACCCAATCCTAGGTCCCTATAGACTCAGGCGAACATAAAGCTCTGATACCAACATGATTGTGATGCTCTAGACCTCACAAAGTGAGATTACTCAAAACAAAACTATGGAAGAAGATTAAACAAATATATTACCAAAAACACAAAAAAACTAAAAATTGTTTTCATAAAACTGCCAAACATCAAGAACCACTACATACATGTGCTTTCATGCCTCAAAGCACTTATCACGTGTTCCATCGGCTTGTTACCAGAGCACCTATTTTGAAACATATATACATACATCCATTATAGTTGTATACAAAAAAAGGGAACACAAGCAAAGAACGTATTGAAATCACATCCATAAAATGTCTACAAAATATCCCCAAGGACCTGAGTGTACACAGACGACTCTAGGACTCTATCAACAAAATACATCCAACAACACTCCCAACCTTGTCATCTACTGCCTCTCTTACTACTCCTCAACCTCTGCTGCACGATCTCTTCCTCCTCATACACGTCCACATAAAAAGGATATGGGAAACCCATAGGGTGAGATTCCAAATCTCAACAGGAGATATAACTCTCCACCAACATTATTATTATCACAAAAAAGATAAATTAAGCAACACTAAAGGTAAAACTATAAGAGATAATAATCATTATTAACAGGATGAGCAATTACTATTGAATTGTGAAACATCTTAACAATTGAAAAGGAATATGACGAACATGTATAATTTCTATCAACAACATTGTATAAAAAATCAAGCAAGGACTCATCCAATGATTCCATATTTGATCATATACAAGTATACTATACAGTTGATTATACATTTCATTATGTCCCGAGGATTTGAGTCATGCCACCCAAATCCAATCGACCACTGCTAAGTCAAAATCAGTGCCATAAAGGGTCAACGGAAGAGTCGAAATCCATGACCTACCCACACCTCTTGGTCAACACAAGAGAAACCACTACAGAGACATATCAGTCAACTACAACAATGACATGTAGTCAAGCTTAGGGATTGGCTCAGACATGGCCATCAACACAGACACACACACACACACACACACACACACACACACACATATATATATATATATATATATATATATATATATATATATATATATATATATATATATATATGGGGATTTATTCTCTACCCGTGTGGGTAGCCTGATTTTTCACTACCCGCACATCCAAAAGAGTAACTATATGGTACACAAAAGTAACTCTAAGATCAAAAGAGTAACTATATTGATAAAAAGAGTACTATATGAATAAAAAAAGTAACTCTGCAAAAAATATACACTCAATAAATATATGGAAGGGTTTTTTGATTTTGGTGGGGCAAATGATATTATTGTTGGATGGAATTTTTTGGGGAGCTAGATAAAATGCTCCTCTACAATTGCGAATTTAAAAAACAAGTGACGGGAAGGGTGTGCCGATATTAAAGATAATCCCTATATATATACATATATACACACATATTATATATATGTATATATATACATATATATATATATATATATATATATATATATATATATATATATATATATATATATATATATATATATATATATATATATATATATATATATATATATATATATCTATACGCCTAGCCCACCTTGGCACAAGTACAACACTAGAAGAATAGGTTCACACATCGCCATTCTAACAAGAAGGAGCGGATCACACATGGCCATCCATACTTCAACAAGATCGACTCACACATGGTCATCTCACACATCCTGTAGTTAAGGATACAAGGAATAACTCGATTTGTACCCCACATATTTAAAAATATGCACTCTAAATTAAACTCATTTCACCATTTAGCAAATGCTGACACTAATTGGATCTATGGCATAGGGAAAACTACAAGATTAAGTTACCACATGCAACCTTTAAACAAATTCTACATAAATAAGAGCATAAAACATCACCTAAACATACTTGAACACATAAGGTGTGATCACATCAAATTATCACTTGATGCTTGTCATTCACTATGATTTTCATCACAAGTATCACATATCTTGGACTAACAACTCCTCCTCTAACTACTGAGTAAATCATCATCTCATATAAGGAAATAAGACATAATTAGGACATAAGACCATTTAACTCCTCTTTTAAGGATGACAACAACATCACATATGCCTTACAAGGCACATTCACACATATCATAAGCAACATAGCTCATACCTGGCTATGCTTGTCAACTGGCATCACCTGCTTTGTTAGAGACTTGTAACAAGATCAATACATTATCATAATTACCATCTCATAAGATCCATTCCATTCACATTACATCATTAGGGTTTGGGTTCCCATTTAATCAATTAGGGTTTACAAGGATGGATCAACAACCACCCTCAAATCATTACTTCCAACATTAATACAAGGCATTTCTTGAGATAAAGATTGTAGAAAACAACACTCCCTTATTATTCCTATACCACCCCTTAGGGTATCACATCATAATGTGTAACCCCATCATCAACATGATGTAACATAGCCATAGCCACAATATATTGGTTGGGGATAACATGTAACATATCGATTAGCACTTGCCATTAGGTGTCAACTTGTCATCATCAAAACATGTCAACTACCACTATGCAAGTTACAAGAGATAACCTCACTAAGAGTGTATCGGTTTCACACTTCTAGGGAGTGTGATAGTCAATTCCATCTAAGGTGTGATGGGCAACACCATCCCATGGTGTATCGACTGTCACTACCTAAGGGTATCAGGCAGCCAAGCCATGTCAGGATACCGTAGGTATATAGGTCATGAGGGTTTGTATTAATTAGGCATCACAGTCTGAGGTGTATAGGGAAGCATCACCTCTAAGGTGTGTCGGCCTCCACCCAGCCAAGGTGTCACGACTAGCCCTCAAAGTAGACCAACTACACAAGCACTTTCTTAGCTATGACAGGCTAACCCTCCAAGGGCATATCGGTTGAGCAACACCTTATCTCTATTGGTGCTTCAAGTGCATGACAGACAACACCTTCCTTGCATAAATAGTTTATCCATCCCATATCAGTTTAGGTGTATCTAGAGCATGATGGCTAACTCCTCAAAGTCTATCAACCATATTGGATTAGGAACTATAAGACATAACAAGCTAACGTTCTCAACACGTGTTGACTTAAGCATTTCCAAGGCATGACGTCTTGCCACTTGATACATCACAAGCCATGACGACCTAGCACATAGGGTGTTGGGTTGCTGCAGTACAAGGCATGATGACATATCCTCCACATGGTGCATGTATATGTGTGTAGAGTTGTCTTCAACCTTAGAAAGATCGTCTACTAGTTCATCATCTACTCATAGAAAGAAGCTGCAAAGCATGAAGATCAAACCAACAAGATTCCATAGATATAAAGCCATTAAAAACTACTAGTATACAAGGGATGAACGATCTTAGGATGAATAGCAACATAAGCATATAAAGAGTGAAAATAACAAAGAAGGTTAAGAGTTATATAATCTGCCTCAAACATAACCACTAAGATCCAAGGTCAAGATCCAAGCTCACGAGCTCAAGGTATAATATGATCCACCAAAATCAGTCACCACCACACCTCCAAGGAAGAAGATGATAACAAGGTTAGGATGGTTCAAGGTGAAAAGAAGACATCCAAGATCCATGTCTGAGAAGAAGAAGGAGAAGAAAAGAGAGCTAGGGACATAGCTTACCAAGGTAGAAGATGAAGGATGAGAAAAGAACACCACAATTTGGAACTCATCCACCAAACTCCAAGAGAGACCATCTAGATCCTTAAACTTCTCAAGGTCATCAACCACAGAAGATGGAAAACAAAGATGTACAAAAGGATCCTCTTGCATGGAGAGAAAGAAGTATATATACAAGAGGGATGAGAGAGATCATAGAAGAGGTATCACCACCTTAGGAACTTAGGTGCCACTTGTCCACAAAAAAGAGCCACATGTATAACATCATGTAAGAGATGGTGATAAGGTCTAGGCAAGGTCTCGCCCACTTGGTCTCCTACCAAGGTCATGTTGGATACTTCATCTCCACATGCCCACAAACTAATAGGGTGCAACTCTACACACCCACAAACCGATAGGGTGCAACCCTACACACCTAAAAACTGATAGGGTGCAACTCTACACACCTACAAACCGATTGGGTGCAACTCTACACACCTACAAACCGATAGGGAACCTCTCTAGGGCTCTCTAGCTCGAGACAACACATCTAGGTGTAAGGCTCACCTCAAACATGTGTTTAAAACATCACCAAGGATGTCACCACACAACCAAGATCCAAACAAGGTTCCCATATCTCTCTCTCTCTCTCTTCTAGATGGTGTTAAGAGAGAGAAGGAACACTCAGGAGGTGGAAAACTTGCATATCAACCCTAACTCTAGGTGAATTGCAATTTGCACCAAAACCTCACCACAAAAAACAAGCATCAATCAAATAAGCTCAAGTAAGAAACTTCAAGATTTTACATGCCCTAATTACATCTCAGATGATTAGAGAAAGGTGCTAAGCGACATGCTTAAGCAAAACAAACATGGTTATCCCAAAACGTGAGTCAGGGTCCATACAATGCATATTGGGTACAAGTAGTTTTGGTTGATCGAATGTTTATTTATGACTATGCACATTACTTGAATTCATGAATTATGAATGTCTTTTGAAGAATACATAATGTATATTTATAACTATTTGGTTGATTGTTTATTTTTGGTCTATGGTAGAAAACTAATTAAGATTTTGATTAATATTTAATGAATCATGTTCAAGAACGGGAAACCATACTATGATTTAAGAGGGAGAAATACCATGATGGCATTAAGAGGGAGACATCTCATCATATTCAAGATTCAGACTAAGAAAAGTTAATGTTTAAGTTAAGACCTAAGTTAATGACAAAGATTAAGTAATTGGCAGAGTTTTTATATGTGCCATGTTTATGGACCTAAAAGGGTTGTTATGGGCTTTCCTAGCATTATTGGCATTCCTAGAAATCATGTGCTCTTAAATGGGCGTCATAGAGAGATGCATATATTAATTGTTCAATTCTTCATGTTACAAGAATCATGTAACCAAGAATGCTTAATTTAAATTCATGTCAAGATTTTCTTTCAAGTCAAGTATATAAGCTTATTTTCAATTTTTATAAAACTTATAGTGTTGCTTGCTGATGTGTTTCTTTGTTTTTGCATGGTTTTGGGACGATATGTCCCTACATCAAGAAGGAAAGGTTATTGAAGTGAGTGCTTTAAAGTAGAAGTTTCCAGGACTTAGCTTGGTGGGGTGCACCATCTACACCTTAGAAGATTCAGAGTCAAATTTCGAAAGAAGAATTATTTCATTTATATTTTCTACCTTTCATGTAGTAGATGTTATCTCAAGGATGAGATTAGTTTATGGTTTAATGATATTAGTTTTCTCTTTCAAAGAACAATGTATGAATTAATATTTCCAATAAATGCTAGGTTTTTCATTTATCTTATTAATATGAATATCCTATTTTGTAATCTTCCTCCAAGCTAAGTTACCCATGTTATGGATAACATAGGGTTTTTTTTGTTGTAATATATGAGCTTGGAGGGGCGTGACACATATACATGCATAACTTGCTCAAACAGTGTCAAAAGTGGACCAAACTCAAAATATAACTTTGTTACAAAAATATCTATGCACATCTTAGGATTTGATTAAGGTTTTAATCATGTAATTATGATAAAAAAGAATTTTCAACTAAAAACCAAAGTTAGGGGTCTTACAGCCATAAACACCCAACAAGGATTTTGCCTCGGAAATCCTACACAAATAGAGAGGAGTACATCCTACACATATCATACTCTAACTCCCACGTGGCTTCCTCCACACCATAGTGATGCCAAAAATCCTTAACTAAGGCTATATCCTTCTTCATCAACTTCTACACACACTTATCTACTCCACATAGGAAACATACTCCTCAAACTCAACCTCCACTGGCTGTATTGTCTTCTCTATATTAGGGTGACACTTCCTCAAATTGGAGACATGGAAGACATTATGCAGTATGTCCAACTCTAGATGTAACTCTAACTTGTATGCCACCTTCCCAACACATGCCATGATAGGGTGCGGTCCCACAAACCTAGGATCCAACTTACCCTTCCTACCAAACCTCAACACATCCTTTGAAGGGGAAACATTGAGATACAAGTGGTCTCCGACTTGGAACTCTAACGTCCAATGATGGTTATTGGCATACAACTTCTATATGTTCTGAGCTACTGTGAACTATTGTTGTATCACTTGATCTTCTCTATAGTCTGTTGCACTAACTCATGACCAAAAACCTTATACTCATCTGTCTGATACCAACAAAGTGGTGACCAACAATGTCTCCCTATAAGGCCTTGTATGGTTCCATATCTATGTTTATATAATAATTGTTGTTGTATGAAAACTCAACTAAACTCAGATGCACATCCTAACTGCAAAGAAACTCCATAAGTTGTCTTGACTGGAAGGAAATGATCTCACTTGGTCAACCTATCAACTATCACCCAAATGAAATCATGACCTTTTTGTATCCTAGGAAGAGAAACCAAAAAGTCCATGGTAATATGATCTCATCTCCACTGCGGTATTGATAAAGGTTGTAATGTCCATGCAGGATTTTGATGCTCTGCCTCAACCTTCTGAAAAACTATACACTTAGCAATGAACTCTATCACATCACACTTCAGATCTGGCCACCTATACAAATCATTCAGATTGTGGTACATAGTTGTACTATTGAGATGTATCATATAAATTAAGGAATGAGCCTCCTAGTGTACCATCTTTCTCAGGCCATCAACATCGAAAACCATTTTCCTATTGTGAAAACAAACTGTCTGGTCATATGACTTGTGGAATTCATCATGCTTCCCATTGCAAAACACTGATCAAATATTTTGTACCAAGATATCATTCTTCTGGGCATCTCTAATCTACTATATCAACTCCGATTTCACCTACAACTATGCTACCAATCCTTCCAACAGAGATACTTCCAACTATACAATCATCTAGCAAAGTGATATCAACATGTCTTACTTGTGACACACCATAGAAAGTAATTGTGCCTTGTCTACAGATGATGACGAATATGACTTCCCACTCAACACATCATCCACCACATTCGCCTTCCCTAGATGGTAGTCTATAGTAAAATCATAATCCTTGATCGACTCCATCCATCTTCTTTGTGTTATATTCAACTCCTACTTCTTTGAGAATGCATATTGTAGGTTCTTGTGGTCGATGAAGATGTGACACTTTTTCCATACAGATAGTTTCTCCAAATCAACAGGGCATGAACCAAAACTACTAGTTCCAGATTGTGTCTCAGGTAGTTCTCCTAATGTTTCTAAAGTTGTTGAGAAGCAAAATAAATCATATTCTTTTCCTCCATCAACACACATCCCAAGCCGTTCTTCAAAGCATCATAAAAGACAATCTAGTACTTCCCTTTCTAGCACAACACTAACATTGGATCACTGGTCAACTTCTCCTTCAACATCTTGAAAGAATGCTGACACTTGTTATCACAGGACAAATAAACACCTTTCTTAGTGAACTAGGTTAGGGGTAATGCTACAACACAAATTTTTTAAATGAATATCCTATAGTAACCAACCAAACCTAGGAATCTTCGGACCTCAGTCAATTTCTTGGGTTGTTTCCACTCTAGCATTGATTCTACCTTCTTAGGGTCTACACAAAGACCTCGAGAAGATATGATATGACCTAGAAATCACACCTCCGTCAACTAGAACTCACACTTGTTAAACTTGGCATATAGTTGGTGCTCCCTCAACAACATTAACGGCTGACGAAGATGCTACTCATACTACTGGTTGTCCCTATACTATATCAATATATCATCTATTAATACCACTACACAAACTGATCTAGATATGATCAGAACATCTTGTTCTTCAGGTCCATGAAAGTTGTCGTGCATTGGTTAGCCCAAACAACATAACAACAAACTCATAGTGACCATACCTAGTCCTAAAAGTAGTTTTAGGTTTTCCATCCGCCTTGATCCTCTAATAGTGAAAACCTGACCTCATGTCTATCTTGGAGAACATTCTAGCACCTCTCAACTGATCAAAAATGTCATCAATCCTCGACAATGGATATTTGTTCCTCATTGTAACCTTGTTCAACTATCAATAATCTATGAAAAGCCTCATGGAACCATCCTTCTTCTTTAATGGAGTCATACAATTTCACAAGTGGGTGAGAAACACTAAACAAACAATGGAGAATTTGATAAACGATAACAATGATGATGGAATGATAAAAGGTGTGATCTTATTTTGCTTACTAATTAATACTTCATACTCTAACAAAAATAATTCTAATGATCCCTGATAAATGTTCCAAAAACTTGTTAACCTATATGCACAAGTCTGAAATTTATAACTTGAACACCACCATGAAAGTATATGGGTGTGTGTAATGCTATCAAGGTCATCCAAAGAGAAGGATATCGTTAGGCACAAAAGTGTTAGTCATCAACAATCTAGATCGATTTCAAATAATGGTTTGGTTTTAAAACTAGTAATCAAACTAGAGAAAGAAATTAAACCAAAATCACTTGTATTAATGATCATTTTCAATTGAGGATTCTTGAGGATATGGTTTCACATCCATATCATAACATGAAGAACAAAAATAGTCAAGAATGCTAGAAATGATCACAAGGGAGATTTTGTATACTACATTCATCTCCCAGTAATATAGAATAGTCATCACCTTGTAGACCACTCCTATGGATATACATAGCTTCATACTATAGATGTAACATACTAGATCTCAGACCCTACCATGGAAGTTGACATTTTGGACTTAGCCAAACAAGGTTGAAGGTTAGACCTAAATATATGTTTAGTATAACCCCAATGAGATAATGCATGTATAGACCACCTTAATATAGCATAAATTTCTAACATTAATCTTAGGTTTATAATGGATACATAAAATATGCCACATAACTCATTTTGGTGGTAATATGAAGATAAGGAACTTAATTGGATGAATAATTTAGATAATGGGTCGTTAATGGGCCATATGACATATTTCATAAAAATAAGTCTCAAAAGTGGAAACAAACTTCAAATTCTAAATCTACATATCAAAATTAGCATACATGTCAAATTTCATCTAATTTGGAAAACCTTGAAATATTAGGATAATTTTAGGAGAGAGAAAATGATTAAAGGCATAAGTAATTAATAATGTTATTATATTACTTCAAAATATGGAAATAATGTCAAATTTATATTCAACACATCAAACATAACTTGTGGATGCAGTTTGGTCCAATTTGGATGTTTTTTGTGCAAGTTATGCAATTTTAGGTACATTTTGGACTTTTAAGAAATTTACCCAATTGGAAGGTTTTATTTAGAAATTATCACATGCATTAAAATCCTTAGATATTCCATTTCCATTATATATCTTTTTAACCATGGGGCACCTGGTTGCACCTTGATTTGAAGGTGTTTCTCTCTAAGGGCATTATAGGGATTACCCTCTTTGTAAATGAGCTTATCTTTAAAAGCTATCAACCAAATGGGTTATTTCATTGATTGGAGGACGGTGGGAATGGTATATAAGTCTCCATGGTCTTTTATTACCGACCTTGTATATACAAGAAGTCTATATGAGTTGTCCTCTTGCATGGCCATGAATCCTTAGCCTAAGGACACATGGAAAGTCCCATAGACATCGCATGCTTGCCCCCTTCTTTATAAAGCCATGTCTACCCCTTCCCACACCCAATCTAAGAATCAATCCTCTCCTTCTCTTTCCTGTAGCTTAGAGCATCATTCCTACTCTATTTTTCCATGAAGATGCTATCCCCAGGTAAAAGGAGGTGCCTACCTTGGTGTAGAAGGCTCTTAGGGTTCCAAATTTCTCTAGTTAGGATTTCTTAATCTCCTCCTTGGTTATTTCGACCAAAACTAGTAAGTATCCTCCTTTCCTTCCCTATTTTCATGTTGTTTGTCTTCCTTCCACCTTCCTCCAGGTTGGAACCATGGACTTCCATGGTGAAACCCCACCTAGAACCCATAAACACCTCATCTCCATGTTCTTTTGTTAGGGTTTTTCACCTCTAAAGTGGAGAAGGTGCTTCTTTCTCAAGATATGAGCTTTGTTGGAGAAACCAACCTCTCTAAGCTTGGAAACCTTACTTATTGGACCTATCCACCTTCCCTAGAGGTTCTTTGGAGGCCTAGGCTTGGATCTAGGGCTGACTTGGACTGTTTAGACTCAGAAGTTGAGGTATGTATTATCCCCTATTCTTCTATGTTGAGAAATTCACCAATGCTTATTCATTCTCTTTGTCCTATGGACATTAGCCTTTACACAATGTCTTTTCTTTTTAAATTCATGGTTCATGTGAACTACCTTATTTGATATTGGTCATGTGATCATGGATATTCTTTTGAACTCTTATCTTATGCTTTGTTCACGATGGAACTCTAAAAGATGACATGTGATGTCTTTTGCCCACTTATGAGGTGGATGTATATGTTGGTCACTTATGTGGTGACTAGTTTATATATCCTAACTATACTTTCTACTTGCCTCTACATTTAAAATGCTATGTGATTTAGTAACACTAGAGTAGTGTAATTGCATTAGTTTTTATGACATATGTGTTATTTCCTACCGAGTAGATGTGATATTTCCTACTTTTTTGGGATGGAAAGGAACCTCATACCTAGGTCAAGATGTGTGATTCTTGGCCCATGTTTTATATATTTGTGATATTGGAAGTATTCATTTCTCTATCAGGTTTCAAGTTTATGATACTTGGTCGCCTTTGTGTTTATAATGTTCTAGGTCTATGCTTATCTCACATGCATGCAAGTTGTTGATGATTGTAAGGGTGTGTGCCCTACTTTCTTTACATGTGCTAGTATGTTACAACTTTATTGTTTTAATTATGGAAAGTATCTCTTTTGTTATTGAAAATCATTTCTCCTGATACCCACTTGGGTTGTCCTTATCTTTTTCATGGGAAGCCTTTATACTTTGATGTCCTTTATTTCATATATTGCTCAATTTCCTATTTAGTATGCACATACCAGCTTTTGTTGATGTCATCTATTTTCTGTTCTTACTGGGGTACACTTCCAAGCCTAGGTGAAGGACTTCGATGATAAGGCATGAAGTTTTGGACTAGCTTAAGGAGTTAAAGCTTTGAGACAAAGTTGTTATTGTTTAGATTTCCCTCTACTTAGATCCTTATGTTGTATCATACATGTAAACCCTTATGGTATATTATGATGTACTTTTGTAATCTTTTGGGAAAATTGAATATAGTCATTATTTTTATTCTGCTTCTATAGTTTGGTTGTTTTGAATACCATTTATTGAAATTTGAAAATGTTACACCTATTGCAGCATACCTTTGAGTGTGTTTGGAATGGATGTCTTATTCTTAAAATCTTTAGTAAGGGGTGATCCCATACTCCTTACAATAGACCTTGATTCCTCAACAGAACCTAGCCACTCCTATGTCAAGGTAGTACTTCTAAGACATATCTCCTAGCTCCTATGCATATCTTCCCAGATTATACAAAGAGTAAAAATCAAACATACAAAGTGGTCAGAAAAGCATGTAAGAGGAAATAAACATCGTGAACCTTAGAAAATAGAAATTACTAACATTATATATGAAATTCATGTTCAACAATGTTATGACATGGAAGTTAATCCCCCACGCCAAAAAAATGAAAGTCTACTCACTCATAATGATAAGACACAAGCACATGCTATGAATTTGGGAGCTAAGCATGACTAGGGAAAGGAAGGACAAAGGAAATCCAAAGAACAAGGGATAACTCTAATTTGGAGATGAAATTCTCCCTTTCTTCAACAACCTTCTATACGAAGTGGTTGGAGTGGAGAAGAGAAGATTTTGTTGCAATTTTTTAGGAGAAATTAGTAGAAAAGATGTTCCCTCCCAAGAAACCACCTCTTCTTTCCCAAAATCACCTCTACTCTTCTCTGGTTCATTCATTGTTTGAAAAAGGGTTTCAAATGACAAGAGATAACCATCCCTTGTGTGGGTTTTCATATTTAAAAACAAGGTACATTATCCTAAAAATATCCAAGAATCAGTGGTTACACAGAGTATTCGGGAAGACACACAACATGATGCCTTGAGTAGTTGTCTGTAAAACTCTGTTGTCTAAAGTGAACACAACGTGTCATCTTAGAGACATGACATTTTGTTGTAAGTCGAAGAAGATGTGGGTAGACTTGATCGGATTGAACATGGTGTGTGCTTATAAGCACATGGCTTGTCTTTTGGGAAAACTTCTGGCAAGATCATTTGACTGAATTGACACAATGTGTGGTCTAAGAAACATGTCACATTTATGCTCTTGAGGGGGGATTGGAATCCATCTATAAACTCACAAGCGTGTGCTAAAACACACACACGATGTTTCTTATAGAAACTTCATGTAATTCTTTGTGATATGTGTGATCTCTTGGGAAATCCCACTAAGGTCGGATTTTAGTTGGAAGACCCCATTTCATCATCATACTCATGTACCTGTGGTCACAAACATGAAACAAGTAAAACAATTTAAAATTGAAGATTATAGATTGATTGAGAATGGAATTATGGTCAAAATGAGTGAAAACTACATCCAAAAATGGTCGAAAAAGTGATATGATTTGTGCACATCACTTATCATAGTATAGTTAAGGTTTGAACCCAAGGGGCAAGTTTTTTAAGAACCATTTAGTTTTTATCTAGATGAAAGACAAATATTAGAACCAATATGTGAGTTGGTTGATTTAAACTGATTGCAAGAGAAGTAAAAGTTTGAAATAAGATGATCTATCTTAATGAAGAAAAGTTGTACATTGGAATTGGGTTTCAAGACCACTACTTGCATCTGTGCATCTGTCCCTAGTCCCTACATGTAATAGATTTAGTTGGAGTCATGCAATTCTCATACTTTAGGCATGAGTGAAGTGCATAAGAAAATGTCACCTTAAGAGCGATATCTCGTTACTTGTAGATATCATTTTCACTTCTTTAAATACATCATATCTAAAATTCTCATCAGGCATCAACCAAACCTAATCAATATGCATACATCAAGCATCGAAGTTCCCTCGCTCTAAGATTATAAAAATTCATATAGAAAGGGAGACCAATCCATAAAACATGCATTAAACAATAAGTAATGAATTAAATGAGGTTCATAAAAGCCATTAAATATTGATATAAAATTGCAAAGTACGAGTAGCAGGGCTAGTCTCCACACCCCAATGAAAAGACTACTCTCTCGACATGACAACATTAATTCAAGCGTTGAAAAAAAATGAAAAAATCATGATCATGACTACTTCTAGGAGTAGCATGATACAATGTTTAATGGGAAGACTCTCTTATTTCTTCTTCCTTATGGGTACTAACCATGACTTGTGGTTAAAGTAGCTATTTGAATGCAACAACTCAACCTACATGTCGAACAATCTGGGCAATATGTCTATCTCTCTTATATATTTAGAGGTTGATTACCAAGATAGATATTATAATAGGTCGACAACCTAGGGCTTGATTTCTACTAAGTTTCTAGTGGTCGATCTTTTTAGGATCAAATGAGGTGGTATGTCATTGCTAAATTGTTAGTAATCAATCATTTGGCAGTCAAGCAAGGTGGTATCTAATTGGTTAACTATTAGGGGTTGATTGTTCTTGATGGTCAATGTTGACCGTATTGACAATGAAGTAGTTCGAACTCTCAAACCATAGGAGGTTAATGGCTCTCACTTGAAAATTCCATCACTTGAGATGAGGATGCCTCAATCTTTGTCGTCTCATGGATAACTATAGGATGACTTGATAACGATGGATTTGAGAGAGATTCAATACAATTGTTTGACAAATTTTTATAGGTCACCATACCCTGCTGTGACTAGCATATTGTGCCACGTAGATGGTCAAGATCCATTCTTGGAAGATAAGAAACATAGATGAGATTGATAATTGCTAGTCGATTTTTGGTACCTAAAGCTTTATTGTTGTTGGACCATGGAGGTCGAGCATTATAGCTTTATGAGTGAAGCTCAATTGCCATAGTTGTTTATTGGAGTATTGCTTGAGTTCTGGTAATCGAGAATTACCGTCTAGTTGTGAATATTGACCTAATAGGTTGATAGGATATTTTACTTTGGATGCACTAATTGATTTGGATTGCTTGAATTATGCTCAACCTCTAGCTGCACACTGATCATCATTGTAGTAGAGAGGTCTAACAATTCATTGAAAATCTATCTCTAAAGGTAGATCATTTCTGGAGGTTGACTACTTGGCATCTCGAGAATACATGTCAATTTGAAGTGTTGCTCAACCTTGAAGGTTGATTGTTGAATATCTATTGTCCTTGAATGCTCAACATGGTTTTCTCTATCTAGAATCCAATATGTTTTGATCAATAAATGGAGCTCAATCAAATAGATCTTAAAGAAGTCTTCAATTAGCATATGGTTGATTGGGTAAAGCTCGATTATAAGGAATTGAACAAAGGTAGATTATTACATCAACCATGGTGGTTGATCGTGTACTTGAGCATAAAATATTGATCGGTTTGCTTTCTATACATGTGAAAAATCCATTTTGGGCCGGGGCATTTCTCCACACTACACAAGAGGCATCCCCTCTCAAATCCCACCCAATGAAGGACAATGGGAACCCTAGGTCATACTGGTAGACCTGATATGGATATATAAAGATCAAAATATGAGAAAGGTAGTCACAAAGGTGTAAAAAATCTAACAAATCATCATAAAATCTAAACAATATGAAATCAAGTTATTTCTAATGAGAACTTTAGAGATCTAAATGCAAAATAGGGATAAAAATGGCACTAAATCTACGATGAATATGCATTAATCAGAAGCCAAAGAAAAATCCTAATTTTTAAGTGGACAACATACCCTAATTAGGAAGTGTAATATTAAAGCCTTATTGGAAACAGACAAGAAAACCCAATTACAAAAGAAAAATAAAACTAATTTGTAAGTGGTGAGAAAAACCCTATTACAAACTTGAAACAAACCCTAGATAAAACAATAGATCAAACATATTAGGTAACTACCAAAAACCATCAATAGACATTAGATGACTAGAGGAAACCTGGAAAGCAAGAACCATTGTAAGAGTTGTAGGTTCAAGTGCAGCTTTAGATTCCTAAACTGGGTGAGGATTAGTGGAATCTCCAGTTCAACCACCCTTTCCCTACTTTCTTCGATTACTGTAATATACAATGATAAACAAACAAAGGAAAATGAACCAACAAAAACATCAAACAAAAACCTAAAAAGGGAAATCAACTCAGATAATTTTGCATTCTTAGTGGAGCAGCCAGTCGATTTGACTCGCCTAAAAATATTAGGATGTCATGGATCACATAAAAACACAATATTTTTTTTAAAGACAAAGCTCAGAGTCACCACTAGGTTTTGTTTGAAAAATAAGAAAAATGAGATACATATTTAGATCAATGACAAAATGTAAAAATAAAGAGAATTTGACTTCACACTAGGTTGGATAAGTAAAAGTGAAAGTAGGGCCAAAGGCTAAATTATGAATATTGTTACAAGTAGGGAAGGTGAAGCACCCCACACCACTGTAGAGTTAGTATTTAACTATTTTTCATGGTCTTGAGTTAGTGAATCAGTTCATGTTAAATAAAAGAAAATAAGCGTGATAAAAAAAGTGATATTTTATTTGTGGATAGACTGAAATTGTTGTGGATTTCCATCATTGCCCTAAGGATCCAATTTTTTCCATTGTGGATTCATAATCACCTTAGGTTCTTCCATTCTAGACATCCATCCTAGGAAGTTGTGATCAAATAGTGAGAAAAGGAATGAGGAGATGATAACTATAATTAATTATGAGCAAGGTTAATTTAGTTCGAGTAATCAAATTAAGTAGGGTATTGGATTAATCATTAAAATATTTGATCTGAACCAATATTTTTGAAACCATATTAGAATAGCCGATCAGACCGATGAATTGGTAGTCGGCCGGTATGGAACCCTAAAAATGCTCATTTCTCCTTTTCTAGTTCATGCACTTAGAAACTTTGTCCAACCGGTTCAACTGGTTGATCATACATGAATCGACCAAATCAGTGGTTCAATTAGAAGAAGACGAAAAAATAGAATACAAAAGATAACTCTTGACCCATCTAACTGATTAAGAAAATTCCAATTAGGTGAAAGTAAGCACTCACACACCCAACAACTAACATTGTTTCTCATATAACAGGATAAAAATGACAACATGGATAAACCTTTTACCATTGTTCCTATTAAATATGAAGAGTTAAAGTAGTTAGTGGATATAGTTTAGGATCCCATAATAAGTGAAGATAGTCTAAATGTTGGGTTGGTGAGAAAGTGTAGTGTTTGGTGGAGAATTTGACAAATGATGGTATTTGTGTGCCCATATTATCATCCACATAAAATTTCTTTTGTTTCTTATTTATATTTTAAATAATATAGGTATTTCAGCACAGACCACAATATAATATTGGGAACATGTCACTCTGTTATTATATTTTATAGCATGTGTTGTAAATTTTTGTGTTGGTGTAGATTTCCTTTTTCACGTGGACACAATTCAACTTAATGTAAAATTTTGTCCAAGATGTTAATTGTTTACCATTATTTGAGAATCAAGTTGGCAAATTTATTTAATTTATAGTGACATTAAGAAAGTAACAAAATAAACTTATATGTTTCATTGTTATAAAGATATAGATCAAAATAAAATGTATTAAGAGATACATATAAGAAATTGGACAAACAAATATATGTATGTTATATAATATATGTGTGTGTGTGTCCATCAAGTGGTTCGAACAGTCCGACTGCTAATTGCCTTATATTATGGTAACTAATTTAGTCTTTTGTGGTTCAATATTTTATTGATGTTATGATGATTTAATTTCCTTTCCAACCAGTTCAATCACTATTGCTGAACTTGGCTGAATCAGATCTAAGTCAACATTGGTCTGACCACCAGTCCAATTACAAAAATGTTGATTTGAACCATTCGATTGATACAAATAGGGAGTTTAAAAGTTATGACTTAGAAATTTCAACATATTATAGTACCTATGGGAATCTATTGGAAATTATGAGTGGATTAGAGAAGATTATTAAACATTTACTATTATGCTAAATAATTGTGTTCAAAAGTAGTTGTGGTATGTGAAGGGTTCTTCAATCACTCAAGTGATCAAAATTAAGGGAAAGATAGTTCTCTCTCTAGATTAATGAGAGTCAAAAGGGGAAAAATAATATGGTGAGGGGTATTTATAGGTAGGATTATGGTTTGTAAATATAAATGGAAGATTATGGAAAGATGATACATTACTACCTTCTTCATTGGGTTAACACATGGTGGATCACATAGTTCTGTCATGTCCACCTAGCATATGGGTGGAATTTGCCAGTTTTCCTTGGGTAAAGAAAATACTTAAATTATTTATCTAATTTTCTATATTTTGTAGGAATATTTTTGAGACACATTTGATAAAAAATAGCTAGGATTATAGTATTGAGTGATATGGGGAAAAATACAATAAAACAAAATAAGATAAGAGGATAAAGTTTTAAGATTAATCTCATTATTAAAAAGATAAGATTTTTTGCAAAAATCATGGCAATTGAATATTCGTAGGATTTAAAATCAGTAGTAAGATAACCCCAATGTAAAACATATAGGAAAAGTCTTACATAAATCTAAGTTAAAGGGTCAATTGAGCATAAATAATAAGAATGATTAGTTTTGTATAAAAGCCCCTCCAACTATGGAAAATGGGTGAAATGGGAGTATAAAATAGGGAGAACAATGTGGAATACATGGAATGAATTCCAATATTAGCAAAAGAGTTGTTCTTATATTGGTTATTGAACGAATGGCCAAAAATTTGGTATCATATAGAAAATTGTTATTGGAAAAACATGGATGATGTGTGTGTTATTTGGTGGATTCATGCTAATGTGGGTGGAGTTTTGAACATTGAGAAAATTGATTGAGGGGTTATATTTACAAATGTGGGACCTAAATGAAGGGTATAAGTGAAATTTTTTTGGCATTCAAATGGAGTTTGATAGAGGGGAAGTGTTATGTGTCATTGGAGATCATCAATTTCAACAAAATTTGCCTAAATATTGGTGGGATGCCTATGACAATGGATATGGATGCAATGACATGAAAAGCTACTAGACTGAGTAATTGATGGTTAGAAAAACACTCCTTGTTTGGTTAAACTAGTTGTTTTAGACAACAAGTTTGTGACTTTATTTCCAATTACTCGAGGACTAATTGTCTTGGCACACTCGAGCACATTAGATGTATACCATACTACGAATAAAGTTGGATAGTCAAATAGTATCGATGGGAAATGGTGGAATCTTCATATGTGAAGGAAACTCATCTATTTATACTATCTGCTTCACACATGTTGAAACAAGGCTTCATGTTGAATTTTGAAGAATTGTCAAATAAGTCTCAAATCACCTTCGAGATAATGCAAAAAGTGTTCGCCTTGTGTAGTTTGCATAAAAGTAGAGAATATTAGTATTTAAGAAAATTACATGGATATCTCTTCATTAAAGGACATAATGGAACTATTTATACCTATGAGAACATACAAATTTGGATTTTAAAATAAATTCTACATTCAGATGGTGGAAGATATGGTTTAGTTGAAAATTTAGTTGGTTATATCGTGTAGTTTAACTTGTTGAAAATAGTATATTTTTGCCAAATTCCCATTCACATAACATTTCTACTATGTATTGGTCATTATTACAAGTTTTTGTCAAGATTTTGATTGTTTAAGATCCCATCTAGTAGGGTTTAGGATGAGGTACTCTATACAAGCATACAAAATACCATCCATGGGCAATTTTTATACTAAAAGATTATTATAGAAATAACGAAAATTAGATATTTAATCTAGGAAATATTTTGGCAATATGAGATACTAATAATTTGAACTCAAAACATCATTATTAATATGTTTTATTCATTATAAACATCATTATCATATTCACGGTCATAATTATTGAGGTGATTTTGATTTTGGCATGAAATTGAGTTGATATTTTCCCATTTCTTTAGGATCCTTAATTCTATGATATATAAGTAGCAGTAAATCAAAGACAATTTTTTTTTCTAAATTGGTAATCCTATTCATGTCATGTCGTGTCTTGAACTTGATACCTCCTATTAACATACCAATGATTCAAACATCTAGGTGTCCCATCTTGGAAACAAAGACAAATGTTGATAGTTTCTATTAGTTAAGTCACTATAATTCCTTAATTTATTAGACATAAGCTCAAGATTATCCTATTTGATAAATATATAGAAATATGAAGAACCAAAATAAAGAAAACAATCCAAAGTAACAAACTTAAGGGAAAGTTGTTCTCTTCGTGTCAGGTTCTCAAAATGGAAAGGTAGATGGAATATTTTCTTGCAAGTAGAATATCATTCCATTCAGCCATGTCCTTGCCTTTTTTGAAAAGAAGAGACATGCAAACCATAGTGTCAACCTGAAGATAACCTCAACTTCAATAGATATGAGGTATTGATCAGGTGTTTTACGTAACTTCATATAAGGTTATAAGACATACATGCGACCATTTTTCATTCAATTTTCGAGGAAGATCCACATAGATGTTTGTTCCCTATCTATGATTACCACTCAAATGCATTAATTTGAGACCCACATGGTATTTCATCATAAAAATTATTTTAGGAAAGTTCAATTGTAGAAGTTCCATATGTATCTACCCAGAAACTTTATTCCATGCCATATCCATTGATTCCAATTGTGACATCATTCCAAGTGAGTGGGGTAGTTCCCCGACAATATTATTGTGCAAGAAGTTCAAAACCTTTTAATAGTTGAGTTTCCATATTGCTTTTGGAATGTACCCTTGAAATACATTAATTGAGAAATCCAAATGTATATTGTGATTCCCTTTTCTAGTTGAATGTCTATACCCTTGGCTAACATAACAATGGATACATAATATAGTGGATAGAACCAATCCTTCTTATTCAAAGGAAAACACATTGATGAGTAATTATATGCATTCATTCCCCTTAAGCATTGAAATAAAGTCAATGTCAAGTTACCAATAAATTGTTTAAAAGAAAGGTCCATTATATGTAATTTTGAGAATGTTCCATTCCATGAATTGGGCAACAAGCCGTAGAATTTATTATTCACCAGGATGAGAACTATTATCTCGGCAAGCTTACCCAGACAAAAAGGAAATGATTCCACAACCTAATTATTCCCAATATGAGGAGATTCAATTTTTTTGTAATTATACAAACTCCTTGAAATCACCCCTTCAAATAGATCCTTGTTTACCTTTAAGACTTCCAACCAACAATATGTATTGTATCTAGACAAAAATATTCCTTAAAGTTTGTTTCCTTGTAGATTTGTAGTGGGGATAGAAGTCTCATGTTGGATAAACGTGGGGTAAAGGGCCTTTCAACTTGTTTTGTGATATATCAAGGATTTCAAGAGAAGTGGCCTCACATATTGAAAATGGTATCTCTCCTGCAAGCATATTGTTAGAAAGTGAATAGTACACAACTTCCTTAATGCAGTAACCAATGTTTAAGGGCATAGGACCAACAATACTATTATCAGAATAGCCAAGGTACAAATATTTGACTGATGTAAGAGGAACTGAGCCTTGGATTTTATTATCTCAAAGATCAATAAAACCAGAGCCAAATCAAGAGGTTGAGGTAAATTTTGTTCAATGCTAGTTAACGAGTTATATGATAAATTTAGTCTAGAAATAGTTCATATTCAGTAGGGATCTATCCCTTGTACTGCATTTTTAGATAAATCTAAGGTAGATAATTATTTTTAGATAATTCAGTGAGACAACTGCCATGACATCATGTAACTCTAATACCTATTATATAGTTACTATAGGAGGAGAATGAATAGAGAATTGTATAGTTCCTCCTATTGCATTGTATATGTGGCTGGCATGCTATCATTAACTCCAAATTGAGTCACAGACTAAGATTTCAATGTAGACAACCACATAATTTTGTACTGACTGGGATTGGGGTCCAATCCTGTGCATCTTGGATTCATCTATCTATCAAGAATATGGGTGAACAAAAAGAAAGTTAATCTTTCCACAAAAGAAGGGTACTTTAAAAAAGTTAAACACAGGGAATTATACTCATCTATTTCCTAAATAGACCAAAGAAAAATACCAAATATGCAATTGTATTTCTCATACACAACAAATCATTTTTTACCATCACCAATCCCCGCCTCTCTTCTATACTTATCCCATAGAACTATCTATTTGTACTTAAATTACAATCTTCACTCTTCTTATACATAAAAGGCCCCATCAATTTTGTTCACAAGTTCCTCTGACATGAGGAGGTAAGCCCCTCAATTAGAGAATAAATATCAAAAAAGGATGTCGACCTTGTATTACACAAGCATACACATAGTTCTATTGGCCTCTCTATACACAAACTTACAAGGTCATCAATGTATGTGTAAAAAGTCTATGATACTAAAAACTACCTTCTATATCTCTAAGGGATCGTCTCCAACATACACACACCCACAAAAATTCTAATTATCCTAAGTTTACACATTTTATCATCAAAATGAGAAATATTAATCATATTCATATAACGAACTAGGCCTCCATGGCCTTTAATAGGCTCCCAAGTCTATTAACCAATGTGCCTGAGCCCATAAAGCCAGAACTCACAAACCCCTCATGATTCCTAATAATTCCACCAATGGATGTAATGTGACTGGTAGAGAAATTAAACTATCAAGGGTTTCACTCACATTCATCTTAAGAGATCCTTCTAGTTGTCTTCCCCCACCCATTTACTTTAAATACATATCAGTCCCCTTCTCAACAGTTTGAAGACAAATTCATGCCCCCCTAACTTGTTCCAGCATGCATTTCTCCATCATGGTCCATAAGAGATTTTTCCCCTGATCCAAATGTAAGACATATCCATTATAGCAGAACACACAATTTTGAACCCATGTGACAAAGAGCACTACTAGACACAGGTGGCCTCTTACAACCCCAAAACCAAATCTATTATTCTCTTACACCTAACTAGTTCTGAGAAAGTTCCCCAATGGGTGATGGGTTTCTAACATGACAATCTTTATTTCCTCTACAATAGTTGACCAAACGGATCTATCTACCACACTCCTTATAAAAATATTTTGAGTGGGTTACTCCTTCTCAATAGAACAACAACTACATCTAGATGCATTTAAAATTTTCATTCCTTTATTTGCTGATATATCACAATGGAACGGTTCAATAATTTGCATGCAAGGACTAAATGTTCATTGGTAAGGTGTTATGCCATATTCTTCCAGAACTCACAATCTTTGTATGATATCATTCTTCACTAGGGAACTCCTGTTATTTTGGAACTTTCTATTCTAGGTTGTCTAACCTCCTTCCTTGCTTGAGTTTCCTAATGCCATCTGACACGCTTTTTACGTGCGTAGAAACGCAAGTGTACGCGTCAATGTAATATAGGCCTTTGTGAGGCCCGAGTCGAACTCAGGGACATGTGAATTATCGGAGACTACTACTAACTACTCGCAATCAGCTAGACCGATTAAAAAGTTGGAGGTTGTTGATAAAATTAAAAGAGGATAAAATAAAAGAAAACAAAGCAATCGATTAAATGATTAGTTTAATCAATTCAAGTGGGAATCTTTAGGATTGCGGTTTCACCACGGGTTATCATTGTATGAATTTCTATATAGTCACTCAGATTCATCTCTCTATCCAGGTAGTGGCGTGATATCAGAATTTCCCACTGTCATGGTACGATTCACTACCTATGTCTAGGTCGGTTCCACCGTCGTAGCAACCTATACCCTAAACTAGGTGCATTAGAATCGATCTCACGGTATCCACCATTAACCTTACACCACCTTATTCAAGGGATTTGTCAATTAATGTGAATTTCATCTCTTTTCAACCATTAATTCTTCTTTCAAAGTAATTAAGGGCATTAGGTTATTATTATGGTGATTAAGCATAACAATATAATTGAGAAAACGAAATCATACCACATATTTAGGAGACAAATTATGAATTACTATGATAAAAACGTCATACAATGCTTCCTCGGGCTATTCCCAGTCCTAAAGATTAAGGGGATTAGCCCCGCATGTTCATCTCAAAACAAAACATGGTAGAGAAAAGGGGAAACATGGAGGAAAAAATGATTGAGTGATGAAGCCCCTGAACGCAGAAGATCCAATTGCTCCTTGGCGTAGAATACGCGTTCTCCCACCTTTCGATGGTGGAAATCATCTTCTTCGGCGTCCGAAATGGCTGGGGCATGCTTCTGGGCTCCGTTCTTCTCTCCACACCTTCTCGGGACGTGTGCAATGGCTAATGACGTGATAGATTGTTCTTAGCCACCACCATTAGGTATAATCTCCGAATTAGATCGCCAAATTACCACAGCCATCAGATTTAGATCAATCTGAAGCAAACATGTATCTGACGGTGTTGATACCATCGACACGAGTCGATGGTATCGACCATGCACTGTATCAGCTGGTCTTCTTTTCTTTTCTTTGTCGCAACTGATGCTCCCTCGATACCATCGACGCGGGTCGATGGTATCAACATTCATAGGTGTCGGTTTTGTCCTTTTACGTCGTTGTAGCTCCAAAAGTCGATGGTATTTACTTTTATGTCGATAGTATCGACTCTTTTTCTGAAGCAACCTGATGTCATCTCGATACCATTGACTCTCCTGTCGATAGTATCGAGATTTTGCTGCTCCTTACGGCTGGCTGCCTGTGGTCCGGTCGATGGTATCGACCACTGTCGATGGTATCGACAGCAGCAGATACTTGTTTTTCCTAAAATTTCAACATGAAACCACATAAGCCGAAACAAAACATATTCTTTTGATAATTTATGCTCAAAATACTGAAATAAAGGAGATTTGACATAGAGAAAGATCATAGACCAAAGTAGATGAATTATGCAATATTAACCACCAAAATGATTAATAAATGCATAAAACACAAATAAAACAAGTCTATAAATGCGAATCAAAATCATCGCATCAAACTCCCCTAAGCTTGAACACTGCTCACCCTCGAGCAACTAAACCTTAGAATAGAATTGCCAGGGTCAACTAAAGAACAAATCATCACAACAAACATTACCATATGATCCCCACCGGACATTCACATTCTGACCCTCACTAACCACGGAATGATAATTACCCTAAGGCGACAGTAATCATCCATAAAATATTTCTACCTCAAAACTGATGAACACTATCACATAAGGCAGTTAACATAATAACATTTGCCGGTCCAGACTCGGTGCATCTTGTGATCTCCTATACTATGTTGCTCGCCCTAACTACCATCTAAATGGAAGCAGCTCTCCTAATATTCACAAGTGAGGAGAAAATCACGGTGGCCTACCAATTCGAGGAACGGGTGGATGGAATGGGTGGCTAATGGAAGAAATGGAAGCATTATATAGTTTCGACATGCATAAAACAAAAATGCCCTAAATGATGCATTTGCACATGAACATGCCCTAATTCCTAAGATTGGGTGGAATGATGCATGCACTAACATCCCGTCTCAAAATGAGATGGAATATCTAACTGAGTTACATCATGTACTTACTCATCTTAAAATGTGAATGAGACTATGTTCCTTTCTCCTTCTTATTCTACTTGCTTCTCAATAATTTCTTTTTCTTTTTTTTCATTTTTTCATTTTTTTCTTAAGCCCTTATATCCATAATTGACAATGAATTATTTGTTGGGCTCACTTTTTCTGCATAGATTAAATATTTGAAGCATTTATGAAGGTATGGAACAACTAATCGCCCTTAGAAAAGAAATAAGTTACATGATGTGCTCTATGCATAGAAATTATGAATGCAGCTAAATGACACACACCTAAGGATAATGTGCGTATATAACTATTCTAAATTTCTTATTTTCATGTAAAACGTGTGAAAGTGGCTGCAATGCAAAACCTATCTATATGAGATGCAATAAAAAAGATTAAAACTATAAAGTACTTCTAATTCTTATGGTGGATTGTGAAAAATAATGAGGTGGAAAGATCACAAGACTAATTGATTGAACCTTTGAAAATTATTATGTGTCCCTCCTTACTGACCTGTGTAATAGTTAATAGGTTTCTCTCTCTTACTTCAAATTAGAGTCTCATTATCATTTGGTCAGTTTAGGCTCACACAACCAAATCCGTCCACTTTTCATAAATCATTAGGGATGTACAATTGTGATTTTCTATTTTAGAGTTGACAAAACCAATCATTTTATTAAGTTATGTGCTCAAAGTTGAACAACACAAGCTTGCGAACACTCATTTTTTTTTTATTTTCCCTTAATTCCCATATACAAGCAATTGAGATGACATAAGACTTAAGACATCCACAATTACACTAGATAGAATGTGGATCCTACAAACAAACTAAGATTGTAAGAAATAAATGACAAAAAAAACAACAAAATAAAACGAAAAATTGAGAAAATAAAAGATAGAGCTGTTCCAACTCCCCCCCTAAGCTTGAATTCGACTATGGCCTCATAGTCAAAAACAATCTTAAAGGTTGGAATAGAGATACCGATCACTATTCTGGCGGAGGCGGGTACTGTGGGGCCGTGGGGTCCCAAGATGGGTACTGCCCCTGAATGCTCGGATCATACTGGGGCATGGGCGGAGGTTGTGGATACCCCCCAAAGTAGTTCTGGCTCTAGTAATGATCATAGTGCATCTACATCCTATTTAACCTTTCATGAATCTGCTGTTGGTAGTCGAGGAGGAGGCGCTCATTTCCAAACATAGCCCTCTGGTTGTCAAGCAGTCGGTTCTTTGTATCATGAATACCGGCGTATGTCGCTGTATGATGTTGCTGCGTCTGCTGTATATCCTGTAGCATGGCATACATACCTTGCATTGAGTAGACATCCTCACTTTGCTGTGAGGGCGGTGGTGGTGGCGGAGGCTGTGAAGATGAATATGCACCCGAATGCATGCGAGGACGCTTCCTAGGTGCCACTCGTGCACGAAGAGGAGTGTAGGCCTCCTCTTCCTCTTCAGCCTCATCGTCATTATTGTTGTCATTGTCGTTGCCACCGTCTTCATCAGAGTCAACAATGGCTATGATTGGCCATCAGAAATGTTGAGCACCCTCGATATGGAAGACAGGATCGGGACGCGAGCATTCTTGATATGTGTGGTTTACATGACAATGACATATGTAAACCATCTCAAAGCAAGATAAGATTGGATCGGTGAAGATGCTACAAATTAACCTTGCTTCTGCTGGAGAGAGGAGTAAGCTGCTGGAAATTCAACCCAAGGTAGGAGGCCAGCGGTGTAATGAGTCCTCCAAAGTGAATTGGAGCCTTCCGTGTACTCCGCTTTACAGCCAACACCCGCTACAGAAAGAATGCTCCCTAGTTGCACTCTTGGCGCTTCAGTAGTTTATGCAAGAAAAACAAGTCCGTCTCCTGGAATTTGCTAAGAGACAAATCACCCCTAGCAAACAGGGTAGAACACAACATCTGATGAAGAATCTGCACGAACGGATGCTCGAAGTATGCTACCGCTGCATTGTGGTAGCTCACTGATTTGCCCGGTGGAACCGTCACAAGCTCAGTGAAGATGGCATCGTAGTCGGTCCGGTTGTCTGGCCGCCGGTAGTCATTTCTCCCATGGTTCTAGTTGTAGATGGAGTTGAATTGGCGGAGGGTGAGAGTGTAGTCATTATTGTACAGCCGAAACAAAATGCGGCCCTTGATCCACTCACGATCCGTAGCGACAATGTCATTGGGCACGACGCAGACGTCCAACGACGCCATGAATTCAGCCACCAGCTCCTTGTATGTTGGCCAGTCACCGAAGAACGGCTGGCCATCAACATGGTATTCCATCTCATCGGGCATCCTGCTCGTATGTTGTGCCTGCCCCTTGAGAACATAGGCCATATTAGCCTTGAACCCCAAGTTGCGGATCACCTCCCGGTCAACATAACAGTTCGGCTCTATTTTCCTCTTCATGATCTCCTCATAGATCTTCCTGACCTCCGCGGACGGATGAACAATCTGCGGGCGTGGAATCAATGTATTCGGTAGAGGCACAAACTCTGGAATGTCCATCGGGTTAGCGCGTGACGAAGACGCACCGGCAACATGCACCATGATTGCAGACAAAAGAGAAGTAGAAGAAGGAGCTCGATGCAGGTCGGAGAAGAAAATCTCCGCTCGATGAAGAACGTGCTCCTAGATGCTCGTCGTTGGGCTCGGATTGCTCTGAAATACACTCGGCACAGGTGGAGAAGGAACTCACTGAAGGTGTGATGTCATATGATGAAAAACCCACCCTTAAATAACTGACACCGGTGTTGCTGTGTGCCCGTTGATACCATCGACTCGGGTCAATGGTATCGACTCGCATAGCACAATCCGTACTGCCGCTGGTATCGACAATCGTCAATGGCTGGATGTGGGGACCCGGATCGCTGACGTGTCGATACTATCGATAGGTGTCGATGGTATCGACCCATCCCCCGGATTGACTCTCTGGTTGCTGCGATCGTCGTTGATCTCCGCTCGCGGATCAGTGACATGCCGCGTCGATACCATCGACACAGATCGATGGTATCGACCTCTGGTTAGGGCAACACCCTCGTGAGGCCCGGCCGCCGCCTTCTGCCTGTAATTGAGTCGATACCATCGACAGGCCCGTCGATGGTATCGACTTTACTGAGACAATTTTCGTCTGAATATCTCCAGAGATCTCGATAGTATCGACACCCTTGTCGATACTATCGCCATTGTTTTTGCGATCAACCTGTTGGTATGTCGATACCATCGACGAGGCCGTCAATGGTATCGATGCAGTGCAATTTCTATAGTCACCAACCTGTACCCATGTTGATACCATCGACACAAGGGTTGATGGTATCGACTCTGCCTCAGTCCTGCACATTGAGCAAACGATCACGGTATCTTTTTTACACTAGAAACAAAGTCAAAACAAATCAAACTACGAATGTGAAAGAAACTAAACTAAACTACCGATGGCTGGGTTGCCACCCAACAAGCGCCCTTATTTAACGTCTTAGGCTAGACGAAATTAAGTTCATCAACTTGGAGCTTTGGAGAGTGTGCCAAGAGGATCATTCGGCAGTTTGAACTCAACTCGATCTTGGCCAATCCCCAAGGTTAAAGTTCCTCTCCCAATGGCAGCGACAACATCATCCATTTCTTAAAATGGCCTACCCAATAGCATCTCACAACTCCTAAGTTGTGGCATGTCCATGACGATGAAATCCACCGGAAAGATGAACCTATCCACCTTGACGAGTACATCCTCACACACTCCGTATGGCTTTATAATGGACCCATCCGCCAACTCAATAGTGGCCGTTGATTTCTTTATTTTCTCCAACCCAAGCTTTTGAAATGTAGACAGAGGCATAAGATTGATGTTGGCGCCCGAATCACACTATGCTTGTGAAAAAAATCGACCGCCTATGGAACATGGAATGTAGAAGCCTCCTGGGTCGTTCCTCTTCTGTGGTAAACTCCCATGTATAATTGAGCTCACCATCTCATTTACCCGGCAAACATTCGTGTCTTTAATCCGCCTCTTCTTGTTAATGATTTCTTTGATAAACCTCCCATAGGCGGGAATCTTCTCTATCATTTCCAATAATGGAATATTGACATGGAGTTTTCTGAACATCTCCAAGAACTTCATGTAATGTCGATGCTCCTTCTTAGACCTCAGATTTTCTGGAAAAGACATAACTGCCTCATCTAGATGCTTATGAGGTGGCACATATGGGCTTTTCTGGAAAAACTCCCCTAAGCTTGCTTCAATGACACCCTTTGGCGCAGACTTTGGTAGATCGTTTTCAATAGGTGAAAGTTGTCGTGGCTCCTCTCTCGTAGTGGATGTATATTCACCTTAACGCATGGCCTTCACCTGCTCTTCTTGCCTAGGTGTGGGCGCGACCATGACAGGCTCTTGGCGGGCTTTTCTGAATGGTTGATATCCGCCTGGTAGTCCATAATGACTGCGAGGATATCGTATTTTTGGGGTAGCCTCCGTATCGAAAACCAATTTGCCTTTGTCCTGGACCTCTACCACTGGGGGTTCTGCTTCATTAATCACATATATATATTTCGCTTGATGATGTGCTTGAGCAACTTCTGCATTCCCTGCCTGTCTCTACTGATTGGCATGCTTTATGGCCACCACTTCATTGGAAATTTGGGTCACGTTCGTCTCTAGTGCCCTCATTTGTGCTCCATGACTTTGCAGTGTTTGTCCAAACTTGGTCAAAATTTCACCCTGGGACTGCAGCTGCTTACTAAACATGCTCATCATCTCCTGATTTTGCTGCACAACTTGACTAAGCAACTCAGTACTTTTATCTTCGGCTCTTGGTTGTAGCTTTGCATCTGGATCTTGTAGGAAGTTTTTCAGATCTTTACATGAGAATTTCCTATCCTTCCTCCAAGCATAATCATTATTTTTGTAGCCCTATTGTTGCATAAATTTGACCTGGGCTTCCTCATCTGATTCTGCATCCTCTTTGGCAAGAAATTTCTTTGCTAAAAGGTCCAATTTATCATTCAACTCTTTAATAGCCCTAGACTCACCTGCAACTTTGACTTGTTCTGGTGCATCCCTATCGCCCCAAGATTGCTTCTTTGCCATATTTTTCAAGATCTCCCAACACCTTGTGCCTGTGTTGTTCAAGAAAAATCTTGAACCTACTGAATCTAGGTTAGTTCTATCATGCTCGGAAAGAGCAAAATATAAGATTTTAACCTACTTTTCCTTATCCAAACCATGGTGTGGGAACCTCCTCAACATTATCTGAAATCGCTCCCAGGTTTCAGAATATGTTTCACCTGCCTTCTGACTGAAAGTGTGAATTTTTTTGATTAGATCATTTGTTTTCTCTGGTGGGAAGAATCTTTCAAAGAATACCTCCGCCATGTGGTTCCATGATTCCACATGTTCATCGTCGAGATTGTGCAACCATTCCCATGCATTTCCTACCAGAGAACTCGGGAACAGCTTTAGGTAGAGCACCTCCTGTGGGAATCTGTCAATTTTAATCATGTCACAATTCTCCACGAATTGGCTTATATGAGTGACTGGGTCTTCATTCTTTAGCCCATGGAACGCGTTTGACTTGACCAAATTGATTAATGCAGGATCAATCTTGTAAGTCGGAATGTTGATAGCCTGCTTCTTTATTGGCCCCTTTGACACAGATGAAGAAGAAGCCTTGATCTTCTCCCATATCGTTTGTTCCTCTGCCATTTCTTCTTGTTCAGATTCTGAATCTGTTTCTTCTGAATGGTCTTGATTGTACCCATCCTCATCGTCAGGTCCCGGCAGTGGAACCTCTGGTCCCTGTTGCGTGTAGTCGGTGCTACGCGTCTGCACCATGCACAGGTACCTATAAAATGGTAAATTGAGTTCAGTACCATGCTAGATGATTACAAAAATATGAAAGATAACTATGAATTTCAAAAATGATAATAAAAAAATGTGGCCTAGAGTGTCCGCTTGCAGCACTCGTAGTGCCGACAATTGCCGTGTCCCCGGCAACGGCGCCAAAAACTTGACACGCTTTTTACGTGCGTAGAAATGCAAGTGTACGCGTCAATGTAATATAGGCCTTTGTGAGGCCCGAGTCGAACTTAGGGACACGTGAATTATCAGAGACTACTACTAACTACTCGCAATCAGCTAGACCGATTAAAAAGTTGGAGGTTGTTGATAAAATTAAAAGAAGATAAAATAAAAGAAAACAAAGCAATTGATTAAATGTTTAGTTTAATCAATTCAAGTGGGAATCTTTATGATTGTGGTTTCACCACAGGTTATCATTGTATGAAATTCTATATAGTCACTCAGATTCATCTCTCTATTCGGGTAGTGGCCTGATATTAGAATTGCCCACTGTCGTGGTACAATTCACTACCTATGTCTAGGTCGCTTCCACCGTCGTAGCAACCTATACCCTAAACTAGGTGCATTAGAGTCGATCTCACGGTATCCACCATTAACCTTACACCACCTTGTTCAAGGGATTTGTCAATTAATGTGAATTTCGTCTCTTTTCAACCATTAATTCTTCTTTCAAAGTAATTAAGGGCATTAGGTTATTATTATGGTGATTAAGCATAACAATATAATTGAGAAAATGAAATCATACCACATATTTAGGAGAAAAATTATGAATTACTATGATAAAAATGTCATACAATGCTTCCCCGGGCTACTCCCAGTCCTAAAGGTTAAGGGGATTAGCCCTGCATGTTCATCTCAAAACAAAACATGATAGAGAAAAGGGGAAACATGGAGGAAAACGTGATTGAGTGATGAAACCCCTGAACAGAGAAGATCCAATTGCTCCTTGGTGTAGAATACGCGTTCTCCCGCCTTTCGGTGGTGGAAATCGTCTTCTTCGGCGTCTGGAACGGCTGGGGCATGCTTCTGGGATCCGTTCTTCTCTCCACACCTTCTCGGGACATGTGCAGTGGCTAATGACGTGATAGATTGCTTTTAGCCTCCGTCATTAGGTATAATCTCTGAATGAGGTCACCAAATTACCACAACCGTCAGATTTAGATCAATCTGAAGCAAACATGTATCTGACGGTGTCGATACCATCGACACGAGTCGATGGTATCGACCCTGCACTGTATCGGCTGGTCTTCTTTTCTTTTCTTTGTCGCAACTGATGCACGTCGATACCATCGACGCGGGTCGATGGTATCGACATTCATAGGCGTCAGTTTTGTCCTTTTACGTCGCTTTAGCTCCAAAAGTTGATGGTATCGACTTTTATGTCGATAGTATCGACTCTTTTTTCTGAAGTAACCTGATGTTATCTCGATACCATCGACTCTCCTGTGGATAGTATCGAGATTTTGCTGCTCCTTGCGGCTGGCTGCCTGTGGTCCGGTCGATGGTATCGACCACTGTCGATGGTATCGATAGCAGCAGATACTTGTTTATCCTGAAATTTCAACATGAAACCACATAAGCCAAAACAAAACATATTCTTGTGATAATTTATGCTCAAAATACTGAAATAAAGGAGATTTGACATAGAGAAAGATCATAGACCAAAGTAGATGAATTATGCAATATTAACCACCAAAATGACTAATAAATGCATAAAACACAAATAACACAAGTCTATAAATGTGAATCAAAATCATCGCATCACCATCATTAATAATGATAAGTCTTTGGCCATCAATTTTTGATGACCCATTCATGTCAATTCTATCCAAAATCTTCCTATGTCTATGAAACCCAAGGACCACTTCTTCCAAGGGAGAAGCTTTTGTCCCAACTAACCCATCTTCTAACCTTACCTTCTCTATATATTCCCAGAAATAAACATGTTATCATTCTTCCAATATTCTTAAGGAATATTATTGGTATTGTGGTAGAACCAAATTATGAAGTGGAATAACATACAATACAAAACATACTAGAGTAATCCAAACTAAAAAAGATAAAAGCTTATTGGGACAAGAGGCCATCCACCTAGTTATTTTATCCACTAACATGCCATTGCGTCTTATAGGAGTCCTTCCAGGCATAAGGGGTATCCCAAGGTAAGATTTGGGTTTTTTTGTATATGCAACCACAACCCCATTTGTCTTGGATTTTTTCCTCTCTAAGATCTGTGTCTCGTCCTAGGAGAATTCTTAATTCTCTCTATTGACTTCTTGAACTAAATCATGTTATTAAGCTTGAATGACCTCCTAAAGTCTATCCAAGAGGTTCCCCTATTTATTAACAATGCATATGAGGTCATATACGAATATTAAGTATGAGGTCCATAATTTGGCCCTTCAGTGATAAATATGTCAATACTCCCCTAGTTCACCTCCTCTTTGATGTGTCCTTGGTGGCTCTTGTATAACATGAAGAGAAATAGAGAAGGGTTTCAACTTGACTAAGCATTTTAGTAGAAGGGAACAATATGATGAAAGAGAAAATACACTCCAATTTTCATGTCCATAAGTTTAGAGAATAACTCTATCAGGAAATCCAATCCTAGTAGGTGTTTCCTCGAAAAAGGTCCATTGTGATCTATTCAACACCTTTGCCTAGTCCACCTTATAGACTAAATTTTCTTTGGGATAAACATATGAAATGATACAATGTATTATCTCATGAGCCATTCTAATATCTCCTCCTAATATTTTGATTTTCACAAAGCCATCTTGTTCTAGTGAGATCATCTGTGGTTACATGACCCACTTGGCTAGAAAGAATATGGCCAAGGAATATGTCAATTCACATGACCCACTTGTCTATGTATGGGGGTAAGGTGCGCTATGTTTCATGTTTCCTAACCCAATGTGTATTAAATTATAAGAAAGGGGTTGTGAAAGGAGAGTGTAGTGATATTGTATATGAGAACTCATCTTTTCCTTTTTGTATTTCAGTGCTACTACATAGGGCAACTTTAATTTTCTTTTTGATTTTATTTTTATTTTTTCTTCTTCTATAGTTAGAGGATATGGTGATAGGAAGAATTATATAGGAGCAAAGTTTGTCCACCCCAAGATTTGTGAGGATGGCCAAGGTTTATTCTTTTTATTTTTACTTTTTAACATCTTTTCATGAGGTGATGGGAAATGAAATATTGGAAAAAGGTGGATGAAGGGAAAGTTAACAAGGTGTTGATCTCCATATAAGGTATTTTTCATGCAAGCTATTAAAATAATTTTTCTCATGTTATTAACAAACCTTTATGATGGACCAATTATGGTAAACCATATTTTTTATATCAGATATAAATAAACCAAAACATCTATGTCTTGCCTCAATTTCATTTCAACTAAACATTATTACATATCGCAAGAGAAATGGAAACATTTATACTTCTAAATTTGATATCATTTTGTAATAATAAAGTTCTGATGGGAGTGAACTTATCATTGATCATTCGATTCACTCAACGATTTAGAAATTAGGTTAGAGTAGCTTTTAGGGTAAGATATTTTAAAGTTGGGATGATTTGGCAAAGTATGTAAAATTTACCCTATTCATATAAAGATCTAACTACTAAGAAACAAAGAGAAATAAAAAATGCTATATAATAACACACAAATAACAAAAAAATACATGTAATGTGGTGACATGGCATGTAAGGGGAAAAATGCAATATGCCAAAATGCAAGGAAATAAAATATATGGCATGCAAATATGCAAAATGAAAGGGTAAACTAGATAGCTCTACAACTCACTTAAGAAACTCATCACCTCAAACAATATTTATGAAGTAATAAAAAATAGTCTTAACTCCCTACCAACCCAATCTTTTAACGATGTCTTCTTTACTATGAAATAAAGAATTAGGATTACATGGTAATTGTCCTGAAATGATAGTGGATAAGAAATGAGGGGGGAGATCCATGTGATATTCAAGTTGGATGTCTTAGAGACACCATGACCATTCTATGAGGAACGACCATTATAGTCATCTCTCACCATGGTTGTGGTGAAAACAATTACAATGGTGGTTAGTTTCAGTGGACCGATGATTTGGGGAGGTATCTAGGTGTTCCAATCCTCCATCACCGGGTTAATAAATCCACTCACACGTCTTTATTAATCTCAATCAGGGACCGCATGAATAGCTGGACCATGCGTCACCTTTCCCTAGCAGGCCGTATCATGCTTGCTCGCTCTACCCTGCAGGCGCTCCCCACCTATACTATGCAGACAGTCTGACTCTCACCAGCTCTATGTGATGAGATCAATCCCCACATCAGGCGTTTTCTATGGAGTGGTAACTAGGATCACCAGAAAGCTTCTTTGGTTTCCTGGAAGAAAGTCACCTCTAGCAAAAAGAAAGGAGGCCTAGGCATAAAGGATGCTCGGGACCAGAACAGAGCCTTAATGCTCAAGAACATCTGGACCTTCATGAACCACCCTTCCAAACTTTGGGTGTGTATCATGTCCAAGAAAATATGCGATCAGGTACCTTCAAGAAAAAACCCAGCTCCTCAGCCTGGGTTTTATCAGGAAACATCTTCCTTCAGTCCAGCTTCTGAGTCGTCGGGTCGTCAACAATGGCAACACAACCAACGTTTGAAAAGATAAATGGCTCATGGGACATTCGATCCAGGATCTCGCCCCCAATTTCCAGCCTCTAGCTAATCTGATCGAGTTGACAGTTGCTTCCATGTCTCCTTTAAAGGACACCTGGGACTGGGATTTTATCCACCATTACATTCTGAGCGCAGCTTGGCCTATCATTAATGCCATCCCTCCCCCCGACTTCGACAATGGGGAGGATCTCTGGAGTTGGTCGCTAGACGATTCTGGTGAGCTTACCTCGAAGTCGGCGTATGCCTGGGCTAGGCAGGGCAGGGAGGTGGAGACATCCGGTAACTGGTCTTCGGCCTTGGATATCTCTCTACCTGCTCAAGTTAATACTTTTCTTTGGCTTATCCTTCATCGTGCGCTGCTCACGAATGAAGAGAAGTTTCGACGTCACTTTGAGGTTGATCCTCAATGTGCGATCTGTAACAATGGCACCGATACTCTTCTGCATGCTCTAAGAGACTGCTGTGATAGTAAAGCCTCCTGGAAGGCCCTTGGTGTCGATCATAATCACTTCCTTCTTCCTGAACATGAATGGATTTCCTTCGTTCTGCAAGGCCCTTCTAGTGGCCCGCATACTCGCCTTACCACTGCGATCGCGTGCTGGCACATCTGGTCCTGCCGCATGGATCGTCTTCACCAGGGTGCCCCGAAAGATCCTAAAATGATTGCTAGTTTCATCAGAGCGAGAGTGGTCACTATCGCTAACCTCCCTAAGGATATCGTTCCTGGTAGGGTAACCAAAGCTGGCTTCCTGCCCTCTATCTCACACCACTGTAATCACTTTGTCTTCACATATGCTTCCTATATCAACCCCTCCACACCCTCGGGTGTTGGTATTCATGTCATCAATCATAGAGGGGTGTGTTGCAGAGGCTTAGGTGAACAATCCATAGCAACTAGCGCACTTGAAGCTGAATTACAGGCTATCTTCATTGCAATTACCTTGATCAGACGCGAGAACTGGAGCAACTGCCATCTTCTCTCGGATTCTCAACTAGCTATTCAGTTGCTGGAGTCAGAGACTACTCCACCTCTAAACCTGAAACCCCACATCACCAGACTGAAAAGGCTTCTTAGTAATGGTCCCAAGCTGGTAGTGAGCTTCGTACCTAGGAAGCTAAATATTGTTGATGATGCCTTAGCTAAGCATGCAGCACATTGTCCTTCGCCTTTTTCTTTTTCTAGAACTAAGCTTGTTTGGCTCAATCTTGATATCGATGTATCCATATACCCAATTATAACCTACATCAGAGAGCGGGATAAATAAGATATCTCTCTATTTTCTTCAAAAAAAACATTCCTTTTCTTCTCATTTTGGAAATTTGCATTGGTTGGCCACTCAAGGGATCAATATTCAAGTTAAATTCATGTTCTAATATGGTTCAAGATAACAAAAATATCATGTATGGAATGTGTGTGTACATATGGGAATGTATAAAAACAAAAAAAAGTATAAACAAACTCAAGGATTGAGTGAAAAAATCCTTAAACCTCTGTGGGTTGCCTCTCACTAGTTTTAAGTTTTTTTGCCTTAATTGGAGGATGGAGTCCCTTCACTCAATCAACCATATGGAAATATTGTGGCCACTTTCTTTAAGTTTAGTGATTTCTTATTTGCATTCAGTTGTTGTTCCTCATCCCATTTATCAAGTGGGTCTTGAAAATGGTCATCTTAATCTATGGCCTTCTCTTCCTCTTGTCTTGTTGAAGATTGAAATATGTTTATACTTAGCTTCATGTTCATAATGTTCATTGTCATTCTGCCAATGTGCATGTGGATATCAACATCAGTTGGTGCCAAGAAGGGCATCCCCAATATTATATGGATCTTCTTTTCCTCTAAATCCATATCAAGAATAATGAAATTCTTCATGAACATAGTTGCAATATGCATTTTTATTGTCATAGGTGAATAATCTACCCTTACCCTTGTAACTTTAATGTATTGATCAACCATTTATAGAGAACAATTAAAATGGATTTAGCTTTTCTAAACCAAGTTCAAGATAGATGCTATAGGGCATATGATTCACACTAGATCCTAAATGAAGAAAGGGCTTCTCAATGAGATGGACAACAATGAGGAAGGGGAAAAGAGTGGATCCAAGATCTTTCCTATTTAATGGGAGAGCATGTTGTAGAATTGAGCTCACTTGCTCAGAAAGATTCACTTCTTTGAGCATTGTACTTGTTGAATTTCCATTGAAAGAGTACATATCCTTGAGAAATTTGGCATAAGATCAAATTCGCTTGATTGTATAAAGAAATGGGATATTTGTTGGTATGTATTTGTAGAGAGCCAATCATATGATAATTGGAGTGTTCCATTAAATACATGATTTGATAATAATAAAGGTAATTCCATCTATTATGTCTGTCTCAGTCACGGGATGATGACACAGATGTAAGTAGATGTCTAAAGAATGATGTTACTAGATGATAGATGTCTTCAAGTATGTGACTTGAACAATGAGATCATACAGATGCTAAGAGTACATACATTCTTGTTATGTCCCTAATCGAATATTATTTTGAAAGTAAAATAGATAATAATAATACATAAGACTAGAGTGTTTGTTGACTGATCACAAAGTCTCATTAGTCATGATATATGATATCAAGTCACTTAGACAAATACATGTTAGAGAATAGTGTATCAGAAAGACTCACCATGAGAGTGATACATGAAGACCATGGAATGGTAGTCAGGATCATCTCTCATAGTGATAGTGATGATTGTGGTTCTTAGACCTGAAGAAACTACACTTATCACATGCAGTTGGGTATACTTTGACATCATCAAACATAATCCTAAAATATAGGTTGTCATAAAGGTGACGAGTGGGTAGCTTTGACACATGGGGACTAAGTGTGAGTGATGTATATGGGATTTATCCCTCCTACATGAGTTGGATATCCAAGGCCTCTTGATAAGAGATATTGAGAAATGTACGACCATACTTATGTGGTTCAATATGTGATATGTGAACTCGTATGCATCTCAGGAAGTCTTCTCTAATTCAAGGAACATGGATTGAACATTGAGATCATGACAATTTCATACCTCAAGTTCAATCTGGATTTTAGAGACAAAGAAACTATACAATCTAAGTAACACTAATCACTAAATGTAAGTTGAAGTTGTTCTCCAGCTTTCTGATTTACATGGGTAGCAATGATGTGTGACTAGGCACCGCTCTTTTCTTGTGATGTCAAAATTGGTTATGGGCATTCATTGCCATGTAATTCTGGACCTATAGGGTCACATTCATAGGATACACTTGTATTAAAGGAGTATATTCACGAATGATGTTTCTATTGAACGTTAAAGGTGTTTAGGTAGTCAATTAAATAATGGATCAACTGACTGGACTTAGAATCATCAAGTTCAAGTGTTGGATAGACTGTTTGGAGTGTTAGGTTAATTAGAAACTGAATTGGCTAAGTTCTTCTAGATTTTGGGTCATGAGATGACCATCTCGCATGAGCGAGATGTCCATCTTGTGTGTTGGTCATGAGACGACCATCTCGCATGAGTGAGATGACCATTTCATGGTCGTGAGCCGATCGGCTCACATGAGTGAGATGACCAGTTCATGGTTGTGAGACAACCGAATCGAGTGAGCAAGACACCTAGTTCATGGGGAAATTCAAATGTATCAAGGATTAGTGTTGATGTCATGATGTGCGTTAATAAGATTCAAATTTCCAATTTGTTTCATAACATGAAGTTGCATGAAACAACCATCTCGCTAAGCGAGACTACCATTTCTGTGTGGGATGACCAACTGACAGTTCACAAGTTCTAGAACATTCATGATTTTGGACCATTCTACTCCCACACCGATCAGGAACCCTAACCCTGGCCTCTACTATAAATAGAGGGGTACTGGGGGCTACCCAAGACACACAATTTAGAATCAGTTTCTCTGAAAATTGTTGTCCTCTCTAGTTCTGGTAACCAATAGAGAGCCCAAGCAAGTCCTACCCATTAAAGAAATGGATAACAAGGGAGGGAACAACTGAGGATCAGTTGTGGGAGAGCATGTCGGTGACTAGCATGCTGACAGAAGGGGACAAGTCCTTCTTGTTGACTCTGGTAGTGCATTGTGGAGTTACTAGTGTCTGTGTGGACTAATCTAGAGGTGAGAGGCCATTTTCTTCTAATTGGAGGACAACATTAGCCTACAGTCAGTGGCGAGACCGCATTAGCCATTATTCCAGTCTACTATTTTTGGTGAAGACCAAGAGCTATACAGACACTGCCTAAGTGAAACTAGACAATAGTTGCACATCTACAATTATGAGGAATATGTTGCTAGACTTTCTCCATGTCCATGTATATCCTCGAAACCATCCTTTCCATTATGTAGTTGTTGATGCTATCCTCTGGTTTATGGGAAATATGACTATAAAATTTTTACTTCCGCTGCTTATTCTGTCACCCTATTTCCCAACAATATTTACATTTACTTCCCTAATATCTCAAGAATGTATTAATTTTTCTTTTGCCTCCTCTTGGAGGATGAGAGATAATATAATGCATTCGGGAATGAGGGTCACTTACACTTGATCTACTTGGATCGACATGATTTTATTAATACATTATGTGAAGAACTCTTGGAATAATGGGTGGAACACTAGGGACTGTTAAACCTACAAATAGACTAGAGGGTGTAACATATGGTATCAAAAAAGAAACATGAGTTTTAAGGGATCATTGTCAGTTGTACCAATAATGATGTCATCAATTATGTTCTTCATCATAAGTTCAACAACATATCCTTGGTCCACATGAGAATTTTTGTGTTTATCTCTTGTGACAATCAATAATTGTTCCATTCCTTAGAGCTATACTAGAATTTACTTTCTCATTGTGAAGAGGGGCATCTTGTTGTTTCTATGTAGGGGGTAAACTAGGGCATTGGTAGTGTTAGGTGTACCAATATGGTGGATTCGATGGTGGAGGTGTATGGTAGGGTACTTATGGTGGTGAAGTGTATGAGGTTTAGGAGAACCTTGGTATTAGTATATGGATGCACATGCATTGGGAGTGTACTATACGAATTTTGAAAAATACCCATTTGTAACAACTTATTTTCAACTTAGACAACTAATTAGGGTTTACTTTAATGATTTATGCTTTACTAGATTGATCACTATTTAAACTTGATTAATAATGATAGTATAATTATGATGTTTATGAAAAACCACAAGAGGGGGGTGAATAAGGTTTTAAAGATAATTCAATAATTATTTTTCTCAAACAACCACAACTAAAAAAGAAAGAAGGAGACAAGGGATTTAGAGTGGTTCCTACCTTAGCAAATACTAAGGTAGTCAGTCCACTACCCGGTTTCTTACCCAACCGGGATTTTGAAAGTATTTATTTTATTACCTCTTCAAGGATTTTACATAAAATACAATACTTTCTTACACTCCTTTGGACAACCTTCACTTTGAAGTAGATGCACCAACTTGAGGCAGCCTTCTTGAAGTAACTCCAAGCTCCCCCTTGAAGTAGCCTTTCTCTTAGAAGTAGCCTCCCGTTGCACCAGCCTTACTGAAGTAGTCCAAAGCCTCCTTCTTCACCAAGAAGATCACAACCCTCTCCAATCCGCTGCCTCCAACCCTAGGAGTAGCAAGGAGAGTACAAGCAATAAGAGTGAACAAGAAAGGAAAAGGAAATTACACTTAACCTTTGAAGCACAAGACTTGATTTGCCTATATCAAGTGTGTAGATCTCCTAACTGATGTATATGGAAGTGTGATTGTTGTGGATTGGAGATACTAGCCTATAGGACACGAAATTAGAGCAAGAAGAAGAGTAGCCAATTGCAAGTATTGCTCAATTGCTCAAAACAGGTTGCTAATGCAAGTGTATGCTCAAAGATTGCTCAAGTGTAGAATAAGTAAGTTTAGGTGTCCTAAGGCATGTCCTATTTATAGAAATGACATATAAGTGCTTAAGGACATTCTAAACACTTTCTAGGGGGTTCTAAGTGCTTAACTAGCCGTTAGGTACACTTTTAGTTGCTTTAGCAACGGCTAGTTAATTAATTCTACAAGTGCTGTCAGAACCCATCTCGGTCGAGAAATTGTCGACCGAGGCACCTACTCGGTCGAGGGTTTGTCGACCGACATGCTCTTTAGAGTAAGTGTTTGCAACGTTCATTTCCAACTGCCAACTACCTTGTCTACTGTGTCTAACAGCTACTTGGGTCTTTTCTCGGTCGAGGAGTTTGTCGACCGAGAGTGTCTCGGTCGAGAAGTTTGTCGATCGAGAATGACCCTGTTTCAACATTTTAAACTAAGTACTAAGTGTGTGTATGAGTTGTGCAGATGTGACATTATTTTAGGGGATGACCTATCTAAGTGTTGTGATTGGCTAGGGAAGATCACTTGATTTACATGATGTCTAAGTACTTGTACATTATATACTTGTACAAGTTTTTACATTTGATTGCATTCATGACTTAAAGCCATTTTAGCATATAGATCTTCCAAGTATTTTTCATCCACCTTATTCCTGCACACTCAAGTAGCACGTTAGATTCACAAGAATGAAATGTTTGTCATCATCAAAACAAAGGGATTATACTAATTTCAATTTAGCCAACAATCTCCCCCTTTTTGAAGATGACAAATATTTCTTAAATATAAAATAAGGAAATATAAATCATATGAGTTTCATACCTGAAGTTTACCTTTTGTAGCCATTCTTGTTTTGCAAGTGTGTGCTGGCCGAGATATTATGAAACTCATTTATTTTATGTTTTTGATTTTATATTATTTCTCCCCCTTTGTCATTTCAAAAAGATATCCAAGATAATCATTTAGTATGACTTTTTATTTCTCCCCCTTAATTTGATAATTAGATGCTCCCCCTTCATAAGATATTTAGTTTTAAAAGTAAGGGATGCAAACCAATTATTGTCAAATTTAGCCACAATTTATTTCTCAATCATTTGCAAAGGATGTTAAGCCTTGAAATTATATGAGATTCTCTTAAGATCGTGGCATATGTGTATTGATTTCTCATCCATTTTCGAAGGGATGTTAAGCCCTAAAAATGAAATGAGAATCCTTTAAGCTTATAATAGAATACATGTATGTATCTCTAACCAAATACACGGGATGTTAAGCCCAAATTTGTTTAGAGAATTCCATTAAGAGCAAGATATATGTCATATTTGTTTTTCATAACCAAAACTACTTTTAAGGATACTAAGGTCATAACAGGATTCAAATGATGTTTAAAAAGTTTTGTAAGCTTCTTAATCAAGATAGTTTGTGTGAGCTCCCCCTTAATCTTATAGTCAATATAATTTAAGGATTCTAAGGTCACAATCAATATTAGATCATAATAAGTTGACTTTTTATGCACTAAAATTATGTTTTCAATATGAGAAACACATTTTGAATCAAGATACTAAGATTAAGTGCAGTAAAATGATGTACAAATAAGCATTTTGTCAAGCTTATTTTAGGTTGACCTTGACTTCAACCATGGCGCCCCTTGGTCAATTTTAATTTCAACCAAGAGGCAAATTTTGCAGATTTCATATTTCACTACTCAATTTTTTTGAAGTATAATTTCTACAGATAGCTTTAAATAAATATCAATTTGAAGTGCAATAAGTGATACCTGGTATGAAGACGTTTTGCTATGGGTGTATGCATTTCAATTCCTTCGATTAATTTTAGTATTCTTTATGTATTTTTGAAAGCAAGATAGATATCTTAAAGTCAAGATTGTGCTTTAGATTTCTTAGAACAAAACAACTAGATAAAACATCAATGTTCTTGTTCTAAGATACACTATTTGGTTTGTCACAACAATAATCATTATCCTTTATGTCAAGATGCTTTTAAGCTAATGTCGTTTTCAATGATCTGAAACATAATGATCAAGAGTAACATCCATTCATGGTTTGTACATATAAATCAAAGATTGTTTTAGACAAACCATTGAAACACAGTAATCATGGCACATAAATTATGATAAGTGCATATCCTCAATACAGTGATCAAGATATGATTATTTCAACACATATGGTTCCCATACAAATATACCAAGGAGTACTTAGGAAAGACCATGTGGACTGTGATAAAATGGTAATTTTCTTTGCTAAAACTTATTCATAATTTTAAGCCAAACCATGTAGAGAATAATACCAAAATAATTTCATTCATGCTTTCAATTTTGAAAATAGACTAATAAACTTTTTTAATTAATGAATAAAGTTGGTTCAAGATCAGTCTTCTTATAACACTTTTGCAATATGTTTAAGGATTTCATATTCATAATGTTATATAATACAAAAGATCGATATGTCTCACTTAAAAATCGTCTTCCAAGGCTTTATTCTTGATTTACATGTTAAATTAATCATTAATAACAAATTGATAGCAAGCTAGGTTAATTGAAAACAAGTTCAGCAGATTTATTTCATATTTGACAACAAAAACTTGCTCGGTCGACTATTTCTCGACCGACAGTTCTCTCGGTCGACAGTGTCTCAACCGAGAAAAGTTATGTGCTGTTTCAGAGCTGTTTTCAGTAATTGCTTCCAAGTAAAAACAAAGTTCGTTTCCAATTCAATTATGCAATTTGAAAACTTAGCTTGGTTGAGATTGAACATATGAATATCAAAGTAATATTTAGATCAAATCTCAACTAATTATATTTAAGTCTTTATGCTTTAGAGTACTCTAATTAAGGCAAAATTTCAAAGATTTGTCTTTGCATATTTGTATATTTTCAAATTAGAAGTTTTAAATACCTGAATTAATTTGTTATCCCATTATGTTAAGTTGAGATAGACATAGAAATATACAACTAGAGTCCTTGGTCATATCCCAAATTAATCTTACTTATTTAGTTTGGGGATTTTGGAACCCATACTAACTCAACATCCTTTTTCTTGTAAGGACATGAAAAAGAATAATGTCCAAGACGCAAACAATAATGACAGCATATAGAATCAACCTCATATCTCTTTCTATGATTTTGTTCTAGATTGTTCTTGGGTATGTATTTGCCTTTGGGTACATACATAGATTGACTCTTTGGCACTTGTGTTCTTCCCCAACTAGGTTTTTGGTAAGATTTTCCTTTAGGCTCATATCCTAGTCCTCTCCTTCCAATTTGATGATAAGAATTATTTAAAATTTTATCAAGAGTATCATTTTTACTCAAATTATTAACTTTTTGTTGCAGCTTAACAATCTCATCCATTATTTTATTTATGTCTAACTTTGCTTGATCTAGATTAGATAACAAGGAATCTCTTTCTTTCACTATAGTATCATAATCTATATGTGTACACAGAACATGTTGTTTTTGAAGATCATTTACATGAGTTTGCAAGTTTAACTTTTCTAGAGAAAGAAGATTGCAATTTGCTCCTACAGATTTTAGCTTAATATCATGACCTTCAATAACCTTTTTGAGATCTTCATTTTCAGATGTAAGAACAAGAAGCTTAGCATGTAACTCGTCATTTGCTTTATTAGATTTCTTTAATTTCTTCTTGCACTCAATATATTTATTGTGTGTCTCTTCAAGACTAGCAACTAGCTCTTCTTTAGATAAATCAAAAAGGCTTACCTCTTCTTCTTCTTCTTCACTTATTGTAGCAATAAGACATTCTTTATGCGTATCTTCCTTCTTTGACCTCCATGGGCAACAAAAAGTTGTGTGGCTTGTTCCTAAGCACCAACTACAACTTGTTGAAGATTGGTCCATACTTTTCCTTTGTTTGTGGTTGTAGACACCACCACCCTTCATACTTCAAGACTCGATTAGAGATCCTTGAAGCCTTCTATGATACCAATTGAAAAACCACTAGAGGGGGGGTGAATAGGGTTTTAAAGATAATTCAATAATTATTTTTCTCAAACAACCACAACTGAAAAAGCAAGAAGGAGACACGGGATTTAGAGTGGTTCCTACCTTAGCAAATACTAAGGTAGTCAGTCCACTACCCGGTTGCTTACCCAACCGAGATTTTCAAAGTATTTATTTTATTACCTCTTCCAGGATTTTACATAAAATACAATACTTTCTTACACTCCTTTGGACAACCTTCACTTTGAAGTAGATGCACCAACTTGAGGCAGCCTTCTTGAAGTAACTCCAAGCTCCCCATTGAAGTAGCCTTCCTCTTAGAAGTAGCCTCCCGTTGCACCAACCTTCTTGAAGTAGTCCAAAGCCTCCTTCTTCACCAAGAAGATCACAACCCTCTCCAATCTGCAGCCTCCAACCCTAGGAGTAGCAAGGAGAGTACAAGCAATAAGAGTGAACAAGAAAGGAAAAGGAAATTACACTTAACCTTTGAAGCACAAAACTTGATTTTTCTATATCAAGAGTGTAGATCTCCTAACCAATGTATATGGAAGTGTGATTTCTGTGGATAGGAGATACTAGCCTATAGGACACGAAATTAGAGCAAGAAGAAGAGTAGCCAATTGCAAGTATTGCTCAATTGCTCAAAATAGGTTGCTAATGCAAGTGTATGCTCAAAGATTTCTCAAGTGTAGAATAAGTAAGTTTAGGTGTCCTAAGGCATGTCCTATTTATAGAAATGACCTATAAGTGCTTAAGGACGTTCTAGACACTTTCTAAGGGGTTCTAAGTGCTTAACTAGTCGTTAGGTACACTTTTAGTTGCTTTAGCAACGACTAGTTAATTAATTCTGCAAGTGCTGTCAGAACCCATCTCGGTCGAGAAATTGTCGACCGAGACACCTACTCGGTCGAGGGTTTGTCGACCGACAGGCTCTCTGGAGAAAGTGTTTGCAACATTCATTTCCAACTGCCAACTACCTTGTCTGCTGTGTCTAACGGCTACTTGGGTATTTTCTCGGTCGAGGAGTTTTTCGACCGAGAGTGTCTCGGTCGAGAAGTTTGTCGACCGAGAATGACCCTGTTTCAACATTTTAAACTAAGTACTAAGTGTGTGTATGAGTTGTGCAGATGTGACATTATTTTAGGGGATGACCTATATAAGTGTTGTGATTGGCTAGGGAATATCTAACGCTTGATTTACATGATGTCTAAGTACTTGTACATTATATACTTGTACAAGTTTTTACATTTGATTACATTCATGACTTAAAGCAATTTTAGCATATAGATCTTCCAAGTATTTGTCATCCACCTTATTCCTACACACTCAAGTAGCACGTTAGATTCACAAGAATGAAATGTTTGTCATCATCAAAACAAAGGGATTATACTAATTTCAATTTAGCCAACAGTTTAGACCTAATGAGAATATCTAAGAATTTTTTATTTTGAATAATTAGGATTCTAGAAGTGAAATTTTAGTGAACCAAATTTTGGATTATGACAGTTATGAATACAAAAATGTGTTAGGTATAGTAGTGTAATAAATTACTTTTGTCATTTTATCTATAACAATGATTTATTTGAAATTTTGAGTTTTTTGATAACTCAAATATAAGTTTTTTTTTAAATATCAAAATGTTTGAATATTTTTTGACCTATTATTGTGTCATTATCCAAAAAAAACTTGTTGACCATGCATTCAGGATGAAATATATTAGTCTGGTATTTGAAATTCAACTATTTATTAGTTTATCCAGATAGTCTTAAGTTTATAATATATCTTGGAAACTAATTTTCAGATATCATGTTAAAGTTTCACAATTTCTAAATGATATTTGAGTAACTGTAGAGAGTGGTGTTGGATGAGTTTCTTATCAGTAACAACTCAGTCAACCAGCCATTCTAAGCATATAAATAGAAGATAGAAATAGATTTTAGACTTGTTTACAATTTTTCTAAGCACCTCAATTGATTTATATCATCAAACTAATACCTTATTAGCTCTTGTAAGTAGTGGTTCCTATCCAATTTATGAAAATCTATAGAGAGAGAAGGAAAGTTAGTGTTTTTGGGAGAATTTTTTTGAAACTTTGATTTTGGATTTTAACTTTCAAAAGATTGCATATTCAAGTACATTCATCAATCATAGATAGGTTTACATGCTAAATCTTATTTCCTATGTCTAAAATTTGCCCGTTCTCTTATTTTAACCAAAAAGGAAGTCAAATAACCACTTTTTTCTTTCTTTTTCTCCTATTATCCATTCTAGGGTTTTTGGTTTGGAAGGAGGAAGAAAAGGAGTCAAGTGCTTGAACCATGGATATGTAGATTTTATGGAACATTTTTGAGGTTCTTGACACCTGAGGTGAGTGTTTCTTTCCCTCTTAAGGTTTTTAATCATGTTGAAAGCCTAATTCTATCAGAAAAAAATAATAAGATCATTTCTAATATTTGTCTGCAATTGGGTAATGAATTGGGAAGATTTGGAGTTATTAAATGCAACTAATTTAATATCATTGTTTATATTTGTCTAGATTCTAATATATTGATTCAAGTTCTGTGAATAATTTAATGGATATAGAACTATGTTGTTAATACAAATATTGCAAAAAATTAACCTATTGAATGATATGCCTAGAAATTGAGTTGTCACGTATAGAGTCATATTTGAATTGTATTATCATAATTTACACAATTCCATTGTTAAATGTAATTGAAATTAGTTATGGAATGTACATAAGGATCAATTGAGGGTATATAATGAAGATATTCCATATCTAGGGTTTGTGTTGAGCATTTGACTCAAATGTGCCAATAAATTGGTGCATACTTATAATAGAGTGGATATATTGTATGGAATGAAAAATAGTCCATTGGTGTGAATAGACATAATGAACCCATGTGCACTGTGATGGTACTCTTTAATAATAAGGTTCTTATGATTTATTAAATTTATATGATTTCTTGAAAATGCCAGAAGTACAACATTAACACAACTATGAGGGATAAAGCTCAAAATTGTATATAACCTTATAGATGTGGAGAAATGCTCAACTATAGGTAATATTAAATCAATTGAAGATAATAAGTCTCATGCAAATGATCTAAACCTATTGAATCTCTTGTAGTATATATTTGGAATAATGAGTAAACCCTTCATGAATGCAAGTCTTGTATACAAGTTACATAATAATGAATTGAGAAGATCAAAAGATCCAGATGTAATTAGGAGTAACTATAATGTGTGGTACTTTATAGATTCAGAGTTTCATAAGGAATAGAAGGATTGATTTTATTCACAAAAATGCCATTATAAGTCAAATGACATTGTGAACTGAATTGTGATGACAAGTAATTCATGACATATTAATCAAGTATAATAAAGTCTTTTTATCTATTGTCTTGAGGTTGTATTGAGCTCCCACTTCTCTCTAGGGTTTAGCTCCCACTTCTCTCTAGTTTTTACCAGTGGCCACCACTGGGAGGAGGGAGCGCCACTCCGGTGTCTTCCTCCCCTTGGCCCAATTAGCTTGCAGAAGGGGGAGATGCGGTTCGGGGGTTGCTGACAACAAGGATTGAGAAAGTGATGTGATGCGCAATGCTGAAGCTAGGACACGGGTCGAGTTCAGATGCATCAACTATGTCGATTCCTTCTCCTTTAAGAGAGACAGATGGAGAGGAGCCATTTCCTGTTGGTTCTGGCTTCATGTGCGGTAGCTCCATCGTCATAGGCGTAGTAAGGGAGTCCCTCAACTTCCCTCTTTGACCCATGTTCCCCCTTAACCCGAGCTATATCTTGGCTTCGTCTAGTGCTACGATGGCCCCACGACATCGACCAGTCTTTCTTCAAAGATATTTGCAGTGGCCGAGCCTCGTTGGCCAGTTTGGGCGTCTCCTATCTAGCCGGCGGTGCTCCCTACTTGGTGGCACCCTCAGCTCTGATTCTGACATAGTACCCTCTGCCATCTTATTGATGGCTGACTGAAGGGTAGTTGAGGTGTTGTAGTGCTAGTAATGGGTGTCTTCCCCACCCTCTACTACTATGTGATGGAACACATTCATGGCGTTCGTTGAAATGCCTCTATGCAAACAGGGGCTTTGGATCCCGCCTGGGATCATCGTCTAGTGCTTGTTCTCTAGCCACTTGAAAATTGCGAGTTCCCTTTGGCTTCTCTACTGTCATGTGAAGGAGTCACTTGGTGTTCGACGGATTGCTTTTGTGCAATCAGAAGTGCTCAAATCATGTAATGGGCAGTCATGTTTATGGAGAGCAGATCGTCAAGCCTCCTCCTCCTTGGCCCCTCTGCCACTGTTGTGAAGGAGTATACTATTAGCTACCGAAGATCAAGGTCCCTTGCAGGTTAGCAACATGGTTGTGTGGTGGGATTATAGTTAGAAGGATCTCACTAATCTTGGCATAGTATCACACTTTATGGGTACTTTTAATAGATAGTTGGTACTGTGCTAAGTATGAAGGAGTGAATTGGAGCTGTGTATTCCCTCGCACTCTCTGTTGTTACTGGTTCTTACTTCTCATGCAAATTACTCAACTTCTTATGGATCTGATGCTAGGGGTTCCTGTCTAGGTGATTTCACCCATTTAGAAACCTAAAGTTCTGGTAGCTGAGAATGTCAGAAGCTTCAAGGCTAGTTGCAGACAGGAATACTAGTTTTTGTTCTATGTCTAGATACTGTTACTATTTGTGGGTACGCTGATTGCATGTAATATTGTCTTGTAATAGTCTTCTTCTGGTAGGAATGCTTGGACCAAGCTTGTTTAGTTAGATAGGTCTTCTTAGTTTTGTCTCTTCATCTAGATATCATGTGTTTCCCCCTGTGTGGGGATTTTGATCCTTGATTGAGTTGTCTAGCTCTTGTCGATGTAATGGAGTACTTAGTGCCCAAAGTTTTTGGTATTAAATAGTAACACACTTTTTTGGCCGACTAAAAAGTCTTTTTATCTATTTACGCTAACTACATATGAGTTGAAAAAAATTGAATGAAATAAATAAACATTAGACTATAAAGGATTTCAATAGAGAGAGAATTTATCAGTAAATTTAGCATGACGTGTTCTAACCTCATAGTAGTGCACATTAAATGGAAGAAATCGAGACTACAAATGATGGGAAAGTGATGAAAATTAGTAGCTAGATCTAAGAACTTAACTCTAACCCTAAAATGATAAGCTATGTGATGATAATGAATAATGATCTCAAATACTAGATTAAGAAATCTACAAAGTATTGTTTAATTCAATTATAAGATGAAGCTTAAGAATGTGGATTAATTCATAAGAATATGTTGTCAAATTATAATTGTTTGCTAGAATACTTGTACTCTAAGAATGGTTTGTTTTGATGGATTTCAAATAAGAATCACATTTGTGTTGAATAGTAACCCTAACTGAAGAATCCTAATAATATAAGAGGAGAAGTGTGTTATGCACAATTATGCTTTGAGTTAATATCATCTTTTTAAATTGGATGGTATAAGTATATATTGTATGATAAACCGATTCTAACCATGATGAATGACATAAAATGTATATGTGCTTATATTGTTGCTAGTTCTGACATCTCTATGTATATTTCTGAGAAATGTGGCATGGAATGAACTGATAATAAATATATTGAGGTTGAATCAACATGAATTAATTACATTTGAGAAATCATGTTTAGGGTAAATGTTCGATAATTATATAATTTCTTGGGAAGATATCCCACTGATGATGACTATATGAGATGATATGGAAATGGAAAGAAACATATATGTTTGAAAATCCAGATTTCTTGTGCTTCTTATTTCAGTCATTGTATTTCTTGTTAACTTAATGAGCTTTATGTCATTCTAGTTGCATGAGAATACACACATATGATAAAAAATTATTTTAATTCTCTTTTATATGGGTAAAAAGGCTAATATCAAGTGAAATGATGACATATCTAGTAAAGTACTTTGACCAATGTTAGTTTCTCCCATGGTCCATACTGAGGAAATAAAAAAATCTCCTTATAGTAATCAAATAATTATGAATAGGATTACTAGAATGTGGATTGAGACCTTCTATGTTAGACCACTAAGATTAATGAGTTAGTTTGGTGTAATTCTGGCCCTAAATCCTCTTTTTATAAAGTCTATGTCAAAGAGAAATAGTCTCTTACAAAGTGGAAATTGTAAAGCATGTGAAATATGATGATATGTGATATTCACTTATGTTGGTTCCTATCTAGCGTAATTGAGATTAGGACATGAGCCTATTTAGGAAAACCTATGGTTTACTAAGGTCTATTTTTGACATGTTAGGGTAACTGAATAAACCCTAAGATAGTGAGTACAAGTTTTTGACACAAGAATCAAGTGTGTGTAATTCTTCTTGGTGAGGTGCGAGCCAAGTAGTTTTAGGGAAAATAAATAAAAGATGACAAGCCATGTAGAATATGAGTTGAAGTTTGCTAAGTTCCTTTTTATCTAGTTGATAAACCATGGTTGAATATGATCCTTGTTGTGAAACTTAATCATTCTTATATAGTTAATCAATTTTTGTATTATTATATGTCTGGTGTGGAAAATGATCTTTGATGTTGAGAACTAGTTGATGCTAGGATTTAATATCCACTTTGATTCTTCTCTCAATTAACTTATTTTCATAAACATGTATAATGTGTACTATAGCTTCAAGACTATAGGATATGTTTCTGGTCCAGCTAGTGGGGTTTCACAAATATAATGTTATTATTATATTATGACTCTAATTATTTAGATCTTGTATGGTTACTCTTACAATCAAATTGGCATTTTGAAGTACATATCATCTACAAATTCCTTCTAATACATGCTCTAAAAGATGTTTTCAATTTGGAATTGGCATAAATGGATATCTTATCTGATTGATTAGATTCTCATCATAAAAATAATGACCCAAGTGCTAGAATTATTTGTTAGATTTAGTAATATCTATAAGTTTCTTTTAAGTTCATTATACTATATGAAATGTTGATGTATCTACTCAACTTGAGTGGGAAGTATCCTCTCATTGGGGCTCAATGTGAGTCCTTTGAGTTTGTTTCAAATGCTTTTAGGTATAATGTTACACCCGGATCTCACGATTACCACTAATCATTAGATTAGGGCATAATTTTGATGAAATAACTGCCATATATATTTTTTTTCTCTAAATATATATTGATAACACTTATTGAACAACAAATCTTGATTAAACATAACAACAAGATACAACAGAACTTGTCACATTACATAGAAGTAAGAGTTCCACACTTAATATACATCATGTACATTACATTTCAAACTTCTCTCTTTTCTCACTCTTTCTATCCCAGGACCCAGAGGAAGGATAAAACACCCTCTAACTATTCTAGCTACTCTTCTTTCAAGACGTGTGAGCTAATCTTGATTAAAGTTGGCTTCTGAGTCCTCAAGAAGAGCTAATCCTTTACCTAAACAATTGTTCATTAGGTTGGTGAGTTATTGGCTCAGTGAGTAGAGAATCAATAGGTAACCAAGATATTTATAATGTTTACAAGTAATGGAACTTAAATGCAATCATGTAAGCATGGGAGTTTAAAACTATAATTCACTCAGCATGGCAGTAGTATAGATATTGAATGTAATAAAAGGATAACCTAACTATTTACATTATTTCAAATCCATTTATTATGCCTTTGGACCCACATGAGGTATACCACAACATGTAGAAGTATCGCAGCAAGCTACAATCTCACTGTACAAGACTTACAAGCATGCCCGGGTTCCTAAGTCTTTAATCTCAAATGCCATATCTACAGCTGGCATCAACACGTCTGCCTCTTGGCGGCTAATGGGAGCGGCCAGATATCTTAGACTCCACCTCTCAACCTAGGTACTCAGGCGGTGAGTCAAATCCCTCAGGCTTAAAGTATATCAGTGTACCTACCGACCACTAATTACTACAACATTGAGCACAAGTACCACTGGCATCCCCGATTTGTGTTGGATACCACACAACTGTAAGGAGTTTTCCCTACTGGTCAAACCCCCACACCCTACTGGTACGCTTTGGCTTACCCCGATCTGGACTACCTCTAGTCGGGAAACCATTTCCTCCCCACAGCATAGGCCTCATCCTATGAGGATTCTACAGTGTCCATGGCTTCTAATGTCTGTGATGTTTAGTTAATATAACATGTATCATAATCATAGATAATGATTACCCTATTTCTAACAATGAAATGTCTTGCATTTAAATAATAAATCACTATATAATTTCTATATATTTCACAACCATACTCCAACTCTTAAAACATGAACTAGGGCAACTTGTCTTTCTGGTGCCTCAATTTACACATTCATCACCTTTTGAATCATGACAATTCACAAAACAATTTTTCCAACATGGTAATCCATCATTAATAACATGGTTAATAAAGCATTTCAACTACTAATAATCACCACATACGTTTATTTAAAGCATCACAAATATCATAGAGTAAGAATCAAACACTGGAAATTGTTACTTGAATTAGTATGCTTTAAATCAGGGTTAATAGATGATTATCTACTCATAGACTTTGTACAAGATCACTGATCTTGGTCTTTTCACCAACTAATCTCATATCATAGCTCACACAAGTCAGGATCAAGCTTTAATCATCAATATCTCGTTCAAAACAACCCTTTAATGTGTTTTTAATCCTAAAGAGGTTCTGTAGTAGGTAGAAGACAAGATTGGGGGTCAAGAAAAACCTCAAAATTGTTGGATTAGGGATCTTGAGCAAGGGAGAATGAAGAAAAGAAAGAATCAACCGTTAAACCTACTTACCAAGTCAAATCTATAACAACCCCTTTTGATTTCTGTTGTTCTTCACTCTCTTTTCCAAAAGTCACCCTAGACATTGCCTTCTAGGTCACCTTCTCATCATGCAAGATGTTTGGGATGATAGAGGACTAAATCACAGTTCCAATGTACTTTGTTTCGTTGAAAATAGATAAGCATAGCTCGAGATAAGATCATTCTACGATTTGTTGTCCTGGGCGGCGTCGATCACGGTCGCGGTGTCGACGCAACGTCGCGGTCGTGGTGTCAATGCAGCATCATGGGTCACGGTCTTGACACAACATCGTGGTGTTGATGCAGCATCACCAGTCATGGTCTACATCACGGTCGCAGTGTCGACACAGCGTCGGTCACAATGTCGACCGTGGTCACGGTGCTCAATATATGTTTACTAAAAAGGGCATAACTCTCTCATTTTAACTCAAATTCTATTCATTCTTTTTTTTTGGATTCATAATTGAATTATATACAATCCTACAATATTTTTTTACAACATTCTCAAATGAAAAATATTTATTAATTATTTACTCCAATGTCATTAACTCTCTTCTTGTACACATGTATGGGTTAATGCTATATTAACCCCAACTCAGATCTTTATAGTATACTTAAGTCATGATTATGAGTTTCCCAAACAATTATTTAAGGTCACTAAGGTTAATATAAATCACAACATAGAATATTACTAACAAAAACATGACAAGCATTAAGATTAGCTTAAATCTCTAGGATTACCAGTAAAGCTAGGAACGGGTTGTAACAATTATCCCCCTCTAATGAAAATTTTGTGTTGAAATTTCTAAAAGAGGAAAGGATAATCGTTTAACATCTCCATATCCACTTCCCAGGTAGCTTCTTCTACACCATGATTCCTCCAAAGAACCTTTACTAGAGGTATCTCTCTCTTTTTAATCTTTCGAATTCTACCGTCTAGAATTTGAATTGGTCCTTCAATATAAGAGATATCCTCCATCAACTATATAGGATTTGGGTCTACAATCTTCTTTGTACCAGGATAACACTTCTTCAGCATGGATACATGAAACACATTATGTAAATTGGCTAACTCCAATGGCAAATCCAATTTATGTGCAATTGATCCAATTCTTTGAATGATTGGATAGGGACCCATGTATTTAGGAGTTAGTTTGCCTAGCTTTCCAAACCTTAGAACACCTTTCCATGGTGAAAATTTTAAATAAAACTCATACCCAACCTCAAATTGAAGTGGTATATGCCTTTTGTCTGCATAGCTTTTCTATCTGTCCTGAGCTGCCTTCAACTATTGTTTGATTACATATATCTTTTCCGTGGTTTCTTCCACCAACTCTGGACCTAAAATTTTCCTTTCTCCAACTTCATACCAACAAATTAGAGATCTACATTTTCTCCCATACAAAGCTTCATAAGGGTCCATGCCTAAGCTAAAATGGTGATTGTTATTATAGGCGAACTCCATTAGACTGAGATGATCATCCCAACTACCTCTGAACTGCAAAACACATGCTCTCAGCATATCCTCCAGGGTCTGAATTGTCCTCTCTGACTGTCCATCTGTCTGAGGATGAAAGGATGGACTAAATTTCAACTTTGTTCCCAAGGAATGTTGCAACTGATTCCAAAGCCTAGATGTAAATTTAGGATCTTTATCAGATATTATAGAAATAGGTATTCCATGCAATCTGACTACCCCATCTATATAGACCTTGGCTAACTTTGGTGTATCCCATGTTGTCCTAATTGATACAAAGTGAGTAGACTTTGTTAGCCTATATACTATTACCCAAACTGAGTCAAAACCACGTGGTGTCCTAGGTAATCCAACCAAAAAATCCATGGTGATATGCTCCCACTTCCATTCAGTGATAGGAAGTGATTGCAGAGTACATGTTGGCTTCTGATATTTAGCCTTGACTTGTTGATATACATAACACTTAGCCACATACTCAGCCACATCCTTCTTCATACCTGACCACCAATACAACTCCTTCAGTTTTCTATACATGTTTGTGTTACCTAGATGCATTGCATACATAGAAGAATTAGGTTCCTCAAGAATATACTTCTTTAACTCAGTGTCATCTGGCACACACAACCTATCATGTAGATACAACAACCCATCAATTGAAAATTTCAACTCTGATCTCTTTCTTTTGGTCATATCATGAATGATCCGTTGCAATTCTCTATTACTATTCTGAAGCTCTTGAATCTGATCATAAAATGTAGGCCTAACATGCATTTGTGCATTCAATCCACCTTGATCAGACACATTCAAATCCAAATTCATCTCTCTCATCTTAACTAACATATCTCTTTTTACACATGCCATTGAAAACATTTCCACAGACGATGTTGAGTTTCTACTCAAAGCATCTTCTACTACATTGGCCTTTACAAGATGATAATCAATGGTGACATCATAATCCTTTATAAGCTCCAACCATCTGTGTTGTCTCAGATTGAGATCCCTCTATCTAAAAATATACTTTAGCCTCTTATGATCAGTAAAGATCTGACACGATTCACCATAGAGATAATGATGCCATGTCTTCAGGGCATGCACTACTGTAGCTAACTCAAGATCATGTGTGGGATAGTTCTCTTCATTCTTCTTAAGTTATCTAGAAGCAAAGGCCACCACTTTTCCTTCTTGCATAAGAACACATCCCAAACCTCTCCTGGACGCATCACAGAAAAACACATAACCCTTATCTGCCTCTGGTAATATCAAGATTGGTGATGTAGTTAACTTCTTATTTAAAATTTGGAAACTTTTCTCACATGACTTAGACCAAATAAAAGGTACATCCTTTCTTGTTAAGAGTGTAAGAGACACTGCTATTGTACTAAGTTCCTTATAAAACTCCTGTAATATCCTGTCAACCCTAGGAAACTTCTGATCTCAGTAGGGGTCGTAGGCTGCTCCCACTGAAGAACACATTTTACCTTCTTAGGGTCAACACTAACCCCTTCTCCTAATATGACATGTCCAAGAAAAGATACTTCAACCAACCAAAATACACATTTTCTGAACTTAGCATAAAGTTGATGTTGCCTTAACAACTGCATGGCTATCCTCAGATGTTTCTCAAATAGGTCTTCAAACCTAGGAAAAGGGTATTTATTCTTAATTGTCATCTTATTCAATTGTCTGTAGTCTATATAAAACCACATGGTTCCATCCTTCTTTTTCATGAACAATACTGGAGCTCCTTAAGGTGATGTACTGGTTTGAATAAATCCTTTATTAAACAACTCCTATAATTGGGTTTTCAATTCCTTTAACTCCCCAGGTGCCATTCTATAGGTAGGTAATGCTACTGTATGGCTACCAGGTTTAGTCTGTATCTCAAAGTCAATATCTCTTTCAAGTGGTAAACCTGGTAACTCATCAGGGAAGACATTTGAAAACTCACATACTACTAGAATATCAACTAGACTGAATACTCTTTTCTCTTCCCTAGCATCCACCACATGTACCAATAAGGCCTCACACCCCTTTTTCATCATCTTATCAGCTACACCAGCTGATACTATACATGTGGGCAAGACTTTTCTATCTCCAGTAAAGACACATGAAAAACTACCTTGCTGAAAGATAGCTTCCTTCTTCCAACAATCTAACTAGACATGATATGTCTCAAGGCAGTCCATACCCAAAATGATTTAAAAAGAATTAATATCTAAGGGTATGAGATTAACTGCTATTGTATACCTACTAGGGTTTCTCCGGCTTGCTCCTTGCTCCTGCTCCTGGCCCCTACCCCTCTTCCAGCTTCTTCATCCTCTTCTCATTTTTAATTGAGTTGTACATGCATCAAAATCGTTCCTACTTTATATAAGCTCTGTATGTATGTACTGCTGCACCCATTTACATTTTTATGTATGAACTGCTACACCTACATTACATATTTATCATTTGTACATACATTGCTACTCTGCTATGAACTCAACCACTAATATTTACTGATACATTATACTTGTACCTATACATACATTCATACCTTAGTTTTTCTTGTATTGTTATGCGTTCAACTAATGTATTATCTATGTAGATGTACTTTGTAGTTTGCAATACATATAACGGTATAATGTACATATCATGTACTTCCTACTACTGTATAATGCATATTCTATACTATGTAGCATGTACCTCTAAAGCATAACGTATTACATATATCATGTACTTCCTGCTACTATATATTCATATACTATGTAGTATGTACCACTAGTGTATATATATCATCTATGGGATACTTCTGTATATATTTAATTTAATATATTACTAGTTACTAGATTGAGTATGTTATAATTGAGTTTATCATCTATGTAGTATGTACCACTAGTGTATATATCATCTATGTAGTATGTACCACTAATGTATATATATCATCTATGGGCTACTTCTGTATATTACTTTATTTATCAATTGATCTATATTTATTTATCTACTATTTGTATTTATTTATGTACTATTTCAAGAATTAATTGATCATCTACTGCTGCCCGCCGTCTCCCTGCCCGTCGCCTGCTCACCTGCCTGCTTGCCTACCTACTCTCCTACCCTCTGTATCACCCTCTCTCCCTGCTGACGCCTGACTGGGCTCAAACAGAGGTAAACATCCCCCAAAACCCTATTTTATTACACTGCTTGATCTTTAATCACATAGACTTAATCAACATTGCTACTTGTATGATCCTAGTGATTAAAAACACTCTTTCCTGGTCCCCTCAGTAACTAATTTTTCCTTGAGATGAGTGTTAATTGATCTAGCTTGCTTACTTTCCTTGTAATGCCTTCTTTTATGTGCTATGACCCACTAGTCACCTTTAGAGTATTAAAATGATGCAACTTGTACACTAGTTAAATTTGAATCTATAAATCCTATGAAATGATATCACCCCACAAAATCAGTAGTCACTATTATGTCTTGTACACTCTAGAATCAAGATCTAATACTCTTATACTATTTTAACACCATGAGACCTTTTTTGCTCATTCTAGTGGATTATTATGACCTATGATGACCTAACATGAAACCATGCTCTTAATGATATGATTTTGTTGGCCTAGAAACCCGTTCAAGATTTACTCATTAGGAGTAAATCTTGGATAGTCCCCGGTTTGGGACTGTTCTTGAACACCTAATCTCACTTTGGATGTAAGTGTATAATGTGTATTGGGTTTTCAAGGAAATTTTGGTAGAATTTCCCCGTTTGTTTTCTAAGTACATATGTACTTGGAGAACAGCGGGGAAATGCTGCCAAAATTTTCTTGAAAACCCAATACACATTATACACTTACTAGTGAGATTAGGTGTTCAAGAATGGGATAGGTGGTACACATTTATTATATATAAGAATGACAACACATGTATTTGTTAACCCTAGACCCTAATCTTGTTGTAATATATAGCTTTTTTTCTCTTTGATCATAGAATGGATAGATCATGGATGTCCATTCACAATCACTGCACCCTAGAGTTTATATCTAGTCTTGACCAGTTTATTAGATTTACTGAGGAACATAGGAATCAACCTGGAGATAGGTTCTACTGTCCATGTAGGCATTGCGGTAACAACTTGAAAGTCAGTATTGGTGATGAAATTAGAAGTCATGTCATATACAACGGGATTGTACAAGGCTATACAGAATGGCACTGGCATGGAGAGATTTCAAACCCGAAACCAGTGGATGTCGATAGCAGTGCTTGTGTGCAAGAAAAAATTGCCTCTGATGACGTAGATGTGAATGAACCAGTTCCAGTAGACACCGTTGATGCGATGTTGGATAGTTGTGGGGTAGAGCACACCAAAACGGATCCACCTCCCATCTTTAGAAACATTGTGCATGATGCTGAGATACCATTATACACGGGTTGTAAGTTTACGAAGCTTAGCGCTGTGTTGAGATTGTATAAACTGAAAGCTAACAATCGATGGAGCGACAAAAGCTTCACGTCATTGTTGTCTTTGTTGATAGAAATTCTTCCTGAAGGAAATGAGCTGTCGATCTCAACATACCGGTTAAAGAAATTGTTGTTCCCAATGGGAATGGAGGCCAAGAAGATACACGCATGCAAGAATGATTGTGTATTATTTCAAAAGGACTATGTGGATTTGAAAGAATGTCTGAAATGTGGTGCGTCAAGGTATAAATTGACGACTTCGGGGGAGTCCAAAACTGGTTCTCCCACCAAGGTGATGTGGTATCTACCTATAATACCACAGTTTCAATGCTTGTTTGCCAATCCTATAGATGCGAAGAATTTGAGGTGGCATGCAGATGTTAAGAAAAATAATGATGGGATCCTACGACATGCGTCTGATTCCCCACAGTGGAAGAAGATTGATTTATTGTACCCTGAATTCGGTGAAGAGGATAGGAATCTAAGACTTGGGCTTTGTACATATGGGATGAATCCGTATGGGACATTGAGCAGCCAACATAGCACTTGGCCAGTTATGCTTGTTATATACAATCTTCCTCCCTGGTTGTGTATGAAAAATAAGTATGCTATGCTGTCGTCTTTGATATCGGGCCCTAAACTACCTGGAAATGATATCGATATTTATCTTGAACCTATGATTGATGACTTGAAGAAGCTCTGGGGTGAATGTGCGATGACCTATGATGCTTCACGAAGAGAGACATTTTGTTTGCACGCTATGTTGTTTTGCACTGTAAATGACTTTCCAGCATATGAGAATTTGTCTGGATATAGTGTCAAAGGATCTAAAGTGTGTCCTATATGTGAAGAGAACATTGTTTCAATACGACTAAAACACGGCGGCAAGACTGTATATCTTGCTCATCGAAGGTTTCTTCCAAAATTTCATTTGTATCATAGGTTGCACAAAGCATTCAATGGACGAAATGAGGAACGTAGTGCACCTAAACCTATATCAGGGGAGGATGTTTATGAAAGAGTGAAAGACATCACCAATGAATTTGGTAAGAGATCACAATGTACGATGGCCACAAGGAGTGACAAGTCTTTATTCAAGAAGAAGTCGATATTTTGGGATCTTCCTTATTGGAGTTCTTTGACAGTCAGGCATTGTATCGATGTCATGCACGTTGAGAAAAATGTATGTGATATCGTCATCGGTACTCTATTGAATATACCAGGTAAGACTAAAGATGGGATAAAATCCAAAATGGACCTATGTGAAATGGGCATAAGGACAGAATTAATAGAAGTAGTTAGTAGTGATCGGAGAACATACTTACCTCCCGCTTGTTACACGTTGTCTAGAAAGGAGAAGAAAGCATTTTGTGAATACTTGGTAAATGTTAAGGTGTGATAGGGTTACTCATCCAACATCCATACATTGGTATCAATGAAAGATCTGAAGTTGATAGGTCTTAAATCTCATGATTGTCACACTCTAATGCAACAAATATTGCATGTGGCAATTAGACCTATATTTCCGAAGCATGTAAGGTTTTCAATCACCAGACTTTGTTTCTTTTTCAACAGTATGTGCAGCAAAGTTATTGACCCTGATACTCTTGATAATTTGCAAAGAGAAGTGGTTGTTACCCTATGTCAGCTTGAGATGTATTTTCCTCCGTCGTTCTTTGATATCATGGTACATATTGTTGTCCACTTGACTAGGGAAGTGAAAATGTTGGGACCAGTTTTCTTGCATTGGATGTATCCCTTTGAACGATACATGAGCATTTTCAAAGGTGGTGTTCGAAACCGTTATCGGTCTGAAGGGAGTATTATTGAGGGTTATGTGGCGATAGAGGTTATGGATTTTTGCAATGACTTTCTGAGTGGTAATGACGCTCCCGTGAATGACAAGAATATTGAGGAGCATTTTGGCAAAGGAGTTTTGGGATCATGGATGAAAGTAATCAGCCATGAGTAGTTGGAGCAAGGTCACTTGTATATTTTACACAACATCGACGAAGTGAGTGTTTATATCGAGGAACATACCAATTTCAGCAAGAGACAATATCATCGATCCAATTCAATGTGGCTTGCTAGAGAGCATAACAAGACATTTATTAAGTGGTTTGAAGATCAAGTCTTACATCAACTATCTCAAACACTAGATAATCTTACCGAAACCATCAAATGCCTCACCTTTAAACCAAAATTGAATGTTATGTCTTATGAAGGGTTTGACATAAATGGTTTCTCATATTACACAATGCATCAAGATGATAAGAGTGTCGTCCAAAACAACGGGGTCACCTTTCAAGCATCTTCATTGTTTTTTCCATGTGCAAAGGATAAAAGTCCACGTAAAGTAAAATGTCATATTACGGTGTCATTGAAGACATATTGGAGTTTGACTATGTAGATTTCAGAATTCCTCTCTTTAAATGTAATTGGGTTGACAACAACAAAGGAGTTATAGTGGATGAATTGGGTTTCACATTAGTGAACTTTGAAAAGATTTGCGAGAAGGCTGAACCATTCATATTGGCATCACAGGAAAAACAAGTATTTTATATCGATGATCCTGCAAATGATAAATGATCAGTTGTTCTTCATGGTAAAACACAATTCATTGAAGATCATATAGATGAAGAAGAGTACTATGATAAGTATGATGACTCTAGTCCATTCTCAGTTGGGTTGCCAACACCACCAAACATTGAAGTTGGGGATCACAATGACTTGTATGTTCGCGGGGATCATAATGAAGGATTGTTAATTGATCAAAGATCACAATATTAGAGGCATGGATGTTTATATTTTTATTATGTTTTATTTTTCTGAATGTGAACTTTACAATGTGAATGTGGACTTTATAATGTGAATTACTTTACAATGTGAATGTGAACTTTACAAGGTGAATGTGAACTTTACAATGTGAATTACTTTACAATGTGAATGTGTACTTTACAATGTGAACTTTACAATTAGTGTTACTTTACAATGTGAAATTTATAATTTGAATGTGAACTTTCAGATGGCTGAGCATTCCCATGATGACCGTGCTGATGATCACCGTGAGGGTGAGGACGTGCTTGCACTGCCAGACAATGTAAGTTTTAAGAATATATCCCTGTGGTTTCTATCTATATGTTCATTTATAATTATATTATGTAAGTGTGGTTTTTATCAAATTTTAGGTTGGTGATGTACCCCCTGAAGAAATTACAGCACTTGATGAGCAGCAAAAGAAAATTGAGAAAGTGAGGGGCATCATAATGATAAACAAGTTAATACATCAAAGGGGCAATGGACCCAAATTGGATGTGCATTTTGATCAGGCAGGAAATCCATATGGAGTGAACCACAACTAATTTGTTTCATATCTTGGGGTTCTTACTCGCAGCCATTGCAGTCCTATCCTAGAATCATGGCATAAAGTTCCTAAGGGGAAGAAAGACCACATATGGAAGGAACTATGTGTGAGTTATTATTATTTGTAATTCTATTTGTGTAGATTACTAATTTTTAGGATACTAGTTAATAGAAATTCTATTTAATTTGCAGAGTATATTTGATCTGGATGAAAAGCTGCATCGTAAATGTGTGATGCAACATTGTCGAAGGGTCCTAAGGAACTATAGGACCAATCTCACCCGAGATTACATATGCGATGCTGTGAATAGGTTCTTGATTGATTCCAATTCTAGACATTGATCAGTATTTCACTAACTCTACACTAATAATTTTTGTTTGTATTCTCTTTGAAAAATAAATATAGGAAGAAGGAAGCCACACATCAATGGAACTACTTGGACCCCAATGAATGGGAGGAGTTTGTTACCCAAAGAAAAATAGATGAATTCAAGGTATTAAGCGCCACTCCCAATTTTATTAATATACATTTTTATGTATTCACCTATTCAAGATTAACCTTTAGTGTTACTAACCAAATCAATGTGCTAACTAACTAGGCTATCAGCGATGCTCAATGAGCAAGGCATGCACTGAATGTGCACGACCACACAATGGGTCCAAGAGGATATGCAGGCATTCGCCAAAGACTACAGGTTGAGTCTACTCACCCTACTACTACTCAGGAGACTGCAGAGTCCTCTACTGCTGCTTCCACACCTCTGCCTTATCATGTTATGTGGATAGACGGGAGGCAAAACAAGAAGGGAGAGATACCGAAGCCCGCAACTGCTGAGGCGGCTGCAAAAAATGGTAAAAATCAACTCTTAGAGCAATCTATCGATATTGATTATTGTTATGTTTACTTACGAATTTTTGTTGATGGTGATTAGCGGGAGCTACACGAGCAGAGGAAGGAAGGCAAGTTCATCCCTCAGGGCACAAGGGATGATCTAAAAGTTGCTCTGGGTAACCCAGAACATCCTGGATGTGTAAGGGGTGCAGGCATTGGTGCGGGCATCAAAGCGTTCTCTAGGCCATCCCAGCACAAACATGTCCCAAAAGCGGGACTTTCACAAGCTGAGGTAACTTATTCTTATTTTAGAACGTTATTGCGAAAGGGAATTCAATAATTAGAAACTAGCATTTCTTTTATCCATGTATAGGTATATTCCTTAATTGATAGAAGAGTCGAGGAAGTACTTGATAAAAGACTCCATGAAGCAATTAACAAGTGGTAGGCGTCTCAGACTGCCACTCAGACAGTACCTGTGGCGAACCTCTCTTCTCCTACTGCTCGTACTACAGAGGTTGGGAGTAATCCTATAGACCCACAACCTAGCACGTCCTCTGTAAGTATTTTTATGGCATATATAACAGCTAATCTGTTCAAGATGATATGTTTGTATATATATGCATATAACATTCTTTACGTAAATTTGTAGGGGTTGAAGCCATGCCGACTACAAAGTGAAGGATATATTGTTGCAGATGCATCGGCTTACCCACCCCTTAAAGGGTGCATGTTTCATGGGAGTCCAGTACCAGATGGCATGGTACGTGTGAGCCTGATACATATACTCCCTGGCTGGACGAATCTTGCACTGTCTCATGCACATCTAGATGTTGAAACACTTGGTGAGGCAGTAGGCGGAGTGATACTGTGGCCCGAAGCGGATGTCCTCTATACTGATATTGTATGATAAATTTTCATTACTTTAATTTGTTAGTGTGTATATATATATGAGTCAATTGATATGAAATTATATATACAGGTCAAAAAGAGGAGACCTGCTACATCTCGGCCTCCACCTCCTCAACTACCAAGTTGGCTTCCAGGGGACCTACACGCCTCGATAGGTCCTAATTGTAGGAGTGTGGCAGCATGGATCGGCGAACATAATCCAAATTGCCCTATAAATGTTACTATTCCGGAGAATGCTGCAGGTAAATCATACGATAACAATCTATTTATACAAGTTTAGCATATGTATTAATGCATACGTAATAGAAGTTCTGGATATGTATTAATGCAGGTCAAACATTCGGAAATAACATATTTATATAAGATATTTTGGAGTTGTTTAGATATGAATGGATGAACACATCTATGATAGAGCTGTGGATATGGTGAGATTAATGCATACGGAAATCTGGTTTATACATCCATATACCTTGTTTTATATATGGCAATCTGGTTTCTTATATATTAATGCATATGTAATACATGTTTTGCAGCCACTTATACAAGACATGTACAGATTTTGGGTTTTCCCATGTGGGATTTTTGGTTCCATCTTTGATTAGTCTTGTAGATACAGACCCTTCTTCAATTACTTCATACTGTTGTGATGCTTTTGAATATTTTGGTAAAAATAATAAGACAGTGATAATAGCTCCATTCAATGTTGAGTAAGTTTACTTTGCTTGTAATTTGGACTTAAGCAAATTACATTTTTATTGCGGATATTGAGTTATTAATTTTCTACTTTCTTACCTGTAGTACTAAGCATTGGGAGTTATTAGTTATTGTCCCCAAGACATTCACTGTCTATTATCTAGATCATGTGGGGAGTGAGTTGGATGTATTATATGGACATGCAATTAAAAGACCATTATTCTCGTGAGAAATATTTTATGTTTTTATATTTGTTAACATATGTTACTGCATTACTATTTAATTATGCAATTTTATGTGTTACATTAACATATATAGGGCTTTACAAGAGTACAAAAAAGCTGGAGGAAAGGTCCCCTGGAAAAAAAATCTGTAACTCATTTGGGAGAATGTGAAAATAATTTCCTGACTCCAATGTATATATTATTTATGTGAACTGTGCTTATTTGTATTTTTGAATATTTTGTATATTTCAATTTATAGTGTGCTACAGAAGACAACGGCTGGGCATGTGCCTACTATGTGATGTGATTTATGGACCTAATCATCAAACATGTCGTATTGGAAATCGATAACATACAACATGTATTATACATAGTCTCGTTAGATAATTAATATATGAATCTTATTATATATTATTATAATTATGTATGTATGTCATTCTCTTTGTAGGTCTTTAAAACTGAGGACTTAAACACAGGTGCAAAGCGTTTCGATGTACATGCTCCCTATACGAGAGATGAATTAGATGTTGTAAGAGAAGATTGGGCAAAAGCCCTACAAAGAGTGGGAATTTTTCAATATGATTTTGCTGACAATGATGAATAAAGAATAACTTTGTTCTCATAATTAATTTTATGTGAATGTGAATGAATTTTTATGAATTGTCATATGTGTGTGAAAATCATCAATACATGAATGTTTCTACATGTGTCTGAATGTTAAAAGAGATGAAATAAATGGAACTGTAGGTTGCTACTGGTTTCTACATCTGTGTCATAAAAAAACAATATGAATTAAATGTTCTTATACATGAGTGTGAATCACATATATATAATATTGTCCATCATGTTAATTTTGCAGGTTCATGTCCTATTGTTGGCTGATATGAATGGATGTCGTAAAACCTGCAGTTCATAACTGGACTGCAGGTTTCTCATCCTGTGACCAGCCACAGTAGGTCTGCAGACTGACAGAAAAAAATAAATCAAAACATAGGTGTCAGTTATTTGAACAAAACTGACACCTATGTTATACGGCGGCGGTTTTCCACCTAAAACCGATGTCTATGTGACCGGGTACCATGGCCGTGCTGGGAAGCACGGCCACGGTGGCAGACAGGTGATATGGCGTCGGTTATTATCTCAAAACCGACGTCGGTTCAGATGATGTGGCATCAGTTTCTCTTAGAAAACTAACGCCTATAATCCCTTTACTGGCGTGTTTTTGGTGGCGGGAAGAGTTTTGGCGGCGGTTGTTTAGTAAACAACTGACGCCTATAGTCCCTTTGCTAGCGCATTTTTGGTGGCGGGAAGAGTTTGGATGTCTGTTTTTACTAAATAACCGACGCATATAGTCCCTTTGCTGGTGCGTTTTCGGTGGCGAAAAATGTTTTGGTGTCGGTTGGGATCCGACGATGAAGGTGTCCCCCTTTAGCGGCGCCCACTTGGGTGTCACTTTGAAACCGACACTAAAGCGCTTAAATAATCGACGCTAAAAGGCCTTTATGTAGTAGTGACGTCTTTTTACTTATTTTCCACATTTTATCATTGTTTTTTTTGACACTCTGGGGAGATCTTATTCATCCTGTTCCCGCAGCCCAGGTACTCGCGAGTTCCTACACATCTTGTGGCTCGATGTGGCTTCCTCTCTCACCATGTCAGTGAGGAAACTTGGGCATCGACACCACCTACTACTCATGACGTTCTATTTCAGGCACCACTTAGCTACGACATCCTCCACCTTATTACAGGCTCTTTTCCTAAACTTAAAGGTAACATCATTGAATTCCCTACACGTCTTGCTAATAAGATAGTAGCTCGCCTTATATTTAGCAGGGATGGCAATTTTGTTGTTCAACATTGACACTGCTCTTTCGCTGTCTAATTCCATTTGTACCTAAATGAACTTCAAACGGTAGTCCTGGAGACCCCATAGAATTTCTATCAGTTCTGCCGATATGATATCCAGCGTTACCCCTTTATCACATCCTCCTCCTAGCCATCTACCTTCATGATCCCTGATAACAAACCCGGTGGCCATAGCCTTCTTCTTCTTCTTTACTACAACATCAACATTGACCTTCACCTGTTCTTCATTAGGGGGTTGCCAACCACTTTCATGTGCTTTCTAGTTTTCCTCTTTTCCTTTCCTTCTATCGAAAGCCAACGTACACATCATGACCTCCCTTTTTATACTTTGAAACATGCTCACAATGTTTACTCGTAAATCATTGAAAGCTACATTGCATCTGAAACCCCACAACTTCCAAATAGCAATGGCGACCCAAGTGATCCAATCGGGTCTTTCCTTCCTCTTCCTCAGATTCGCCCTCAACCATTTTTCCATTGTGCGTTCTTGAATCAGACTTACCCCCGTAAAGTCTTAGATATGCCTCCAAACTTCCTAGACCTCTGCGCAGTAGGTGAAAGTGTGCAATACTGATTTTGTGACAGTGTGGCATCTTGGACAGGTCGTATCATTGGTGAATCCACACCTTGCCTGGGTTTCATTTGTCATGAGACTACCATGCATCATAAGCCACAGTGTCGTCTTGACCCTTTGTGGGATGCTTAGCTTCCATAGGGTCATCCATCGGCCTAGTGATGCCCTCGTGTGCTCTCTCTACAACTGACTATAGGCCCATTTAACCGTGAAATGTCCCTCACTGTCCTTCAAATATGTGATTTCATCTTCTCCTACTGTCAGATTAGGTGGCGGCATTTCCAGTATATGATGTGTTAATTCCTCTTCGAACCATTGGTTGATGAATCCTTCGTCCCAACCCCCGCACATGTTGATCATGGAACTTACTGTTAGGCCTGCCAGTTCTTCTGGTATTTGCACCTAGTCACTGAGTTTCGGTTGTGTCCCACCCACCCAGTTATCGTCCCATACTGATGTGAGTTCTCCAGATAGAATTGTCTTACCCATATCAGGTAACATCTTAGTCTTTAGTTTGATAATTACCCGCCAAAGCTTTGATGCACCGGATACTCCTTGGTTAGCTCTGTGGTGGTACTTATCCTTCATCACTGTCTTCCAAAGGGCGTCGCGTTGCGACATATAGTCCCAACACATCTTTTGAAGGAGCGCTTCATTCTGTAGTTTTGCCTACTTGATGTCCAGTCCACCAACTTCCTTACTAGCACAGACTTTGTCCCACACAACTAGGTGGGTGCCTCCTTGCCTAGATGCTCCTTTCCAGAGGAAGTTCCTGACCACCTGATCAATGTTGTCGTAGACCGCCATGGGAAGGGAGGTTGTTTGCATAGTATAGATGGGCATGGTGTTTAGAACTGATTTAACCAGAGTTTACCTACCAGCCAACGATTGGGAATTGTTAACCCACGATGATATCCTCGCTTCTATCTTGTTGATGATGTCGAGGTACATAGTTTTTGATGTGCATTCATGTATGATTGGTACCCCTATATGCTTCCCTAGATCCTCCATTTGCCTTATGCCTGTAATCCTCGTGGTCGACCTTCTTACTTGAGTGGTTGTATTTTTTGAATAGTAGATGACTGATTTCTCTTTTGCTAACATCTGACCAAATGCTCGCTCGAACCACTTTAGAACCTTCATCATTGTCTTTTCTTGTCTCGGAGTTGCCTCCCCAAATAGTATCAGATCGTCGGCAAAGTAGACATGCGATATGCCGATACCGTTTCTTGTAGCTTGAAGCGGAGTCCAATTTCCAATTGACTCTTCCTCAGCAATGGCTTGGCTAAGTCTATCGAGGAAAAGCACAAAGATGTAGGGGGACAGCGGGTCTCCCTGTCTCACCCCTCTGGTGGCCTTAAACGGTTCTAAACTAGATCCATTCCAAGCAATGGTAATGTCCCCTGTAGTGATGATGTTCATGATGATATTCCTCAGGTGTTGTGGTATAGTTGTTCTCTTCAGAGTATCAGAAATGAAATCCCAGTCCATCCTGTCGTACGCCTTTGAAAGGTCCACCTTCATTGCCATAGCACTGTGGTTGCCCAATCTAATCTTCATAGAATGAACTAACTCCTGTACCAATATGATATTATCGGTGATTCTTCTTTCCGACACAAAGCTGCTTTATGCTGGTGCGATCCACTCCGGTAAGAAAGGCTTGATTCTCTCGACAATAATTTTTGATAGAAGCTTCAGTCCTACATTTTTTAGAGCAATGGGTCCTCCTGGTGTCTTCGTTTTGGGGATCGGTATTAGGGTTGAATGCGCCATATCTTCCTCAATCGGGGCACCTGCAAAATACTTAACAATCAATAGGTAAACCGAACTACCTAAACGACTCCAGTTCCTTTGTAAAAAAAACCTGCATCCACTCCATCCGACCCCGATGCCTTGATGGGGTTCATCTTCATCAAAACTTCCCACATTTCCTCCTTACTAGGTACCCTCCCCATATGTGACCTATATGTCTCCTCCAGCATTGGAAATCTTCCTACATACTCCTCTACAGTGTTATTACCCCTTCTTCTTCTCCTCATGAACAGGTCAGTGAAGTACTCACGTACGACCTTCTTCATCTCATCCTCTTCCACCCAGATGCCTTGATTATTCTTTAGCTTAGTAATCAGGATCCGTTGCCTTTTAGCTTTAACCAACACCTGGTAATATTTGGTGTTAGAATCTCCTTCCTTCATCCAATCACATCTTTCCTTTTGTCTCCACTCCTCCACCTCTGAGTTAATTAGTTCATTATATTTGAGTTGCAACTCACCCAAAATTTCATCATATTCCTCATTCAATGTGTTGTTGTCGGCCGCTTGCAGATTCCCAATCTCAGTCAGTAGGCAATTCCTCCTAGCCATGGTCTTTCTTCTTTCGTCCTTGTCCCATTGCACTGATTACTTCATCAAAATCTTAATCGCTTCCTAGAAGGGCGGCGAATTGTTCCAATTCTACTGTAAAAATTTGGGGAAGGATTCTCTTTTATTCCACGTAATACTCGTCTTCGGTATGAAACAACCAATCTGTGATCTCTCCCTCATTGTAACTAGCACAGGTGCGTGGTCAGAATTAACACGAGGGATATTTATAACCGTTTTTGCAGGATATGCATCTAGCCATGAATGATTAGCTATAGCCCGATCAAGTCTTTCCATGAGCCATCCCCTTCTGAACATCATCCTGGGTCCAGACACACCCAAGTCTTCAAGTTGAGTGTTCCGGAGGCCCTCCGTGAAATCTCTGCTACTACTTAGAACAATAAATTTCCCCACCTACTTTCTCATCTGCGCTCAGCACTGTGTTGAAGTCCCCTAACACCAACCATGGTGAGTCCGATGAAGTTGCCATTGTGTAGAGATGATCCCAAAGAAGTCGTCTACTCACCTACTTTGTGCTTGTGTAGACAAAGGTCAATCTTAGTTTCTTGTTCACTTGACAATGTATGAATTGCCTGTAGCTCACTAGAATCTCTACCTCCCCCAGTCTTCTTCTCCACAACACCCAGATGCCTCCAAAGAACCCCGTGGCTTCAACCCGATAAGACTAATCAAATCCTAATGTCCTTACAATCTTGTCCGCTTTATCTCCACTGGTTCGCGTCTCCAGAAGAGCAAGAACATCAATTATATGCAGTTGTGATAAGTCTCTAATTGTGTTTTGGGTATCTCTTCCATAGATACCCTGTACATTCCAAGAAGATATTATCATTAGGTGATCATATCTGACAAGCTCAGGTCTTCACTGCCCGATATAATAACCTCCTGATCGCTTGTTCTTCGGGTTTTCTTTCTCGGGCCGTTCTTTGTTAGATCTTTGGTGTTCAGGATCTTACGGTTCCAGAGATATACCCCTACTAATGCGCCAAACCTCATTGATTTGCTCGGAGTTCCTGTTACTTCTGTCGTCTTCTGAAATCCTCCCATCTTGAAGCTCAGCCCTTCGAAACCTCCCCCTTCATCATCCGGGATGACTACAGTGTCTTCTCCTTCGATAGTCACTGCTTGGTGGTTCTGTGATTTCTCAGCCTGCTTCGCAGACCCCTCTTTGGTGTGTCACTCTTTCGTATTTGTGTGACATTGCTCCTCCACAGGGCGCTTCTTCTTGTTTGATGCCTTCCATTGATGCCACTCAAAGCTTGGTTTTGGACCTGATGATTCCGCCGGTACCGCTCCTGCAACGCTATCCACATGTTCGTCTAACTTACCGAACTTGTTATGTGTTGGTATTCCTCCTCTCTTGCTTTGTTTCTCATCCTTCCTCAGTCTCCTGACGAACGCCTTCGCGTGTAACTACTCAATGAACTTTCCCATGGGGCTCGGCCTTCTCTCCTCACCTTCCTTTTGTTTCCCCATCTTCGCTTGGGCCTCTATGGCCTTCTTCCTTTCCATACATTCCTCCTCGCCATGACCAATTTTGCCGCAGAACATACAGATACTTGTCAAATTTTCGTATTCCACTCTGTAAGTCTCTCCTTGAATAATGATCGCCGGTACTAATGGCTTGTTGGTATCCAGTTTCACTACTATGCAGGAGAATTTTCCTCTCTTCTTCTGATCGGTGTTAGTGTCCACCTTGATCGTAGTTCCAATCGCATCTCCTACTTCTTCTAGAAATTTTGTTTGGTATAGAAAAATTGGTAGGCTTGGTATACGTACCCAGACCACCATATATTTGGGGTTCGCATCTGACGGGGAGAAAGATTGGTCCCAAGGTTGGACACTGAGATAGGATCCCATCACCGGCCACAGTCCTCCCGTTAACGTTGTTAGATAATAATCCTCTCTTGTTAGCTACACAATGAAGTAATTGTCCTCCAAATCGATGAGTTTGAACACTCCTACAGGCCTCCACATAGCTCGGATTCTATCTTATAGTGTAATGAACCCTATATTTTGCATGATTACCTCCACGACAACCGTGAACATCCATGGTTTCACAAGTTCCTCGAATCTGTCTTTTACGATGTCGAACTTTGGTGTCCCTTCCACCATGCTCTTTGCAATGTCCTTCTTATCTAGTTTGATGTTTGGATCGTCAAAGCCCAAGAACGGCATCTGCCATACCTCTTCTCCAACGCCCATGATGTCTTTATAGGATACTAGCTTCCGTGTTTCCTGCCCCGACATGGGAGGTCCAGCCCTCGTTCTAGCTTGTAACTCAAGGAAGTCCTCCTGTCTCGGCGTCTGGGGACCCCCCTCTTTCCTTGCCCGTGGAGATGTTCATTCTCCTCCCTTCTCAGTTTCCTTTCTGTTAAAGTTAAGTGCTATTCTGAGTCGTTTTAAAATTTCATGTTGCAATTGTCTTTTGTTTGCCTTCTTTGCCGTGTATAACGGGTTGTTTGATAAGGCAACCGTGTTTGGTACTCCTCCTCTGCCCATCGGTCCATCATGTATCATGAATCTTTACTCAGGTAGTATCTCATTTGCCGCCACAGATGTCGGTGTCACGACACTAGGTGGTGCATCTGCGCCTTCTCCCCCATCCAGATCTTCCATGTCCACACATACCGTACCCTCTCCTGCAATTGGCATTTCCGGAGGTCTGGTCCCCCCAAAACTTCCTCGCCCTCCCCGGCCTCCGCGACCTCCATGAGCGCCCCCTCGTATCAACCCTAGCAGAGAACTGGAAACCCTTTCAAAAGGACAACTCAATTGTACCTCTTTTAACTTATTTTCCACATTTTACCATTGTTTGCAATTTCTTTCTTAATAAAGAAATATTTAATTGATCTTTTCTTTTCTTATTGCACTCTTTATGCAACTTTGGATTCCTTGAAACCCAAGGAACCCAAGAGGCATGAAATCCCTCTTCGGATTTGCCTTCTAGAGGTTTCCACATTTTTCTTTTCTCAAATATTCAATTATTCATTCACTAATTGAATTTTCTTGTTATTTGGGCCCAATAGCCAATAAAGCCCACAACACAAACATCAAGGCTATTGTACACGAAATCCATTTATTCGGACCACATTATATCATTATTTGTTCAAATATCTTTAATATGAGAAATTACATTCCTCACCAAAAGAACCCAAAATCAGGGTTGTAACATCCTTCCCCTCTTATAGGAATTTTGTCCTCAAAATTCTATCAAGCAAATAAACAATTTAGGATAAGACTTTTCCATTTCCATTAACGGCCCCTACGTGACGTTACCTTACCCATGGCACTTCCAAAGAACCTTTATCATCACATATTCTTTTCTCTGAGTTCTTTCATCCTGGCGTCTATAAACTGCATAGGTGACTCAGGCCATTTCAGCCTCCCTTGGGGCACACTAGGTTCATTGCTCAGCACATGGTCGGGGTACCCCACATAGTTCTCTAAATTGGACACATGGAACTCATCACATATTACTTTATCCTGAGGGGTAAGGTCAAACTTAACCTTCTCCACCAAACCATGTCAAAAGAACCCATGCATCGAGGACTCAGCGATCTTAGCTATAACTGGTCAGATTTTCATATCACATATTCTCCCACAGTGAACTACATCTCAGTCTACTTTGCATCTGCTCATGACTCTTGTCATCTCTAGGCTCCTTTCAGCCATTACACAATCAAAGCGACATCATCTACACACACTGTGGTCCTTTTCTAACCATCACGTGGTCCTTTCACCAACATCACCTTACTAAAGTGGTGACTGACACAACCTCTATTACAAATCTTCTTTAAATCCCGATACTGGTGATGGTGTTCATCATCACATCTTTCATAGGACAAGAACTGTCTCTAGCTATCACCCTGAATGAGCACATATGCTCTCATCAGGCCCTTTAGTCTGGATCATACTAACCAATAGTTAGGGGTAATAAACTATACTAACTTCGAGTTCTTCATGTACCTACTTCCATCTTTTGGAAGGGAACCTTTAAGTCAAATTCAAGAACCTTTGAACTCACATCATGGTGTAGTTGAATCATCTCTCTCATGAGTAGTTCAACCAAATCTGTCCCTAGATAGAACTCTTTCTTTCTCGTGTCATTTAGGTAAGGCGATCCACCATAACCCATATTGCATCTTGACCTTCCTTGGTCTAGGGGAGACTTATCACAACATCCTTAGTGATGAACACCCATTCCCTCTTAGGGACTCATTTAGCCTCTATATCGATACACTGGGTTATTGGGGTTCATCCTTTACCTCCTGGCTTGCATGGCCTCATGCCACATGCAACTTCATCTTGGGCATCCAAAGTCCGACTGTCACTCATTATCTTGGTGGTATGGTGTATGGTAATATTAAAATCATGATCTCTTGTAGGTCATTATTCTTCAAGATCAATTCCTTAGAAACCCTAAACCACTTTCATTAGGGTTTTATTACCTTTCTATCCAAAGAGGTGTATCTGAGGTTTTACACCTAATCTTTCATTGCATCAAGGACTAGACTGGCTAACCAAACAACCATTAACTGATCTCGTTACATCAGAGTGTTATCCAAACATATCTTCTTTCCAAACTTAGGGTTAGCCAAACAACCTCTTCTACCTTCTAGCCAAACTAGTCAGATATATCTCAACCATAACATCCATTATCACTTCACATCCTTAGGTATTAGGTAATGTTGGATACATACACCTTCATGTATTCCACTTATCATCTCATCTCGACTCTAAAACTATCTTCATTGAGAAAATTCCGGACTCATCCTCGTGATGATCAAACTATACCTTGCATCACTTGCAATTTCCACATAGCTCAGGCTAACAACATCCTTATAAGATGACTATCTTATGTCTCTTTAGTGTTTTCAAACCATCCATGGATCATTCACTTTACCAGGGTATGTTATCTTCTCTGTCCTCATATCTCATGGCAACATTCCACCCACATCATCTTTACCCTTGGTGTATGGCATGCGTATTGTCCTATCTCTTACTCCCATAACAAGAGGAAATAAGCATTTGGCTACAGTCCAAATACAGTGTTCTTCCTATTCCAAGAGTAGAGATGGTACATCCCACCTTGCCGGTACACCTTTAAATCTAAGTTGAAATGTGTCATTTATGCCTCTATATTACAATCATCTTGCTATCAAAGTTATCTCAATGGAAAACTAGTTTCGAACCTACTTGGGTCACCACACAATCCTTGGTCATTTCCTCTAGGTCTATAGGGTGACAACACTTTTGGGGATCCCTCTTCCCTTATGCATTCAGAGAGTGCCCTACTCATTTGCACTTTGGGTCCCATGAGTTCATGAAGGTGATCAATCGCCTACCCCATGGCCCTCAGATAATGATAGTTGTCACCTCCTGACCCTATGGTCATGTGCAACTAGGGAATTAGGCAACTCCTACTTTCATCGGTCTTATCCCTACCTGGCCCTAGGATAGACTTACGATTGTGTTATAGTACATGTCCAACTTAGAACCTTACCCAAGCCTTCATCATCTCTGTTTGTATACATGGGCTGACATTCATTCTCTCATAGGGGTCATTGTGACCTGCCTACCTTGGTCAGGCCCCTTACCGGTTACCTCCATGGTAACACATCCACGTGCACTTAGAAATGGATATCTATGGGTCTACAGGTTCATATCAGACTATGTACTTTTCACTTAGCTTCTCAGGATCTTATGAGACCTCTTTAGGTTACCTTAACCCAACAAAACGGATACACACCCTACCAAAGGGGTCCCTCTCCCAAGATGGGAGGAAAACTATCTCTTGACAGAAAGGTCACAAGCATCCTTTGGGTTTACATCCATATGAGCATGCTTGACCCTAGCAAGCCATTAAGGCACAAGCGGACTACTAAACCAGGCTAGGTCATCTGGGTTCGCATTCCTCATCATTAAATCAAGATCATACCTTCCTTTAACATCAACTTAGCTATGAGGGGTTCATCATACCTTCGACTTAAGGAGTTTCCCTTTTCCTCCATACATGAGGAGTACCATGCTCAAAACTATAGCAACTTAATTCTCATCATGAGCATTAGGTATACCACTTCCCCTCTTGGGCCTAGGAACCCTATGTTCATGTTCTTGATGTCTAGCTGTTTGTTCAACCTCTTAACCACAAACCAAACATGAAACGGGAATGACATTCACTTCTTGTCATCCTTTCGCCTTGATCAACAATCTAAAGTTGAGTCCTCCTCAAGGACAACCAACAAGGTACAAGGTCTCATAACCTATTACTAAACCTCTCCATGGTATACAAAACTTCTTCTTCCTTTCTCAGAAGGTGAACACTTATACCATAGGCACATAGGTGCCAAAAGACTCATCCTCTCTCTAGGGTTTGGTTCTACTAAAGGAAACCAAGATATCATCAACCTACAGGGGTCAAGCATAAGGCAACCACTATCATCCACTTAGGTCGCATCATCCTCAACTTCCTACTTCTCCTCGTATCTCAGAGTCTAGGATTCCAACCTTCTTGCTTGGTTTCCTATTCTCTCTCTAGAGATAACACTACAACCAACCTCACCATTAGAGATCCTCTCTTCATGAAGGATCAACCTCAAAAGCATCCTCTACATGGGTGAAGCCTAGGCTCGAACTTATGTTTTCTCAAAATCATCCATAGCCCTTTATGATTATTTCATAAGCCGTCCATCATGATTTCTTAACCAGGGTTTCATCCTACTGTCAGCACTGCTGACGTACCCTACGTGCAAGCTATACCCTACTTGTACAAGTCCATAGGGTTCTATAGGTTTTTCTCTAACCTCTTCAATGAAGGAGTTGTCCTTCACTCTAACATGCACGACCCTCCCCAGGGTTGGGTCACCAGAGGTACTAGGTCATCCAACCTCTCATGACTCATATGTCATCCAAGGCATGTCCATCCAAACAACTAGTCTAACTCATCATGCCATCTCTCTCTAACCTTCACTTAGGGTTAGGGTTAATATCATCCTCAGAGGAGGTGCTAGGTCTCTACTTGCAATGGAGATTTCTATCTCCAAGACTAACTCTCTATATCTATCCTCCTGATAATAAGGTCTAGCCTCAGGTCTCTTCTGAGGGCATGACAACTTATGTCATATGACCTAAGCATGTATCTATCCTTTAGTTTACGCTTAATCGATAAAGCTTATGTCCATGATATCTTATTCACATGCTTTTCATTAATTTGATTGAGGATTCCTTAGACCTTATTAACCTTACCCATACCTCAAGAGGGTGAGGAGAAGAGAGAAAACCCTAATCCTTAAGGTTCTTCATAGAATTTGTGATGAGAAGGGATGAATAAGATGAGAAAGTCTTAAAGGTATCTTATTTCGATTCATTCCCTAAGACTTTGGCCAGGCAGTCACACGGATCCGGGAGTCCTCATATTCTGACTAGCGGTGCGGAGGAAAATATTGCCAGCCCCTGGTCGTGATCCTTTTCTAGACACCTCCGTCTTTGAGATAGTCCTCTAATAACTCCCTTGGGTTCTATGGAGTTTGTAAATTTAATAATTATTAATGGTTAAGTGAGGAACATATGCTCTGATACCAAATGTTACGACCCCACCTCCTGATAACCCCCAATTAAGGGAGATCGAGTGGTCGAAGCCACACCCATAACTTCTGGATCAAAGGTTCGACAATTAACCAAGAATAATTATCAAATCTTAATAGACTAAACGGGAAAATTGTTAGAAAATAAACTTTTGCATACCTTTTTGAAAACTTGGATCTCTAAACTTCTATCCACTTATGGATTCTATTCTAACTAATCCTCCTTGTATCTTACTTCATGTATTTCACAATATGACGATTTACTATTTGTCCTTTTGGCTTGTACCTAAAACGCCGACAAACCAAACGTCGGTCAGCCGAAGCTGGTATGTGGGGGAAACAATAATCATGTAAATATGTTAAAAATGTAATCATGCAGTTAATCATTTAACAACCAATATTATGTTTTAAGCCATACTACTCAATCCTTACCTATCCCCCAACTCTGTGTTGTCCCTGCAGTGGACTTGCATACTACCTCTCTTTAGGTAAATTCTTCCCCCCATGGTCCTACCTTACAGGTAGCCAATACATAGGGTAATAGAGTCGCATGGAACTACCCAAAGGTAGCCCAATATCTAACTCAATGTGACTTGAAGGACCTACCCCATAGGTAGACATGTACTAGGTCAACTATTACGCCACAGAGGGGACCAGGATCTAAGCTAGTAGGCACACATATTATGTGATAGTCATATCCACATTATAGTTTGCATGAATTAAAATCTTCCAACAATTAATTCATGACATCGATGAAAACTTCAGTAAACCTCGAAAAACTAATTCGAGATATTCATAAGCGTAACCTCATGCCTGATTTGATGATTTCACAAGCATTAAGCAAATCCAACCAAGAATGCAATCCAAGCAAGCAATTCAATAATCACATAATTCCTGAAAAGAATATGTACTCTATTTATTACACACTTTATCAAGAATCTACTTTATTGACTTGGATTTACTTTCTAGGGTTTTTGTATCCTTTTTAGGGTTTCATTTTGCAATTAGGGTTTCCCTTCATATTTTACCATATTAAACCCTAATTTTATGCCATTACTCATAAACCTTACTTATCTCAACTGTTCTTCAACATTAAGGTTATCGTAACAACATATAACCCTATTTCCATATTAAAGGCATCTTTAACCATCAATTCATTTCATTAAGATTCTTTTACATTAAAGCTACTATGTTTATCCCTTTTAATCCCTGACAAGATCATTATGCACATCTATCATTAATTCAAAGTTCATTAGGGTCTGATTAACATATGAACTCATTTTGTCATCAATTCCAAATCCTATTCATGAAGAGACCCTAATTACTACATTTAGGGTAATTATCCAGAATTAAGGTCTTTTATATACAAATAACTTAGAACCATAATTTAACAACATGTTTTCACATTTTTCAAATTAAATATGATCTTATCTTCTTTTACCCAAAATTAGGGTTTCTAAATGCTTAATTATTCTCATATGAGGTAAAAGCCCTAAATCATGCAATTTTACATCTAGATCAGGTTCGAATCTAGCATTATCATTCAACAAGTTATTAATACTTCAATTAACCCATTAAGCATACTAGATTCAACCTTTAATCACAAAAAGGGTTTTTAACTTAACTTTAATGCACTTTTCATCAACTTATAGTACTTTTGCAATTAGGAAGAGAATCAATCTTTAAAATTATTTTTTTTAGATTCCTCTTGTTCTCTTGAGCAAAATTCATATATTACTTGTCCAAATCGGAGTTACCAATCATTAGATATAAATTTAGCAAGATTTTACTTACTTGGCCAATCGAGTTGTGCCACGTCGTCAAGCTCATGCAACGCGATTGATTTTAGAAACATAACACAAAGATGAAAATACCCCCATGTAAGTGGAAGGTGTTTCAGCCCACTGAGGGGTAAACATGTACGTCTAATGACCAGGGTCATCTTCTTCCTCCGTGCAGCCCTAGCTGCGCGCACCTGTAGCTGTCCGCGACTCTTCTGCTCTCCTCCCTGGGGCCCGAGGCTCCACGCCGGTTGCCGCCCTACTTCTGTCGCACTTGGCCACACTCAGGCATCCCCAGGTCGTGGCCCACACGTCCATTTTTGAGCGAGAAATGGGACACATTTGTTGCTGCAGTTGCAGCAGTCTTCCGACCTAGAGATGGAGTTCTTGAAGCCAGGAGCGTGGGTTTGATCCCTGATCCTTCTTGGGTTGTCATGGAGGGTTCCTTCCTCCATCAAGACCACCAAATTAACCTCTGTTGTTTCAGGATTAGATCCCTCCTTTCGATTAGGGTTTGCTTTCTAAGAAAGAGAAGAAGAAGAAAGGGATATGTGGAACTCTTTGCAACTCGACCCTGGGATCTACCCCTTATATATGGGAGGGTATCCACGCCCCATGGACTTCCATCAAAGAGGAAACAAGTCCCACTCTTAAAAGAAACCTATTCTTTTCTTGAGAAGAAATCTTCTTTCTCCTAACTTATTCCTTTAATAACCATATCTCTTGGATAATTAGAATTCAAAAAACCTCTTACTTATTCTCTTTTATACTTGATTTTTAATCCTTTGGCACGAATTTCTATTTTCCTTTAGTTGAAAATACTTTCTTTTTAGCAATACCACATAATCCATTAATAATATATCACATTATCCTTTTATTTTGCAAATTTAGTATTTTCTCTTTCTTTCCTCTTTATTGGGGCTCCTTGGATTCCAAGAAACTTTATTATTTCATAATCCTTTTTATTGGATATTCATTATCCTTCTAGATGCATCTAAATGCATTATTCTTTAGTATTCCTCATTATCTTGTTTATTTCTTATTAAAATAGATCCTTTTGAGGATTTCTCTTTATTTCTCTTTTATTTTCCTCATTGGTATCCCTTTTATCATCAGGACTCCTTGGGATACGAAATTCCACTAAGGATAACTAAATTGTACCTCTTTTTACTTATTTTCCACATTTTACCATTGTTTTCAATTTCTTTCTTAATAAAGAAATATTTAATTGATATTTTCTTTTCTTATTGCACTCTTTATGCAACTTTGGATTCCTTGAAAACCAAGGAACCCAAGAGGCATGAAATCCCTCTTCGGATTTTCCTTCTAGAGGTTTCCACATTTTTCTTTTCTCAAATATTCAATCATTCATTCACAAATTGAAATTTCTTGTTATTTGGGCCCAATAGACAATAAAGCCCAAAACACAAACATCAAGGATATTGTAAATGAAATCCATTTATTCGGACCACATTATATCATTATTTGTTCAAATATCTTTAATATGAGAAATTACATTCCTCACCAAAAGAACCCAAAATCAGGGTTGTAACACCTCTCTTTGAGTTATTCATGTTGAGCCTCTTCAACACTTTGTCAATGTATGTTCTTTGACTTAGTCCAATAAGCCTTCTAGATCTATCTCTATAGATCTTTATTCCTAAGATATATTAATGTTCTCCCAAGTCTTTCATTGAGAATGTATTTCCTAGTCATGTCTTTACCTTTTGTAAAGTAGGGATGGCATTCCCCATCAATAGTATGTCATCTACATACAATATGAGGAATGTAGTCATGCTCCCACTAACCTTCTTGTACACACAAGGTTCATCTTCATTTTGACTAGATCCAAACTCTTTGACTGCTTCATCAAATCGAAGATTCCAGCTTTGAGATGCTTGTTTCAATCCATAGATTGACCTTTATAGCTTACAAACTTTATTTTCATCCTTTGGATTTATAAAACCTTCAAGTTGTGTCATGTACACATCCTCGACAAGATTCCCAGTAAGGAATGTGGTTTTAAAATCCATCTACCAAATGTCATAGTCATAGTAGGTTGCAATAGCAAGCATAATCATGATGGGCTTAATCATGGCAACTGGAGAAAAGGTTTTGTCATAGTCAACACCTTGAACTTGTCTGAAACCCTTTGCAACCAATCTACCTTAATAAGTTTGTAGATTTCCATCCATGTCAGTCTTATTCTTTAATACCCACTTGCACCCTATGGGTTTTACCCCTTCAAGTGGATCCACCAAGGTCCATACCTTGTTGGTATACATGGATTCCATCTCAGATCTCATGGCCTCAAGCCATTTCTCAGAATCTGGTCCCTCCATAGCTTCTAGATAAGTAGTTCGCTCATCATCTATGACCAACTCACCGCCTTATTGAGTCACAAGATATCCAAATCTTTTAGGCTCAAGGTGTATCCTACCAGATCTACGAGGTTCCTCTATTACTTGAGGAATTTAAGATTCCACAACAATTTTTGCTTCTCTATGTTCCTCTTATTCATCTATTGGTTTAGTGTTTTCTTGTTGGTCTCAAACCTCTTCGAGTTCCACTTTCCTCCCACTTCTTCCTTTGGAAATAAATTCCTTTTCTAGGAATACAACATTCTTGGCAACAAACACTTTGTTGTCGGTTGGGTGGTATAAGTAGTATACCCTTGTTTCTTTGGTATATCCAACATAATAACACTTATTGGATTTGGGTCCAAGCTTTTCAGGAAACATTTTCTTGACATAAACTTTACATCCCCAAATCTTCATAAAAGATACATTGGGAAGCTTCCCATACCATTTCTCATATGGTGTCTTTTGAACTGATTTAGATGGTACGTGGTTAAGTGTAAATGTGGCGGTTGATAGAGCATGTCCCAAGAAAGAAGTTGGAAGATCAGAATAACTCATCATAGATCGCACCATGTCCAGTAATGTGCAATTCCTTCTTTCTGATACACCATTATGATGTGGTGTTCTAGGTGGAGTCCATTGTGATACAATACCACAGGCTCTCAAAAGGTCCTCAAACTCTTCGCTTAAGTATTCTCCACCTCAATTAGATCGAAGTGCCTTAATACTTTTATCAAGTTGGTTTTGTTCTTCATTCATGAAATCCTTGAACCTTTCAAGAGTCTCTGACTTATGTTTCATCAAGTAAATATAGCCATACCTACTGAAGTCATCAGTAAAGGTAATGAAGTACTGATACCCACCTCTTGCATTTGTTCTAAAAGGCCCACATACATCAGTATGTATGAGTCCTAATAGATTACTCGATCTCTCACCTTTTCCTAAAAAGGGAGCCTTGGTTATCTTGCCCAATAAACAAGATTCACGTGTATCTAATGATTCAAGATCAAAAGAGTCCAGATAATCATCTTTATGGAGTCTAGATATGCGATTATCATTTATGTGCCCTAGATAACAATGCCAAAGGTATGTTTTGTTTGAGTCATTGATTTTTTGTATTTTGGTGTGTATGTTGTATACACTTGTCTGTAGATCCATCAAATATAGACCATAAGACATTGGGGAACTACCATAAAAGATCCCATCTTTAGAAATGGAACATTTTCCATTCTTAATAAGAAATTCAAATCCATCCTTGTCCAAACAAGATACAGAAATGATATTCCTATTAATGGCATGTACATAATAGCAGTTCTTTAACTCTATTATCAACCCACTTGGTAGAGATAACTCATAGGTTCCTACTGTACTAGCAACAACTCTTACTCCATTAGCAACATGTAGTTTAACCTCGCCTTTTGTTAAAGGCCTACTTCTTTTCAAATCCTTCACATTTGAACAAATGTGTGGTTCACATCTGGTATCTAGTACCCATGATGAAGAAGTAGTAAACTTAATATCAATTATGTATACACCGGAAGTAGAGATCTCTATTCCTTGCTTCATCTTCCTTGATTCCCTTAATCCTCTTAGTATAGCCACCAAAGGACAGGAAACCATCTTTGTCTCCTCCACACCTTTCCACCCTATTCTGCAGGAACAATGTTGCTGATACAGATCACATCTACTTCCACTAATATTTCAGTGTCATGGTCAGTTCTAGAAACATAGGACAAAGTTTTTAGAAGTGTCTGGTGTGCTTGGTGACGAACAGGAGTGTTTCTCCCTTCTTTCTCGGCCGCAACAACACCTTGCAGCAACGGCCTCCATGGGCACCGTGAGGAGGAGGCCATGTAGTGTTTGGAGCTGCCATGGATGACTGAAAAACATCAAGGAAGCCAACAGAGGTGAGAGGGGCGGTGCTGATCTCTCACTGGAGACTAGTCTCATGACGGCGCCCGGTCATCAGGAACTGCCGCCAGCCATACCAGGTTGGAGGAACAAGCAGGAGTAGGAATAGGCGTTCACGTAGGTTGATGAGAAGAGCAAAGGGTCTGCATTTTACTGCGTCGGAGCTGCTCTGACTAGGAAATCAGGGCGACGCCTTGGGTTGTAGAGAAACTAGGGCACACACACAGATGACCACCATGAGTCTGTTGGTGGAGTGCAAGCTTTCAGTGCGGAACCCAACCCACGTGGATCCCTCTCCGGACTCTCCCAGCGGCGGCGGCTTCCCGCAGTCCTAGCCTGCCTTCCAAGTCGCTGAACTAGGTGATATAGAGGCATGGATCATCCTTATAATGGTTGGAGAAGATGGACTGGTGATGCACGTTTACTTTCCAGAACTTGTAGCAGCGACGGTGGGTCTGGAGCAGGGGCACGGGCTCCTATTGACTTTGGCGGTGCCAAGAACGGACGCACACAGACAGGAAATGTTTCCGTCGGAGCGTGAAAGGGGGAGAAGATAGGACCGGCTCAACTGGGTCCACGCGCACGAACCGCCAGAGAATCGAACAACTCAGGAAAAGAGTTGTGTCTATTCTTTGCCACGTGGCGAAGCTCGATTGGCCGTCGAAGACAAATAGGTCAGTAAATATGCAGTTCTTCAATAAATCCTAGCAAATAGTTCTGATGTCAGAAAAATAAAAATAAGGTACCGAAATTCTCGAAAAAATGAGTAGAATAACATGCTAACATAAAATCAATGTTTTGATGCATTAATATTAGGAATATCATGTAAGTTGTATAATGCTTATACCATTTGTTATAAACAGTAATAATGACCTAAAATTATGAGAACTTGTTTATAAATCATAAATCATGTTTTTAGTCCATATAAGGTTAGTAATCATGATGTCGACGTACGAAATCATGTACTTTTCTTAGAATGTCTATTTAGGGCTAATAACCCTAAATAAAATGCAATAAATGCACACATGCTCAATAAATGATGAAATTCACAGAGTGGGCTCATATCAGTATATGTAACCTCAATTTTAATTATGAGATCATAATGATGAATAGAATCCATGTTATATGAAGATGAATCTTAATACATGTTATAAAACCCAAATCTAGGTTAATTATGTAACCTAGGGTTAATATGTGCACAAAAAGGATATGGAACCTAATGTTCAGATGATGAACTTTGATAATGAGATGTAATCTGGAAAATGACATCAGTGAGATAATCATCAGATAAGAATACAAGTAATGATACACATATTCTAATGAACTAAGAGAAACTCTAATGAACAGGATTAGGGTTAAGATGAGATGTAAGATGATGAGAATTTTATGACAGTATATGATCTTGTCTTAATCAGGTTTTGCAAAGATGTAGTTAACATCAGGAATATATGTGATGATTAGGTTTCTCTTGATCAAGGTACTCCATTACCTCTTACTTGGCTTATTATACAATATGCTTGTGTTATATGTTAGTAAAAACTTGGTATATGGTATTGATTGAAATGATTCCTCTTGTATGCTATGTTTCTTGATTTTCCATACTTATTGCTATGAACACATGACACATAATATATCTATTCCATTATATGAAAGCACCAACTCTTTGGCAGTGTGCTTAGAAGTGACCAAACTCTTTGGTAGTGGTCACATTGTACATATGAAAGCACCAACTCTTTGGTAGTGTGCTTCGACCCAACTCTTTGGTAGTGGTCACATTGTACATATGATCCAACTCTTTGGTAGTGATCATAAAGGCCTTAATGCATTCAACTCTCAAGTAGTAAAGGCATGGATGATATAATGGAAAACAATTCTTAAAATATGTGTTCTCTTTTGTTAATGAACATCTTTGTGCAAGTATACGCTTTTCTTATATTTTTCTATTACTGCCTAGTAGTAGTTTTATCTTATTGCCAACATATGATGAGAGGTAAATAAAAGACACGTAGGCGTACTGTTACGACCTCACCTTTCGGTAACCCCCAATTAAGGGAGACCAAGAGGTTGAAGCCGCACCCATAAATTCTGGATTAAAGGTTCGACATATAACCAAAAACAATTATTAAATTCTAACAGACTATACTGAAATGTGGTAATAAAATTTTTGCATACCTTTGAAAAGTTTGGAATAAACTAAACTTCTAACCACAGCTGAATTATTCCTCCTTGTTCTTTAATTCTTGAAATCACAATGTGTCCCTTTACTGTTTGTACTTTTTAGATTTGTACCTAAAACGTCGACAAACAAAACGACGGTCAGCCGAAGCTGGTATGTGGAGGAAACAGATAATGTTCAACTATATTAACAATATAATCACACAATTAATCATTTAACAATCAAGATTACGTTTTAAGCCAAACTACTCAATCCATTCCTATCCACAACTCTGTGTTGTCCCTGTAAGGACTTATATGGTACTTCTGTAAAGGTAGAGTCGCATGGCACCACCCAAAGGTAGCCCAATATCTGACTCACTGTGACTTGATGGACCTACCCTCTAGGCAGCCATATACTAAGTCATTCATGACCTGATGGACCTACCCTCTAGGTAGCCATATACCAAGTCAGCCATTACGACACAGAGGGGACCAAGATCTGAGCTAGAAGGCATATACATTATGTGATAGTCATAGTCACTTTATAATTGCAATATGAACATCCAAACCATTTAGTTGCATTCAATGTGATTAAACATCCGAGAAACCATCGGAAAACTAAGCGGTTATTCATAATTAACCACATACCTGATTTGATGAGTCATGTAGATTATTCAACATATACTTCATGTTTATACAATCAAGCAATCAACAGATCCAAGCAAGTAATTCAATCATCACATAATTCCTAAAAGAACATGTACTCTATTTATTACCCACTTTATCAAGAATCTACTTTATTGACTTGGATTCACTTTCTAGAGTTTCTAATCCGCATTAAGGTTATTAGGGTTTCTTAGATCAATTCCTCAAATTTTATCCATTTTAGGTCAACAAACCCTAAAATACTATTTTCCATTTATATGAACCTTAATTGCTCAACTATCTATTTTAATAGTCTTTTATACCCAATTTGACTTAGGATCATCATATCCCTATTCATTCATGGATTTAAACAATTAAACCAATTAAAAGACATATTCTCCTAAATTAGGGTTTTCAAGCTCATTAATGCATAATCATGCACGAAACCCTAAATTAAGCCAATTATATAAAAAGATCACCTTTTTAGATCCTATTTTCTCTTTTATTAACAATAGGTTAATATCAACTTGAATTATCTAGATAATTTCATTAAGACCATCTACCAACAAATCTAAGGGTTTTCCCTTGATTAAAGCATTAAAGATGGTAACTCTATGTAATTTTCAAATTTCAAGCATATTTATGCACATAATCTCTAAATTAAATTAATTACGTGCAAAGATCATCCTTTTCTATCTTAAAGTACCTTTTTACAATTAACATGTTAATATCAACTTTAATGATCCATTAAACCCTATTAAACACTTTATTCATTTCAGAATAGGGTTTCTTAATCTTTAATTCATTAAAGATGATAACTTACACTACTTTTCGAATAGAAAGAGGAATTATCTTCTAAACATATTTTTATTGAATTCCTCTCGCTCTCCTGATCAAAATTCATATATAATTTGTTTTAATCCGAGCTATGGTTAAATAAATATGATTTTTGCATTAAACCACTTACTTCGGCGAATCGGAGAGCGCCACATGTCTATTTCCTTGAAACGTTGTCCGATTAGGAATTAGAATTGAATGACTCTTTTGCCCCTGCCTAAGTGGCCGGCTTCTTCATACCCAGGAGGGGTATAACCGTCCAAAGCTGCTTGGGTTTCTTCTACCTCGCGAGTGGACCAGGCCGCCGCCCTAACTGTTGTCCTGCAGCCTTCGCAGCCTTCCTCCCACTTCCTCGAGGCTCACGCCATGCTAGCTTCTCCTCCCTGCCTCCGCCCCACCCTGTCGCAGCCAACCATGCTGCGAAGCACGGCCAAAACGCCTGAACGTGTGTGGGGTTCTCCCTTAGTTGCAGTCGTGCCTGCTGCAGGCTTAACGATCTCCGGCGAGGGCTGCGGGTAGACGAAGGCACGAAAGAGGTGGCTGGCCCTTCAGGGTTTGTCGTAGAAGGTCCCTACTTCTAACAGAACCATAAAGACACCCCTTGATGCCCTAGAATAGCCATATACCCTCTTGGTTAGGGTTTAGGCGGAAAGAAGAAGAAACGAAAAGGTAGCATTGCGTGGAATCCCTCTGGATCTCGAAGCAAGGGTTCCACCCTTCATATAGGGGTGGATGTGAAGCCCTAAGGCGTGCCTCGTGAGGATTCAAGTCCCAACTTGAAAGGAAACACATATTCCTTGGTTGTGAAGCAACTACCTTTCTCTCTCTCTTCATTATTCTTTTCTAATATCCTTTATTATTTGGCTGCTTTAGGAATTCGAAATTCCTTTTACTTACTCCCTTTAACCTTGCTTTTTAATCCATTGATCATGAAATCCTATTTTCCTTTATAGAAAATATCATCCTTTTAAACAATACCACATAATTTATTAATAAAGCAACACATTATAATCTTATTTTGCCTTTTTAGTATTTTCTCTTTCTTTCCTCTTTATTGGGACTCCTTGGATCCCAAGATACTCCATTATTTCGAAATTCTTTTTATTGGATACTTATTATCCTTCTAGATGCATATTTATTCATTATTTCACATTATCTTGTTTATTTCTCATTAAAATATCTCTTTTTGAGGATTTCTCTTTATTTCTCTTTTATTTTCCTCATTGGCATTCCTTTTAATATTAGCAACCTCATGGATATGAAATTTCACCAAGAAATCTCATTTATGCCTCTTTCCACTCATTTTATCATTATTTTCAATTATCTTTAATATGAGAAATTGCATTTCTCACCAAATGAACCCAAAAATTGGGGTTGTAACACGTACTCAGTACAATATACTTGAATATTGTGCTGACGTGTACCGCATGAAATCTTTTGTTTAGGTTGTGGTTATGCTCTTCAAGGTCCAGGATAGTTGAGAGTTGTGTAGTGAGCTGATGTATAGGTGGACCCATTGTCTTAAGATCTTGTAGTTTAGTAGTAGTACATGTATATGTATAGTTTGTTGTTCAATATGTAATACCAAATGTTGTAACAATTCTGTTGGGTATTAGGGGAGGTAGAGAAGGCAGCGAATTTTTTTTCCTCCCCAAACCCAGAACAAGGAAACGCGTCAACGTCTATACAATAGGAAAGGATGGTTTGTGGAATCATACCTTGTCCCGAGGCTTGCTCGGTGACAATACCTCACGGCTTGCATGGTCTTCACCTATGGTCTTGGACGGTGTGTGTGCAGCTCCTGGTCACACGGGGACTGACGACTCCTGGTCTCACCAGGATTGTCAGGACTGACAGCTGCCCTCTGAGTGGCAGAAATCTCCCACCTCTAAATTAGTCCACACGAACCACCTAGAACTCCAATCTCCTTGTCTCACAAGGAATTGGAAGGAGTCGCACCCTCCTGTCAGCGTACTAGTCACTGACATACTCTCCTGCCACCAGTCGCTTTCTGCAGTTGTCTTTCCCTTGTTGTGCCTCCCTTATCGGGTAGCACTTGCTCGGGCTCTCTCGGTTACCAAAACCAAAGAGAACGACAACTTTACAGAGCAACTGGTTGCACTAAGTTGTACTTTGAGAAGCCCCCAATACCCCTATATATAAAAGGGTCATGGGACAGAATTCTCTATCCCGGGCAATGTGGGACTAAAGCAGGAGTAGAAGGGTTTGAGATTTTCCACAAAAACAACCAACTATGTAACATGAACTGATCGTTTCATTTCTGAAACGATCGGTTGGGGGCCTCATCCAGTCGGTTGACACCTCAACTGATCCGTTGGGACCCATGAAATGGTCGGTTCACTTCTGAACTGGTCGGTTCGTGGTCCTGGTTAGTTCCCGATTGACTTTTCCTCTTTTGTTTCTAATTGGTACCTAATACCAATCCTTGCTCCAATCAAATTGGGCAAGTGAAACAAAAAGAAATTTCTCACCAATCCTACTTTCCCAACTTGCTCGGTTGGACCAGTTGAACCGATCGTTTCAACACTTGAAGCGATTGTTTCACCCTGTCCATCAGTCGATCGACTCACCATCTGAGCCGATCGGTTCACCAAGCTCAGTCGATCGGTTCATCACATGAGCCGATCGGTTGGGAGTGCAGATTGTGCAGAATCAGTCAATTGCAGTTTCAATCAATCCGATACTCCAATCGATGTGTCCAACACCTTGAACATTATGACATTGAGCTATCAATTAATTGAGTGTTTAATTGAACTACTAAACTCCTTTAGTAATCAATCTAAACATTGTTTGTGGACAAAACTCCTCTTCCAGGTTAAATCCTATGTGTGTGACCCTACAGGTCCATTTCACGTTGGCAGTGAAAGTCCATAACACTTATGACTTCACAAGCAAAGAGCGGTGCCTAGTCACACATCAGTGCTACCAAGTGAAATAGAAAGTTGGAGAACAACTTTCAATCCTACAATCCGTGAATGGTGTTATAGTGAATGTATAATTCCTTTGTCATTGATATCCCGAATGAACTCGAGGCATGGAACAGTCATCCTGTCAACATTCATTCACTTTCTTGATCTCAGAGTAGATTGGAAGAGATATGTTATGACATCAGTATCACATACTGATTCACACATGCATGCACGCCTTTCTCAATCCTACTCATCAAGTGGCCATGGATATCATACTCCCTCAGGAGGGACAAATCCCATATCTATCACTCACCCCTCAAAAGCCCCATGGGTCAAAGCCACCCAATCATCACCTTTATAACAACCCATGTTTCAGGACTGCGTTTGATGATGTCAAAGTGTGCCCAACGACATGTGTTGAGTGTAGTGATTTCAGGTCAAAGAATCACACTCACCACCATCACTGTGAGTACTGACTGTGACTACCATGTCATGGTTCCATGTGTCAAACTCACGGTGGGTCTGTCCGGTACACTTGTTCTCTAACAAGTACCTATGTGTTTGGTTTGATATCCCTATATCATGACTAATGAGATTCTGTCATCAACCAACACCACAATCTAGTCTTGTGTGTCATTGCTGTCTATCTACCTTCCACAATGACATCCGACTAGGGACATAATGAGAATGTACAAACTCTTAGCATCCGTATGATCTCATCATTCAGGTCCTGAACCTAAAGGCATACGTCATTGAGTACTGTCATTCTCTAGATATTCAATTTGTTCTATCACTATCTCATATGATTGAACCAGAAAGAATTGGAAGCTTGCATTTGATGTTTATCAAATCAATCTTAATGTATCCCACCAATCATCCCATGATTACCTCTCAGGGCATACATACCAACAAATTCATGTTGTAATTATATGTTGAATAGTGAACAAGTGTTGTATGGTTTTTATATTGTTCATGTACATGTGCTACTGATTGTTTCCTTCTGACTCCCTTGATTTTTTCTTTCTTAGCCTAGTGTGTGATGTTTAAATTGGGATTCTCACTGAGGTGAGGGTTTCAATTGGGACGTCACACATCAGATTAAGTTTTAGAAAATCTGGGGACGTCATGGCTAGCTTCCAATTTATTCTAGCGCAATCGATTATGAGATAAGTGATGGAGCAGAATGAATGTCTAAAGAATGACAATACTCAATGACGTTTGTCTTCAGGTTGATGACCTAAACAATGATATCATACAGATGCTAAGAGTATGTACATTCTTGTTATGTCCCTAGTCAGATGGCATTGTGGAAGGTTGATAGACAACAATGACACATCAAGACTAGAGTGTGTGTTGCTTGATGACAGTGTCTCATTAGTCATGATATATGATATCAAACCAAGCACATAGATACATGTTGGAGAAAAGTGTATCAGGCATACACACCATGAGAGTGACAGATGGAACAAAGACATGGTAGTTAGAGTCATCTCTCATAGTGATGGTGGTGATTGTGATTCTTAGACCTAAAAGCACTACACTCATCGAATGTGATTGGGTACACTTTGACATCATCAAATGTAGTCCTAAAACATGGGTTGTTATAACGGTGATGATTGGGTGGCATTGACACATGAGATAGACTGTGAGTGATAGATATGGGATTTTTCCCTCCTAAGGGAGTATGATGTCCAAGCCACTTGATAAGCGAGACTGAGAAAGGCATGCACATGCACATGTGAATCAATATGTGATATTGATGTCACACATATCTCATACAGTCTGCTCTAGTTCAGGAAACATGAATGAACGTTGAAAGGGTGACAACTCCCTGCCTTGAGTTCATTCAGGATATTAGAGACAAAGGAATTATACATTCCCCGGAACACCAATTACAGACTGTAGGACTGAAAGTTATTCTCCAACATTCCTTTTTACTTGGGTAGCACTGATGTATGACTAGGCACCACTCTTTGCTTGTGATGTCATAAGTTAGTTATGAACATTCACTGCCAACGTGAAATGGGACCTATAGAGTCACACACAAAGGATTAACTTGGAAAGGAGTTTATCCATGAATGCTTTTTGGATTGATTACTAAAGTGTTTAGGTACTAAATCAAATATTCAATCAATAGACTTGACTCGAAATCATCACATTCAAGTGTTGAACCAACTGATTTGAGTGTCAAATTGGTTGAGAACTGAATTGATTGTGTTGTACACAATCTAGACCACCAATCGACCGGTTCACTGGGTGAACCGATTGGCTCATGGATAGTGAGACGAATGATTCACTTTAGTGAACTTATCAGTTCATTTGTCCAAACAAGCAGTGTTTTATTTTTCAAGTTTGTGAGAAAAAGGTTTTTCATTTTACTTGTTCAATTCGATTAGGACAAGAATTAATATTTGTGTTAATTAGAAACGAATAAGGAAAGTCAATTCGAGGCAAATATGGGAAGTAAAATGAATGGTTCACTAAGTGAACCGACTAGTTCACACTCCCAACTAATTGGTTTACTTGTGAACCAATCAGATCACCTTGCCAAATGACCGTTTCAATTATGAAATGACCCGTTCGCCTGTCGAAGTGCAAAATTTTCATGGAAATTTTGGACTCTTCTACTCCCGCACAGACTGGGAACCCTGAACATGCCCTCTACTATAAATAGAGGGGTACAGGGGGCTTCTCTAGAGACACAAATTAGAACATCAGTTGCTCTGCAAAGTTGTTGTCCTCTCTGGTTGTGGTAATCGAGAGAGCCCAAGTAAGTTCTACCCGTCCAGGGAGGAACAATGAGGGAAAGACAACTATAGAAAAACAACTGGTTGTGGGAGAGTGTGTCGATGACTAGTACTCCTACAGAAGGGGACAACTCCTTCTGGTCTATCCTTCAGGATGACTAGAGTTCCTAGTAGTCTGTGTGGACTATCTATAGAGGCGGAAGACTTATGTCACTCAGGAGGACGACAGTCAACCACAGGAGTTGCATAGACGTCGTCAAAGAAAGGTTGTTGAAGATTGTACTAGCTGTGAGGTATTGTCACTGAGAAAGCCTCAGGACTAGGTATATCTTGCTAAAACCATCCTTCCTATTACATAGATGTTAATGTGATCTTATGGTTTTGGGTTTATGGTCAAGTAAGTTTTTTGTTTCTGATGCCTACTCCGACCATGTAAAACCCAACAGTGGTATCAGAACCACGTCAATACTTAATGTTTTGGATAATCTATATGATCAGATTTTGGTTTTAACATCTTTTATTTATTGCATACGATGCAAATATTTAAATGACTAATGTGAATGTATGATTAATACCACATGATCCCAAACTGATATATACATATATGATATGGTATATATGTAATCGATACACATCACCCTAAAATAGTTTTGATGTTGGGTGTGTAGCATGATTATGGCCTATAAACTCTATGTGCATGTGTGTCGTTAGTTATGGTTGTTTGCATCTCGGTCTGCGCACCGAGCCCTCTTCTTCTATTATGTATGTAACTCGAGATAACTCAAGATTTTCTTCTACCTTTGCTCCCCTCGAATGTAACTCGAGGTTTCACAAAGATTATGAAAAAAAGGATTAGCTTTATTTCTTGTTATGATGAAGACTGAAGATGACTTCTTGATGGACCGAGATGACCGACTGAGGAGCAATTGGTGGCCTGCTGAGGAGCCCGACAACCCGACAAATTGACCGCCTGGAGGAGCCAAACGATCGGTTGGTGACAACCAACCGACCGGCCAAGAGGTGAGTCGATCAGTCATAGGATGTGATTATCAACCCAGAACGGCCTAAGCACAAATCTTCATCAACAGTAGGTTGCATGTGATGTAGACCTTAGATGACTGTAGTTCATTGTGGCACCAAGGAGCTACAATAGGATGTCCATAATCATTGCTTATCATTATTGCATGTTTTTGTTTGTGGGATATAGCATGTATATGATATGTAATATATATGTGGTGATTGGGTACGTATATGCATATATAACCATATTAAATCCCCTCAACAAAATATTAAGTTTAAGATACCTTCCAAAAGAAGCACACATGAAAAGCTTGATCGACTAAGTGCAGGCATGCCCTAGCGTGGTGCACCATCTATATCGTGGAAGTGTGATGGTGAATATGTGGGCCTACCCTAACATGGTACATATTTATTTTGTTGGCATTTGGATCAGACTTAATAAGGTGACCATGATCAGATCAAGCACCTTGAGGCATAAAGATGAACATGGCAAGGAGTTGCACATGACATCTATCCAAGAATTGCATATGATGCAATTTTTAAATGTTACCTACCTTAATAATTGATTATGGGCACTGGAGTTGTCCTGGTAATAACTCAATTGTTTTGGATCTTGGCTCACTAGAAGGTTGTATGCTGCAATCTTTCAAATTGATAGCGAGGGCTATCAGTTTGATCAAAATAGTGGGAATGATAATTAATAAAAGACCTAATTAATATCGACAATTTTCAAATCAAATCAAATCAAAATAGTTTTGGAATAAAATTGCAAATTTCCTTTTTATAGAATAAATGGCTACCAAAAAAAATCACTTTTCCTTGCGATCAGTCCTTGAGAAGGACAAGCTAAATGGGAACAACTTCCATGACTGGTTTAGGACGTTGAGAATTTTTCTCACTCAAGAGCTAAAGCTCTATGTCCTAGATACACTAGAGCCTGAAGAACTCGTTCCCACTGCACCAAAGGCTGAAAGGGGTGCTTATAAGAAGCATACTGAGGATTCCATTTATGTGAAGGAAATAAAAGGATCCTACTTTCACAAATTCTTTGAGAAACCTCGAGTTATATTTGGGGGGAGCAAAGGAAGAAAATAAGTCTTGAGTTCTCTTGAGTTACATTCATAATAGAAAAAATGAGTCGGTACGCAGACCGAGATGAAAACAACAACAACCAACCAAGCACACTCATAGGGGTTTATAGGCCATTGCCACGCGACACATCCATAATCAATACCATTTTAGGGCGTTGGGTATCGATTGCATATATATACCATATCATATATGTATATAGGGATTTGTAGTGTTTAATCGGATATACACATTATCCAGTTAAAGTATTCACATCGCATGCAATAAATAAATGGTGAAAAACCAAAATCTGATCATATCGATAAATCCTAAAACATAGTATGTTGATGTGGCTCTGATACCACTGTTGGGTTTTGTGGGAAAGAACAAGCACCAAAAACAAAAGTTTTATCTACCCACAAGCCCTTAACCAACAGATCACATCAACTATTATGCAATAGGAAAGATGGTTAGTGAGATATACCTAGTCCCGAGGCTTTCTCAACGACAATATGTCACAACTAGTGTGGCCTTCAACCACCTAGTCTTTAACGATGTTTGTGCAGCTCCTGGTCTTGACCCAGACTGCGGTTGACGGTCATTCTCCTGAGCGGCAAAAATCTCCCACCTCTATAGATAGTCTACACGGACCACTGGGAACTCTATTCGTCCTGATGGACAGACTAGAAGGAGTCATCCCCTTCTGTTGGTATACTAGTCATCGACACCCTCTCCCACCACTAGTTTCTTTTCTGAAGTTGTCTTTCCCTCATTGTTCCTCCCTGGATAGGTAAAACTTTCTTAGGTTATCTATGTTACCAAAACCAAAGAGGACAACAACTTTATAGAGCATTTGATGTTATCAGTTGTATGTTCTGAGAAGCCCCCTGTACCCCTCTATTTATTATAGAGGGCAGGGTCTGGGTTCCCAGTCTGTGTGGGAGTAGAAGGGTCCCGATTTTCCATAAACTGATTGTACTGCGGCAGACAAACCGGTCGGTTCATAACTGAACCTGTCATTTGGGTAGGTGAGCCGATCGGCATTTCACTCCCATACATGCCTGCAATTAACTTTCCTTATTCATTTCTAATTAATGCAAAGATTAATTCTTGTCCCAATCAAATTCAACAAGTGAAATGAGCATCTTTTATCCTAAACTAGGAAACCCAACACTTGCTTGTTTGGTTCAAGTGAACCTATTGGTTCACTAGAGTGAAGTGTTCATCTCACTGACCATGAGCCGATTAGTTCACCCAGTGAACTAGTCAGTTGGTGATCCAATTTGTGCAGAACTCAGCCAATGCAGTTCTCAATCAATCTGACACTCTAATCAGTTAGTTCAACACTTGAACTTGTTGATTATGAATAAAGTCTATTGATTGAATGTTTACTTGAGTACATAAAAACTTTAGTAATCAATCTAAACATCATTCATGGATAAACTCCTCTTCTAGGTTAATCCTATGTGTGTGACCCAATAGGTCCCATTTCACATAGGTAGTGAATGTCCATAACTAACTTATGACTTTACAAGCAAAGAGCAGTGCCTAGTCGCACATCAGTGTTACCCAAATGAAAAGGAAGTTGGAGAACAACTTTAAACCTACCATTTGTTATTGGTATTACAGTGAATGTATAGTTTGTTTATCGTTGATATCCAGATTGAACTTGAGGCATGGACTTGTCATCCTCTACAAACATTCAATCAATGTTTCTTGAACCAGAGCATACTGTCTGAGATATATGCAAGCTCAATATCATATACTCACTCACATGTACATGGCCACATAGTTCTCAGTCTTTCTTATCAAGTGGCCAGGATATCATACTCCCTTAGGAGGAACAAATTTCATATCTATCTCTCACAGTCCAAACCCCATGTGACAAAGCCACCCAATCATCACCTTTATAACAACCCATATTTCAGGACTATGTTTGATGATGTCAAAGTGTACCCAACAACATGTGATGAGTGTAGTGATTTTAGGTGTAAGATCCACAGTCACCACCAATACAATAAGAGATGATCCAGACTAACCAAGTGTGGTTTCCATGCATCATTCTTATGGTGGGTCTGTCTGATGCAATGTTCTCTGACATGTATCTATGAGCTTGGTTTGATATCATATATCATGACTGATGAGATTATGTCTTCAACCAACACACACTCTAGTCTTATGTATTATTGATGTCTATGGATATTTCTACAATAATAATCAACTAGGGACATAACAAGACTGTATACTCTTAACATCCGTATGATCTCATTATTAAGGTCCTTAACCTGAAGACATACGTCATTGAATAATACAATTCCTTAGACATCTAACATGTTATATCATTATCTCAAAATAGATTAAACATATAGACAGAAATTGCATTCATTATTATTCAAATCATTTACAAAGTATGCCATTATAATAATCATATGATTGTCTCTATGGGCATACATACCAACAAAGGACCCCACTGGTTCCTCATCTGGCTTGTGTTTCAAAAGTACGCTTCATGACTCCCCAGGCTTCTTCTATACTTTGGAACATAGAATTTCCTCCAGATGAGGAATCAAGGAGTTTCTTGGTGTCATCATCAACACCATGGTAAAATATCTCAATGATTTGAGATTGGGAGCTATTATGATGAGGGTAGAGACATAGGAGTTTCCTAAATCTTTCCCAAATTTCTCCTGGGACCATAGAAAAGAGAAGGATTTGTCCCCTAATTTTGTAGGTGAATGAAGGGGGAATTTGTTTTAATCAAGAAACTTGGTTTGAAGTGCCTCCCAAGTTGTAACATGTTCTTCACTCTCTATAGTGTTATACCAACTGTTGTCTTGCCCTGAGAGAGAGTATTTGAAAAGCCCAAGCCTAATAGCATCTTCAGAAATCCATGGGATGTTGGTCAAAGAACAAAGGTCTGTGAAGTGTTGGAGGTGATCCTGCAAACTCTCACCCTTTTTCTCAAAAAATGGGTTGGCCTGAAGCATGGTGATCAATTGAGTATGGGTCTCAAATTGGGGGACATAATCTCGGGTGTCATGACAGGTTGTTGTGCATATCTAATTTTTAGAGTGGAAAAATCTTTTAGTTGTTTTTGCCTCTCAGTCTTCCTGTGAGCGGTTTCAACGGCCTCATGCTCAGCTATGTAGGTTGCGCATAGATTGGCTTCTTGGGCCACACATTCAGCCATCATTAGCTCTCTTTGAGTGACAAGTGCCTGCTCAATCCTATGGGCGACCTCTTCCTCATCCATCCTAAGTCTATTTTCTCTATTCAAATGATGGAACGTTCTCTTTGGCGCCATATCAAACAATGGCGACGCGGAATCAACATTTTGCAGGCAGCACATGCATAATAATAATGATAGATAATATTGAGTGTAGAAAAAATGTACTACTGGAATGGAAACTTGATGTGGTTATTATTGCACTAACAAATTCACTCGGGGTTGAAATCCCTGAGTTTTACCAAAATCCTTGTGCAATAATACCACCTGCAAGCATACGGGTCTTATCGTAGTATAGTTGAGGATCGAATCCCAAGGGACAATGTTTTTAAGAATCTTTTACTAGTCGAATCTAGTTGAATCAAGACTAATATTTAGAACAAAGATTGGTTTGAGTTTAATTAAACTGAATGAAGGAAAGTAAAGAGTAGGATTAAAAGTTGATTAAAGATTAATGATGGTAATTGCTGGGATGGACTCGGGTTTCACCACCGCTACACATGCAAAAACATCTAATCACAAACATCCAGGAAAGATCTAACTATCCAAATAGAATTTCCGCAAACCTTCCGAGAGGGATGTTTATGTTCACATAAGCATCAGCTTAGGCATCAAATTTCTCATCGCCATCTAGATCATGCACTAACGGTTCCGAAGATACAGATATCCAACTAAAGTTGTGGCCCTCCGTTAGGATGTTTAGGCACACAAAAGCATCATTGTGGGCTAGATGGCTTGTCCCCTCACGGATCATGCACTTACGACCACATGGAATCCCATCCGATTTCTAATCAGGGAGTCAATTGTATTAATCGACATTCAAATCCTACATATAGAAGTTCTCACAACATAGGAACGAACAAGATAAATTCAAGCAGGAGATCAATCCATAAGCACACATCGACGATTAACAACAAAATGAAAAGTTATATACATGCCATGGAATGTTTAACATTTGAACATGTAAGAATGGGTAGTGGGGCTAGTCCCCGCACCCTAGCAAAAAAATACTACTAACTCATGGTGAGAGAAACAAGAAGAACAAGAGAGAGAGAAGATTACGCCATGAGGATGGTGAAGAAGATGATCGCAGCTCGATGGAGAAACAGTCTTCTACACAACGTCGGGGCAGATCTAGATGAGGAGGGAGGAACAACACAGTAGATGGGACATATCTTCTCTCTCTCCACCTTCTCTCTCTCCTCATAGTCCTTTCTCATAGCTGGAGGAGTAGCTCGTGGACATGATGGTGGCGTAGGCACGACGTGGATACAACAGATCTATATCTGGATCTAAATCTGGATGGAGTGGCTTGCAGATTTGGGTTTCCACCTTAGATCTGGATGAACGAGGGTGCAAGACCACTACATAGGCAGGCTCTTGGCTGTGGAGATCGTCTCCTTAGGCCCAAGGCAGACCTGCAGCCTAACGGAGTCTGGAGAGGATGCCCCAAATGGCTGGGGGTTGCATTCTATTTATAGGCAGGTTGGGCACCACCTTATTTTCGTGACACAGTTATTTGTAGCAGGTCACGATTGTCTAGTTGCGGTTCTTTATCCGTGATAGTTGAAAGTGCTTCTGCGGTCATGATCTATGGAATCGTAGATAGGTGATCGTGGTTGCTAGGCTTTTCACTGATCGCGATTCTTCTCTATGCTCCATCGATCACAGTTCATTGACTGGTTGCGGTGTTAGCAGACCACGGGCGTGGCCTTGCTGTAGGTCGCAGTTGTGAGAATTGGTGATCGCGGGCATGGTTAAGGTAGCTAGAAGGGGGTTGCGATCTTGCAGGTGTGGTGGTTGTAGTGGATGGCACTGTTGGTGGAAGGCGGGTCGCGGTAAAAATGATGGTGGAGGTGGACCGCAATTAGGGAAGGAGCGGGAAGTAGGAAGAAGATGGAGACCACGATCAAGCAGGAGGAGGTGAACATGGTGTAGAGAGGAAGAGGTTGCGATGTAGAGGTGTCGACTTCGATCCAGAGCAGGTGCTGGTCGCGGTTAGAGGAGAAGGGCACTGCGGTTGGTCGAGGTACAAGCGAAAGAGGACCCCAGGTCATAGTAACGGGAGTGTCGTTGGTGGTGAGAAGTGGAGATGGTGATTGAGGTTGCTGACGACTACTCGAGGTTGGCATGGGGGAGAGAAGAAATACCATGATCACGGTCTTGAGTAGGTCGAGTTCGCGATCTTGTGGGCAAGGTGCAGGTCACAATTCTTATGCACTCGACCTGGTCGCGGTCTCCTATCCAGATCGCAGTTGTTGGGAGGTCACAGTGGTGGAGACAGAGAATCAAAGGCATGATTTTAGGGTTAGAGGGAGAAAGATGGCAATCACGGTGTCTGTTGGATCACGAGCGGGGTCACGCTTAGGGAAGGAGCCTGTGGTTCTGAGGTTGATGGAGTCGCGGTCTTCAGGCTGGAGCAATGTTGAGGTTGCGGTTCTGTGGGAGATAACCGCGATCGCGGTAGTTTGTAGAGGATCCACGGGTATTGTAGCTTCAATCAAAGGAAAAGGGTCGCAAGGGTTGGGCCCGCACCCCATAAATGACCTACAGAAAGGGGATAAATCCAATTAAAGCCAAGATAAAATCAATTAAGCTTAGTAGGCTTGTATATTAAAGGGTATAGCAGATAAAAGCAAATATATTGTGCAGAACTTGGGCCAAACAAGGCGATAGAAACCATGATGAATATACATTCATAAAAATACCCCAAACTTAAACGTTTCTCATCCTCGAGTAACACAAAATCTAAAATAGTCACCAAATGAATAATCTCAACTCGTGTGATTGTCTCATCTTCACATCACGATTGTTCCTTTTCTGCTCTATATGACTAAGCATCTCAACTTCCTGAGACCACTGAACACATCTTACAATATCTTTGTTCCTGAGTTCATTTTCCAACATCACTTCCTCCCCACTTTTCCCAGCAACAAGCATTTCTAAGAGCTTCATAAAAGTTTGGAGATAGCCGCAAAACAACAAGTTTGCACGTGATCTGACACTGGCATTTCTCAAGATATAGGAAAAGTAGGCATGCATTGTGCCCGTAGGTGGAACAGGGAGTGAATGGGGGTATGGAAGGAAGAAATAAATCTCTCCTCTATTTGACATGAGATTTTTATTATATGGTTGCAGTTTCATTGACTGCAACTCTTATTATTATTATTATTTTGTGTGTGAATCTCTCCTCTATTCGACTCGAGATTGCATTTTGTTTGCATATTGGCATCTTTTCTTGGTGGTACGCCCCTATTACATAGTGAGGGGTATGGAAGAAGAGAATAAAGAGGGAGGAGGTGTGCCACCCCAAACATAGGGTTTGGCACATTTTTAGCTATTTTTGTTTCTTTTTGATGGATGGAGGGGTAAGAACATGATAGAAAAAGAGTAGAAGAGAGTTCAGATCAGAATGCAACTTGATTTACAATTCAATCCACCAGGTTGTTCTCCTTATCATACTCTGCTCGAATAATGACTTGATGAGGATCCGGTGGAGATTCCATGCTATTGTTCCACTAGTCAGTTAGGAAGCACAATGTGTTTGTCACTCTCAGTTCGACGGATACTTGCCATTTTCACTGATCATGAGGTTAGGATTCATAATCTTCACACAGTGATTTCTATCAATTGGCTAGTTTTAGAAATTGTCCCTCTTGAGGCTTCACTTCGGTTAAGGAGGGTATAATGATTCAAAATTGCATGGAAAAATGGGATAGCTGACTAGGTAAAGGCTTTGATTGGAACAAAAGTGTCAAAACTTCATCAAGTTTCTATACAAAACTACTTTGAAAATTTGAAAATTTTTGAAAATTTTGAAAATTTTTGCTCAAAACTGCAACAATGAAATCTTAAGTCTGAAACAGATAGGAGTGGATGGAAAGTAAAGTACGCACCACCTACCCTCCACCCCGAACTTAGAATTTTGCTCGTCCCGAGCAAACTCTAAATCCGAGATGGAGGGGAAAACTCATGCTGGTTGGACCATCAGATATGGTTGTGTTCCAATAAATGTGTGTCCTCCATCTGAAATCTCAAAAATGAAAATTATCAAAATGTAAGATTGCATCTTGTGATGCATTGTCTACCATGTGCAAAATTGTCTAATTTAAAACAAAAACTAAAAACTAAGCGAAGGATCAGGTTGCCTCCCGACAAGCGCCTTTGTTTTATGTCATTGGCTCGACTTGATTTCTTCAGTATTCTGGTAGATATGTCAGTCTGGACAGATTCATCAATTCATCAGTGCTAGTATCAGTTGTGGTGAAATATCTCTTTAAGCGTTGGCCATTTGCTACAAAATTGCTTGACTTTTCACTCCATAAAGTGAATGCACCATGTGGATAGATGCTTTTGACAATGTATGGTCCAGACCATCGAGAACAGAGTTTCCCTGGCAATAACCTCAATCTTGAGTTGAATAGTAGAACTTGGTCTCCCACTTGAATGTCTTTCCTCTTCAGATGACCATCATTCCAAAACTTTGTGCGTTCTTTATAGATTCTGGCATTCTCATAAGCTGTCATCCGGAGTTCATCCAGTTCCTGAAGTTGCAGCATCCTGGCTTGGCCAGCTTTCTTCATGTCAAAATTCAAATGTTTGATTGCCCACCAAGCTTTGTGTTCGAGTTCCATGGGTAGGTGACATGACTTTCCATAGATTATTCTGAAGGGTGTTGTTCTAAGAGGAGTTTTAAAAGCAGTCTGGTAGGCCCACAAGGCGTCATTGATTTTTACTGACCAATCCTTACGGTTGCGTCCTACTGTCTTTTCCAGGATCGCCTAGAGTTGACGGTTGGACACCTCTACTTGTCCACTTGTTTGTGGGTGGTAGGGGGAAGCTACCTTGTGTGTTACACCATATCTTCTTAACAACGCTTCAAAGCTTCTTTCCAGAAAATGTGAACCTCCGTCGGAGATCACAGTGCATGGGACTCCAAAATGGGGGAAGATGATATCTTTGAACATTTTGATGATATGTTTGGAATCGCTAGTTATGGTTGGTATGGCCTCTGCCCATTTAGAGACATAATCCACCGCGACTATAATATAGAAAAATCCATGTGAGGATAGGAATGGACCCATGTAATCCACTCCCCAAACATCAAAAATCTATACTTCTTGCCATAGCTTATGTGGCATCTCATCTCTTTTCGTAATGTTACATGTTCTCTGACACTTGTCACATGATAAAACAAAATTGTATGCATCTCTGGATATGGTCGGCCAAAAGAACCCACATTGCAAAACCTTCAAAGCAATTTTCTTAGAACTCATATGGCCTCCAACTAGGCCTGAGTGGCATTGCTCTAAAATGAGTTGGGCTTCTTCCTCAGCTATACAACGTCTGTAGAGACCATCATCACAAAGGTTGAAGAGGTACGGTTCATCCCAATGATATTGTCTCACATCATGCATGAATTTCTTCAGTGCATTTTTGGTACATTCAGGGTGGATGATATCGGCGGTGAGGTAGTTCACATAGTCTGAGTACCAAGGAGTAGCTTCTGAGACTTTCATGAGCTGGTCATCTGGAAGAGAATCATTAATTGGGATCTTTTTAGTGTCTAGGGTATGGATACGACTCAAGTGGCCAACCACAACATTCTCTGTTCCATTCTTATCTCTTATCTCCAAATCAAATTCTTGCAAGAGGAGAATCCATCTGATTAGCCTGGGTTTTAATTATTTCTTTTTTAGGAGGTAACAAATAGTAGCATGATCTGTATAAACAACGACCTTCGAACCAATGAGGTAGGATCTGAACTTGTTAAAGGCATACAAAACTGCTAAGAGTACCTTCTCGATAGTTGCATAATTCCTCTAAGCTTCGTCAAGGGCCTTTGATGCATAGTAGATGACATGATGTTTCCTCTCTACACATTGGCCTAAGACGGCATCGACTGCGTAATCACTGGCATCACACATTATTTTGAATGGGTGCCCCCAGTCTGGATCTCGGATGATAGGTGTTGTCATAAGATCATGCTTCAGGTTGTTGAAACTTTTAATGCAATCTTCATCAAAATGGAAATCATCATCCTTTAGTAACAAGTTGGTCATAGGCTTGGTTATCTTGGATAAATCTTTGATAAACCTTCTATAAAAACCAGCATGACCAAGGAACGTGTGAACCTCTCTTACATTGGTTGGTATAGAGAGTTTAGAAATCACTTTGATCTTCGCCTTGTCCACTTCAATTCATCAATTACTAACCCTATGGCCAAGGACTGTGCCTTCTTTTACCATAAAGTGACACTTCTCCCAATTTAGTACTAGATGTGCTTCTTCACATCATTTGAGGACCATGGAGAGGTGTTTCAGGCATGAGTCATACAAATCCCCATACACAGAAAAATTATCCATAGAAACTTCCATAATAATTTTGATAAGGCCAGCAAATATGGCTCCCATGCAGCGTTTGAAGGTTGCAGCCACATTACAAAGCCCAAATGGCATCCTTCTAAAGGTGTATGTTTCAAAGGGGCAAGTAAAAGTAGTTTTATCTTTGTCATTAGGATGTATAGGGATTTGATAGAATCCAGAGTAACTATGAGATAGCAGAAATATTCCTGGTGAGCCAGTCACTCTAGAAGTTGGTCTAGAAAAGGCATTGGGAAATAATCCTTACAAGTTGCCTTATTCAATTTCCTATAATCAATACACATCCTTCACCCAGTGATTGTTCGAGTGGGGATGAGTTCGTTATCTTCATTCCGTATCACAGTAGTGCCACCTTTCTTTGGGACAACATGTACAAGACTCACCCATGGTGAGTCAGATATTGGATAGATGATTCCTGTAGTGAGTAGTTTAATGACTTCAAGGTGAAAAACTTCTTTAATATTAGGATTCATCTTCCTTTGATGTTCAACAGTCAGCTTGTGGTCTTCCACCATGGGGATTATGTGCATGTAGAGTGCTTGACTAACCGTGGTGAGATCACTCATCTTGTATCTGATAACTTTCCTTCTTTCTTTTAATTCTTTCAGGAGTTTATCTTCTTGTTCGGTCGTTAGATCGGAATTTATAATAAATGGGCAGACCTTGAGATCATCTAGAAACATGTACTTTAGTCCTTCGGGTAGGGGCTTCATTTCGGGGGCTACTGGCTTCTCGCATGGCTCTTCAGTTACATTCAAAGCCTTGAGTTCCTCAAATTTAGCTTCAGGATCTTCTTCGGCTGCATTAAGTTGGAGAACACAATCTTTCACTTGTTCGTCGATGGAGTTGTTAGTAGATGGGTTTGTTAGAGCCACTTCTAAAGGATCATCTTATTCATAATCCTCTTGTTTAAGGAGTGACATTTTCTCTATGCAATCAATCAAGTAGACTTCTTCTTGCATGCTTGGTCTTTGCATATTTTCAAAAACCTTAAACTCGAGAGTTTCTTTACCTAGTCTAAGGAGTAAGGTTCCTGCTTCAACATCAATCAAAGCTCTCACAATGGCAAGGAATGGATGGCCAAATATAAGAGGGTATCTGGCATCTTCTTTTATGTCCATGATGACGATGTCGCATGGGACATAAGAGTCTTTTCCTACCTTGACTGGGACATCCTCGATGATACCCAAAGGGAGAGTCATAGAATTTTCTGCAAGTTGTATAGTCATGCCAGTTGGAAGCAGTTCTACAAACCCTAGCCTCTTGAAAAGGCTAAGTGGCATGATAGATATTCTAGCTCCAAGATCGGCGAATCCCTTCTTACATGAAGAGTCACCGATATGGCACAAAATCCCAAAGGATCCTAGGTCTTTTTGCTTCTTGGGCATCTTGCTTTGAATGATATCGGAAGTGGTTGTGCATAACTTGAGTGTCTTGTATTCTTTTGTTATATACTTCCTTGGGAGGAGAGACTTTAAGTACTTTGTCCAAGCTGGTATCTCAGCCAGAGCATCAAGAAAGGGTATATCAACATGAAGCTTCTTCATTGCTTCCTTGAGCTTGTCGAAACGTGTGTCAAGCTTTGTCTGCTTCAAACGAGATGGGAAAGGAGGACGAGGCTTGTACACTGGCACATCTAGATCAGGTGTTGCTTCATCTTCAGTAACAATAGGTTCTTCTGAAATTACTTTGTCTATCTTATCAGCGGTTGGTGGTTCTTTCAGTTGAGATTCAGGTACTGTAGAATCTTGAGGAATCACAAAGTCATCATCATCCGTAACAACCATGGGTGTCTTTATAGGAGGATCAGAATTGTCTTTTCCAGACCTACTGGTGACATCCTTCAATTGCTCTAGATGTTTGGGATTGTTCTCTAGTTGTCCAGCGAAAGCTCTAGCAGGTGGCTTGAGGCTAGCTGACAGTTGAGCTAGTTGAGATTCAATAGCCTTCTGGTGGGCTTGCTGGTTCGCTATCATAGTCTATTGTGACAGCAACATCTTTTCAATGGTTGATAGTTTGTCATCAGGAGAGATGGGACTGCCTTGCTGTCCTTGTTGTTATTGTTGATAGGGGACTTGGTTGGGATTCTAGAACTGAGAATTGTTCTGATAATTGTTGTAGTTTCTATTATGGAAGTTACCTCTAAAGTTCCCTTGATTCCTGAAATTTTTTTGTAGGTTATATTGATATCCTGGAAGGCCTCGTTGTTGATTATTCAAACCAAGTTGTCGAGAGTTTTATGCTCCTGAAGGATTTCCATATTGAAAACCGAGATGGTTTCTGATCTGATTTGGATTATAATATCCTTGACCAGGGATAGTGTTGACAACATTCAGATTTTCCATTTGACCATTATCTCCTTGGGCACAAGTATTACCCAGAACACCATCATAGATGATATTACAGTATAACATAGAATGATCGGTTCCTTTACATGCTTCACCGAATAGTGAAGCTAACTTGACTTGTTCTTGTTGTCGAGGGGGCAAACGTCTTCTTTCATAGGTGGCAAAAGATGATTCAAGTTGGTCTTGCTTGGCAACTAGAAGCTTAAGAGACTCGGCGATACACTTGTACTCAGGAGTAACTTCTGTCATAGCAACCTTAAGCACTCCTTTACTTACCGGTCTACCCCAGTTGGCTTGATTTTTAGCTCTAAGGGTGACAACCTTACATGCTCTATCATAGCTTTGACGCATGAAGTTTCCCCCAGATGAGGAGTCTAAAAACTTCTTGATATCGTCATCCACATCACTATAGAAGATTTTGACGAGTTGATTCTTAAGAATGCCATGGTGTGGACACTTGCGTAGAAGCTTTTTGTATCGTTCACTTGCTTCTGCAAGGGTTTCACCAGGGACATGAGTGAACTGTGTTATTTGGCCCCTAATTTCATAGGTGAGAGAAGGAGGATAAAATTTTTCTAGGAAGACATTTTGAAGTTGCTCCCAGGTGGTGATGGGTTCACATTGCAAAGGGTTTTCCCAACTCATGGCTCTGTCAACAAGAGAGTATTTGAAAAGGCGGAGTCTGATGGCATCATCTATGACTCCATTTTTCTTTGTCATAGCACATAGATCTATAAACCTCAGAAGATGTTCTTCACTATCTTCTCCTTGCAGTATAGTTGAGGATCGAATCCCAAGGGACAACATTTTTAAGAATCTTTTACTAGTCGAATCTAGTTGAATCAAGACTAATATTTAGAACAAAGGTTGGTTTGAGTTTAATTAAACTGAATGCAAGGAAAGTAAAGAGTAGGATTAAAAGTTGATTAAAGATTAATGATGGTAATCATTGCAATGGACCCGAGTTTCACCACCGCTACACATGCAAACACATCCAATCACAAACATCCAGGAAAGATCTAACTATCCAAATAGAACTTCTACGAACCCTCCCGGAGGGATGTTTAGGTTTGCATAAGCATCACCTTAAGCATCTGATTTCTCATCGCCATCCAGATTATGCACTTACGGTTCCAAAGATACATATATCCAACTGAATTTGTGGCCCTCCGTTAGGATGTTTAGGCACATAGAAGTGTCACTGTGGGCTAGATGGTTCATCCCCTCACGGATCATGCACTTATGACCATAGGGAATCCCATATGATTTCTCACCAGGGAGTCAACCGCGTTAATCGACATTCGAAGCCTACATATAGAAGTTCTCACAACATAGGAACGAACAAGATAAATGCAAGAAGGTGATCAATCCACAAGCACACATCGATGATTAATAACGAAATGAAAAGTTATATACATGCCATGGAATGTTTAACATTTGAACATGTAAGGATGGGCAGCGGGGATAGTCTCCACACCCCAGCAAAAAAAGACTGCTCACTCATGGTTAGAGAAACAAGAAGAATAAGAGAGAGAGAAGATTCTGCCATGAGTATGGTGAAGAAGATGATCACAGCTCGGTGGAGAAACGGTCTTCTACACAACATTAGGGTAGGTCTAGACAAGGAGGGAGGAACACCACAGTAGACAGGGCAAATCTTCTCTCTCTCCACCTTCTCTCTCTCCTCGTAGTTCTTTCTCGTAGTGGGAGGAGCAGCTCGTGGATGTGATGGCGGCATAGGCATGACATAGATGCAACAAATCTAGATCTGGATGGAGTGGTTTGCAGATCTAGGTTTCCACTTCAGATCTGGATGAGCGAGGGTGCAAGACCACCACAGAGGCAGGCTCTTGGCTGTAGAGATCTTCTCCTTACACTTAGGGCAGACCTACATCCTAACGGCGTCCAGAGAGGATGCCCCAAATGGTTGGGGGTCGTTTTCTATTTATAGGCAGGCTGGGCACTGCCTTACTTTCGTGACCCGATTATTTGCAGCAGGTCGCGATTGTCTGGTCCCAGTTCTTTGGTTGTGATAATTGAAAGTGTTGTCGCGGTCGTGATCTGTTGAACTAGGGACAGGTGATCGCGCTTTCTAGGCTTTTCACCGATCGTGGTTCTTCTTTGTGCTCCATCGGTCGTGGTTCACAGACTGGTTGTTGTGTTAGCAGACCACAGGCGGGGCCTTGTTACAGGTTGCGGTTTTGAGAGTTGGTGACCGCGGGCATGCTTTAGGTAGCCGGTAGGGGGTCACGATCTTGTGGGCGTGGTGGTTGTAGTGGATGGCGCTGATGGTGGAAGGCAGGTCGTGGTACTGATGATGGTGGAGGTGGACTGTGATTAGGGTAGGAGTGGGCTATAGGAAGAAGATGGAGACCACGATCAAGAGGGAGGAGGTGATTGTGGTGTAGAGAGGAAGAGGTTGCGATGCAGAGGTTTTGACTTTGATCCAGAGCAGGTGTTGGTCGCGGTTAGAGGAGAAGGGCACCACAGCTGGTCTAGGTGCAAGCGAAGAGGACCCCAGGTCGCAGTTACGGGAGTGGCGTTGGTGGTGAGAAGCGGAGATGGTGATCGAGGTTACTGACGACTGCTCAAGGTTGGCGTGGGGGAGAGAAGAGATACCACGATCGCAGTCTTGAGCATGTCGAGGTCGCAATCTTGCGGGTGTGGTTCATGTCGCGGTTCTTGTGCACTCGACCTGGTTGCGGTCTCCTGTCCAGGTCACGGTTGTTGGGAGGTCGCGGTGGTGGAGATAGAGAATTGCAGACGCGTGTTTAGGGTTAGAGGGAGAAAGATGGAGATCAGGGTGTCAGTTGGATCGCGAGTAGGGTCGCACTTAGGGCAGGAGCCCGTGGTTCTAAGGTTGATGGAGTCACGGTCTTCAGGCTGGAGCAACGCTGAGGTCACAGTTATGTGGGAGATAACTCCAATCGCGGTAGTTTGTAGAGGATCCACGGGTACTGTAGCTTCAATCAAAGGAAAAAGGCCACGAGGGTTGGGCCCACACCCCATAAACGACCTGCAAAAAGGGGATAACTCCAATTATAGCCAAGATAAAATCAATTAATCTTAGTAGGCTTGTATATTAAATGATATAGCGGATAAAAGCAAATATACTGAGCAGAATTTGGGTCAAACAAGGCGACAGAAACCATGATGAATATGCATTCATCAAAACTCAGTAAAAAGAGGATATAGCATTTCCGGAATGTTACTCAGAAGGCACAAAAAATGAAAAAAAAAAAGTTTTTCAAAATTTTTTGGGGTTTGATAAAACAATCTGTTGTCCCTGGCAACAATGCCAAAATTAATATACGTCAAAGAGCACACCAATTCACTAGAATAAATATCCTAGAGTTTGATCCTTTTTTTACTTTTCAGTTAAGGCTAGTACAGAAGGGTCGATCCCACATGCTAAAAAATTTATGATTGTTCTCTTTTATCATGATTGATTTTTTGAAAGTATTTCTTTTTAGTATTTTTGAATAAGGAACAAAAAATAAATTCTGATTTGGGGTTGGTTGTTTAAACTAGAACAAGAAATTATAAGTACAAGGAAGTAAAAGATTACACTAATCCAAAGGAAGGAAAAGATTATTCAAAGACAAAAAAAATAGAGGGAAAAATTGTAAGCTCACAAGATTATCTAAACAAAAAGTAAAGTGTTGAATTTAAAAGAGTGAATTGAAAACAAGCATTGAAGAAGAGGTTTGAAATTAGGAAAGAGGGCGTCGAGGATTAGGAGTTTCATCATGTTATCCCTTGTGAAAATAAGATTAAGAAATACACGACAATAAGATAGAAGTAGGTAAGTGATTTATGCATAAACAAAACACAAGAGATGAACTCTGCATGAACCCAACGGTCCTTGTGTTCACGTATCCTTGTTCTTCATTCTAAAGAGTATTTTTCCACAATCCCATCCAAATCCTCATGAAATCAATTTAGGTGTTCTAATTATCGAGTTTAACGGTCGCATCCTCCAGGATACAAGCGATTAAAATGATTAGTTACTTCATTTAAATTAGCAATTTCTTAAACCAAAAACCATCCGTCTAAAGTAGTTGTGCAAAAACTTGATCCGATAAACACATGGCCAAAGGGCTACTCCCCTCACCTTGATAAGGGAACTACTCAATAGTTATAGTGAGGAAGGGAGAAATAAGGAGAAGAAGATAAGAAGCCATAGACCACAAATCTAGAATCTCCATAGAGACCAAAGGTGGTGACAATTAATGTCTTGATGTCTTTATCTCCCAATCCAATAGGAAGAATGAGAAGAAAGAATGAGAAATAAAAGAAATCTAGATGTAGAAGAAAGAACTAACTTTATTTCTTGACTATAAAGATTACACAAAGCATTGAAACTAATAGAGTTTCACTAGAAATTGAGTACAAAATTTGGGACCCTTTTCTTAGTGGAGTCCCCCCTCCTTTAATAGGGGAAGGAGGGGTGAAAACCCCTGAAAGGGGGGAAACAATAAGGGAATGGTGGCTGCTGGAATACACTAATCGTGCCCCATGAAATGGCCATCTCACTAGGCGAGACGGTCATTTGGAGATGACATGGCTTGAATCTAAAATATTCAGAGAGAAACCCTATGGAGGGTGTTGGCGACACCATTTGGAAGCAAACTTGGGCTCAAAGCAATGTCCTAGATGGTCATCTGGACTAAGTGATGTGCTGCTATGCGTAAAATCAAAGGGTTGGAATATTAATCAAGTGGCAATGCCGTTTGCGAAATGGTTTTATTGTAAGTCAAGTGACCTAGCCATTTGGGCTCGCTTGGATGCTTGTTTGGGGTCCTTGAGACGACTGTCTCACATAATCAAGATGCTCGTCTGGTTTATAGAGTTGGCTGATTGAGATGAGGCCAAGGTGATTGTTTGGCTCTAGAATGTGGGGGTTTTTGGGAATGATCTGACTATCTAGGCTCAGTGAGACGGCCGTCTAACTGGCTCATTGGGTTAGAATCAACTTTGGAGAAAAAACATTCAAAAATTGAGAAAGTAGATAAGTATTTGCAAAAGTAAATCAAGAAGTGGGTAAAATGCAATTTAGTCTAGAAATTACTGAAAAAGAGATAAAATCTAATGAAAAGGAAGAAGAATATGTAAAAAGATAGATGAATATGCATTGATCAAGGGGTTAGTATCAATAAATTTAACAATGAGAGATTCTTATATTCTAGACAATTCAATGTTGAACACTATAAAAGATCTACTAGTAGTGCTATAGCCAGCTTGTAAGATTTTGCATCAAACTTTTCTAGAGAACCTTTGGTGTTCAAAACAAAGCATGAACAACCAAAACTATGTAAGAATTCGGTAGAAGGATTTTAACTTTAAATTACCATGCCATAAATCATAGGGAGCTTTCTTAATCAAAGAATTAGTGAAAACCCAATTTTGCAAAAAACCAGTGTGCTAACGACTTTGGCTCAAAACTTCTTGGGAGTGGCAAGATGCATGTAAACTACACTTCTAAAAACAAGTGCACATAATAGAGTAATATAGAACCAAAAGAGGGTTGAATATCGAACATGGGAAAACGTGAGTCCAAAAAATAGTATTAACGGTGACCTAATCATCTAGATCGAAGGAAAAGAGTGATTTGTGATTAATTAACTGAAGTGCAAAAAGTAAACTAAATTAATTGGTTGTGATCACAGAATGGATGGGTTCCTTAGGATTTCAATTTCACCACGGTTCACATTGCAACTAACAATATTTGTTAATATTCAGTTCTCCTAGCCCTGGACCAAGGGGCCTGTAGCAAGAATCACCCACTCTCACAGTGTGATTCACTACCTAATCTAATACAAATCCCACTCTCATAGACATTTAGTTATTAGTTAGGTGCCTTAATGATACCTCTAGCTATTCCCTTTACATTCGGAAGCCTTCTCTCGAAGTGCGATCTAGGCTATGTATATCTATGACCTGTCCAACCCTTAGTTCCTTTCTAGAAGCAATTAATGGTCTAATACATGACCTATGGTTATCAAGCACACATAATTGGTGAAGCAATCGTAGAAATATGTCCAAAAATTAGGAAAGTTTAAACATTAACTCATAATTATCAATACACTATAAAACTGGCTACTATTTGGTCCTAAGGAACAAAGTGGATTAGATCTGCATAGTTTCCATTGTCATACAAGTGAGAGAAGAAAGGAAAAATGTTAGAAACATTAGAAAACTAAAGTAACCCCTGAAAAAGAAGGTCTGGGTGACTCTCTCTGATGAACCGAGCGATTTGCTATCTTTTCGCTGCAAATTTGTCCATCGGAGGTGTCCAAATCTTCTGGAACATGGCTTTCTTCTCTCGTTTCTTCTTTCCTGGCTCTTGATTTTCATGCAATGGAAAAGAACATGATCTCTAGGTCAGGATGCACTTTCCCTTAGTCATAGAATTGACTTTTGGGTGTCATTAAGTCTCAACTGTTGGATTAACTATCATTTTCGATCTTTCCTGATCATGCCAAGTTAGTACTACCGATGTCGTGTCGGTAGTATCGATGCCTTCCTTGATTCACGATCCCCTATAAGTTGTCAGCATTACCGGGTCAATTTTGGTAGTACTGAGATTTTCTCTAACATTCCATGTTGGATATTCAGTAAAAATTTGTACCATTGAGACGGGCATCTATAGTACTGAGACTTCTCCCGAGTGCTAATGTTTAGAATGTCGGTAGTACTGATTCTTGTGCCAGTACTATTGAGTTTTCTCAATTCAACTCTATTCCTTTTCATCAAATGTTGGTACCACTGATAGACACATCACTACTACAGAAATAGTGTTCAACGTCACTTTTAGAGGCCTCAATTTTTTAGTAAAACCAATGTTGTTAACATTAAACGACAGTTATTAAGGACATCCGACGTCTATATTTGAAGATCAGCCAGACATGGGTATCACTTTTCATTTAGTGTTGGTTGAAGAAAAGAAACTGACGCCTAAAATAGCCCGCAAAATCCAATTTTTTCGAGCAAAAAAAAATTGTGCCAAAGTATGAGATACAACGTCGGTGTTTTACCTAATAACCGACACTGAATGAAGATAAAATTTGCGCCAAAAGTTCCAATATGGGTGTCGATTGTCTTAGCATAACTGGCGTGATAAGGGTGTGCGCGTCGTCCCTGCCAAAAAAATAGGGTAAAGGAATGTCTAATTGGACGTCGATTTGTTACTATCAATTGACACTTAAGATTTTAGGTGTTGGTTTTGTAGATAATCGACGCCTTTTACAAACTTAATAGACCTGCGATCACCTGATTCTTCCCCTTTCTTCTATTTCATCGTGAGAATTCTAGCTCCTCTCTTGCTGCTCACCTCAAAATCGCCTGACGACGCCCCCGCCCACCCACATTCAACCTATTGCTCACTGTCGCTGCTGCTGGTACATCTCTGCTCGCCACCGCCGCATCCTCCTTCTACTACTGCTGGTGCTACAGCTGCTCGCTACTGCCTCCGCCTGCCTCTCCTTCTCTGCTCGCCATTGGCACCTCTGGTGCTGCTGCTCTCCTCATCGACGCTGTTGTTTCTGCTGCTCTCCTCGTCGGCGGTCTCCTACTCCTCCTGCTCCTCCTGTCACCGGTTGCCCGAAGGTACCTACTTCCGCTGTTCTTCCTCTTCCCTCAAGCAGGTACCCTACTCTGCGTGGTATTTCACCTCTTCTTCTTCCTCCTTCTCCCTCTCAGATGGTTGTTGGATTAAAGCAAGACCACGATAGTGTGGGTTGGCCACGGTCGTGGCTGTGGCCAGCCCACACGGTTGTGGCCTTGCTTTAATCCAACAGCCATCTGAGAGGGAGCAGGAGGAAGAAGAAGATACATTTGCAATTGAATATTTTTGAATTAACTATATTTAATTAAGATATTAAAACCCTAATACACATTTCACCATAATCTTGAATTAACTATATTGCTGAAATCTTGTGATCAATCTATGTAAGATATTAAAACCCTAATGTTAAATCTCTGATTTTGTAGTGATGTGTCACCCTAACATCTACATGAATCAATATTGTATGATGTAGATTAATGATAATGCATGAGCTAGTTTGAAATTTTGAAATCATTTATGAATCTCTCCATCCCTAGGTCATACTAATTTATGTATAATCTTTATCTTGATGATGAACATGCATGGACACTCGAAATGTTGAAATCAATGTTATAGAACAATACATGTATTTGTTGGCCTAGAAACCCGTCCAAGATTTACTCATTAGGAGTAAATCTTGGATAGTCCCCGGTTTGAGACTGTTCTTGAACACCTAATCTCACTTAGGATGTAAGTGTATAATGTGTATTGGGTTTTCAAGAAAATTTCAGCAGTATTTCCCCGTTTGTTCTCTAAGTACATATGTACTTGGAGAACATTGGGGAAATGTTGCTGAAATTTTCTTGAAAACCCAATACACATTATACACTTACTGGTGAGATTAGGTGTTCAAGAATGGGATAGGTGGTACACATTTATTATATATAAAAATGACAACACATGTATTTGTTGGCCTAAAGTTTTAACCATGCAAAAACTCTAATCTGTTAACCCTAGACCCTAATCTTGTTGTAATATATACTTGTTTTCTCTTTGATCATAGAATGGATAGATCATGGATGTCCATTAGCAATCGTTGCACCCCAGAGTTTATTTCTGGTCTTGGCCAGTTTATTAGATTTGTCGAGGAAGATAGGAAACAACCTGGAGATAGGTTCTACTGTCCATGTAGGCATTGCGGTAACAACTTGAAAGTCAGCACTGGTGACAAAATCCAAAGTCATGTCATGTGCAACGGGATTATACAAGGCTATACAGAATGGCACTGGCATGGAGAGATTTCAAACCTGAAACCAGTGGATGTCGATAGTAGTGCTTGTGTGGAAGAAGAAATTGCCTCCGATGACGTAGATGTGAATGAACCAGTTCCAGTAGACATCGTTGATGCGATGCTAGATACTTATGGGGTAGAGCACACAGATCCACCTCCCATTTTTAGAAGCATTGTGCATGATACTGAGATATCATTATACATAGGTTGTACTAAGTTTACAAAGCTTAGCACTGTGTTGAGATTGTATAAGCTGAAAGCTAACAATAGATGGAGCGACAAAAGCTTCACATCATTGTTGTCTTTGTTGAAAGAAATGCTTCCTGAAGGAAACAATTTGAACATACCAGGTAAAGAAATTTTTGTGCCCAATTGGAATGGATGCCAAGAAGATACACACATGCCTGAATGATTGTGTATTATTTCAAAAGTACTATGTGGATTTGAAATATTGTCCAAAATGTGGTGCGTCACGGTATAAATTGATGACTTTGGGGGAGTCTAAAACTGGTTCTCCTGCCAAGGTGATGTGGTATCTACCTATAATATCACGGTTTCAATGCTTGTTTTCCAATCCGATAGATGCGAAGAATTCCAGGTGGCATCTAGATGTTAAGAAAAATAATGATGGGATCCTACAACATGCGTTTGATTCCCCGCAGTGGAAGAAGATTGATCTATTGTACCCTGAATTTGGTGAAGAAGTCAGGAATCTAAGACTTGGGCTTTGTACAAATGGGATGAATCCGTACGGGACATTGAGCAGCCAACCTAGCACGTGGCCAGTCATGCTTGTTATATACAATCTTCCTCCCTGACTGTGTATGAAAAATAAGTACGTAATGTTGTCGTTGTTGATATCGGGCCCTAAACAACCTGGAAATGATATCGATGTTTATCTTGAACCTCTAATTGATGTCTTAAAGAAACTCTAGGGTGAAGGTGTGATGACCTATGATGCTTCACGAAGAGAGACATTTCGTTTGCATGCTATGTTGTTTTGCACTATTAATGACTTTCCGGCATATGGGAATTTGTCTGGATATAGTGTCAAAGGAGCTAAAGTGTGTCCTATATGTGAAGAGAACACTGATTCAACAAGACTAAAACATGGAGGTAAGACTGTATATCTTGGTCATTGAAGGTTTCTTACAAAATTCCATCTGTATCGTAGGAAGCGCAAAGCATTCCATGGATTGAATGAGGAACGCAGTGCACCTAAACCTATACCAGGGGAGGTTATTTATGAAAGAGTAAAAGACTTTGTCAATGAATTCGGTAAGAGATCACAATGTATGGCCACACAGAGTGACAAATCTTTATTCAAGAAGAAGTCAATATTTTGGGATCTTCCTTATTGGAGTTCTTTGACAGTTAGGCATTGTATCAATGTCATGCATCTTGAGAAAAATGTTTGTGATAGTGTCATTGGTACTTTGTTGAATATACAAGGTAAGACTAAAGATGGGATAAAATCCAGACTGGACCTACATGAAATGGGAATAAGGTCATAATTAACAAAATTACATGAAATGGGAAATCGGAGAACATACTTACCTCCCGCTTGTTACACATTGTCTAGAAAGGAGAAGAAAGCTTTTTGTGAATGTTTGGTAAATGTTAACGTGCCACGGGGTTACTCATCCAACATCTGTAGATTGGTATCAATGAAAGATCTGAAGTTGATAGGTCTTAAATCTCATGATTGTCACACTCTAATGCAACAAATATTGCCTGTGGCAATTCGATCTATATTGTCGAAGCATGTAAGGTTTGGAATCACCAGACTTTGCTTCTTTTTCAACAGTCTGTGTAGCAAAGTTAAGGACCCTGATACTCTCGATAATTTGCAAAGAGAAGTGGTTGTTACCCTATGTCAGCTTGAGATGTATTTTCCTTCGTCGTTCTTTGATATCATGGTACATCTTGTTGTCCACTTGACTAGGGAAGTGAAAATGTTGGGACCAGATTTCTTACATTGGATGTATCCCTTTGAACGACACATGAGCATTTTTAAAAGTGATGTTCGAAACCGTTATCAGCCTGAAGGGAGTATTATTGAGGGTTATGTGGCGAGAGAGGTTATGGATTTTTGCAATGACTTTCTCAGTTTTAATGACACTCCTGGTAATGATAAGAATATTGAGGAGCAATTTAGCAAAGGAATTTTGGGATCACGGGTGAAAGTAATCAGCCGTGAGCAGTTGGAACAAGGTCACTTGTATATTTTACACAACATGGATGAAGTGAGTGTTTATATCGAGGAACATACCAATTTCATCAAGAGACAATATCCTAAAGCCAATACAATGTGGCTTGCTAGAGAGCATAACAAGACATTTATTAAGTGGTTTGAAGATAAAGTCTTACATCAACTATCTCAAACACCAGATGATATTACTAAAACTATCAAATGCCTCGCCTTTAAACCAAAATTGAATGTTATGTCTGATGAAGAGTATGACATTAATGGATTCACATATTACACAAAGCGCCAAGATGATAAGAGTGTCGTCCAAAATAGTGGGGTCACCCTTCAAGCGTCGACTATGTTTTTTTGGAAGTGCAAAGGATAAGATTCCACATGAAGATAAAATGTCATATTACGATGTCATTGAAGACATATGGGAGTTTGACTACATAGATTTCAGAATTCCGCTCTTCAAATGTAATTGGGTTGATAACACCAAAGGAGTTATAATGGATGAATTGGGTTTCACTTTAGTGAACTTTGGAAAGATTGGCGAGAAGGGTGAACCATTCATATTGGCATCACAGGAGAAACAAGTATTTTATATCGATGATCCTGCAAATGATAAATGGTCGGTTGTTCTTCATGGTAAAATACAGTTCATTGAAGATCCTATAGATGAAGAAGAGCACTATGATAAGTATGATGACTGCAGTCCATTCTCAGTTCGGTTTCCAACACCAGCAAATATTGAAGATAATGATGACTTGTATGTGCACGAAGATCACAATGAAGGATTGTTAATTGATAAAAACTCACAATATTATAGGCATGTTTATATTTTTTATATGTTTTATTTTTATGAATGTGAACTTTACAATGTGAATTACTTTACAATGTGAATGTGAACTTTACAATGTTAATTACTTTACAATGTGAACTTTACAATGTGAATTACTTTACAATGTGAATGTGAGCTTTACAATGTGAATTACTTTACAATGTGAACTTTACAATATGAATGTGGACTTTCAGATGGTTGAGCATTCTCCTGATGAGCATGTTGATAGTTACTGTGAGGGTGAGGACATCAATGTACCACCTCACAATGTAAGTTTTAAAAATATATCATATATTTATATGTACATGTCCATTTATAGTTATATCCTGTAAGTGTGTTTATTTTGTCAAATTTTAGGTTGATGATGCACATGTACCCTCTGAAGCACTTGAGGCACTTGATCAGCAGCACCAAAAAGTTGACAAGATAAGGGGCATCACTATGATGAAGAAGTTAATAGCGCAAAGGGGAAATGGACCCAAACTTGTTGTGGGTTTTGATAATGCAGGAAATGCAATTGGAGTGAATCGCAATTCGTTTATTTCATATCTTGGGTATGTTACTCATAGACATTACGGTTGTAAGATAGATTCTTGGCATAAAGTTCCTAAGGGGAAGAAAGACGTAATATGGAAGGATTTATGCATGAGTTATTATTAATTTGCAATTCTATTTTGTAGATTACTAATTTTTTGGATAACAGTTAATTGCAATTCTATTTTATAGAGTATATTTGAATTGGATGAAAAGTTGCATCATAAATGTGTGATGCAACACTGTGGGAGATTCCTAAGGAAGTATAGGACAAATATCACCTGAGAATACATAAAACAAGGTGGCAAGAAGAAGAAGATAGCCACTGAACAGTGGAACTTCCTGGACCAAGAAGAATGGGACGTGTTTGTTGCTTCAAGACAAACTGATGAATTCAAGGTATTAGGCATCACTCCCAATTTAATTAATATATGGTGTATTCACCTATTCATGATTAACATTTAGTGTTACCTAAATAGGCCCTCAGTGAGGCGCAAAAAGTAAGGTGTGCACTGAATGTGCATAACCACACTATGGGTCCAAAGGGGTATGCAGGCATTCGCCAAAGACTACAGGCTGAGTCTAATGCTTAGTCTGCTGCTACTCAGGAGTCCTCTACTATAGGTTCCACACCACTGCCTTGCCATGATGTCTGGATAGCTGGGAGGCAAAATAAGAAGGGAGAAATAAGGAAGCCCGCAACTGCTGAGGCGGATGCAAAAATAGTAAAATACAACTCTTAGAGCAATCATTCGAATATTGATTATCTGTGGTGTTTACTTAATTAAAAATTTTTGTTTTGGTGATTATAGGCAGCTGCACGAGCTGAGGAAAAAAGGCAAGTTCATCCTTGAGGGCACAACGGATGAATTGACAATTGCTCTGGGTAAAGGGATGAATTGATAGTTTCTCTAGGTAACCCAGAGCATCCTAGACGTGTTAGGGCTGCAGGCACTGGTGTGGGCATCAAAGCATTCTTTGGGCCATTCCAGTGCAAACATGTCCCAAAAGAGAGACTTTCACAAGAAGAGGTAACGTATTCTTTATTTATAATGTTACTGTAAAAGAGAATTCAATAATCAGAAGCTAACATTTCTTTTATCCATGTATAGGTAGATAAGTTAGTTGATAGGAAACTCGAAGAAGCAATGAGCAAGTGGCAGGCATATCTGACTACCACTCAGCAGACAGTACCTATGGCATCCCGCTCTACTCCTACTGCAGAGGTTGGGAGTAATCCAGTAGACCCACCACCTAGCACATCCACTATAAGTATTTTTATGACATAGTAACTAGTCTTTTCAAGATGATATGTATATATGTATATAACATTCTTGACAAAAAAAATGTAGGGGTTGAAGCCATGTCATCTAAAAAGTAAAGAATTTATCGTTGCAGAGGCGTTGGCTTACCCATCCCTACCAGGGGAAATGTTTCATGGGTCTCCATTACCAGCTGGTTGGGTTTGTGTGAGCCCAGTACATATATTCCCCAAATGGATGGATCTTCCATTGCCATATGCCCACCCAGATTGTGAAACGCTTGGTGAGGCAGAAGGCGGAGTGATATTGTGGACAAAAGCGGATGTCCTCTATACTGAAATTGTAAGGTAAATTTACATTACGTTAAATTGTTAGTGTGTGTATATGATGTCAATTGATCTGAAATTATATATATATACAGGTTAAAAAGAAGACACCCATAGTATCTAGGCCTCCACCTCCACCTCCTACATTACCAAGTTGGGTTCCACAGGACCTACCTGTCCCGTTAGGTCCTAATTGTAGGGGTATGGCAATATGGTTAGGCAAACATGATATAAATTGCCCTATAACTGTTTCTATAGATGCGGATGTTGCAGGTCAATCATACGAAAGCAATCTATTTATACAAGATATTTTGGAGTTGTTTCGATATGATTGGCTGAATACATCTGTGATAGAGCTATGGATAGGTGAGATCTTCTGTATACATCCATATACCTTGTGTAGGATCTGGTGATCTGGTTTCTTATTTATTAATGCATACGTAATACATGTTTTGCAGCTACTTAGACAAGATATGTGCAGATTTTTCATTCGATCATGTAGGATTTTTGATTCCATCTTTGATTAGTCTAGTAGCTAAAGACCCTCCGTCAGTTTGACAATATTGTTGTGATGCTTTTAAAAATTTTGCTCAAAATAAGCAGACGTTGATAATACCTCCATTCAATGTGGAGTAAGTTTACTTTGCTTATTATAATTTGGACTTAAGAAAATTACATTTTTATTGTGGATTTTGAGTTATTAATTTTTTACTTTTTTACCTCTAGTAGTATGCATTGGGAGTTACTAGTTATTGTCCCCGAGACGTTCACTGTCTATTATCTAGATCCTAAGGGGACTAAATTGAATTCAAAATATGGACACAAAATGAAAATGGCATTATTCCGGTGAGAAATATTTCATTTTCATATTCGTTAACATATGTTATTACATTACTATTTAATTATGCCATGTACTGTGTTACATTAACATGTAGGGGTTTAGATGAGTTCAAAAATACTGGAGGAAAGGTCCCCAGGAAAAAGAACCAGCAAATAACTTGGAAGAACGTGGAAGTAAGTTCCCGACTGCAATGTATATATTATTTATGTGAACAATGCTTAATTAGTTGTATTTTTTATATTTTGTATGTTTCAATTTATAGTGTGCTACACAAGACAACAGATGTGCATGTGCATACTATGTAATGTGATTTATGCAGATGATTATCAAATATGCCGCAGTGGACATCGATACCATTCCTGAGGTATTATATATAGCCTCATTAGATAACATGAAATATATCAATCTTATTTATAGCTCATTAATTATATATATACATCATTCTCTTTGCATGTGTTTAAAACTAACCACACTACAGGAAAGGCCGTACCAAATGTACATGCTCCCTATATGACGGGAGAATTAAATGAAGTAACAGAAGAATAGGTAACAATAATACAAGTAGTGGGGGTTTTAACATATAATTGGGATGTTGATAGCGAATAATGACTAAAGAATGATATTTTGTAAATGAATTTCTGAATTATAATATGTGTGAATGTTTCTACATGTGTTTGAGTGTTTATACATGTGTGAATGTGAAAATGAATGAAACTGCTGGTTGCTATATGAATGTTTCTACATGTGTGAATGTGAAAATGAATGGAACTGTAGATTGCTACATGAATGTTTCTACATGTGTGAAAATCAAATAGAACTGTAGGTTGCTAAATGTGTGAAAATTAATGTTGTTAATTTTGCAGGTTTGTGGCCTGTTGTTGGCTGATATCAATGGATGTCGTAAAACATGCAGTTCATAACTGAACTGCATGTTTCTCATCCTGCGACCAGACACAGCAGGTCTGCAGACTGATAAAAAAAAACCTGCAATAGGCGTCGGTTATTTGTTTAAAACTGATGACAAATGTTTAAAGTGTCGAATAAATAATTAAAAATGACGCCTAATGCATGTGATGTGGCGTCGATTATCAACAATCGGCATCGATTTACCTAATGAAGCCAGACACCACGGCCGTGCTGGCCAACACTGCTGTGGCAGTAGGCCAGACAACACGGCCATGTTGGCCAGCACGACCGTGGCAGTGGGTGAGATGGCGTCGGTTATCACTAATAAACTGACGCCGATAGTGCCCTAGATGGCGCCTTTTCTGTGGCACGAAGGTTTATGGCATCGGTTTCAAAGCTAATAATTGACGCCTATACCCCCATGTTGGCACGTTTTCGGTGACACACGAAGGGTTGTGGCGTCGGTTTGCAAACCGACGCCTAAAGATTGGCCTTTAGCGGTGCCCACATAGGTGTCACATTAAAACCGACACTAAAGGCCTTAAATAACCGACACTAAAGGCCGGTTATGTACTAGTGCATTGGTAGTACTAAGATGATTTGTTTCTTGTAAATTCACATGAAATGTAAACAAGAGAGAAAACAAGTTCCAAAATAATGATAAATCAATATGGAATAGTAAAAATAAAGAATATTTAATCCAATTAAGTATTACAGGACAATGATGACCAATCATGCACAAATAATATGAAAATGGGCAATAAGTGCACAAAATACATTGTAAAATAGTCTGTAAAAATTGACAATTATCCAGTGCATCAAAATCACATAAACTAAAATGTTTCTCTTCCTTGAGCAACATACCATCAGATATGTTTGAGATAAGTCAGTAAAAGGACAGAATATACACTCAATATCTTGAATACCCTCCCCGGTGGTCTCAAACTGGCCTTTACTGACCACTGAAGAATTAACTACTGTCAAACGACCAAAAATTTTCATAAAATATGTCCACCCTTAGATTAGGGAAACACTATCAATAGAGAAGCTAATATCATATTCAATCAGACATTCACTTGGTGCATCATGTTATTCTCTATCTACATTGCTCTTCCCTAAACTACCAACTAATTGGAAGTAGTTCTCCTTATAAGAATGAATGAGGAGATCAAATATATTCATGGCCTACCAATAAGAGAAATGGGTGAAATGAAGTATGTGACTTATGAAGAATCACAAGTGACACCCGAATCATTTATGCAAAAATACAACATTATGAAGCTAACATGGTGAAAGTGAGTAAATGCATGAATCCAAATGCCTATTGTTATGGGTGGAATGATGCATGCACTGGAGACTTTATCCGACCGATGAAAGAAACAAAGAGTACATCATGTACATGATTTAATATTCCTTGGTAGAGAGATTCACACTGAGTTTAAGGAATCCTTTTCTACATCTTTATTTCATGGAAATTTCCATGATTTATTTTTTTTTCTATTTTTTTCATTGGCCCATTATTTTAGCATGATTGAAGAGTATGCATGGGCTTTACTATAATGAATCACAACATTTTTTTGAGAGGTATGGACGTGTATCCCTGCACTTTAATTTCAGAAGAAAACACATGAATATATGGGGTAAGAATGAATGATGATAAAGATATGAAATCTACATGGATTTGTTATGCAACTAAATGATATGCACAAAAAAAATAATTTCAATTTTTATTAACTAATGCAATCAAACATAACTAAATATCATGCCACCTACTATGCTATGCAATGCAATCAAAAGGAAACAATTCAAGATACTTGATTATCTTACGTGGTGGATCAAAATGAATGGAAAAATGGATGGAATCAATGGATTAAGAGACAATGCTTTTATTCAGTTATGATATGTCCCTCTATATTAACATGTGTGTAGGGTAACCTTAGGATATATTTCTAAAACATCAATTGAAGGTCTCATTAATTTTTTGGTTAGTTCAGGCTCAAACTGTAGGGAAATACGACATCAGATCGGTAGTGGAAATAAAAATTGTATTGAGATATTTCCCATTAACCAGCAGATCGCGTCAATAACTATGCAATGGGAAGGATGGTTTCACAAATATATACCTGGTCCTGGAGCAAGTCTTGCGACAATCCTCATCGATGTAGATGTGCACTCTGTCTTTCATGGTGGTTGTATAGCTCCTAGTCACACTTGGACTTGTCTGACTGCTCCTCCATGAACATCAAACTCAGAAAACTACTACAGTAGCTCCTCGGATCTTGCCACGGACTGTGAGTTAACATTGCCCTCCTAGCAGCAACCAATAGACTCCTACCTCTAGAGTAGTCCACGTGGAACAACTAGAACTCCTGTCATCCTACAGGAATGGATAGGAAGGAGTTGTCCCTCCCATTGGTGTACTAGTCACCAACATGCTCTCCCACAACAATGATCCTAAGTTGTTGCTCTCCCATGGCTATCCCTCCCTAGTCGGGTAGGATTTACCTAGGCTCTCATGGTTACCACAACCAGAGAGGACAACACTTATCAGATCAACTGATTCTCAATTTTCTATGTTGTAGTTGTGCTCTAGGAAGCCCCCAGTACCCCTATATATATAGGAGGGGTTAGGGTCAGGGTTCCCAGTCCCCAACCAATGCAGGACTAAAGCGGGAGTGGAAAGGACAAGTAGATCTTGAATTTTTACAACTTTTGTAGAAGTTTCACAACCTGTGTGAGATGAAATGATCGTCTCTTCAAGTAAGACGGTCATCTCACACGTGAAACGATCATTTCGCTAAGCAAAATGGTTGTCTGGTATGTGAGACGGTCGTTTGCGCTTTCCCAATTAGATTTGAATTATCAAATCATTTCCTAATTAATGTCATATATTAATTAACTTGCACCCCAATTATGTGCAATTAAAATGAGTTTGGAAAAACTCTAGAACCTTCGTTTGTCCCAACTGGGCCATCTCATACGAGCGAGATGACCGTCTCACTCACCCAGATGGTCATCTAGTGAGTTTGAGTCGAGCCGATCAGTTCAACAGCTTGAACCAGTTAGTTCATAGGGAAGAACTAAGCCAATTTGATTTCTGATCTGCTTGACAACCAAACAGCCGTCTCAACAATTGAGATGCTCATCTGGATGCCCAAACGATCATCCCACCTAGTGAGATGGTCGTTTGGTAGATCAGTCAGCTAATCCGTCAATCTATTGTGTGAATTGAGTACCTAAACACTTTAGTACTTAATTCAATTATCATTCAAGATCAAACTCCTCTTCTAGGTGAGTTCCCGTGTGTGTGACCCTATAGGTCCCATAACACGTTGGCAGTGAAAGTCCATAACTAGCTTATGACATCACAAGCAAAGAGTGGTGCCTAGTCACACATCATTGCTACCCAAGTGAATGGAAAGTTGGGGAGCAAGTTTAACCTACAATATGTGTATGGTGTTATAGTGTTTGTATAGTTCCTTTGTCACTGATATCCAGATTGAACTAGAGGCATGGAGCAGTCATCCCCAGTATTATTCAATCTTATTCCTTGAACGGGAGCAGAGTGCATGAGATATATGTAAGCTCAATATCATATACAGACTCGCATGCATGTGGCCATACTTTTATCAGTCTTGCTAATCAAGAGGTCTTGGATATCAAACTCATGTTAGAGAGACAAATCCCATATCTATCACTCACAGTTAGTCCCCATGTGTCAAAGTCACCCAATCATCACCGTTATAACAACCCATGTTTTAGGACTGCGTTTGATGATGTCAAAGTGTATCCAATGACATGTGATGAGTGTAGTGATTTTAGATCTAAGAACCACAACCACCACTGTCATTGTGAGAGATGACTATGACTTCCATGATGATGGCATCCATGTGTCAGTCTCACTGTGAGTCTGTCTAATACATTGTTCTCCAACATGTATCTATGTGCTTGGTTTGATATTTCCATATCATGACCAATGAGATTCAGTCATCAACCAACTCACACTCTAATCTTATGTGTCATTGTTGTCTATCAACATTCCACAATGGCAACTGATCAGGGACATAATGAGAATGTATGTACCCTTAACATCCATAAGATCTCATTCTTCCAAGTCACGTACTTGAAGACATATTTCATTGAGTAATATCATTCTCTAAATTTTTTTTATGTTATTCATTATCTCATAACTAAATATACAAAATAAATTAGAAGCTTGCCTTTATTATTATCAAATTAGATATATAATGCCATATCCCAATCATCATATGATTGGCTCTCTGGACATACATACCAATAGACTCCCATTTGCAATTAGAGCTAATCACCCACAGATCTCATCCTGAGTGACCCAACATGACCTTCATTCTTCTACTGCGTAAGTGCTTTTATATCGGGTTTAGCAACATTTTCCTTAAGTCGGTATTTTGCAATTTTCACATCTCTTCAATGTATGACTATTTGTATGAGATGAAAGTGTCATAGTATGCTATCTGAGATTCCCAACCTAACAAGTAGCTCCATTGTTGTCATCAATATTTCTACTGTGTCATCAATGGTTTGGAACCTCATATAAGTTCACGCTTATGAAATTATTGATCCATAGAATATCCTTTGTTGTTCTTATAACACAGAGATACTTGGATTCTTTTGTAGATTTGAACAACTATCATTATCTCAGAAAACTTTCTATCTTACATTTTTTGTTTAATGTCAAACATCAATTTATATTGCGATTATTTTGTTAGTTTTGAAGCTTGCACGGGTGTAGCCCTTTACATCCAACTCTTCCTCATTACCATAACCAAGGAACAAATCTTTTAAGTGCTTCACAAGCATCTAAGGATGTTCTTTATGGTAGTCTAGTGACTCTCACTAGTATCTATCATATACCCTCTCGTCGTGTCCAATACATACGAGATTGCTAGGTAGGTATATATACATCCTCTCATCATGTCAATATGTATGAGATGACTAGATATCATCTCGTCATGTCCAAAACATACGAGATTACTAGATATCTTCTCATCATGTCCAATACATAAGAGATAACGGGATAAGTACATAGCATTGCATTCAAGATAGATTTAATGGCATCTATCTGTGTGTCCATGTTCTTCATAAGAATTGAGACACTAGGCCCCTGAGAAACTAACTCCATGGAACATGGTCATGTTTTCTCTCATTAAGTCTTGTATGTTGAACCCTTCAACATCTTGCCAATGTATGTTCTTTTACTTAGTTCAAGAAGCTTTCTAGATCTATCTCTATAGAACTCGATCCCTATCACATAGGATGTTTCGCCTAAACCCTGCATGTAGAAGGTACTTTCCTTTCCAGGTTTTAACATTTACAGGATAAGGATGTTATTCCCCATAATCATGTGGCATATTATTATGCTCCCACTAAATCTTTTGTAATCACACATTCCATCTTCATTCTGACTCAAGTAAAACCCTTTGACTATCTTGTCAAATAGAAGATTCCATCTCTGAGATGCTTGCTTCAATCCACAAATTCACCTTTGTAGCTTATAGAATTTATTTGCATTAATGGATTTATAAAACCATTAGTCCATGTCATGTACACATCATCTTAATTATGTCAATTAAGGAATGTGATTTTAACATCCATATGACAAATCTCACAGTCATACTAAGCTGCATCAGCAAGCATGATCTAGATTGATTTAACCATGGTAACTGGTGAAAGACTTCATCTTGTTCAAAACCTTGAACTTGGTTGAAGCTCCTTGGAACCAATCTACACTTTCATGTTAGTATTCTTACAAAGACCCAAATGCACCCTATGGGTTTTACCCATTCAGATGGATCTGCCAAGATCATACCTTGTTGGTTACATGGAGTCCATCATTGATCTTATCTCCTCAAGACATTTCTCAAATTTTGATCCCTCAATAGCTTTTTTGACTCATCTCTATGATCAACTTGTCTCCCTTTTGAGTTATAAGATATGATAATCTTTCAAACTCAAGGTGTGTTCTACTAGATCTAGGAGTTCTATAATTACACATGGAACTGGAGATTCCCCAACAACTTGTGATTCTCCTTGTTCCTATCGTACCTCTTTAGGTTCTATATTTTATTATTTGTCTCAAAAATTTCGAGTTATACTTTTACTCCCATTGATTCCATTAGAACTAAGTTCCCTTTAGGAATTCATCCATGCTAACAAAAAATACTTTATTGTTGGGCTAGAATATTAGTATTCAACAATGTAACATTCATGTGATTTGTGGATAAAGATTTTAAGAAACTATTTTCTTATACAAGCTTTCAATCCCAATCACTACAAAAGACTCATTGAGACACTTCCCACGCCATATCTCATATGGTGTCTTTTGAACCATTTTAGACAGTAGATTGTTTAGTGTTTCAGCATGTGCCCAAAAAAATTGTAAGACCAGCTAGATTTTAATTGATAATCACACCATGATTTAACAGGATGTGATTCCTTCTATCTAACACATCAATATGTTTCAGGTGGAGTTCGTTATGATACACTATCATGATCTCCCAGAAGGTCCTCAAACTCTTGGTTTACATATTTCAGCATCGGTTAGTATCTTAATACTTTACCAAGTGAGCTACATACTACACTCATAATCTCCTAGAACACTTCAAGAGATTCATACTTGTATTTCATTAAATACAAATATCTATTGATTGCATCAATAAATGTAATGACATGCTTGTAACTATCTTTAGAATTCATCCAAAAGGTTTATGTACATCAATATGTACTAGTCCTAATGGAATAGTCGATCTCCCACTACATCTAGTGAAGATACTCTTGTCATATTGCACAAAAAATAATACATGTATGTCTCTATTGGTTTAATAACCAAAAGAGTCTAGATAACTATCATATGGATTCTAGAAATGCATTTCTTGTTTATGCACTCTTGATGATAGTGTTATAGATATTCAATGTTTGAGTTATCAAGTCATTCGATATATGTGTCATACACATTTGTCTTTTAAACTATCAAGTATAGTTTATGAGACATAGGGCATCACCATGAAATATCATAATGTTCTTGTCATACAAAACATATGATGTTTGGCAAGTACATAATAGCAATTCACTAATTCTATTATGTGCCCATGAATGACAACCTTTACCTATAGTGGCAGCAACCCTTGATCCATATAGTTCTGGATTACTTCTTCTCAGGTCCTGAGGTAGAGATCTCTATCGCTATCTTCTTCCTAAGATCCTCTATGAAGAGGATAAATCCTTTCCAATGTCCAAACAAGTGACAATGGTGGCACTTTACTTTCTATATCCCTTAAGTGAAAAGGATAGATTTCGTTTACAATTATACTTCTCCATATATTGAGTCCAGAAGACTTGGGCTTTATCTTAGCCCCAAAACACTTCTTAGCCTTTCTTTTGCCCTAGGACTCACTTTCGTTGATCACCATCATGGATTTGTCCTTCTTCTTCCTTGCTTTGGCATCAACATGCCAAGCATGTGATAAACTGACTATATGATTCATGCAATGCTTGCATAATCATATTCATGGTCAACTCTTGACCTAAGAGAAATCCCAGTAATTCCACATGTCCAATCACATTGAACACATGGGGTTCTACTGGACCTTGCTTTGTCAGTTTGCACTCAATTAGCACTTTGGAGACATTATACCTTCTTTTCTTTACATGATTCTTAAGATGTGTTACCATCTCGAGTAATGTCCATGTATTCATGTTGTTCATTGAACATATAGTTCATACTACAGAGCATTAGGTATTCAAATGTCCATGACATCATTGGCATGCTTCCAATAAGCATCCATTTAGCCTTAGGTGCTTTTGAGTGGGTTCCTCTGGGTCTATCAAGGACATAGAGATTTTTCTCATTGACGAGAACATTTCTCGAAGTCCTTAACTAATTGTGGAACTTTATCCAATTTTGTCCTTCTTGAGGACCGATCACAATTTGAACACATTTTGTGTTTGACATTTGACTCTACAAAGAAATATTGCAACTTTTCAAAACATTTTTGATTTGGTTTGATTTGATAATTTAACGATCCAAATTACGTATTTAATTATCTATCGCTCCCACTATTTTATTCAAATTGATATCCCTCAATATCAATTTGAAATATTTCAGCGTACAATATTCTAGTGTGCCAGATCCAACATAATTCAACTATGACCCAATCAACACCGCAAACACTGTCAACCATCAAGGCAGACAAATCTTGCCAATTGCATCATATGTCATTCTGGATAGATGATATGCGCAACCCCTTGCCATAATCATATGTATTCTTTTGGGCCCAGACGCTTTGAGAATCACCAGTCAAGCCTGACCCAAAATCTGACACGATAATAATCCACCCCACGGAGGCAGAACCTACACTATTACCAACACACATCTATGAGATAGACGGTGCACCCCATAGAGGTGGAACCTATGCTTAGTCGATCAAGTTTTCAAGTGGGACGCTTTTAGAAACCATGTAAGACTTGATATTATAATTGAGTGAGTTTGTATGTATAAATACATATACTTTATCCAATCACCACATATATGGAATGTATCACATACATGATATAACCACAAATGAGAACATGCAATAAATAAAACACACAAATGATGGTTATGGACATACTATGTAATTCCTTAGAGCAACAATGAATTACTACCACCTATCATCCACATCATATGCAACCTGTTGTTGGTGATGATTTGTGTTTGAACCAATCTGGGTTGATTGGTTGAACTCTTAAACCGGTCAACTCACCTCCTGGTTGCTCGTTGGGCTCTTCTGAAATGGTCATTTGGTTCTTAGGTCCAAGCAGCATCTAGAAACCTCCAGCCAGTTGGTTGGGCCACTAGTAGATTGGTTTGTCCTCCTTTCATCTGGCCTCCTCGATCCTCCAGTTGATCGGGTCATCTCACGAGCCAGTCATTTTTCCTTTGTGCAAATTGTCATCTCACATCAAAACATAAACTAAAACTATCCATTTCTTATTACATTGTATATGGGAAAATCTCGACTTACATTCAATGGGAAATAGGAAAAAGAGCATCAATTTAAATGTGGAAGAAGGAGAGAGAGAGGCTCAGTACGCAGACTGATTAATAATAGGAATAATAACTACAACCATGCACACACAGATCTAGGGTTTTGGTCATAACCATGATTTACATCCACCATCAAAATGGTTTTATGATGACACTTGTAAATTGTGTATATATCACATCATATATATATGGGTTCTTATGCGGTGATTTATATGGACGTGCACATCAACCAATTTAAATATTCACATCACGAGTAATAAATAATAACCGTAAAACCAAAAATCTGATCATATCGATTATCCCAAAACATAATTACTTGACATGGCTCTAATACTACAGTAGGAAAATATAGAATCAAGTAGGTAGCGGAAACAAAACTTTTACTGACTTATTTCCCATTAACCAACATATTGCTTCAATAACTATGCTATGGGAAGGATGGTTTCACGAAGATATACCTCATCCTGGAGCAAGTCCAGTGACAATCCTTGTAGATGTAGATGCACAGTATATCTTGGGTGGTGGTTGTACAACTCCTAGTCGCACTCAGACTTGTCTGACTTCTCCTCCATAGTCATCAGACTTTCACAACTTCTTTAGTGGCTCCTCAGATCTTGCCACAGACTACGAGTTGATGTTGCCCTCCTAGAAGCAGCCAATAGACTCCTGCTCTAGAGTAGTGCATGTAGGGAAACTAGAACTCCTATCATCTTTCAGGAATGGATAGGAAGTAGTTGTCCTTCATGTTTGTGTACTAGTCACCAACATGCTCTCCCACAACAATGATCCTCAGTTGTTGCTCTCCCATAGCTATCCCTCCCTAGTCAGGTAGGACTTGCCTGGGCTCTTGTGGTTACCACAACCAGAGAGGACAACACTTGTCAGAGCAACTGATTCTCAATTGTCTATGTTGTAGTTGTGATTTGGGAAGCCCCCAGTATCCCTCTATTTATAGGAGGGGTTAGGGTCAGGGTTTCCAGTCCCCAACCAATACAGGACTAAAGTGGGAGTAGAAAGGACAAGTAGATCTTGAATTTTCACAACTTTTTTGAAAGTTTCACAACCTGTGTGTGACAAAACAGTCATCTTACCAAGTGAGACAATCGTCTCGCACGCAAGACGGTCATTTTGCTAAGCACAACATTCGTCTAGGATGTGAGATGATCATCTCGCTAAGAAAGATGGTCGTTCATGCTTTCCCAATCAGATATGAATTGACAAATCATTTCCTAATTAATGTCATACATTAATTTACTTGCACCCCAAGTATGTGCAATTGGAATGAATTTAGGAAAAATCCAAAACCATCATTCATCCCAACCGAGCCATCTCACCCAAGCGTGATGCACGTCTCACTCACTCAGATGGTCATTTGGTTAGTTTGAGTTGAGCCAGTCGGTTCAACATCTTAAATCAGTCGGTTCATATGGCAAAAGAAAGCCAATTCGATTTCTAATCTACCTGACAACCAAACGGCCATCTCATCACTAGAGACGCTCATCTGGATTCCATCTCACCCAGTGAGATGGTCATTTGGTAGTTGAGTCAACCAATTCGTCGATCTGAGAAAAGTTAGTAGTACCAATTTTGGTATTGATAGTATCGACTTGCTGCAAACTTTAACCTAATAATGAGTCGGTAGTACCGACTTAGGTGTCAGTAGTACCAACTTTGACTCTGCATGTACACCAAACAAGAACATTAAGGTACCTTTTTATATCAATTAAAATATAACTTGAAAAATATGAAAAGTAACTATTGATAATACCTAAAAAAATAGTAAACAACAAAATCAAAATTGGGTTGCCTCCCATAAAAGCCCTTATTTAACATCCTGGGATCGATAAGATGAGTTTTCTTCTTCCTAGGTTGTCATGGAATAGTTGGGAATATTCATCTGGATGTCTGAACTCCACTCTATCATCATCTATCCCGAGTGTCAAGTAGCCTCAACCCATGACAATCATCACATCAGTTGTAGCCTGGAATGACCTTCCCAACAACATCTTAGATACTCACATCCCTTGCATATCCATAATCACAAAATCTACATGATAGATAAACTTGTCAACTTTGACTAGAACATCCTCACATATCCCATCTAGCCTCACGATTGATCCATCTTCCAACTTGATTGTCATGATGTTTTCATTGGTTCCTTCAATCCTAACTTCCGGAAGGTAGTCAGGGGCATGGGAATTATGCTTGCCCCAAAGTCACATGTGCTTGTTGGAAATATTGGTTGCCTATAGAGCAAGGGATGTAGAAACATCTTGGATATTTTTTCTTTGTCGACTGTCTTCCATTGATCATCACTGTTACGTCCCCATATTTTCTAAAACTTAATCTAATGTGTGGCATCCAAATTGAAACCCACACCTCAGTGAGAATCCCAATTTAAACCCCACACACTAGGCTAAGAAGAAGAAAATCAAAAGAAGTCAGAAGGAAATAATCAGTAGCACATGCACATGAACAATAATAAATCCATACAACACATGTTAACCATTCAACATATAATTACAACATAAATTGTTACAACATTTGATATTACATATTGAACAACAAACTTATACATATACATGTACTACCTCTAAACTACAAGATCTTAAGACAAAAGGTCCACCTGTACATCAGCTCTCCATACAACTCTCAACTATCCTGGATCTTCAATATCATATATCCACAACCTAAACAAAAGATTACATGTGGTACATGTCAGCACAACATCCAAATTGAAACCCCCACCTCAGTGAGAATACCAATTTAAACCCCACACACTAGGCTAAGAAGAAGAAAATCAGAAGAAGTCATAAGGAAACAATTAGTAGCACATACACATGAACAATAATAAAAAATACAACACATGTTCACCATTCAACATATAATTACAATATGAATTGTTACAACATTTGATATTACATATTAAACAACAAACTTATACATATACTTGTACTACCACTAAACTACAGGATCTTAAGACAATAGGTCCACTTGTACATCAGCTCACCAAACAACTCTCAACTATATTGGATCTTCAAGATCATATATCCAAAACCTAAACAAAAGATTACATGTGGTACACGTCAGCACAATATTCAAGAATATTGTACTGAGTACGCCTACATGTCATTTATATACCTCTCATTACTAAGCTTGTCAATAAGATAAAACTAATACTTGGAAGTTATAAAAAATATAAGAAAAATCATATACTTGCACAAAGATGTTCATTAACAAAAGAGAACACATTTTTAAGCACATTTTCCATTATATATATCCATGCATTGACCGCCGATGGTTTTGATGCATTCTCTTAACTCTCAAGGAGCTCAAGATTAAGGCTTTTATGATCACTACCAAAGAGTTAGATCATATGTACAATGTGATCACTACCAAAGAGTTAAATCATATGTACAATGTGACCACTACCAAAGATTTAGGTCACTTGCAAGCACTGTACTATAAAAGAGTTTAGTGATTTCATATAATGGAACATATATATTATGTTTCATGTGTTCATAGCTATTAGTATGGAAAATCAAGCAACATATCATGCAAGAACAATTATTTCATCCCATACCATATGCCAAGTATTTTACTACACATAACACAAGCATATTGTATAATAAGCCAAGTATGAGGTAATGGCATACCTTCCAAAGAGATATTCCTAATCATCACATATTCCTCAGGTCAACTATATCATTGGTCAAACCCTAATTAAGATAAGATCACATATCACCATCAGGTTCTCATCATCTTAACCCTAGTCGTGTTCATTAGGATTTGACTTAGTCATTAGTGTATTCCCACTTTTACTTGTATTCTTGTATTAGAATTAACTTACCGATGTCATTTTCCTAATTATGTCTCATTATTAAGGTTCATCATCTGAACATTACCTTCCATAATATTTTGTGCATATATTAACCCTTGGTTACATCATTAACCTAAATTAGAGTTTCATAACATGTATTAAGGGTCATCTTCATATAACATGGATTTCGAGTATAAATTGGATCTCTGATCTACATATTATCTTCCAGTTACTGATATTAGGGTATATAAAAAGACATGTAGGGATACTCAGTACAATATTCTTGAATATTGTGTTGATGTGTACCACATGTAATCTTTTGTTTAGGTTGTGGATGTATGATCTTGAAGATCCAGGATAGTTGAGAGTTGTATGGTGAGCTGATGTACAGGTGGACCTGTTGTCTTAAGATCTTGTAGTTTAGTGGTAGTACATGTATATGTATAAGTTTTTTGTTCAGTATGTAATATCAAATGTTGTAACAATTCATGTTGTAATTATATGTTGAATGGTGAACATGTGTTGTATGGTTTTACATTGTTCATGTGCATGTCCTACTAATTCTTTCCTTCTGACTTCTTCTAATTTTCTTCTTATTATTCTAGTGTGTGGGGTTTAATTGGGATTCTCATTGAGGTGAGGGTTTCAATTTGGATGTCACACATTAGATTAAGTTTTAGAAAATCCATGGACATCACAATCACACTCACCATTTCATCAACACACAAGACATATGTATCTTTTATTCAACTCTTCTTGTTGATGATGTCCTTTAAGAATCTTCCATATGTAGGAATCTGTTATACCAGCTCCACAAGTGTGATGTTGGTGTAGATATTTTGAAAGATGTCTTATAACTTCTTAATTTACCTTCCCTCTTTCCTCGGATTCAGATTGTTTGAGAATGGTACATCTAGCTTCTCCATACGCTTGTGCGGCAGAACATATGGTACATTAGGGATCTCCTCCCCTTAAGCTTTCTTTGACGCCACCTACTGGGATAGAAATTTTGGCACGTCTCATGTGGATAGAATGGAATGTGCCTACTCCTTCTGAATTATTGGTGACTTCTTATTGATTGTGATTGTTCCACTATGGAGTAGAACCTTCACCTATTCTTGTTGCACAGACACCTTTTCTGGAATTGGAGGCAGTGAAATAACATTGGTGTAACTTTGAAGTTCCTTGTCTTGTACAACTAGTGAAGATGGGGTTTCCTTATCACTTCTACTGACCCTGTATCTACTAATGGTGCATGTGTGAGCATACCTCACTGGTGTTCTGCATCCCCCTAGTTTTCATATAGGCTACATGGAAATGGAACCTTAGGCACATACACCCAATCTGGCTCTAGAGTTTGCTACTTTGGTTACTCCTCAGTAACACGTACTGGCTCGTTGACAATAGAGAAAAACTTTACTTGGTGTTGCTAATGAGTTGTATCTACGTTCCCAGGAAAACCTTGCTGAATGGGCTTCTTTATGGAGACCACCTCTACTACTAGCTGAGAGATATGGTTTTTAATATTTTGGATCAGAGCATCAAGATTCTACTATAGCCATTTTGTATGGTCCAATAAGGTCTCATTTTGACTCACTAGCTTGCCTAGCATGTCTTTAATATTATCTATCTTACTGGGGTCCCTGTCTTGCTGATATTGCTGACGTAAGTACATGCAATGTTCCTCTTCACCTCTAGATGAGGTGCTAGATTTTTTCTCAAGATTCCTTGTGAGGTTGTCGAATTTCTCACTCAGTGCCATGATCACTCTGGACTCTCTAAAATTTTAACAGATGTCGAGACGTCTCTTTCCTCACACATGACTTGTTTTTAGCCATATTATTCTATATCTAATGACACCTAGTTGCCTTATTGTTGATGAAAAATCATGACCATGTGCTATCCAGTGAAGTTCTTTCTCCTTTGTGTAGCCCATTGTAGAAGGTATTGGCTTGGCCATAGAAGTCAATCCCATGATGAGGGACCTTTCTTAACGTGTTCTAAAATCACTCCTAGGCTTCATGCTATGACTCCTATGCATACTGCTTGAACCCTATCAATCTTCACCATGGCATAACTTTCTACAAAGTTGTTGATGTTTACCATTGGGTCCTCCATACTGTGGCCATGGAATACTTGGGATTTAACCAGTGCCACCAGACCAAGGTCTATCTTGTAACTACCCACATTGATGGCATGCCTCTTAATAGGCGCCAACTAAGCTATAGTAGAAGATGCCTTTATCTTCTCCCATACCGTCTTCTCTTCAGCTTCCACATTTCTGTCACCCATTTCTAGTTGTTCTAGTTGAGTCGCATGTGGTGGTGGAGTTGGAATGAGTCCTTCCTCAAAATCAATGTACTCTTATTCTCTATGCCATAGTTCCTTTATGCTAAAGCTAATTCTCTCTGGAGTTGACTCTCTATAGTCTTTGGTCCTTGTCTGAACCATGCAATAGCACCTGAAAAAAAGTGAAACCAATGTTAGAAAAAGATACTAGTATTTGAATAAGAATTAGAAATTTTATATATAAAAGTGTTGAAAAAGAAAAATAAAATTGTGGCCTAAAGTGTTCGGTCACAACACTTATAGTGATGTATCTACTATTTTCTCCAGAAATGGCACCAAAAACATGATCTGCCTAAACTACACGTCTAAAATGCAAGTGCATGTATCAGAAAAATATAGGACCAAAAAAGGCCTAGATATCGAACTCGGAGAAACGTGAGTCCAAAAACTAGTACTAATGGTGACCTTATAATCTAGGCCGAAGGGAAAGGGTGCTTGGTGATTCATTAAATAAATTGTAGAAAGTAAACTAAATTAATTGGTTATGATCACAGAACGAATGAGTTCCTTAGGATTTTAGTTTCACCATGATTCACATTGCAACTAACATTGTTTATTAACATTCAGTTCTCCTAACCCTGGACCAAGGGGCCGGTAGAAAGAATCACCCACTCTTGTAGCATGATTCACTACCTAATCTAATATAAATCCCACTCTCATAGAGATTTAGTTATTAGTTAGGTGCTTTAATGATACATCTAGTTATTCCCTTCAAAGTCATAAGCCTTCTCTCAAAGCACGATGTATCCTATGTATATGTACGACATGTCCAACCCTTTATCTCTCTCTCTAAATCATTAATAGTCTAATAAATTACCTATGGTTATCGAGCACAAATACTTTGTGAAGCAATCATAGAAATATGTCCAAAAATTAGGAAAACTTAAACATTAACTCATAATTGTCAATCACAGTACAAAACTGGGCTACTCTCAGGTCCTAAGGAACAAACAGGATTAGCCCCGCATGGTTTCTACTATCATACACATGAGAGAACAAAGGGAAAATGTGGGAAACATTAGAAAACTAAAGTAACCCCTAAAGAAGCTGGTCTGGATGAGCATAAGAAGATCAAGAAGCATGAATCATATCAATAAGAGCATCTTTTGAAAGTTCATTGATACTTACCTCCCTTACCTCAATAACTTCCTCACTTGTGCTTTCCATGAGAGACATGTGGCACTAACCTTCATTTGATCATGAGTCACTTGAAGAAGATTCTTCCCAAGCGACATGGGTTGTTTCTTTGCCCCTTCTTTTCTTTTTGTCCTTCTTATTTCTGTCCTCATTGTAGTAGTCCTCTTCTTCCTATTGCTTCTCTTGTGGTGATGCTTCTCGGTTTTTGGACATTCATTTTTGTTGGGCCCTTTTCTACCACACTCATAGCACCTAGGAGTGAAGGTGTAGGGTTTATCCTTCCCTTGGAGCAATCAGTTTCAAGAACCCTTGAGGAGTTATCTTCATATGAGGAAGGTGGGAATTGGACAATGACTTGTTGCTTCACAATGTCTTCAACTTGATCTTTGAATGCAGCCTCCTTCTTTCTCTTAACATCTATTTATTCCTCTTTTTCTTCTTCCTCTTGCTTGTCAAGTCTCACTTCATAGGCTTGAATATTTCCTATGAGCTCTTCGATGGGAAGTTTGGAAAGAGACTTTGTTTATCCACCTTTATTTGCCACTATTTAGGAAGATAACTAAGGATTTTGGAGTTGATTTTACCTTGTTCCATAGGAAGTCCTAAAGAAGAGAGACCATTCATAATAGTTTTGACCCTTGCATACATTTCAGCTACAATTTCATTCTTTTCCATTTTGAAGTTCTCAAGAAATCCATGAACATGTATATTGTACTCTCCTTGACTTTCTAGGTACCTTCATAGGTAATGCAAAGCTTTTCCCAAATCTCATAGTCTATATCCCAAGAGGAAATCCAATTTAATTCAGTAGAAGTAAGGGAAGAGTACATGATGCTTATAGATTTGGCATTTAGTTGAGACTTCTTCAAGGTTGCTTAATCCCAAGCAGCCACTTCTTCTTGAGGATCGGTGTAGTAGAATCCAACCACCTTGCACATATTATAGCTCATACCTTGGATGTAGCATTGCATCCTCCACTTCCTATATAGGAAGTTTGTGTCATCGAAGATAGGTGGATGCATGGAGAAGTCAACCTCTATGTTATGATATCTCAAAAAAATTTCACCCATGTTCTCTACTCATTGGAGTACTTAGTTGGAGATGACCAAGAAATGATACCAATTGTTGGATCTATGGGCTCTAGAGGGGCAAGCGGTGAATAGAGATAAACCACTTAAACAAAACACATTTTACATTCAAAATATTTGCTAAAATATTGCAATACTAAAAATAAATGGAGAGAGAGATTGAGCAACCACCAAAGGAAGGATAATGTGTATAGTGGTTCCAACCTCCAAACTAGGATATGTACATCCACTACCTAGAGGGGTCAATATCTAGGATTTTTAAGCTTTCCTCACTCTATAGATTGGACTATATGAGTTACAACAATGTGGCCACCCTTTTTATGAGCAAGGGCTAAACTAGCATTCCTTTTTGGATCAAGGAGACAATAACCATTACAAAGGACTTACATGTCTACGTACCAGGAATTTTTAGCCTTCTCTAATGACTTACCCATTTTTGGAGAGGATTTTCAGCTTTTATCAACCCTTGCTTTTATAAGGAATTCCCTTCTTTCGTCAATTAAGTCTCATTGAAACAACCAAGTTCCTAGAGAGAGATTGGGAAAGAGAGTGGAGAGCTTCACAAGATGTACATTGGAGCAACTCTCTTACAAGGATCCTAACTCACTCGGATTGGATGTAGATTTGTAAACAAGATTGAGGGAGATTAGAGGCTCTTGGAGGCTAAAACATTCAACTATAGAACGGGAGCATAGAAGTCAAATTTGAAATGAATTCCAAGGTCCCCTTTTATTCGTTGAGGCTGCCTAGTAGCCAGTAAAGACATTTATGATCTAATTCTATCTGTTTTGGGTGTTACTATAAATATATTTTCAATTTTCAAAACTCTTCAATGGCTAGAAACACTTTTTTGCACATTACCATACAATGTTGTTGGCTAAGTCACCTTTTGGGAAACTTGATCGACGACACTCTAGGACAAAAATTAATTGCAGTTGTCTGTCAATTTTATCTGGGATGAAACTCAGCTGATGGTTGTAATTGGTTTTCCCAGTGTAAGGTGTCAGCTGAGTTTCCACTAGGACAAACTAATCCAATCCTGGGCATTGCCAAAAGCCAAGTTGGTTGTCAGCTGAGTTGTCACCAGGACAAACATGGCCAACAAGCCAGCCTGTAACAACATATGAAAAATGCTCAAAAAGTGTTGAAATGTTTGAATTAAGTGTTCTAAATTTACATTAAGCTTAGTTACATGTGCATACATTCAATACAAATGATTTACATCATGATTCTAATAGATACACTATTTAATCTTCAAAGCTTGCATTTGCATTGAATTTGACTTGATTTCCGGCAAACTAGGGTTTGCTAAAATCATCATCTTCATTTACCTAATACCTAAAACTGATCTCAAATATACATATTAGATACACATGAATGGAATGGTTAAGTTATCATTAAAATATGAACAATGTATAACTATCATGTCAACAATATTGTTCAATGTGATGTTGAACTTGCATCCTAGAAAATTAAAGTCTAGATGGACTGGCCCTTACACTATGGTCAAGGCTTAACCTCATGAGCAGTCGAGTGAAGAGATGGTTCAAATATTTTCTGAACCAATGGCCATAGATTAAAACATTAATATGGGGGGAGTTAGTTCTTGACCATGAGGATCTCAAGCTTTTAGATATCACTTGATTTTTAATGACAGATTCAACACTATGACTCTAAACAAGAGCTCTTGGTGGGAGGCAACTCACATGTTTTTTCTTCACAATTTTCTCAATAGATTTTATATGCATTTCATCTTTGTAGTTGATAATTTTCATACAACTTGAGATGTTTAATGTGTGTATTCAGTGTCAAGACATAGGAAAAAGTTTTTACCACTAACAAGCATGTCGGTGGCACCGACTCTCCAACAGAGAAGAAACAAATCAATAAAATTTCCATTTGATGGCATCGAATCAGTCTTAGGGGGGAACATGATTATATAGGAAAAAGTTAGTGGCACCAATACACTAGTTTAAGCTTTCCTCACTCATACATGATTAAAGTCATTTTTCTCTTTGATTGCATCTCATCATGATTGGAAGCACGTAGTTTAGGTTTGTATCAGAAAATAAACATATAGTAGCATGAGTAGATCATTCATATAGGTTAGTTTTCATATTCCATATAGTTGTTTTCTTTAGTGGATGATTCATAAGAGTGTAATATATGTTTTCACCTTTTTTTTAATATATATAGAGAGAAAATAATATACATCCTTACTCCTCGAAGTTGTAAAAATACCTAGCTTACACATTAATTTCGTGAGACTAATAAAAAGATGTAAACATCAAATGAAAGGAAAAGGAGAATGGAGGCAAATGATTCATAAAATAATCACATCTCTAGGACTAAGATTTTGGAATTCTATGTTAAAATACCTTCCACCTCCATTCATCATTAGGATTAGGTTTCTAAACCATTTCATTCCACCAAAAATAGTAGGCATTAGGATACATTTAACTTGGTCCAACATATAGGTACATTATTTTTTTCTTTTGCTCAAATGACTTGGATTATGCATTATTTCTATTTTCTAGCCACCCATTCCATCTGCCAACTTCTCTACATGGTAGGAAATTTATACGATTTATTCTATTCTTTCAATCATATTCAGGGAACTACATCAAAATTAGTGAAATCTTGAATAGAGTAATGTGGATAGGGAAATATGGTGATGCACTCATCATAGCATAGACTTTCCATGATATCTCTTGACATGAAATAAGTGCACATTCTAGACAAAAATGTACGCATCATAGTAGTAAAGGGACTCAAAGAGGTCGAAATGTCAAACCCAAGGAATGAGACCGCTTCTTACTAAAACAGATCATCTAGACCTTAGGTAGCAGTTGATTGAGTGATTAAAACTAAGAACAAAAATTGAAAGTGTGATAAGTAGAGTGGGAGGAAGATTAGTTTTATAGATTATTTAGGATATTGATTTCACCATGGTGTCAACCTATGCATGCATTCTATTAGATCAATACAACTTATCTTACTTCCTTAGATAAAGTGTTTGTAGCTTGTACTACCAACTTTTGCAACATAGCACACTATTTAACCTAGTTACTAATCCTCTTTCACAACACCAATATAATAGTCTAAATGATAATATCATTGTATGTGGATGCAGTTGAGGTTGGAGTAGATGTAGTTGTTGCCTAAGTGAATGGAATCAAGGGGAATTATCTCTGATCTCTAATCTCATGAACATGCGACAATAGTTGAAGACCAAAACTGCAGTCATGGAACTAGTACTTGGTGAGGGAGTAATTTTTCACTATGCCCTCGACCTTCATTAACTAGTGAAATGGGTGTGGGTTGAGGTTAAATAAAAAAACAACATGTTAGTAATAATCTTATGCGGAGGGGAAGGGAGGCATAAAGTCTTGGGATGGGAGGTGAATAGGGAATACATAGGGGAGAAGAGGGAAATAGAATAAAATAAAAAGAGGAGGAGGGGGAGGAGCGGTGGCGGTTTTAGCCAATAGATTTATAGTTCAGTGTAAGGAGTGCAAGAGTGAGGGGGAGAAAAGGTAACACTCTTGTTGGAGGGAAATAAATAGACTATGCCACTTTGATGAAATACAACAAAATGTGAATCTAAGTCCTATAAATTATATAAATAAAAAATTAGCCTGACTGGTAAGTGCTCAGTAAGTCCCAATGAAGGACCCAAATTTGAATCACATCAAAGGCACTCTAAAAATGACACTCCATGATGATTGGGCATGGGAGGGGGTGTTTGAACCACACCCTCTAAGGCCCTATGGTTTACTATTCTAAGGTGAGTCACAAAGTGGCTCTGCCTGGGGTGGGTTCCTAGTGAACAAAAAATCAAATGATCAAATTATCACACATAATTTGAAATTTGAGTGAGAGAGATATATATTGGGGCTAGGAATTCCTATATAAAATGTTAATTTTATATTTTGGGTAAATTAAGATCATAAAATAAGCTAGGAGTACGTTTGTAACTTTAGAGCTTTAGACGAGTATAAGAGTCACCTCAATATTTACTGAATATATAAAAATAAATTGAATAATGTATTAGCCATATAGAATATTTTCTAGCTATTTTAATGAGTAAATAAATGTAGATGTTAAGATTTATGGAAAGTGTATACACAAGCTATATCTTACATTTTTAGTTACCTATAACTATTTTGGTCATCAAAATGAATAAAAGCGTATATTAGATGTTATATGAGAAAAAAAATACATTGGGGTTTATGTAACTATGGCACTTAATTATGCTTGGCCAAATAGGTCATTGTAGACATAAATTATAGATAGAAAATGAGTTATATCATTAAATTTAAGTTGAATGTTAATGTATTTTTTACAACTATATGGCTTAACTATTTTGAATAACATATTATTATTCACTTCGAGAAAATGTAAATTGCCTCCAACCATGCTCGTTTCACCGTTGAGCACATCAGGACCATCATGTTACTCCAAGAAGATGGTAAAAATAATGCAAACATCAAGTTCATCGAGTCCCTAACTTTCTGGAGAAGCAATTCCTTGAGTTCAGTGATGCGGCCTTCAACCATTCTAATGGTGCATGTGCCTATGGGATCTATGTCGTAAACAATATTTGCATGTACATCCGAGGTGTGGGCCACCCAGGCCACACCACAAATGCCTTCGAAGTTGAATTTCAATCCATTGTTCATGTTGCCTAGCTATGCCATGATATGAATCTAACCAACTTCACCATTTTGTCATACTCCAAGAAAGCAGTCTAAATGCGTACTAATGAAACCTCTACCCCTCCAAACTTCAAGCCTTATCAAAGACTGTTGAAATACAAGCACAATAACTCTTCCTCAAACCAAACTTTCATTTCACTCTCTTTCGACATAGTTGTTGATGCAATATCCAAGCATGCACTAAGAACTTATAGCAGGGTAGATTTTACTTCTAAACCTCAATGGCTTACAAATGAGGTTAATATCTATATGGATTTCACCTCCAGCCATGGGCTAGTTACTAATTAATGATCATTATGTTGCAACAAAAGAGAACTTATTATTACTTTCTTAAGAAAAGATATTATTTATTAAAATGATCAATTAGATTAAGTTATACCTAATGTTATTTCATTAGTGCAAATAGAGGCATTAAAATAAGAGTTTTTATTCAATTATTACTTATCTTGATATTTTAGGTTTATCCCAACAATTATAAATATTTAAATACATTAACTAACATTCATGTAGGATTAAGAAAATTCAGGCAACATGTATATAGTGGCATATATTATACACTATATGAAACCTACCTTAATATTAAGGCACGTTTCTCCATCAAATACATCTGAAAGGGGGATTGAAACCAATCCTAGAGGAAAGGGAATAAGAAAGAAAGTGTTAAGAAATATATTCACATTTTCTAATGTTATGTTGTTTCAGTCAAAATGCAAATGGATAGTAGGTACGGCGAGGTCCTCTATTTATAAGTACAGGTCAAAATGAGGCCTAAAGATGAAGTCAAACATTGCACCCATTGGTCTTTGCGCAGTTTTCTGATCAACGCAACCCAATTGGGTTTAGGGAATATGAAACAAGTTAGAAAGCATCAATGTGAAAACACCTCCACTAAAATCTAACTCAGGTTTAGGCAACCAGATATGGATAGCAAGCATAAACATGAAAACTATTTATTGAACCATGCTAAGTTTACCTCAACCCAACGTGGTTAAAAAAATATCCTTTCTGAAACCTCTACTTCTCTACAAAAATAAGACAATACCAACCTCTTTATGAACCACTTGGGTCCACAAGACCTCCCTATAAAGATAAAGTTGACAAGGATGCAAAAACCTATTTGGAGATTTGAACACCTTGATATATAATTTCCTACCTCTAAACAAAAAAGAAAAGTGAGGAGGAGTCCATATCTACACTCAATTAGGTGAAAATAAGGTAGTTTAGGCCTAAGAAATGTGTAGAACCGTCTCTCTACTCCCTTTCCATTTGCGTAGTGGTGTAAGGATATGATCACCTACTCAGTTATATTATATATAAACCCTCTTTTATATGTTGTTCTTTTGTTATTCTTGAATCCTATATCTCTCCTCCACATTTTACAACCCTCCAGTGTGTGGATATGAGAACCTTTGGTTGATGATCACTTATAAAATTTTGTTTTAATTAACCGTTGATTTGTACATGGATTTTATTTTTTATCTTGAAAATTCAAACCCTATTCTTTAGAAAAAAAACATATATAATGTCATCAGGATATACGTACTCAAGGGAGTTGAATGGTGACTAATACCTTCCACACATGTAACTTAATGCGTTACTGGATCTCTAGTTTTCCTTTTTCCTTGTCCATCCACTTTTCAAGATATTTCCTAGTTTTTCTCATTCACTATGAAAGTGATGGTGACACCTCTTTTTCCCAACATGTCCATCGCCGTTAATATTTTTTTATCTCAAATTAGAAAAACTCATCAGTAATAGCATGAAAACTTCAGTTCATATATGAAACAACATCTTTTTATCGGATCTCTGGAACCCCATCGGGAAGATCAATGTTCTTAAAATCCATATAATAATACCTCAATATATTAAGCATTTATCTCTAGATAAAGCACATAATTTAATTTTCTCCCCAAGAGATAGAACTCTTTAGATAACCTTATCTGTTATAGGGTTGAATTGTCACAGATTGGGTCTCGTCAACATTTTATGCAAACCTCATTCTATGTCTCATCTCCTTTGGCCTTGGGGTCACACATATGAGGTTCACAAAACTAAAGTGATGTACATAATATGACTCCTATAATGGGAAACATATTTGGAAGATAAAATGTCCAAAGAAAGTGGATATTCTCTTTAGGCTTATTGGGAAAAAAAATCATACGTCCAAACTTCAACAAAAGAGAATTTCATGGACCTTCACTAGACCGCTACAAACATGTGAGAACATAGATAGTGTATTATTTGACATTCCAATCATTAAATGCATTTGGCCTTATTTATTCCTTGATAATAACATAAACACCAATTATCCTTATGATTAGATAATACATACTTTCTTCAATAAGTAGATTGATAATTGTAATCGATCATGTGCAAACTCCTTGACAACTTGCATTTTTTTGGAACATATGAATTTCTCAAAATCATAGCATTTTGAAAATAGTAAGACTATCTGAATGTTACAATTGGATCATTCAACCGGGGATTTTTTTCTTTTGGTTTGAATTTTTTTGTCCCTATTAAAAAAGGAATGGAGCACCTTGTGATTCTTTTTCCTCATGCAAGTGTAAGAAGCAAGAAAATCAAAGTTTTGACTCTATTTTAGGTTCAAGTCCTCCTCTCAAATAGGTTGATATTTATAACGATTTCAAAGTATGGATCGCAATCTACATGATGCTTCCTCTTCCTTGAAGGTTAAGATTGCTTCCAGAGTCTTTTCTGTCTCAAAAAACAAGAATTTGTTCTCCCCCTAACTTTGAACTCGATATGGATGACAAGATGGACCTGGTGGTCATGGTAATAGCTCTTGATCCCGATGCTTCTATTATTGGGGATGTTTTACCAATGCAGTCATGTATGTGACAAAAACCTATTGTGGAAGCGTTACCAAGAAGTGTATAAACCCAAAGAACGTGAAAACTCTCATCATGATGACAAGAGAAAAACCACGGGGCAATACCGTCCAACAAGCACTATGTAATTAATATTACAACTCACACTGTCTGAATTTAATTAGCCCTAAATCTAAGTAGACCTCCCCACATGAGAACAAAAATGAGGAAGATGAGAATCACACTCAATGTATACAAAACCTCCCTCTTTACTTGATCTTCTCACGACACCACTGTCATTGCTAGGGACCTTTGACTAGGTCAGATTGTTGCTTCTATGAAAAAACTATCACTAGAACCACCAACTACTACTTTACTTCAAGGAAAAGTCGTTGGACCTCTCTTGTCAAACAAGAATGATGTTCTGACAATGCATCCAATGTCACCGTCTATCAATCACTACTTCTCTTAAGGACAAAGTCGATGAATCTCTCTTACCAACCAAGAGACCTCCTCTAGTTGTTCTTGTTTTCAAGCTCTTCTACCACATAAGGCAGCAATAAGCAACTGGAGGGATCACACCTCATCGAGTGGGATGTCTCAATGGATTCCCCCATGGCCTCTATTTATAGACCTCCATAGCATGCAGTCACAACTAAGAATCCTTGTCAACGTCCTAGTCCAACTCCATTTTGCACACATGGAGTCATATTCTTTCCCTTATTGATTTGACTTCTATTGGGATTGGTAGTACAAGTCAACTCCTACTCAAGTACAAATCCAACAAGGACACGGGCCAAAATCCTTTTTCTTTCCCAATAATATCCCCCTCTAGACTATGAGGGAGACATTATCTTCAATGATCATTTAGAGTAGCTTCTGGACCCCATCAGCACCTATGATCTATCCATTCTCCTTAGACATCCCATCATCTTGTCATTTTCATCCATCTTCTTGAAGTCCCATCCTGACTTCACTTTGTTTGCAAGCAAATGAAAAGAAGTCTCCTGGCAGTGCCTCTTCTCTCTCCATACCCACACCTAGAACATTGTTGGCTCACCCTGACTAGTGAGTTGAGCAATCCTAGATGAAAACCTTCTTTCTGACCTTTTGTACCAAAGATCAGAAACCTTCTGATGGTGCTCGCCTAGTCATTGACCAAAGCCCTTGACAACTAGTCTAGCTTTGTATCTGACATCCTTGCTACTGTCATCTCTCTTCATCCCATAGTCCCACTTCTACTTTAGTACTCTTTGGTCCTTGGGAATGACCACTAGCTCATAGGTGTCATTCTACTGCAAAGAAGAAATCTCCTCATGCATCTCTTGATGCTTCTGTGCTTTGTCTCTATGAGTTTGTGCCTCATGTTAAGTCTTTAGACCCCTCGATCAATAAGGAGAATATATTGATATGTTAGATATTTGGATGAAAGATGACATACACTGTTAGACCTCCTCAACTACTGCTCTGAGGACTCTGCCTGGTTATGATCTTACTCCCCCTGCCCAGATGAATCTGACTGTGAGTCTGAACCACTCATCTCTACATCTAGAATAGAAGTAATCAATGTGCTATCACTCGGCTACTCAAGGTGGTCATGCTGCTCTTCTTCATCATCTGAAGACTACACATGTGAAGAAGTTGAAGCATCCTCATGCTCATCATCAAAAGAACTATCACCTGAACCTGTAGGCTCTAAATCATCACTCTCATGCTTTATAACTGTCAGACACTCACAGAATGTCAAACTCTGTGTCTACTCATGGTCTTTTTCATAGGGTCCCATAACCTATAGCCAAACTGCTGATCTCCATAGACAAAAAAGATACATGACACCGCTTTATCATCCAGCTTTTGCCACTTTTCCTTTAGAATATGTGCATAATCCTTGCACCCAAATATTTGTAAATGAGCATAAGAAGCATCCTTTCCTGTCCATACCTTCTTAGGTATATCAAACACTAAAGGAACTGATGGAGATCCATTAATCAGATAGCATGCAGTACACACTACCTTGCCCAAGAATGTCTTTGACAACTTTGCAGTCTTAAAAATGCATCTAACTTTCTACACTATGGTACAATTCATCCTCTCAGTTAACATTGTGTTGTGGTGTGTCGATCTTTGTCCTTTCATGTCGTATTCCATGTTATGTGCAATAATCCTAGAACTCCCTGGAGGTGTACTCTCCTCCATTGTCTATGTAGAGACACTTCAACTTTTTTTATGTCTCCTGCTCTACCATGGCATGCAATTTCTAGCTACACTAAAAGACATGATCCTTGGTCTTCACCAAGTAGACCCATAACTTCCTAGATGCATCATCAAAGAATGTGACAAAATATCTATTTCCACACAATGAAGCCACCTCAAACGGGCCACAAACATTCGAATGAACCAACTATAGAAGATATGACTTCACCTTTGATCTATCTTGAAAGAAATGCGTTGATGCTTTCCTGTATGACATGCATCACATGAACTGAGACTAGTGTCTTTGCCACAAGGAATAAATCTCTGCTTTGATAAAAGCTTCAAGTCTTTCTCACTCATGTGTCCTAGTCGTCCATACTGTAGATCTGTCTAGTAATCCTCAACTACATATATATGGCCTCCTTTGAGCACATTAAGTTGGGTCTTGTGCAATGTGTGACACAATTTGCCCCATATAATAACCAAAGCCCCCTTGGTGAGCTTACATTTCCCACCACCAAAATCCAGATGACAACCTTCTCTATCAAAGAAAGAACTGGATATCAAACTCAGCTGCCAATCTTGAATGTGATGAACATCCTTCAATATGAGTTTGCAACCTACACTTGTTTGAACACAAATGTCTCCTAACCCATTCTTGAGAAGTTGGAGTTTTCCATGTTCACCCTCTCAAAGTCTCTCCTCCTATATGAAGTGAAGAATTCCTTACTTGGTGAAGTATGATAAGAAGCTATAGTATCCATCACCCACTCAGAATCATCATCCTCAGCATCCAAACACTGCTCTTGGATTGTGAAGACCACATCGTCATCATCATCCCTGTCATTTGAGATTGTGACTATAGCATTCTTATCATCATCTTGCTTGTCTTTGGATTCAAACCCATGTTTCTTTTGCCAAACCTTTTAATCTCTTTTGAAATGACCTAGCATGCCACAATTGAAGCACCCTCTACTACTCTTCGACTTGGATCTACCATGAGACTTCCTATGGTCCTGGGACTCACCACGTCTCTTGGATCTGTCACGGTCTTTTGCTCTATCAACACTCCTACTCTTTGTGAAGCACAACTCGGATCTGTTGTCGCCTAAGACTTGTCGTCGAGTCTCTTCATTCCGTAGATTGCTCTTCACCTGGTCAAGTATCAACTTGCCTTCTTGTGTAGAATTGTTGACTGTCACTGCAAGTGCCTCCTAGCTGTCAGGTAATGATCCCAGAAGAAGTAGACCATGGAGTTCATCATCAAGAACCATACCCCACTTGATTTATAATTCTTTGGAATTAATTCATATGCTCGGTGATGCCTGTACTATCCCAGTACTTGAGGTTGACCAACTTTCAGATAAAAAAAGCTTTATTTGTGGCAGACTTCCGTTCATATAATTGCTTGAGCTTCTCCCACAGATCGTTGGCATTGGTATCTTCTGAGACATTATGGAACATGAAAATTTCGAGTCACTTTTGCACTATTCCAATGGTCTTTGTGTTTAATTTCTACCAGTCTTTATCAGATGTACTTTTTGATTTTTGTCCCTCTATCAGATCATATTGATCTTTTTAATATAGAATATCCTTCATCTTGGGTTCTTAAATCTACCAATTTGTACTTGTCAACTTTATCATCATCGCATCTTCATCCTTCTTCATCTGGACCAGTATCTGCAGCCTGCGCTCTAATACCACTTGTTGGGGGTGTTATACTGATACGCCTGTATGTGAGGAAAACTTTTTGCAAAAACATTACCAACAAGTGTATAAATCCAAAGAAGAAACACCATATTATATGTGGAGAACTCTCCTCAAGATGAGAAGAGAAAACTAGGGGCAATACTAGCCAAACAAGCATTATCTAATTGAGATTACAACTCACACTTCCCGAATTTAGTTACCCCTAAATTTGAGTAGTCTTCCCCACACGAGAACAAAAATGGCGAAGAAGAGAATCACACTCAATGTGTACACAAAACCACCCTCTTTATTTGATCTTCTCACAATGCCACTAGACACTGCTTAATGTCGTTGTGATCGCCGACTGGCTTAGACCGTTGTCGCTATGGCAACACTGGTACTATAAAGGCTAACCGGTACTTTGATTTAAGACAAAGTCGCTGATAACACCAATTTTTGTGAAGTTTTAGACTGTTATTTTGTTATCAAAACTGCCCTTTTTAACTATTTTCCTCTCTTTTATAAGTACTTTCACAATAATTGGCCAAACGACGCTCTTAATTTAATATTTCCATCTTTTGTAGAGTTTTCCTCCTATTTTGACCCATTTGTCATCAATAAGGCCGTCCCGGCCCACAAATAAGTTCGACCTGCATTGGCCTTCCAGATGGCCGATATGATCACTGCCCGACAGGGTAAGCGCAACACAATGACACACGACATAGGGATTCCACGCAAGAAGGAACTGACGGGTGATACGACTTTTACTCGAAAGGGAGCCCAAGCTCGCCCGACAGCTAAAGCTTGTCGCCTGACACGGGCCACCCACCGGCAGGCACCGCTCGTCACGTGACTGATAGCCGACACCCTTGTGCCGGGCGATACCGATATCGGCCGTCACCGACTCCACGATGATAAAGGGGGACACGTGGCGCCCCGTGCACCATAACTTCCCCCAACCGCCGCCTATAAATAGCAGCTACAGGAAGCCGAAAAGACAGGTCGGAACAGCTCGGAACCTTGTGCAATCTTCTGAGGAAAGTTGCGAGAGTGAGTGTATCGTGCCTCAGTGCTGTGTCGGGCGATCCTAGGTGAGCTCTTCCCCGTCCCGAGAGGGAGGGGATGGTTCACTTAGGACCGTCCCGGGCGACACTGTAGGCCGATATCGGCCCACGTGGATGAGCGACACAAGTGCCCGACATAGATGCGTCACTACTAGCCCGACACGATATTGAACTCGATACGCTTCGCCCGTCATGGCGTGCCGCCCGAGAGGGTGCCGCCCGACTTGAGCGTATCGGTTAGGGTCCTTGAACGATACAATCGGCTATCACGGTGTGTCGCCTGAGAGGGTGTGCCGCCCGACACGGTTGGATCGGACTAGGCTCCCGACCGATATCGGGCTGGAGAGTCGTTGTAGTTTGTCATCCTTCTACATCAAGAAGGTGACCTCTATCTTTATTTCTGTTATTTAATTCTTTACTTATGCAATGTAATTAAGACTTTTATATGTTAATAGAAATAGTAGAGTTTAATTATCTGATGCCTTATGCTTGGTACCCTTGTTGGATGATTGTTATGTTTAATATCTGAACTCTAGCTTGCATGTTGGATCGTGTTTCGATTATCTACCGAATCGTTTTTTCCCGTCACAACGGCCTTGACAGAGGTGTTGTGGCTCTAGTGTTTGGTCCAATTCTGGAGTACGAGAGTGCCCGAAATCAGAGCGGTTGTAGTAACCTTTCCACTCTAACCTAAGTCCAGCAACCTCAAGAGTGGTGTTGATACTTGGTTAGAGGTACCCGCTCTGAGAGGAGGGGTACAGGATGTTCCTGCTGCTGCTTGTTTTACCAAAGTTTTCTCTTTCATACCTGGTTTTAGCTTTAGTGTTATCTCTCTATTCCTGTTGCATGAAAAATCCCAAAAACAAACTGCTAAATGCTTAAAATCTAAGTTTTTTTCTCGTAACTCCAGTTGGAGATAAGGTTTTCTTTTGTTTTATTGATCCTGTTCTGCGGTTCCCTTTTGGGAATTTTATCATCTCTTATCCTTGTCGGAGTGTAATGTGTAGATTCTGCGTTCTCAACACTACCATCCTTGTCCATGTGTCTGACCCCGTATATCTACTTCGACCCCGTGAACAAAGTTGCGGGGGCCTAGAAGGATTCGGGTTATAAATGTAAAAGCTCAAGTACCTCAAATCCACCTCCAATTTTAGGACGCACAATTTAGGCTGGTCAGTCGCTGGCCCTCTCTTATCAATCAAGAGAGTTTTTCTGTCATTGCACCAAATTTCACCGACTATCAGTCGCTACTTCGCTTCAAGGCAAAGACGCTGACCGGCCTAAATCGCGCGTCCTAAAATTGGAGGCGGATTTGAGGTAGTCGAGCTTTTACATTTATAAACCTGAATCCTTCTAGGCCCCCGCAACTTTGTTTACGGGGTCGAAGTAGATATACGGGGTCAAACATAGGGACAAGGGGGGTAGTGTTGAGAACCCAGAATCGACACGCTACACTCCGGCAGGTATAAAGAGATGATAAACTCCCCCGTAGGGAAGCATAAAGCTGTCATAAACAAAACAAGAAAACTATCTCCAAGTGGAGTTACTAGAAAGATTTAAGATTTTAAGCATTTAGCAGTTTTTAGGGGTTTTCATGCTACAGAAACATAAAGATAACACTAGAGCTAGAGCGAGGTACGAAGGATAAAACTACTGCAAGACAAGCGGCACCGGTACCATCCTACACCCCTCCTCTCAGAGCGGGAACCTCTAACCAAGCCTCGGCACCCCTCTCGAGGTTGTTGGGCTCAAAGTTAGAGTTGAATGTTACATAAACAACTCTGTTCCAGGCACTCTCGTAATCCAAAATCGGACCAAACACTAGAGCCACAACACAACTCTCGAAGTTGTTGCGACGGGAAAACACGATTCGGTAGCTAAGCGAAACGTGATCCAAAACATGCAAGCTAGAGTTCGGATATCAAACATAGCAGTCATCCAACATATTGCACCAAGCATAGAGCAGCAAGTAATTAAGCATTTCCAATTATATATGCATTAAAGGTCTTAATTACAATGCATAAGTAAAGAATTAAATGACAAAATTAAAGATATGTGTCACCTTCTTGATGTAGAAGGACGACAGGTTACAGTAACCATCCTGCTTGATATCGGACAGGGGCCTAGCCCGATACAGCCGTGTCGGGCGGCACGCTCTCTCAAGTGACACACCGCGACGGGTGACTGCATTGCTCAAGGACCTGGCTGATACGCTCAAGTCGGGCGACACACCCTCTCGGGGGGCACGCATGACGGGCGAAGCGTATCGGGTTCGATATCGTGTCGGGCATGGAGCTGCGTATCCTACTGCCGGGCACTAGTGTCGGGCACTCGTGTCGCATATCTACATCGGCCGATATCGGCTCCCAGTTTTGCCCGATACAGTCCAAGGTGAACCAGTCCCCTCCCTCTCGGGATGAGGAACAACTCACCTAGTGTCGCCCGGTACGAACACTGGAGCACGATACGCCTGCTCTCGCAGTCTCGTCCGAAGATCACTCGACTATCTGAAACCTGAAGTGACCAAGCTTGTCTGAACTGTCTAAGCTGTCTTTTCGGCTCCCTGTAGCTGCTATTTATAGGTAGTTGGTCGGGAGAAGATATGGTGCTCGAAGCGCCACGTGTCCTCCTTTCCTCCGTTCAGTTGGTGGTCGGCTGTCGCGGGTATCGCCCGGTATCGCCCGGCACAAGGAGGTCGGCTGTCGGGCATCGTGGCGAGGGGCGCCTGCCGGTGGGTGGCCCATATCGCACGACACATGGAGTAGTTGCGGCGCGCTTGGCTCCCTGTCGGGTAAAGAGGGTAGTCATCCATCGGTACCTTCTCGCGCGGCATCCTTGCGTCACGCACCTTTCCGGTCAGCGTGTGTATCGGGCGTCAGGGGGCCGAGACAGTCTTGGACTTATTTGCGGGCCGGAACGGCCTTATTGGTGCTAAATGGGCCAAAATAGGAGGAAACTCTACAAAAGATGGAAATATTGGGCTGAGAGCATTGCTTGGCTAATTACTGCGAAAATGCATATAAGAGAGAGGAAAAAGGCAGAAAAAGGCAGTTTTGATAACAGAATAAAGGCCAAAAACATCACAAAATTTGGCATTAATAACTCCCCCAAACTTAGCATTTTGATTGTCCTCAATCAATATTTAAACTTTATTTGGCGATGCTTCTTCTTGCGTAGTATGCTTCTCAGGCCAAGATGTAAAACAAGTATCGTAATGCCTTTAGAGATAATGTTGCCTCATTACGAACAAAAGACTTCATCTTTCTTGCCTTATTGTTTAAGTAAGATTATTCTCTACAGCTTTGGCGAGACGTTGTTGTATGATTCCGAAGTTAGCTTCCACGCCAAACAGCTTTATTTTCGGGGCAGAAAGTTGTGTATAGGGTAGGCTAAGGCTTTTTGGGTTTTCTTCTTGTTTCCCATCGGTCCATCCAGGTAAGGGTCCGTTAACGGGCAAGTGGTCCCTGCAGTCCAAGCCAGTTGGCTTTAGAGCAGTGATTTCACATCCTACGTACCACTGCCCCGGATCTACCATGCCTAAAGATGGGTACTTTTAGAAAACAAGTGTGTGTATATTTTTTTTTCTTTTTCTTTTATTGGGCACAACTCTCATGCTTTTATTCACACTCATAATGTTTCTCTCTCTTTTTAGGATTTTTGTCGGGTAGGGGGAAACAAAGAGATTCTTGTTGTTTGGGCAGCTTTTTCCTTCTCCATACTTGTCTCTTAGCTGTTTGCGAGGTTATTATTTTTTTGGAAATTATGACATGGAAAAATGTAATCTTCTGTTTGTTTGAAGCAGCATTATCAGAAAGATATAACAGAACTTGCATCACATTAAGCATACATAAAACAAACTTTGCAAGCAGCTCCATCAGGTTTTACTAATATAACAGCTTTGTACAAATGTATGGGAGCAAAATAAGCAAAAATTTTCAAAAATTCAAAATTTATATGAACATGTATATGTATCCAAGAGTTTTATATGAACAAGTATATGTATACATGATAAACAAAAGGATCAAAATATTGAGTTCGAAAATTTGACAGAATTTTGTACCTCCCTCACTGGTACCATGGTACCCCCCCCCCCCAAACTTACTCCACACTCTGTCCCAGAGTTGTGAAGTAGATTAGGCAAGGTAATGCTAATCTAGTGAGGGTTAGCCGACGAGCGCGCCTTCGTCAGATAGAAGCTCCCACACATATTCTCCTCTTTTTCTGTGGTAATCGATGTGATGGAGCTGGTCAAGCATCTCTTTATTCGCTATCCATTCCAGGACGTGGATGTCGCAGTCGTTGGATAATGGGATCTGTTGTGGGCTGCGGTGGCAGAACTGAAGTTCATGCCATTTGCCTCCTTGCATGTCCATGAATGGTTGGATCATCTTTGTCACCTCGTTGTAGTATTTTCGGGCCAGGCATTCAACGGGTGTCAAAGGTTCTGATGTACACGGCACCGGATGGCTATTGTTGCTGTCCGAGCTGTTGTAGAAAACTCCTTCTCACTGCCGGGTGTACACGGTTAAGAGCGTCCAATGATTGTAATGCAGAATTGGCAAAAAGATAGTCCCTGGGATGCCGCCTCTCAATCTTGTCAGAAAATTTTGCTTCTCTCCCGTTTCATCAGTGAGGCAGATGTCGTTGAAAAGCATGGGCTGGGCTATATATTCATGTTCTAGTTTTGGCTGTATGTACTATATGTAGGCTGCTGCAACTGCTATAGCCAAGAACCCTCCTTCTTTCACCATGCTCCTTAGATCGTCGGCCATGACTATGACATCGCCTTCTTGAAAGGCGATGATCGATGGGGTAGAGTCAGCTAACTTCAGCTGGATTATATTGACATGCTCCTATGTGAGCGATGCACACGAAAAGCGGTCGAAGTTTGAGATCAACCCTTCTGAAGTTTTAGGCGAAGCAGCGCTCTTCATCCTGTGCATTTTCTTAAGGACCATCAGTTCCTTGCCCGCCCCATGTTTGACGGTCGCCACTTCTTCTTCTTTTTCTGAGGGGCTGCTGGACTGAGAAGATTCTTCATCTAGGTCACTGTCGAGCAGCTGCTCCGGTACCCCTGCGTCCCAGAAATAGCGCTTGTCCTTGATCAGCAACATGGCGTAGATGCCCCTGCGTTGATAGAAACAATGGCCCCTAAGGGCCCTCAAGTTGCCAAATGTACTAAGAACCTCAATGGCACTTAAGACGATTAATGCGTTGTTTCCGCTTCCCTCTTCAACCTGAACGGGGAAGTCGCGAATAGAAAAGAAGTTCCAAACGCCGTCATGGCGTTTGGCTCCTCGTTTGATAACTCTTTGAAGACGCACCGGTAGAAGCCTCAGGTTTTTGTCTTCCGGGCGGCTGAAAGCGATCCCAGAGTGCGACACCTCATTGCGGTTGCAGTTCAGGAGCCGGACTTCGTGGTTCCTTATGTTTGCTATGCAGAGGAACCATATGTCGCGGTGCTCATACGGTGCCAACACGAGGTTAGGGTTATGCTCGTCAATGTGCTGCAGCATGTTGGACACTGCGGAGGAGTCTAGTTCTCCCCACATCAACCTTCTTGCCAAGGTCGAGGTGGCGCAGTATATTTTCCTCCGACCTGTCCTACTATCGATATTTTCTATTATAGCATTCTCGAGGACCCTGAATAGCCTTTTTCCGATGACGGCCGGCGAGCGGAACATGTTGCGGAGAGTTCCCCGTCGTATGGAGAAGTAGTTGTCGCTCCAGATGACGTCTTCTTCATCTGCCTTCGATCTTAGGACCCTATCTAGCAGTTTCTGGTCTCTGATCGACAGGTAGCCGATGGCCCTTCTGTCGAAGTCAGCCATCTCGAAGGAAGGTATCTCTGATGGCTCACGGAACCTGTCCGCCATCGAGCGTCTTCCTCGGGGAAAGTGTCTTTCATTGGCAGCATACACGTCCCCCTTTTCTCCCTCCGACTAGTCAGAAGAGTCTGCCCCGATGTTGACATCTCCGTTATCATCTTCAATATCATCCAGGGGGATTGAGGGATTTTCTTCCTCGGGACCTACGAAGCTTGCCTGTCTTGTTGGAGCTCCATCGGTGGACTTCGGTTGCGTCCCCTCCTTGGGTGTTGACGATCGCCCGCTGGAGAAGGAGGGTGACGCTGATGTCGAGGGAGACGCTGACGAAGATGATGGAGAGCCACGGCTCGGGGGTGACGGTGACCGTCTCGGCTGCCTTCGGCGCGGATGGTCGTCCCCTCTATCCAGCCTCTCCTCGATCTTGTCGAGGCATTGGAGAACTTGTTGCATTAGAGAATTTACGACCTCTAGTCCGCTCAGCAGCTCTCGCTCTTGGCTGCTCAGCCTATCTTGAAGAGATGCATATTTGCGAGTTAGGGAAATACAAATGTCAGAGTTGGTATCTGTTACCTCCCACAACCTGTCGAGCTCGTGCCCGAGCGTCATTCCAAGCGACGGGGAAGCTCCGGTAGATCTTCCTTCCATCCTCACGAGCTCTTTCTCATGTGATGGTTTACCAGGCGTGGTAGACTTTACATAAACCATTTGCGTTGTCGATGCCTCCAGGCGAGGCGACGGCGCTACTTCAGCAGCTATCACCTTGCCTTTTCGTCGGCGAGGGGACGGCTGTGGTGCGAGCAAACTTCGGTTCACCTCCGCACTGTCGGCGATCTCCTCTCCTGCTATAAAAGGTGACACAAGCTGCGGCGTAGGTGTCAACTGAGCTCCCTCGAGCTCCATCCTCAGGGTCTCTGTGAACACCGCATTGCTGGTGTTTGGCCCAGGTTCTTCTTCTGCCTGTACAGGCACTTCAGGGGTGACAGGGGTTGCGGTCGTCTCTTCCGCGGCAGCTCCCGAAGTCTCTATCTCGGTGACCCCAACGATCACCGGTTCTCTGTCGGCTACCACCCTTCTTGTTGAGGCGGCGGCTGATATAACTGGAGCGACGACAACCCTACTGGTAGTTGTAGCCGGTAGCTCTAGAACTACCCTCTCCCGGGCCATGGTGGCGGTGGTGGGGGCTGCGCCTTTTGCTACAGCTTCAATCTCGGCTGTAGTGAACACCAACTTGTCTACGTCGTAGTTGGCGCAGCGAGGGAGTGGGAGCAGTGTATTTGTCCTTGCGAACTCATAAAAATAGTCTCCCCCCTCCTTCCTAATGATGTTGGTCCTCATCAGGTACTTGGTGTCATACACCTCATCGCCTTGCGTCCTTGAAAGGCTGCACGGCTCCTTTGGGTACCCGAGTCATACTGCGATTAGGTTGACGATGCCACCCATGCAGTATTCCTTGGTAGCTTCCTTCATCGGATGTAGTCTGTTCAGCAAAAATCGTCCGAGGTTGATCACTCGGCCCTCCATTATGTGCCACATGACCTGGAGCTCCTCCGTGTATATGTTGCTGGATTCGTACTTGCTAAATAAGAGGCATGCCACCAGTTTGTGCACTATCCTCCAAAAGCATGAGTGCATAGCAGCTACCTTCTTTCCCGGCTTGAACGAAGATTCGCCGGTTAACTTGTTCCAGAGCTTCACGGGATCGAACCCGTCTCCTTCGGTGATTCTCTCACCGTTGTTCATCAGATTCCTCTCCTCCTCGCTTGAAGAGAAGATCTGGTTCAGAAACTTTTCAGAGATTGTGCACTCCGAGTTGTAGAGTCGGGCTTGGAGTCTGTCTGGCCCTCCGAATTCTTTTCTCTCCGCTGGTGAATTTCTCACCCGGTGGAGGGAAGACATGAACTCCATTGTCAACCTAGTGTACGAGGAAGACCTGCTGAAGCAGATTTTCTTTAGTCCCACCGCGGCGAGGACGGTCTTCAGCCTCTTCTCGATTCCCAGATTAGCAAATGAGGCTTCGTGGCAAAACCTGCTGGGGCGGTAGATCTTGGCACCAGCTCAGCATACCGGTGAGTATGCTCGTCGTTCCTTAGCTCGAAACTCACCGCCAAGGCTTCCGGGATTGCTGCTGCTGCTGGGGGCGTTGGAGTTAGAATTGGAGTTGGAGTTGCCGCTTCTCCAACCCTGGCCCTCTTTTCTATTGTAGAGGCCTCGACTGGTCTTGGGTTCGGGCACTTCCGCCCGGCGTTGGAGGGTTCATCCGCAGTCTCGGGGTGGATCCTCCTACCCTGAGAGTCAAATGGGACAGCAGTCATCTTGGTGCGGGCCATCTCTGTAGGACAACAAAAGAAATACTTTGATTAAATATGTTGGCCTTTGAAAGAAGTATATAATAAAGAATAAATGTGTGCCCTGGTGTTTTTCTGTACAAAGATTGCCTATCCCCCCCAGTATCGGACGACACACAAGGTTCTGAGGTGAAGTCATGTGGCCGATACTAGGGACGGGTATCGCCTGATACGAACAAGGTGATAGGGCGACAAACGCGCGGCCGTGTCGGGCGATAAAAGATGCTCGATATGGCTCGTATATATAAAAAGGAAGCAGGGTGTCGCCCAGCACAAAACCTTCGGGACGATACAAAAAAGGACGACGCAACTATCGCCTGACATGGCATATCGGGCAATAGTTACTAAAAGATACGTTGCGCGATATGCATATCGGGCGATACGAAACCGTTCAGCTAACAATGCTGATAGTCTATACATGTTAACAGAGAACGTGTCGGGCGGCATAGACTACCGCGCGATAGATCTACCGGGCGATATCTACTGGGCGATAGGTCTGTCGGGTTGTACCTCACAGAGTTCGGGACTTCCGCACGTTACAAAGGCAAGGGGGTGTCGCGTGACACGGGAGCAAAAATCACAAAGTCCTTTGCACGGTATGGGAGTACGAACGCAGTAATTCAGGTAGCCCAACAGGGTAAAACTTGTTCGTATATATATAGCAAACTCAAACTCAGTTTTTCAACACGGTAAAAAAACATGGCAAGCAAAACTGGGCATGCATCGGCTGATAGGGTAATTCATTCCCGAGACGGGCAGTCCATCCGTCGGCCTAAGGGTGATCAGTCCTTTGGCACGATCGTCACAGGCTCATGCCGTCCAGGAGCATCTTTTGTCATGGCTTTAGCGATGCCTGAAACACTCTTTGCACGATGTTGCGCATATCCTGCCGGTAGGGTTGCTTTCCGTTACGACCTTCGAAGCAAAAGCTAGAAGAAAGAAAAAGGAAACTTGAAAACGAAAAGGGGTAACAAAAGCGTTTGAGGAGTAAAACATCACTGGCCCAAAACTAAGGTCCCGGCCTTAGCTAGCATTACCCATCCCGTCCTATAGAATACTTCGGTGACCCATAAAATAGAGTCAGCGCATGTGGCGCATGCACTGACTCGGGCCTTATTACATCCCAAAATGTTTGTAATGTTTTTCTTACAGGAAAGTAAAAACGTCCTATTCTAGGAATAAAAAAGACAACTCGGGTTGCCTCTCGAGAAGCGCTGTGTTTCTCGTCTTCAGCTGGACGCTTAAAGTTTCTTCTTCCTGCACCTTCATCCTTGCTCCTGCGGTCATTGCCCTGTTCTTTTCGCCGGTTCGGTATTTGACGGAATCCTTCCCGATGGGTTCTTCACAATTTCAGCCAATTGAGCTAGCTGCTGGTTGATCTGGCGTTGGTGCATCTGCATGTCCGCCAGTTGTACCTACAATGAGTTCAAGACACCGGAATTTGATAACGCACTCTGCGCCAGTTGATTGTTGATCGTATCTTGCTTCTTAACAAAATCAAATAACTGGCCAATCACGTCTGCCTGGCCCGTGCCTTTGCTTTGTTCTCGGTTAGGCCCTTGATACTTCCCCTGTACTTGGAAGTTCCCTTTGTTTGATGGGAAATGAATGTTTTTCGGGTGTTGGCTTGGTCCTCCCCTTTTCTCAAAAGCCTGAGGTTACTTGGAGGCGCTTTGCAACTGATACGAATTTTCAGCTGCATCCTTGTTGCCATAGCTGAAACCAGGGTGGTCCGGCCTTTTTAAATTTACAAAAGCCACCTTCTCAGTTTCCTCGTCCTCATATTTGGAATTGCTTGATGCGTCTGGTTGGGTGTAGATGCAATTGTCTACCCCGTGTCTGCCTTCTCCACATGTTACACATTTCATTACTTTTTCAACATGCTTCTTACCCTTTCTGCCAGATTCCTTCACCTGCTTTACATCTGTAGCTATCCTTTGGATCTGAGAAGTGATTGTCTCCAGCGCCTTGGATTCAAAAGAAGGTCCCTCACTAACCTTCTTAGCTTGGCCCCGGTCAGATCTGTCATAGTCAGTTCCGTCTTGCAGCTCGGCCATGTTCTTGATGATCTTCTCAGACCTGCTCGGTTTCTTCCCCGGGAGGTCACTTCCGGATACTACGTTCAATGAAACCCTTTCTTCGGGAGTTAGGCCGTTATAGAAGGTAGTGATCAAGAACCCTTTCTTGTAGTTGTGGTGAGGGCAGTCCCTATGATATTCTTGATACCGCTCCCAGGCATCATGGAGATTCTCATTAGGCTTTTGCATGAACGAAGTTATTCTTTGTCTATTTCTCACTATCTTCTCAGTTGGGTAGAACTTATTTACGAATGCGTCCGCCAATGCCCCCCATCCGTTCAAAGATTGGTGGGGTAACCCAAGATACCAGGACAGGGCCTTATCTTCTAGGGAGAAGATGAAGCCTTTGCAATAGATCACCTCCTGGGGAACTCCCTGCATCTTGATGGTATCACAGATGTTCTTAAAAGCATCCAAGTGGTGATAGGGATTGTCATTCTTAGAACTCCCTCTAAAGCTTTTATTCTGAATCATAGAGATAACATACGGCTTAAGCTTGAAATTCACCGCGTTGAATCGTGGAGTGATGACGGGGCATCGGGAGTTGTTGGCCTTTGTGGATGCCAACTCTCTCAGCATCTTCTCCTCCTCGGAGTCGTCGCTGTCTCTAGCCTCGCGTTGCTGTTCTTGGTCCTGGTGTCGCCTGTGTCGATGATGGTGACGACGCCTGACGTGGGGGTGGCCTTCCTCGGAGTGCTCCGATTCCTGATCTTCCTGCTGATCATTTCCGTCGTAGCGATCGTCACCACTCGGCGGAGGTGATTCACCCCTAGGCCTTCCCTGTTGTCCCCCTTCAACTTGTTGCGGGTTGACACGGGGAGGCATGATGTCGATGACTGTGCTCGGTCGAACGGTTGAATGGTGTCGGATCTCGGTGGAATATTGATCTGTCCTTCAGGGTTCCTAAAAGAAAGGCACGAAAAATCAAGTCAGAAAATCGAATTAATTAGTCTAGGCTAAGAATAAATAGCATCAAAAAGGAAAGAAAAGAAAAGAAAAAGGGTGCTTTCAAGCTCATTTCCAAGCTTGAGGCACAGGAGTGTAGTTAGTGGATTCGGATTCGTCTACAGTACCATTTTTTCCTTGTCCCCGGCAACGGTGCCAAAAAGTTGACTGGCCTAAATCGCGCGTCCTAAAATTGGAGGCGGATTTGAGGTAGTCGAGCTTTTACATTTATAAACCTGAATCCTTCTAGGCCCCCACAACTTTGTTTACGGGGTCGAAGTAGATATACGGGGTCGAACACAGGGACAAGGGGGGTAGTGTTGAGAACCCAGAATCGACGCGCTACACTCCGGCAGGTATAAAGAGATGATAAACTCCCTCGTAGGGAAGCATAAAGCTGTCACAAACAAAACAAGAAAACTATCTCCAAGTGGAGTTACTAGAAAGATTTAAGGTTTTAAGCATTTAGCAGTTTTTAGGGGTTTTCATGCAACAGAAACAGAAAGATAACACTAGAGCTAGAGCGAGGTACGAAGGACAAAACTGTTGCAAGACAAGCGGCACCGGTACCATCCTGCACCCCTCCTCTCAGAGCGGGCACCTCTAACCAAGCCTCGGCACCCCTCTCGAGGTTGCTGGGCTCAAAGTTAGAGTTGAATGTTACAGAAACAACTCCATTCCAGGCACTCTCGTACTCCAGAATCGGACCAAACACTAGATCCACAACACAACTCTCGAAGTTGTTGCGATGGGAAAACACGATTCGGTAGCTAAGCGAAACGCGATCCAAAACATGCAAGCTAGAGTTCGGATATCAAACATAGAAGTCATCCAACATATTGCACCAAGCATAGAGCAGCAAGTAATTAAGCATTTCCATTTCTATATGCATTAAGGGTCTTAATTACAATGCATAAGTAAAGAATTAAATGACAGAATTAAAGATATGTGTCGCCTTCTTGATGTAGAAGGACGACAGGTTACAGTAACCATCCCGCCCGATATCGGACAGGGGCCTAGCCTGATACAGCTGTTTCGGACGGCACGCTCTCTCAAGCGGCACACCGCGACGGGTGACTGCATTGCTCAAGGACCTGGCCAATACGCTCAAGTCGGGCGGCACACCCTCTCGGGGGGCACGCATGACAGGCGAAGCGTATCGGGTTCGATATCGTGTCGGGCATGGAGCTGCATATCCTACTGCCACGCACTGGTGTCGGGCACTCGTGTCACGTATCTAGATCGGCCGATATCGGCTCCCAGTGTCGCCTGGTACAGTCCTAGGTGAACCAATCCCCTCCCTCTCAGGATGAGGAAGAGCTCACCTAGTGTCGCCCGGTACGAACACTGGAGCACGATACGCCTGCTCTCGCAGTCTCCTCCGAAGATCACTTGACTATCCGAAACCTGAAGTGACCAAGCTTGTCCAAACTGTCGAAGTTGTCTTTTCAGCTCTTTGTAGCTGTTATTTATAGGCAGCTGGTCGGGAGAAGATATGGTGCTTGAAGCGCCATGTGTCCTCCTTTCCGCCATTTAGTTGGTGGTCGGCTATCGTGGGTATCGCCCGGTATCGCCCGGCACAAGGAGGTCGGCTGTCGGGCGTCGTGGCGAGGGGCGCCTAGCGGTGGGTGGCCGATATCGTGCGGCACATGGAGTAGTTGCGGCACGCTTGGCTCCTTGTCGGGTAAATAGGTGTGTCGTCCATCGTTACCTTCTCACGCGGTATCCTTGCGTCGCGCGCCTTGGCGGTCAGCGTGTGTATCGGGCGTCAGGGGGCCGAGACAGTCTTGGACTTATTTGCAGGCTGGAACGGCCTTATTGGTGCTAAATGGGCCAAAATAGGAGGAAACTCTGCAAAAGATGGAAATATTGGGCTGAGAGCATTGCTTGGCTAATTATTGCGAAAATGCATATAAGAGAGAGGAAAAAGGCAGAAAAGGGCAGTTTTGATAACAGAATAAAGGCCAAAAACATCACAAAATTTGGCGTTATCAGACGCTGACCCTCTCTTATCAACCAAGAGAGCTCCTCATGTTGTTCTTGCTTTCTGTCTCTTATACCATAGAAGACACCAACAAGTAACTGGAGGGATCACACCTCAACCGGTGGGATGTCTCAATGACCTCCCCCATGGTCTCTATTTCTAGGTCTACATAGTATACGATTGCAACTAGGAATCTTTGTCCAAATCTTAGCTCAAGTTCTAGTCTAACTCCATGTTGTACACATGACCCTTTTAGATTTGACTCCTATTAGTATTAATTTCACAAGCCAACTCCTACTCAAGTCCAAATCCAACTAGGACATATGCCTTTTCCTTTTCCAACATCTATGACATATTCAGGTCTTGTTGCTCCTCATCGTCGATGTTGTTTGCTCTGGGAGGTTGTCTAAGGGACCCCACTGCCATTTTAGACTTTTCTTTCTCTACGGTAGTTGTTTAGTTGTGTTCCTTACCTCCCTGAACCTTGTGTTTGGCTGTTCTAGATGGTTTGTGGGTTTTAATAAGTAGAGAACCCATCCCTACGTCGAGGCATATTTGATGCTTCTCTTTATGTCTTCATGTTACTCTTATCCCGTTAATCTATGCACCACTTATCTTAATCCGTGATGACAGATTATAAGAAAATTCAAACTTAATTATATTCATACAATTATCATCTTATTAAGTCATCTTAAATCAATCAATTGTATTAAGTTATAATCAAGTATGCAATTGAGATTATTAGGATGAAATTACAATTAAGTAATGATCGGGATTTTAAATAACTCGTCATAGAAGTCGTCTCATTGTATGATTTAGACGTCCTCTTTAACATGTGGACAACTAAACCTACCGCACAGCCTATCATTTGTAACACGCGTTGGTATTTACTTCCGCTGCAAATTGTTTTAGGCTCAGCTTAACAATTTGTAATGTGAGAATATACAACAATAAAACTAATGCTTTACGATTCCGCTACACCATACCAAACAGACCTAACTGTAACCACCATTTATCTGCGTAGTGGTACCAGTCACCATCTTGGACCTCGTTGCTCATCTGAAGGTCGACTTCTTGCTGCAACCTCAGCAAGCACACCACCTTCTTTACGATGTTGTTCTGGCACCTCGTCTGCCTCTCTTGGAGCAGTCGCTCATGGAGTCAGTGCTTGCTAGCCCAATAGGGTTTGGGCCTATTGTGTCTTACCCTATGGAGTTGCGTACGCACACCAAATATAGTTACTATGTTATAGATTAGGCAAAAAAACCTAAATAGCACATTTTCCCATTTTTATTACCTAAATGGCACGTTCTTGAACTTATTGCCCAAAATGGCACATTTCTGGAGCAATGCGTCCCCTGCTGGGACGCATTGCTCTCACGCGAGGCAATGCGTCCCGGCGGCGGACGCATTGGTCCCACAGGAGGGCAATGCGTCACAAACGACCAATGCGTCTTCTGTCGGGACGCATTGTCTCGCGTGAGAGCAATGCGTCCCAGCAGGGGACACATTGACCCCACATGAGGGCAATGCGTCCCGAAGCGGGATGCATTGCCCTTTGTGGGGCCAATGCGTCGCGCGCGGAGATGCCCCCAACGGCTAGAAATTGCCACGCGGGCAATGCGTCCGGGACGGGGACGCATTGCTCCCTGGACAACTGCTATTTTGCCGTTGGGGCCGCGGCGCGGGGCGGTGCCACGTGGGCGCAATGCGTACCCAACCGGGACGCATTGCTTCCCTATATATATTGGCCGAAATCAACCCCCAAAACTCACATCATTCTTCATTTCCTTACTCTTGCTCTATACTCCCATTGCTCTGGAGCTTTTTCTCAGATTTCTACTGCTTGGAGGCAATTTCTAGCTTATTTCGGGCAATCTTAGAGCTGATATCTTCTACTTCTCGGAGATGCTCTTGGAGCTTCTTCTTTCTCTTCTTGTATTCTTCGATTATCAACACATAACTCTCCATTTGAGGTATTTATTCTACCAAAATTTTAATTTTCAAAACTTGAACTTAACATTAGTAGAAATATTACAACTGAAATAATTGTATTGTTACTCCTTAATTCCACATTACTGAAATAGTGATGTAGAAAATGACAATTGAAGGCTAATTAATACCTAAAAAATTATTGTTCGAAATTACAAAATTGTTGTTCTGAAATGTTAGTGTTACTAAAAAATTAGCAAAATTATTGTTATGAAATGTTAGTTAATTTTACTGAAAAAATAGCAAAATTGTTGTTCTGAATTGTTGTTCACTGTTAATGTTATAGAAAAAGTAGTAAAATAAATTTAATTCCAAATTCAAAATTATTGTTCTAAAATCTTAACTATTATTTTAAAAATGATGTCACTGCTCTAAAATATTAATTCATGTTAATATAATGTTATAAAATATGAAAATCTTTCTGATGTTAATATAATATTCTAAAAAATAGGAACATGGCGTCTAGTTCAAATTCACGAATTGTGAAGATGCAATATGATGGGCAATCTCTCTGATGGGTCTTATTCTAGTCGATCTATTAGACCCATAAACATTTCACTTATTAATACCCAATCTGAACTAAAATCATATATCTATACAACACTTGACACCAATCCCAACCACTTCTCTATCAAAATATCCTATCTTTTCCCTGGAGAAAATCATATGTCGTACAAGTTGATGATGATGATGCATACAGAACCTTGTTATCACTTTCAACTGATGCCTATATTGATGTGTTTCTTAAAAAAAACATTTATCCACCAACAACCTTGTTTAATGAGTCTATTGAATCAATTTCAATCTCAATTCCCTCACAATAATTTATGGAGTCAACCACCTCAATTCTCTCAAAGTCATTTAACTACTGAATGGAGTCAACCACCTCAATTCAGTCTTAGCAATTTAACTGCTGAGTGGAGTCAACCACCTAAATTTTCTCAAAATCTTACTACTGAGAATATTGGTGTTGGTGTTGAGGTTGAGGAGGGAGATAATGATATTGATCATGAAGGTGATAATGATAGTGATCATGAAGGTGATAACAATAGTGATATTGAAGGTGGTAATAACAGTGAACCACCTGAGGCTGAGTCATTGACTGAAACCGATGATGAGCACACACATCCATTCCCTGACTCTATTGTAGCATTGAGTTCTATTCCATCCATATTTGACAACCAATGGCCCCAACATGAACACATTGATTCCAACTATGAAGCTTTTCAAGATGATGACTGGGTGGAAGATTTTCGTCATGAATTTCGTCTCAATTACAATCCTTCCAGTTTTGTTATATATGAGGGTGCTTTATTTGCATCTAAAGATGTATTGGTTGAGACGCTCCAAAAATGGTCGGTACAAGAGAATGTCCAGTACCGTACATTACGCTCAAATAATTGTCATCTTAAACTTGTTTGTATCCATGATCAACGATGTCCTTGGAGATTGACCGCTTGCCAGTCCAAAAGAGCATGTGGCATGTGGAAGATAAAACGTTGTAAAGCAGGCCACAATTGTGAATTAACTATTATGAATCATGATCATCACCAAGTCACAACATCTTATATTGCTAGAATGATAATGCCAATCCTAGTATCACAATTGGATATGTCGATACGAGAAATTTGTGACAAGGTGAATGTTGAACTAAGGCTCAATATATCTTACAAGAAGGCATATCTAGCGAGGAGGAAGGATGTTTGTAAAATATTTGGAGACTGGGAATCATCATATCATAGTTTTTTGTCGTTCCTGATTTCTCTGACACAATATATTCCAAGAACTATATATGCCCACCTTATTGATGATTATACCCTTCAAACTGAAGGCACTCGTAGATTCAAACAGGTGTTTTGGGCATTTGGTCCAGCTGTGAGGGGTTGGGCCTATTGTAGGCCTGTTCTTACTGTTGATGGCACATTTTTAACAGGAAAATATACTAGCATACTTCTCATTGCATGTGGCATAGATGCTGATAATGGTCTATTTCCACTTGCTTTTGTTGTTGTCGAAAAAGAAAATAAGGACTCCTGGGAGTGGTTCTTTTGTTGTCTACAAACTTGTATTCCAATCATTCCACGACGTACAGACTTGTGTATTATTTCTGATCGAATGAGTGGGATTTTTCCAGCACTTGAATCAAAATTTGATTGGGCTCAACATCGTTATTGTCTTCGACATCTTCGGGAGAACTTCCATAAGAAGTTCAAGTCCAAGGAGTTGAGAGAGATTTTTTGGAAGGTGGGATCCACAAATGATACACATGAATTTGATCGTCATATGACTGTTATAGAAATTATAGAACCAACAGTGAAGGCGTATTTATTAGGCCAAAATCCAGTACTTTGGGCTCTCGCATATGACAGAGGTTGCAGGTATGGGTCATTAACTACCAATCATGTTGAAGGGTGTAATGGAGTCTTAAAAGGTGTTAGAGGTTTTCCAATACAAGCATTAATTGTTGCCACATACTATCGCTCTGTGATCATGTGGCTGCATATGCGTAATCTCGCAAATAAATGTGCACAAGATGGACTGAAATGTCCCTTTAGGGTTCATGATAAGCTTTATAATGTTCGAGAGGATGCAAAAAAATTGACAATACACATCCGTGTGAACAATGATGAATGGCTTGTTGGTGACATGGATGGATATAGATTTCAAGTAATAGTGCGTCGAAATGGTGGCAGTCAATGCAGTTGTGGTTTTCCACAATAATGGCATTATCCATGCTCTCATGTTTGGGTAGCTGCAGACTCTGTCAATTGGGATCTTGATGCACTTGTGAGTGCATATTATACAAATGAGGCTTATCTAAATGCATACAAAACTGAATTTCGTGGTATTCCCGACAAGAGGTATTGGCCTCAATTTGATGAAAGTAGAGGTATTTATCCCTTATTACCCCCTAGGAAACGAAGGCAAGCTGGAAGACCAAAGAAAAAGAGAAGGCATTCAACTATGCATGTTGATCCAAATCAGTATACATATCACTGTCATAAGTGTGGCAGAAAGGGCCATAATAGATGCACTTGTCCTAATGTCATATGATTTCTGGTCATGTAATGTTTGCAATTTCAATTTACTCAAGTCATGTAATGTTTGAAATTTCAATTTACTCAAGTCATGTAATGTTTGAAATTTTAATTTACTCAAGTCATGTAACGTTTGCAATTTCACTAAAACAATGAATTTATAATGGTTTTTTTATAGATGGCTCATCGAAGGACATGGACATTTCACATGTCCATAGAGTTAATCCAAATAATAGCTTCGAAGTTCCTACCGGGAAAAATGGCTCATCAAACTCTATTGGATGATGATGGGAATGACGTACCAGATTTTTTGTACAACAAGTTAGGATTTATAGTGACAAAAGAACAAGCAAAATTTCATTGGCAATTTTTAAAGCAAATGTTTCACATGTATGAAGAACTTCTTGAGCTACCTGGTTGGTATTGGGATCACACGAAATAGAAAGCAATGCCAATCAATGAACAAGTTAAAAACCAGTTAGTTGTATCACATCCAGAGATACATCGAGTTGTACATCAAATGTGGCCATTTTATGAACCTCTAGATGAGATATTGAATCAAATGCAGTAACTAATTTTTGTAGTATTTCTCTTGTACCAATCAAATGTTGTATTTTTATATTGTTTGGTGGTTCATGTATTTGAATTAATTTCATCTTATCTAATGAAGATTCTTGACAAACTTAAATGTTGTACAATATTTGCACTTTTCATTTAATGTAATATTTGCACTTTTCATAGATATGGCTCCTAGAGAAGAAACCTACCGACTCTCCCAGCACCACATCTCGTTGGCACAATGGCCTATTACTGACCAGGATGTTTTCGAAAATATTTCCATGGTTGGTTTTGGGCTTGTTCATAGGCTACCATGTATCCACCTTGACCCTACTTTAATCACTGCATTAGTTAATAGGTGGGACAACTCTAGTAATACTTTTAGGTTTCCCCCTTTTGAGATGAGTGTCACTCTTCAGGATGTTGCAGTTCTTTTAGGCCTGAGGATTGATGGCCCACTGGTTATAGCTTCATATCCTTTAGGTGTAGATGAGGGGCAATTTTCTTCATGGACTCACCTTTGTGAGAATTTCTTAGGAGATGCACTAGATGGGATGTCTAAGGGGCATATCTCCTTGATTTGGTTGTGTGAGACCTTCAAGGATATGGATCTGACCGCGGGTGATGAAAAACAACAATTAGAACTGAGGACAAGGTATACTAGGGCATATCTCTTATATTTCTTAGGTAGTTACCTTATCCCAGATAGTACAGGGGATAGAGTTCATGTTAGGTACCTCCCTCTTGTGTTCGATTTTGCACGTTGTGGCACTCTATCTTGGGGTGCTGCAACTCTAGCTTTCTTATATAGGGAGTTGTACAAGGCAACCACCCGGTCCAGGAGAACTTCCCATCTATCAGGTTGTGTGTGCCTATTACAGTTGTGGTGTTGGGAGAGGTTGGAATTGGATGCCTATGTACAATTGCAATGTGCTGGGATGATTGGCCAGAAGATGTTCCCTTGGGTTACAGGTTTAAGATCTACACAATTAATTTTTATATTTGTCCAAATATTATGTAGTGTTTATCTAAATTTAGTTTGTCAATTTAATATGTGGCCTACCTTTGTCCAAAGCAGTCAAACTATCAGGGGAACAATTTAGTTTTACGATTCAGCATTTGACCAGATTTTGCCCTCACAAGTATAACTTACTTACCGCTGTTGTATGGTATATGTTTTATTTATTTGCAATTTACTCCATTTAATATGATACACGTTGTCTATATGAATAACAGATACAGTTGACTCCTTACACTGGTGATGTTCTCGAGAGATTGTCTTCCATTTGTAGAGATGGTAGTGATATTTGGCTGGCATAAGTGCCTCTGTTGTGCTACACAATAGTGGAGTGGCACTTTCCCGACAGAGTACTTGGACAGTTCGGCTTTGTTCAAGTACAACCTACTCTTGAGCTACCGCAGCTTAGCCGGATAGATGGGAGGGGTCATGCGGCTGAGGATTGGATGCTTCATTATAGGCAGGAGGTGCAAATGTGGAACAATAGACGTGAGAGCTTAGTTCCCGCTCCACCAGCTGATACAGTCTTCAGTCCTCGGGTTCACTATGCATGGTATCATCCACAATACATCGTGCCCCCTCTAGCTATGCCTCCAAGCACATACTACCCGCAAAGTTATCGCCAGTAGGAATTTGTGAGAATCATTATTATTTCTTTTACAAACTGTTATTATTTATCTTTGTTATTTGTAATATATGTAATTAGTCTTTATTATGTGTACATACTTTGTTTTACAGGTACAAACACAGGTGGCGATCCGAGCGGCATTAGAGCACGCCCCTGCACAGATTAGAGACAACATCTACAACATCCAAGGGAGTTACTTTGATAGTCTTCCCGACTATGCTCGGCCGTGGGATCCCATACCCACTCATACCACAACCCCTGAGCCCACTCCTACTCCTACTCCTACTGCTGAGCCCACTTCCACTCCCACTTCTCAGTTCATGTCATGGGGATCAACAGGGCCATATTTTTCAAGAGCTACTTCATATTCCTCATTCATCACCACACCTCAACCACCATCATACTATGGAGCAAGTTCTTCTTCTATTCCATACACTCCATTCCCACCACCAATAATTCCCGAGAGCCGACCACCATCTTATGTCACATATTCACCTACTCTATTTGATTTCTCAGGATGCACCCCACCTGATGCATCCTATCCTAGTTTTCAGAGACCCCTCACCCCACCTCCACCTTTTCATTTCTTCCCTGATGCTCGCCAGCAGTCTACTACACAGTTGTCCCCAGTTCAGCTGTCTCCAGATGACATCAGTATAGAGGATCCTGATGTAGAGGGAGGTGGGCGAGGACGTCGTGGGCGAGGACGACGTACTTAGTTTTTTATATATTGTACAGTTTTGTATGTATGCCTTTGTGAGGACATCTATTGTATGTGGATCTATCATATTATGATATCACATTGGTTCATTTTGGATCTATCATATTGTTTTGTTGTGTATTATTTTCTCGTTATGTTGGTTCATGTTTTAACCTTGTTTTTAATTGCTATCTCATTTTTTTGGATTAAGTTCTTATTATATAATCAATTAGGAACCAACTGATGTTGGTTGCAATACACTTATATATTCCATATGCATGTTACGAGCTATTGAAATTGACAAATTTATAATAATTGAGTATATTATAGACATCCAAATACAAGTAAACGAATTATAAATGTACAAATATAATCAATATTATTAATATACATATCAATAACCATGAAACAACATCAGTGACTGCAAAAATATGATTAAAAAACGCAATGCGTCCTGCATGGGGACGCATTGGTGCAATGCGTCCTGCATGGGGACGCATTGAGCAATACATCCCCGCGGGGGACGCATTGGTCCCACAAGAGGGCAATGTGTCCCGGTTCGGGACGCATTGCTCTGTTGTGGGACCAATGCGTCCCCTGTTGGGACGCATTGAGCAAAGCGTCCCCAGGGGGGACGCATTGGTCCCACAACAGAGCAATGTGTCCCAGCAGGGGACGCATTGCTCCTGAAATGTGCCATTTTGAGTAATAAGTTCAAGAACGTGCCATTTAGGTAATAAAAATTGGCAAATGTGCCATTTAGGTTTTTTTGCCTATAGATTTCTCTTTTTCTGAAAACAAGTGCCTACTTCCACGTTGGCAGTGTTAAGTCAGAATAGACAGCAAACTAAAAAGAACACGATACAAGATAATGGTGGTTCTCTTTTTCTGAGCTTTGCAGCGCAAATGAAGTAGCAATCAAGTCCAAAGAATGAGCAGCCACCGAACAGCCTCGGCAACCAGTTACCAGCAAAGCCACGAGCAAGAAGCGAAAGGGCTTGCAACCTATGTGGTGATTGAGGTTAGAGGGGATAGGGGCCCGACGTGTGAGTTTCAAGTGCTCTGAAAATGAATTCGCAAGGCACGCATACCCGCTTTCCCGACGATGACGAAGAAGACCGGAATTGGGTGGGACAACATGGTGCCACGGAGGTGTCCAGACCCCCCCCCCTTTCCACCGAGCTGAACCAAAGAACGCCACATGACGGAAGGAGGTCGCGCGAGTAAGGAGCGGCGACGCGTGAACTGCGTTGACGGGAGCCTAACAACAACCGTTGTCACAAGTGCCTGGAGACCGGGCACTGGAAGAAGGACTGCCGCAATGCTTGGGCCTGCTTCCGATGCAGTGGTTTCGGGCACCAGGCTAGAAGTTGTAAACAGCCGTCGCATCCTACGTCCACGACCCGCTGACCTCAGAGGGGACCAAACCTCGGTGATGACCGAGAGTTCCCCCAAGAGCTGGGAGAGCATGGAACCCCCTGTCACTACCCCTGGAACGCGTAAGGTGATCCACCTTCAAGGAGGCACCCCGGCACGGCGCATCACGGAGGACATCCTCTCCGAGGCGATATGTTTCTCATGGCCCGATCTGGTCCCATGGGTGGATCTGGAGCACGCTCTCCTAGGGCGTTGGCCGCATGCATCAAAGATCCTTTGCACAGAAGAACGCAAGGCCCTCATGTGGCTGGATGACAGTACTGCAGTTTGCGACCTGATTGCTATCGGTTCGTGGAGCTCGGAGGTTCTAGGCTCCGAGCGTAGCAATAGCATCACAACTACGACGGCGGGGATGTCGGTTGGTGGTGGCTTTCAGCACGAGGGATTCCGCTTCAATGCCGCAATACCGGCTCACTCACGCAGATGAAGGAGGCTTTCGGTAGGTTCAAAGGAGTCTCTGCATGGAGACAACACTGACTCCGACGTCTCCAGGGTGCTCATGCTAGTCAGGGCATCCAGAGACGCCATTCCCCCTTCTCTGTCGGTGTTCGCCGATGAGCTCAACTTTGATGTTCATCTCGATAGGTAGCCTATATCCTTCTGGGCGTGGATGACTTCATTTTCTGTAACTCAGGCCAAGAGCTACAGATTCCGACAACAGCCCTTCGTACCAACGGTGAGCGTCTCACGGCGGCAACCCCTTGCGGGCATGTCTGACCCTCAGACGGAGACAGGGCTGATGGGAGCGAGTCAGGCCCTGGGCCACGTCACCTCAACAGGTCTCGGGCAGAGTCCTCGTCCAACAGCGGTTTGAATTTAAATGCTCGACCCAGATCACCCCTGAGAGCGGGAAATGAATGCGGCACGAACACTCAGCCACCTCACGTGATGACCTTTTCGGCTTCAGGACGGGGATCACATGACCCACCACGACAACAAGCGTCACACCGTGCCATCATGAACGAGACCTTGTGGTGGTCAGCCTTGACGTGTCGGTTAAGGCTCCTTCTGTTGCTTGGGCCCCCGGCCAAGTGGGTGCAGCCTATCAGTTCCAGCTTGTCCTGGCAACTGGTGGTGAAAATAGGTTGTTCCCTCCCTACCCTTTTTACTTAGATGGCCCCTGCGTGGGTTCTACCTTTGTAATCTGACCCCTGCGTGGGCCTTGCTACTCCTCGGGCTAGCTAGGGGTTTGTCCTTCTAAGGGTCCCCGATGATACTCCCCGAGTGTAAGGTGTGGCTTTTTGTTTGGTGTCGTTGGGCGCGGATGGGTGTTGGCCTTGTGCCCTCACCCATGTCATGTAATCTTTGGAACCAGAGTATCACCTTTTGGTGGTCTCCTCATCTATTTACCTGTCTATCTAGTAAAATAGATAGACCATTCCGATGAACGAGGATGGGGAATGGTGCCTTCTGGGGGACCCCAGCTTGGGCGATTTTTTTGAGTCAGTTCTGGAAACCTTATTCTCCTCAGGCGGCGGAGCGCTCGAGGGGTTAAGGGACCTTCAGAGGGCCACCAGGGGTTCCGCATCTAGCTTTTTCTCAGACGAGATGCAAGACCGAGTCTTTTTTAGCACCAGTAGCCGAGTAGGTGCCTGCAACAATGTTATTTCGAGGATCTTCGTAGGCACGAACGAGGGCGAGGGCGGCGGTGCACACCGCTGACCTTCATCGAACCTTAAGGAGGGGCACGTTTTTATGTTTAACATCCTTACCTGGAACATCCGTGGAGTGGAAAACTCTGACTCAAGGGATCGCCTCAAAGCGCTAATTCGAGTACGACCTTCTCGCCTTGCTAGAACCCCAGGCCGCCCGCCATCGGGCTATGGCAATTCGAGAGTGGTTGGGGTTTGAATATTGGTCTGCCACCATCGAGGATGATAGGACAGGCTGAAGATCTGGGTTTCATCACATCGCTTTTTAGACCCCGTCGTCATCGGTTCGAGCTCGCAGCAACTTTCGGTGGAGTTCAACACCACGACCGAGGAGCGAGCTTGCTTCACTGCTGTCTACGCAAGCTGTGACATTCGGGAGCAAAGGTATCTCTGGCAGGATACAATCAGCATGATCCCAGCGCATAGGCACCATGGCTAGATCATAGGCAGTGATTTTAACGTCATCATGCGAGACGAAGAGAAGGTAGGCGACAACCCACCTAACCCCACCGCCGTCCGAGATTTCAAACAATGGGCTGAGCAAACCGGCCTCACCGAGATTCCTTTTGGTGGAGGCCCCTTCACCTGGGTTAATAGTCAGTGAGGCATTCCCACCGTTTGGGAGCGCCTTGATCGGGGGTTTGCAAACCAGGTTTGGTCAGAATCCAATCTCCGCTGTCAGGCAGAACACCTCGCTCGTACCCTTCACACCGACCATTGCCCCATCCTCTTTCAGGTGGAGGACCAGCAACAAGGAGGGTGCGGTGGGGGTTTGCATTTCAGGAAGATGTGGACCACCCACCCAGATCTTCGAAACTTCATCTCGGCAAATTGGAAATGTGAGGGCTGGGGCAACCCCAGCTATCTCCTCTTTGCTAAGTTAAAATACCTGAAGAGACAACTGTGTAGCTGGAATCGGGACGTCTTCGGCAATGTGTTGGCTTGTGTGAAGCAAGGGGAACACCGGGTGGCTACACTACAACGCGTCTTTGATGAAAATCCTACCGAGCATAACCGTAACGCCTTGTTGGGGCGGATCGGGAATTATCTAACACTCTTTTGCAGGAGGAGATAATGTGGTGAGAGCAATCATGCGTCAAGTGGTTGCGCAAGGGCGAGCGTAACACAGCTTTCTTCCACGCCAAAGTGAAGACTCGAAGACGGTGCACAGCTATCCAAAGGATTCTAAAGGACGATGGTTCTTGGGCGGAGGGTCAGGAGGCCATGACCGCTGAAGCTACAAGCTTCTACCAGCAGCTCTTTGTCGCCACAACGTGCCGACCGGAAGCCTTGGACCTAAGTTGTCTACCACATTTGGTCCACCAGGCGGACAACATAGCAATGGCTAGTACACCCTCTGAACATGAAATCCTCGATGCCCTGTACTCACTTGATGAAGATAGTGCACCGGGTCCCGACGGATACGGCGTGGTCTTCTTCAAATTCGCCTGGGACATCATTTGAGAGGATTTTCTATCCTTTGTGCGCCATTGCTTTCAACGCGGTCCCATCTTCCATGGGACTCGGGCGGTCAAGCTAGCTCTCCTCCCTAAGGTGGAGGCACCCCAACGCTGTCCGACCTGCGACCCATAACTATCGGCAAAGTCAATATGCACATAATTAGGAAGATCATGGCTATTCGTCTGTCCACGATTCTACCGCGGATCATTGTCGAAGAACAAAATGCCTTTGTCTCAGGTCGCGACATCACGAGCACCCTGAGACTCGCACACGAGCTATGCCATGATCTGAAATCAGCTAGAGCCGGCGAGGACAATCTCATCATCAAGCTCGACATGTCCAAAGCCTTCGATCGCGTCGATAGGCCTTTCTTGCGATCAATCTTGCGCGCTTTCGGCTTCAACACCTCAGTCCTAGAGTTTCTTGATCACATCACAGATGAAGCTTGGATGTCGATCAGCATCAATGGTAGGACGACGGGCTTCTTCCGGCCTACGAGGGGGTGAGACAAGGCGATCCGCTCTCGCCTGCACTCTTCATCATAATGGAGGAGGCCCTAGGACACACCTTGCGCACGAGGATGAACTAGGGGGCCCTGCAACGTTTCCACACACACGGAGGCGGCTTGGCACCGTCGCACCTCCTCTTCGCCGACGATGTCAACATCTTTGCTGGATCTAAAGGTGACTCGGTGCACCAGATCAGAGCCATCCTGGATGACTATGAATCAAGCTCTGGGCAGTGCATCAACCTATAGAAGTCGAGCTTCGTCTTGGGCAGCGACGACCACCATCATCGGCAATGGGTTGAAGCAGCACTGCAGATCCCTCATCACCTTCTGGCCGAGAGAGACCTAGCGCGCTATCTATGGGAGAAGGCAGAGGATGCAATGGACTTTAGAACCATGGAGGGAGGAAGCATAATCGACAAGCTCGCCTCTTGATGGTCCGTTGCTGGACACCGATCAACAACCGACATTCTCCGTGGAACGTTGCCTCAACTAGTTTGCTGGCACATTTGGAAGCAACGCTGCCTTAGGCATTACGACAACCATAGCAACCCCCCTGATCGCGTTTGGGAGACAATCTTCAGGACCGCAACACTGGTGTGCCGTACTACGATCTTACAGAGCCACGATCGGAGTACCCACCATCCGTCGGGTGACCTTGTTTATTGGAAACCACCGGTTGGACAAGCATTGAAACTCAACATCAGCTCCGCCGCAAGATCAAGGTGACGACCACTACCTTCCACTTCGGGCGGGGTCATTCGTGGAGCCTCTGGTCGGATCAGGAGGGCCTTCACAACTATTCTTGGCGAGACGGGAAGGCTTGCCACAAGCCTGATGGGACTTCTCTTTGCCTGCACCTTATGCCAGTTGAAGGGATACACATCGACACCCTGGAAGTCAAGGACCACTACATCTATGCGATCATCTCGGATCACACACCATTCCCATGGCGTTGGAAACACGAGGTAGAACGCATCAAATTCTTCTTGAGGAAGACAAGAACTGGCTTTGTCATCATCAACCGGAGGGCCAACCAAACCACCGTGGCCCTGTTATCCCACACAGTCTCCTTTGGATCTACCGTAACCTGGCCCCTTCCACCGGCAGTACGAGACTTCGCCAGGTTGGACGCACAAGGTGTCGGACACGCCACACACCACACCAGACACACGAGATAGAGCTTTTTGAGTTTTTTTGCATTGTGGGCATGAGTTTTGTGTTCTTGGCACTAATGTATAGCTATACTTTTTGATACCTCACAGTATAGCAGACCTAATGAGCCTAGATAATCTGATATGTAACACATCATTTTTTCTTTTTACTCGCAAGGAGGCGAGATGAATACAAACTCCTCTTTTAAAAAAAAAACTAGAAAGAACACCTTGTGTCAATGAAAACAACTACGGAGTACTTTTATGATCCAGGGGCGGATTTACGGCCGGGGCTACCGGCGTTGGAGCCCCCCCTCCCCCACTCATAAAACTACACTAAGATATGGGAGGCAATTAACAGTCAAAGCCAGCCAAATGTAAGTTTCACAGAGTATAGACTGTGCACATTATAATGATTACTGTAGATTTGTAACAAATCTGCATGATAAAAAAGAATTAACAGTCAAAGCCAGCCAAGCGTAAGTTTCAGAGAGTATAGACTGTCAACAAAAACCTAGCACTTGGTGGAGTTTAACAAAGGAAAAAAAGACAAAATGCTTGGTAGGTTGAACAAAATAAGACACCCTAATCAAAGATTGTCGCTGCTTTCTTTATTGTCCTTTTCACTGTTAGGCAAGAGGTTTAGCCCGTTGACACTAACGAAGATGTTGCACGCCCCTACAAGGTTAGAACAATAGAATATCTCCTGCTCAGTCAATTCTTTACGTTCAATGAAGAAAACATAGTAGAAAATATGATGATTTTAATTTGTAGGTTATGTTCCACAATTTTACAACCTGATATTAGGTCATGCTTCAACTTTACATGACGAGCTCGTGATGCTTTACTAAGCAAATAATTTGTTTGCCAATGCAATGTGAAAGGTGACAACCCTCTATCCTCTTCACATGGAAAAATATGCAAAACATCTTCATATGTCATGTATAGTGTATTAGTTTGTTATGTCTTGTTTGTGTTCAACTACTTATCAAGTATATTTTTATCTATTCAAACAACTGACTTGTGTACTATTCTGTTATCAATTCCAAATTAGTTCATATCGATTAATAATGATAACAAATCACTAGATTTTTGCCATCTCTCCAGCAATAGTCGACTAAGAGAATGATGCATCATCACATTGTAAAATAGTTGTTTGCCATCTTCCTTCACCAGGCGGTCATATTACGCCATAATTAGTAATATTGATGGTATCAGGTATCGACTTTCAATACCAAGTGGTTGACTCATTTCCGTTTATATTCTCCTTCTAGTATATGTACTTTTGTTATAGTTTGAGTTCCTTATAAATGACTTGCTTGGCTCACTCATTTTTACTTATATTCTAATCATATGGCTCGTTGTTACAGTTATATTCTGAACACAAATAATTTGATGTATTGTACATATTTTGTAAGATACCAACCGCAACATACTATCTATTAATTTAATACAACACTTCCATTAACAGATGAAATTAACTAAGAAGTTGCGATCATAATATACTAAGCTCATCCCCCCCTTATTATGATTTTTTGGTTCTGCCACTACTTTTATCGTCGTTATAAACGTTCAAAAAGATGATTCTGTGCTGCAAAACTGATTTAGAGAATAAGAGAAAGCATATCACTGACTAAGCTAGACATTTGCTAACAAGAATGCCTCCAATGTAGAACAACAAAATAAATGACACGGCAATGACAATATTTCATATATTTTAGTTTTTCAAACTCATGGAAAGTTATCTCATGGTATCCATCCTAATAGAGGAGTGCTCCAATGGGAATTGTTCTTTCATCTTTTTTCTTATAGTTCTTTCTTCTTTCTTCTTATACTTATTTTCTTGGTAAACTACATCTAACTAGTAGATGCACGTACTTTGTATGTGCTTCTATAAATAAATTTAAATTTTGAAAAAAAAACTTAGAAATATATTGTTTGTTAATAACCATTATAGTGAAAATTTAACAATAGACTATGACTAAATTTGATATTCTTTTGAAATACCCACCACTTTCTATTTCATCCACTGCACGTACTTTGTACGTGCTTCTATGAATAAATTTAAATTTTGGAAAAATATTTAGAAATATATTGTTTGTTAATAACCATTATAGTGAAAATTTAACAATAGACTATCACTAAATTTGATATTCTTTTGAAATACCCACCACTTTATATTTCATCCACTATGTGGATGAAATCAAGGACCTTCTTATCACTTATAATACTAATGGTGACCTTAATTATGTTCCATATTTCAATATTTTTTTGATGACCCAGGGACGCCATTGGGCTGCGCCCGACGCCTACCTGGTGGGGCCCGAATAGCGTGCAAACCCGAGAACCCGTTTAAGCCAGATCAGAGGTCGGCTGACCTGACACGCTCAATTCATTTCTGAGAGTGTTGCAGCTGGGTTTCGAACCCGTGACCCTTTGTTAGGGGCCCTCGAGCCTCAACCAGTGCGCCAACTCTCACCGACTATTTCCATCTTTTCATAATTGTTTTAAGTAACATCATGATTTTTTTAAGAAAAATGGGTACACAAAAAGTAAGAGTTTCAATAATATTTTTAATTTCTTTTATATGGTAGTGAGAATGTTATTCGTTCTTATTTTCTGAAATAGAAACCTGCTATGTGCTCCAATATATGAAATTATCTTAACTCCACATTTTCTAAAATAATATTAGAGGACATTCTCAAAAATAATATTAGAGGGCATTCTCAAACATAGTATTTGTGACATTATTAAATTTTAAAGACGTACCAAAAATTACATAAAATCATTCTAATTTACTACATCTTCATTCCCTTATTGTAACTGAATGCATATTAAAATGTCAAGATACTTGCCGCCTTAAACAAGTATGTATTTAATTCTATATAAAAATATGATGTAGAATGTGTGTAGACGTCTTCATCTTTTGTCATATTTTATACTATTTAATTCTATTTCTCAGACGTTTATGGAATCAGCACCAAATATTTTGTCACTTAAATCCCCAATTTCCAAAGTTAACCAAACGTATGTAGTTATAGTTGCATCCAATTATATTCTCTTAGAAAATGAAATAACTTCAAAAATTATTAAAATAACTTCACTTGGTAATTGTAAACACAAACATGAAAATTTTCTTGTAGTGTAAACTTGAAAAATTAGTTTATTTTGGTTCCCCTTTCTTGATATGAGTAACGAAATTAAGTGTAAAAATATATTACAAAAATGAATAATATTTATGTGGTTGTAGTTTTATAGTTAATTTTTTTTATGATATGAGTATAAAGTTCTTATAATTTATGTTCAGTTCACTTTTAGCATAAAAAGTAAAATACAAGAGAGTATAACATATTCCTTCCTATAATAGCCACATCCCAATAAATAACATTTAAATATTAATTATAGATATTTTATATAATAAGTTTGAGTTATAGTTTCATAGGTGATTGGATTTTAGAAATTCTCGTGTGTAAAGTGTAAAATAATTAGAAAAAACTATTACGCACGCTAATCAAGTATAATTGATTTTTATCATCATTCACGATAAATTTTGTTTGAGATAAAGTTGGTCCAAATTTTGATAATTTACAATTATAGAAGTATTTGGACTATACATGAAAAATTATGGGTGTATAAATTCAAAACATTTTTATAAAATGAATTGTCACATTGCTTTGCATCCTTACATTATCAATGTGCCATAGTTGTAACTTACTACTTGACTGAGAATTGGACATTAATGCTTTGAATTGTATACTTAAGGAGTTGTGATATGGTTCACCTTTTTCCCTAAGTTGAATATCTAGATGGATCTCCTTCATGGAATCTAATGTTTAAATGAATGCCTCTTATTGTTGGCGTGTGGTAGATTGTTTTTTTTTTTACTATAAAGAAAAATTGTTATGGCTAGATGAGAGATATGTTCTATGAATTTTTTTGATGATGAGGTGGCAATAGGGGTAACTAAGGTATATTTCTAAAAATAGATTTTCAATTCCTCGTGAGTTCATGGGAACTTTAGAAATATGTGGATACTTTTGCAAGATTGATGTCTTTTTTCTATGAATGTTTTGAATGGAATAATATTTGATATACATACATTCTAATTCTACGACAAACATCATTTTGGGGATATGGTATAAATTAATAACCAATGATGTAAGTATATCTTTATAAAGAATAAATTTGGATTTGTATCTTAATATAGAAGATAAAGTCAATGTTTCTTATGTAGTTATCTCTTTATCTCTCCTTTACTATTTTGTGGGAAGAGTGCCATTGAATCAAAATAGAAAACAATTTATTATGTTTTTTTAGGACAACTATTTTTATCTAGTGAGTTCGTAGAAAATTTGGTAGTATGTAGATCCATAAGAAAGAATGGTAATTTTTTTCTATTAATACATTGGATGGAATAAATACATAGTATAGATAGATTTTAATTCCATTACAAATAATTTTATTATGGTATATAGCCAAAATTGATCCATAATGATATATGTTTTTCTTTATTCAAAATGAATTCCATGTTTGTATTTTAATGTAGAACATAAATACAATGCCATTTATGTATTTATGTCTTTAAATCTCCTATATCATTCAACAAAAAATAGTTCCATTAGATCAGTAGGAAGAACGTATCTTTATATTAGCATATTTGTTATCATATCATTATTGTCATCATCTTCGTTATCATCATCATGTCTATTATCATAGTTCCTTTACTCACTTACTGTTTACATGATAATATCATGGTGCTCTATTTATAATGTTGAGTTTTCTATAAAAAAAGATAGTTGACCAAGTAAAGATATTTTAAAACTATGTAATAATTTAATGCACTTAATAGTGGTCCCAACACCTTAATTTATATAAGGATTGTTGATACAATTTATTTTCCCAACTTTACCTTTAGAAAGGCCCTAGTACTAATTTAAACCATGTATGGACATAAATTTCATTATGTATTCAACCTCAAATTCATGCATAACAATCGGGAACTTAATTCATTTTCTCTACTAAATATCACCATAACTTTTCTTATTGTATCATGGTCATTATTTGATAAAAACAAAGCAAAAAATACCTCAATTGGACATAGAGAAATTAAACCATGTTTCTAAGAAAAAAAATACACATATAAGATAATCACATTGGGATGACATGTAATCTATCTATTCCTTCATTTGTTTTGTTTGTAAAAATATAACAAATAAACTACCACAAAAAGGCCAATTTTATGTTGGCATTCCTTTTACATAAGGAATTTCATTTCTTATCACTTTTTTAATTATACGTGATAGTATGTATTTAGAGATTTACTAACTAATCAATATCTTTTTCATTATGTTTTATCTATTTAGACAAATATATTAATCTATTTTAGTTTGAATTTTATGCTATGCTGAGTTGATAATAGATTCATGAGTAACACCTTCCACATTTGATGTCACTCTTCAAAGAAGAAAAAACTTAGTAATGGTACCTATTATTCTTATAGAAATAAGTATCATTTTTTTATCATTGTGTCTCGTATACATAACAATTCTTGCATGTATCTCAATAAATTAGCCACATGGAGGGCACCAATTTTAGTCGTAGATAACTTTTTGAGTTGAAAAATGATTGCATGATACATGTTTTTTCACTTCAACTTATTCCTTGTCTTCTCCTGTACGAGTGGTTTCTAATCCATAATTGTAAAAAAAATTCTAAATTGACCCAAACGATTGTCACTCCTTGAAATATAAACATTTGAGCTTTTTTTTATTAAGAAAGCAATTACATATTCTCATGTTTATTTCATGTTATTCCACCCTAAGATATCAAATTATATTATTTTGTACCAGACAAGTTTTCTAATTGATAATAGAGTTTTAACATTGCAGAAAACCATAATGCATTTCTATGAAATGACACATGTTATAGGTAAAAAAATATTAATATTATCAAGTTTTGTATAAATATATTTTTTATAATGTTAAAGCATATTTATTAGAAAATATTCTTATTAGGGGTGGTTAATTATGCATGTGAAATTAAATGTAAAAACTACGTAGAATTGGATCATAAATGAAAAAATATTAATAAATACACCATATTACCAAAGATAAAATTATATATTTATCATGTTCTTTTATGTGTATCCAATTACTGATATTGAGTTTTTAGATAATTTTTTTTATAAATTTAGGCATTGTATGTGAAAGACTTTAAACTAAACTATCATTCATTGCAAGAGTACCAATCTAAAATCAGACTGCAATAACAAATCATAAATTTTTAAATTTATACAAGAAATGTAGTTTTTAAAAGAGAAGAAATATTTATGATATAAATTAATGGTCCTCTTTGATTATCTCAAATTTATAAGTTTGCAAAAATGGAAATTATTAAAAGGGTTTCAATATAATATGTTAGACTCAGTTTTGATTCCCCAAAACGGTTATATTAATTATGCCTAACTTAACAAACTCATGTTGCAAAATTATAGTAGTAGTGTTCTTGAAGTAGATAAGCATTGTCTCCACTAAAGGAGATGTTAATGCTTAAAGCTCTTACATTATGAAGATGGAAATAGAAATATGACTCTTTTAAAATATAAGCGGTAACTACTTCAGTCTTTTCTTCAAATTTATCAAATATCCATCATTGTAGTCATCAAAGGCTCGTTTAGGTTTGACCACATGAATCCTTATATTCTAATAGCTAGTCTTGGATTCGAAGTGATTTAATATCAAAATAAACATTACAAAAAGTAGATATAAACAATGTGATTATATATATATATATATATATATATATACACGCTTTTTAGGGGGGAATTTTGCTCTTATTCAAACTTTAGTTTTTCATAATCTGGGAGAAAACTCGAGTATTTCATTATATTTGATTCAAGTCACACTATATTTTAATATGATGTTATTAGCAACAAAGACACATTAACATTCAATTTTAATTTACCATTTTTAATTTAAATAGTTGATGGTTAAGATATTAGTGGTCATTAAGGCATTTCAATGACTAAATATTTAAGTTTATTCCAAACTAAACACATGAAGTCAAATTTCATTAGATATATACTAAGATATACACGTCTACTTGTTTTTTAACAGATAAAGTTGTCAAAATAAATTGTGTTAAATGTCCAACTAATAATGTGAGTTCATAATTTATTCTCTAGAAATATTAATGAAATTCAATTTTATAATGTTGAATTATGTGTACTTGTGGAGTTCTGTAAGAAAGGCACAAATGAATATAGTTTTTAAATTTATTTGATTTTTTATTAACTATAACGGATTATTTTATTAATGAAATCAAATATTTGCAGTGAACAATGTAACTAATGCCTCATTTGAATAATTGTAACAGAGAAACTTTATCAAAACAATCTCTACAAATCAAGCCTTATATGAACTTGCATCAAGCTGAAAGGTAAAACCAATCGGAGGAAGAAAATAACAAAAACTTAGTAATAATGAGGTTTTTTTCATAGAATTGGAAGAATGCAAGGTGTTTGCTCGAAGGTGCCCAAGCTTCATGGGATATTTCCTATGAAATGGTGTTGCACAAATATCACACATATATGTCTCTTTAGGCTCTGTTTAACAATGCGATTATTTTAAACGCTGGTCATGCACCTAAGATGAACCAACATGTAAAATTAATCATATGAATAATATCAGTCGGATAACCACAACTGAGTTTGAAAAGTATGTAAAAATTTACCGATTGTCGATCTTGTATTTTAGAGATAATATTCTTTCTACTCATAGCTGACTTTTGGTCTTCCACTGATACCATATCTGAAGTAGTCACGTTACCAAACACTACATTAGTCACCACGTTGAAAGCAGGATCTTAGTTAAGATGCAAATCATATTAGCTTGAGAAATCTAAGACAAAAGTTACCTTTATCTTATGAATAATAGCGACCCTCGTGGAACATAATAACAAAGTGGACGAAAATCACCTTGTTACAAGCTTTAGGTCCAGAAAAGAGCAGTACATGATTATGCCACAACTCCTCGTCCATCCCTCCCCCACACTAGCCAATTTCAATGTGTTAACCATGCCACACACAGTCTCGCTTAGACTCTCAACGTCAGCAAGAAGCGACGTAGTCGAGGTTAAAGTACCACCTATCACAAGAAACATGTGGAGAAGTTGAACAAATGAGCAATACAATCTCCCCTGAAGAGTCTGAAAGTTTCTTGTGATACTCTCAGGAGAGATTGCATTGCTCATTACTTAGATTTGTCAAATGAGCAAATGAGCAATGCAATCTCTTCGTTGTCAGAAGTGTCAGTGGATGCCTTTGCGGTATGAAAGTTTCCCAGAATGAGCAGCATACGATTCATGGCACAGGCGTACCTCTGTGACCTCCTGGTCTTGGACTCCTCTGTACATCTTTGTGTCGGTGGGCATAGAAGAGGCGCCTCCAGCACGATAGGTGTAGCGACCGTTGACTCTCGGAGGTTATCTACAACAGAATAAGGATAATCCGATGTCTGGTGAAGAAATCAATCAACCATGAAACAATGCGGTGTTGGCTACGTGTTACATTATATATCACTGTGCAGGAGTATAGGATGTGGTACACACTTGCCTGCCATGGTTCAATTGGCGTCTTATGAAAAGATTAAATCGGTGAAGCTCTGGATAAAATTAGAACCGCTGTTAGGATTGTTGTTATCTTATTATCACGTGGCTAAATACAGGGCGATGGAAAGAAGTGGTAGCGTTTTAAGGAATAAAATAATAGATAAGAGAATTAATAAATGAGTTTTTTCCCAAACCCCCCTCACTTATCTTAAATTCTGAAAACCCCCTCTAGTTTCACAAATCCTAACAACCCCCCCCCCCCAACTACCCATTGCAGCCGGTTGCAGCCTTTGCGGCAACGGCTTAGTTTTTCTTCTTGTTCCAGATTCTAGTCAATAAATTGGATTCTTTTATTTCCTTGGTGTAGTTTTTTTTTAGTTATCTTTTTTTTTGCTTTCCTCTGCCATTATGCGAAAAATATAGAGTCGGGGTATACTTTGTTTTTAAGGCAGAACATGATGGCTGTATTTTTAAAATTCAGACCAGTAACCGAATTTAGTGAGAATCTTGGTAAATGCACTTAGGGTTGTACATCAATCTAAACACAGACCGGGTCGGTTCGGATCGCAACGGACTGAGACCCGGTTAACAAAAATTGATAGACCAAGACGGACTAAATAAAGTCGGTATGGGGATCAGAGCAGACAAAAATATCAGGGACCGAATCGGGACTGGGTCCAAATTTATAACGAACCGAGACCTGACCGTGTACCAATATGTATACATATCCTAATTTTAAAATGTAAAAAGAAAATATTATATAATATAAAAGAACTATAAAAAAAATTGATGAGTCATTTGTAATACAAACTAAGTTACTCAATTAAAATCTTACATATCATGAGATTGAGAATACAATATTAATAATATATTACTTACACATATTAACCCATTGACTACTAATACTTACATTAATGATTATAAAATTAAATTAAATGATAGTTAATATGTAAGGAGTGTATTTTCCACATACATAGTCTAAAATTTATCTACAATTCAACATTCATAGTCCATTTTACTTTTAGCACTGATTCAATGTGATATTAAAATTTGTTTAGTGGGTACTTCTTACTTGTGTAAATACAGTCACCAACGCTATCAGTATTTATTGATATAATGATTGTTCACAAAATTCATACACTTATCGGTCAATTCCAGAATCGTTAAGTCTGTGTTTCTATAATCCTTCATAAATAGTAGATTTAATTAATATATATATAAAAAATTTACACTCTCTGGTCTAACAGTCCAGAATGGTTTCTACCGATTTTAGATCTGATCAAATTTAGAAAAATAGAAGATGTGGATTGTGAAGCAAAAGTCAAGTCGGTCTAAGACTGGACCAAACTAAAAAATTGGTCTGATGCAGTCCTCCGGTCTTTACCAATATAAGGAAGCTACAAATGCACATGTTAACAACTTTTTCGTGTTTAATCACGTAGCTAACATGTGGAAACTGGAACAAGAAATGGCTCATCAAACTTCGGTCCAAGTGTAACTTAATTTGTGTTACATATGTACTATTATATAATAGTCCTATAACAACAAAATTACTCTCAGTCGAACTAGGTCTGGGTCTAGTTCCGATCCGGTCCCTGATATTACCTGTCCAGTCTGATCCTCTGGCCAACTTTATTTAGTCCTTCTTGGTCCATGAATATTTTGTTAACCAGGTCTCGGTCTGGTCCAGTCCAGACCGGCCCAATTCGTGTTTAGACCGATGTGCAACCTTGCGTGCATTTACTAAAATTTTGACCAAGGTCGATTACTGATCCGAATTTTAAAAATACAACTATTTTTTCTGTATTAAAAATAGAGTATACTCAAACTCTATATTTTTCACATAGTGATAGAGTGGGAAAGGAAAGCAAAAGAAAGGTAAATAAACAAAACTACAAAAGAATCCAATTTATATTTGAAGGAAACTGAGACAAGAAAAATGAACTAAGCCGTTACCACAAAGGCTGCAACCGGCTGCAATAGGTAGTAGGGGGTTAGTTAGGATTTGTGAAACTAACGGGTTTTTTTTTGAATTTTTAGATAAGTGAGGGGGGTTTTGGAAAAAAAACTCTTAATAAATCTATTTGTTAACATGATGAAGAACAAGTCCAATTATCAACGGGGATACCAATGGACGGAGATGAGTCTGCGTACTTAGATATTGGTAAGATAGTAGATAAGACAATTAGTATGTAGATACATGCAAACAATAAGCATGTACTTTTGCTTAGGAGACGACCATTGGTTAGTACATTCTTTTCATTACAGATGTCATCACTGCTTACAGACCCATGAATGGCCAATAACCTCTCATGGGTAAATCCATCAACCTTCAACCCCTCCACCCTTAAAGGATCCCTTGCCTTCTTGACACTTACATGTAAAGAATCGACATGCACCAACTTTAGTAACCGTTTTGGCCTAAAGAAACATAAAACCTAGTAGTCGTAAAAGACTAAGTAACACTCAAGGCACACATGTTCTTTGTTTTAAATCTCTCCTTGTAACTCATGTCTAATGTATGTACAATTCTTCTATTCCACTATTTTGCATATTTCTATCACTCATACTAATTTCATTGATGAGTTGATCGAGAACTGTTGACTATATGACATACTCAAATTTTGATGATGGCTGTGGGGTCTGATCTCTAAACCACGATATAAACACGATTTAAACTTAGCGGAAGCGATTCGATAAACAGCGGAAGACAAAAATCACGGGAAATTAAAACTTTTCGAGACAAGAGCTTGAATCCTTAAAAGCTTCTTTCATAACAAGAGATAAACGGTTTACATCTCATGATAATTACTTCTTGAGTAATTATATACATCAAGATACAAAATCTCAAGAACTCATAACAAAAGACTCCAAGACCTGAGAGTACAGAGGACACATAGGACTGACTCTAACTACACCACATGGCAGGCTAAATCTCCACCTGAGATTTACTGTTGTTCCTGGTGCTGCTGCTGCTGGGACTGGTCACCTGTAGACCTGTTCCTCCGTCCTCGACGTCCACCTAAAAAGTTGAAGTCTACGGGATGAGACAATTGTACATAATTGTCCCAGCGAGAGTTATAACTCTCCGCCAGAAGCTTTATTGTAACATCAAAGAATAACTTAAGCAGTAAAGCTTTCAAAGTATTCAATAGCAGTTGCAGCTATAACAAGAGCTTAACATTTATGAGATATGAAGAAATAAGCACTATCACAGTGTATCATCAATCCACTAATTCGTAGTCATCTCTAACAGGTATACTACGTGGTTGATTATGTTTTACAAATAACATTATGCCCTGTGGAGATGAGGCATACCACTCATACTCCAACTGATCGCTAAGAAGTCACATCAGTATCATACATAGGTCATTAAGAGAGCCGGATTCTCATGACCTTCACCTTCCTCAGTCAGTAAGAGGATCACTTGTAGGACATCTTGTGTCTCTACTATTATAGCTCACCAGGGTAAACTGGTCCTTCGCTATTTTAGAGTTACAGTGGCATTCTGTACTCTCTTCGTCATCAGGAGATTTCATGTTTATCTCCACTGATACGGATATCTATGTTTTCTTCGTCATCAGGAGGTTTCATGTTTACCTGCTACTGATACTGTATGGGATTATAGTGAAGGATTGACGGATTACATATCTACATCAAATTCCTACACTAGGATGTAAGGTTCTACACATCCATATACCCCACATACTCAATAGTATGTGATCCAGGAGTTCCCTTAGGAAAACCTGTTTCACCATCATTTGATCTCTGAAAATGATGGATCTATGATCAGGGCTCTACATTATACTTGATTAGTTAGGTACATTTAGTATTCTTTTAACATCAAACATTATTCTTCAAACAATAACAGTAGCATAGCATCTATGAAAGGAGAATACTAAATGTAACAAGCCTAACTCTCATCAATCATCATTTCTCACTATACTCATCACAAGTCATCTCTAAAGCATGACCTTGATGGTATTCATGGTTCATACAGCCCATTAAATCATAGGATGCCACTGACAAGGCATCAAGATATTTTACTTATTCATAAAGCTTATAACATGCTTTCAATGAATACAGTATCATCATCCATACCTGGATATGATCACCTTCATATCAGAACCTGCATGGTTAGTTCAACTGATAAAGGTAATTCAAAACAAGGAATATATTTCTCACTCTTGTCATAAGAGCTAAGTTCTCTGATTCTCATCAATTAGAGTTTAATACTTATATTGCATGTTATTACCCTTGAATTAGGGTTTACTATTCACATTACATATCCTCACCCTTGAATTAGGGTTTACTATTCACTTTATATGTCATCACCCTTGAATTGAACTCATAACATCATCATGTATGAGGAACATCATCATTGATGCTCTCAGATTGGCTTAAGATTCATCATATATCATAATTAGGGTTTCCATGATCTCACATAGGTGGATCATACCCTAATCATGCACATTCATGTGTATTGAAGGTTCTTTTCTTGACTTTCCATCATATGAGGTTACTTTCTCTCTCTTAAGGTACTTTCTCTCTCTAAGGTACTTTCTCTCTCCTCATACTAGTAGATGGTGATAGCACCACTCTAGATCAGGTTGGGTGAAGTCCACTTTGATTAACATAGACCAAATCACCACTGTTGAGTGATTAGGGTTTGATTAGAACAAGGTTTCACTCAATTGAACCTTTCAAGGGTATTATGGTAAATTACACATTGATCATCATCATGGGTTAATTTACTAATCACTGGACCCTTAATGTCTCTTGGTATCATTAGGGTTTAGTTTGAGCAATCATCAAACTAATTAAGCCTTCAAGGCATAAGGCTGACTTATCCTCAAAAGTCTTTGTTAGGTTTCACACCTTCAACCTTTATACGATCTTGAGATCGTATAAGGTTGCAAACCGTTTGAGCTTTGTAGACCGTTTGAGCTTGGGTTGACTTCAAGACCGTATAACATTCAAGACCATTTACCCTCATTGGGTCTTGAGGTCGAGAGACCTCACACGGTCTTGAGGTCGAGAGACCTCACACGGTCTTGAGGTCGAGAGACCTCACACGGTCTTGAGGTCGAGAGACCTCACACGGTCTTGAGCTCGAGTGCCCTCAAAAACTCAAGATCGTATAGACCTCCAAGGTGATCCAAAGGGTAAATTCGATTAGGGTTCCTGTGTTGAAGCCATCCATTGGTCTCAATATTGCTAACCACTTACCAATTGAGACAATTAGGGTTATCCTTAACCAATTGGTCACTCAATTGACCCTCAATTGTTATCCAATTAGGGTTGACGTTGGTTCAATTAAGGTCCATCAACGTTCAACCATCAACACTCATAAATGTAAATCAATACAAGGTTGAACCCTTCAATTGAGCTCCAATTGGGCCCAAACTTGGCCCAAACGGTCTTGAGATCGTGTGGATGAACTCCACACGGTCTTGAGACTGTTTACCCAAGATTTCATCAAAATCTAATGTGATTTGATAGGGTTTGAACCTTGATTGAATCTCAAATCAGTATTTTAATTAATTTGATAACATATTGCAATTGGGCTCTCAATTGATCAAATTACCTTAACCCTAGACCTCCAAACGGTCTTGAGTTGTCACCACATGGCCTTGAGACCGTTTGGATGAGTTCCAAATGGTCTTGAAACCGTTTGCCCATCCAACTTTTGGATTTTAGTGAAAATTTCTTCAAGGTTGGATCCATTGAGTTGATGATCATATCAATACTTAATTGCAATGTAATTTGATATGTTTGTACCTTCAATTGGTCAACTATACTTGACCCCAGACCTCCACATGGTCTTGGGTGATCCCCCACACGGTCTTGAGACCGTTTGGTTGATCCCCAAATGGTCTTGAGACCGTTTAGGTCAATCAACCCCAAAAACACTAAGTTATCCATTGAGATTTCAGTACTGATTTCAATTAGGGTTTGCCCTAGTAATCACCCTTCAACTCTTAGCTCGTTTGTAATTAGTCCATCAAATTTGGTAAGTTGTTAATCAACATTATTTTGAACAGTAATCGCATACGGTCAATGCTTGGTCAACGTTCTTACACGGTCTTGAGACCGTTTGCCCAAAAAGGGCGATTTCAACAGATTGGAAATCAGGAGTAAATTCAATTAAAGTTGTTGATTAAAAAGGTCATATCTCACGATTCCTTTGGAGTTATCATCTCAAATTTTGTGGGTGATTAGCCTACATAATTACGATCATAAATCTTATACGGTTCATGCTTGGTCAATGCGGCTAAATGGTCTTGAAGACCGTTTGCCCTTACACGGTCTTGAGACCGTTTGCTCACCAAACGGTTTTGCAAACCGTGTGAGCACTTGGAGGAGACCGTTTGGTAAAGTAAAAAGTAGTGGATTAACATTGGAAATAACGTAATCATCTCCTAGCTCAGGAACAGCAAGGATTTCTCACGTATTTGCTTGCAAGGTAGCAAAGGAGGTAGAGAAGAAGAAGAACTATCATCTAAAAGCATAAACGAGATGTATATAACAAAGCATAGGTTTAGAGTTATAAAACCCGCCTAAAGCTTGCTCTTTGAGATCCAAGCTTTCGAGCTCCAAGCTTTAATGGCGTCCTTGAGCTACCACAGGTCGGCCAAGGTGATCCTTCCAAGGAAAGTTGAGAAAAGATGGCTAGAAAGGTAGAGTTAAGGGAGCTAGTCATCAATTTGGCCTTGAATTCGAGTTCTAACCATGAAATTAGGCAAAAGGAGGGATCCAAACCTACCTTGCACACCTTTTGTCGTCCTCCTGAGCTCCAAGCTCTCCTTAGTCGGTTTGGTTGAAAAGAATAGTGAAAGGAACGAAGGGAGAGGTTCCTTGCTAAGTGAAGTTGAGGGTATATATACTTGGGGTGGGATTTTCAACATTAGCTCATGAGTTTTCCATTATTTCAACTAAGTCCCTCCATCCTTCTTTGCTCGTCCTCTCTTCTTAATTCTAAGGACAACTTTTCTTATAGGGCCAAGAAATGAGGGCAAAGAAGATCAACCTATTACTAAAGCACACACATAAAAAAGGGCTATAGTACATACACCCTGATTATTCAATCACAAAGGTGTTTTTCATAACTTGATTAATCAATTGAAGTGACCTTTCATCATTTATTCTCTAAATGATGATAAGAGTCTTAAAAGATACATTAGATGATGTATTTTACAAATTGCATCCCTAAATTTGGGTAAATTGCATTTTACTCCAAATTAGGGTTTCAAGCACCGGGATTGCTTCCATAGCTGCACCTTGGTGCCCAAGCTTGGGAAATCCCTCCAACTTTACCAAAATGATTCTCATGATGTCTCAACATCAGAGGAACATTTCAACATGTGCAAATTGTAAGTTAACCCTTCTAATTGGGTAAATTTCACATAGGTCCTTGCATAACAAAACAATGCTACAACTTTATCTAAAAAGGAGAAAAATCTGAAATATATGTTTCTGAGAAACTTAATTACATGCTCAAAGTTAATCACAGGGATTTAATTACATATTTAGGAAAAACACCTAGGGTTAACTCATAACCCAGGTCAGGGATGTTACAAATTATCCACCCCTTACAAGGATTTTGTCCCCGAAATCGATAAGACATATTAAGAGAAAAGGGCAGGATACTTTCTTCTCATCTCATCCTCTAGTTCCCAAGTGGCTTCTTCAACACCACGGGGGTTCCAGAGGACTTTCACAAGACTTATATCTTTCTTTTTCAACTTTTTAATTATGTTATCAAGGATTGACATTGGTCCCTCCTCAAAAGATATATCATCATTCAATTCTACCTCCATAGGTTGCAGAATTGACTCAGTGTCAGGGTGACATTTCTTCAACATAGAAATGTGAAACACAGGGTGTAACCTCTGTAACTCTGGTGGCAGCTCTAGTCTATATGCTACCTTTCCAATCCGTCCAATGATTGGATAAGGTCCCAAAAATCTAGGAGCTAACTTCCCTTTCCTCCCAAAACGAAGGACTCCTTTCTAAGGTGAGACTTTGAGATACACTCTGTCTCCAACCTGGAACTCTAAGGGTCTACGATGTTTGTCAGCATAAGATTTCTATCTATCCTGTGCAGTCTTAATCTGTTGTTGTATTACTTTAATCTTCTCTGTAGTCTGCTGCACAAGATCAGGACCTAACAACTGATGTTCACCAGTCTCGAACCAACATAGAGGTGATCTACAACGTCTACCATACAAGGCTTCATAAGGTGCCATATCAATGCTACGCTGATAGCTATTGTTATAGGCAAATTCTATCAAGCTTAGGTGTAGATCCCAACTTTCGGTAAATTGGAGAGCACATGCTCTCAACAGGTCTTCTAAGGTTTGTATGGTCCTTTCTGACTGTCCATCAGTCTGTGGATGAAAGGTCGTACTAAACCTTAGCTTGGTGCCTAAGGCTCTGTGTAACTGTTCCCAAAAATGACTTGTAAACTGGGGACCTCTGTCAGAAACTATAGTGACAGGAACTCCGTGCAAACGCACTATCTCTTGCACATACAACTGTGATAACCTTTCAGTAGAATAGGTTGTTTTGACAGGTAAGAAATGTGCTGTCTTAGTCAACCTATCAACAACTACCCATATGGAATCATGTCCTTTGCTTGTCCTGGGTAGGCCAACAACAAAGTCCATGGTCACATGGTCCCACTTCCACTGTGGTATGGGTAAAGGTTGCATTGTCCCTACAGGTTTTTGGTGTTCAGCTTTAACTTGCTGACACACAGGACACCTCAGAACAAACTCTGCAACATCTTTCTTCATTCCAGGCCACCAATACAGATCTTTCAAATTCTGATACATCTTGGTGCTCCCTGGATGCATAGCATACAAGGAAGAATGAGCTTCTTCCAGGACTAACTTCCTCAAGTTATCCACATCCGGTACTATCATTCTTTCATTATAACAAGCTACATGATCATCTGAGTCATGGAAACCATCTCGCTTCTCATTACCATACTCCGATCTAATCTGTTGAATTGCAACATCACCTTGCTGTACTTCCTTAATCTGCTCTCTAAGGGTAGGTTTAATATGCATCTCAGCCAACAACCCGGCTAACAATGACACTTTCAACTGTACATTGTCTTGCCTTAAAGAGATAAGCATATCTCTCTTAGAGCATACTAAAGAGTTTAGTTGTGCTCTATCCATGGTTGATGTTGCTGATTTCCTACTCAAGGCATCTGCAACAACATTGGCCTTGCCCGGATAGTAATCAATTGTACAATCATAGTCCTTGATTAACTCCATCCAACGACGTTGCCTCATGTTAAGCTCGTGCTGAGAGAAGATATACTTAAGGTTCTTGTGGTCTGTGAAAATCTGGAATGTCTCTCCGTAGAGATAATGTCTCCAGATCTTCAAGGCATGAACTACGGCAGCTAACTCCAGATCGTGTGTCGGATAATTCTCCTCGTGTTTCTTAAGCTGTCAGGAAGTAAAAGAAATCACTTGTTTATCTTGCATCAACACACATCCAAGTCCATTCTTGGAAGCATCACAGAAGACTACATATCCTTTTCCTTGTTCAGGTAGCACAAGCACAGGTGCACTTGTCAACCTCTCTTTCAACAACTGGAAAGACTGTTGACACTTATCACTCCAAGAAAAAGGAACATCTTTCCGGGTCAACTTGGTCAAAGGTAAGGCTATAGAACTAAAGTCCTTAATGAACCTTCGATAGTAGCCAGCTAACCCCAAGAAACTTCAAATCTCCGTCGGTGTCTTCGGTTGTTCCCATTGTAGAATAGATTCTACCTTTGTAGGGTCAACACGAATTCCCGAGGCAGATATCACATGTCCAAGAAAGGATACCTCTGGTAGCCAAAACTCACACTTGCTAAACTTAGCATACAACTTATGTTCTCTTAGCAAGGTCAAAGCTTGGTGAAGATGCTGCTCATGCTGCTGAGCATCCTTACTATAGATCAGAATGTCATCTATGAAGATGACAACACATTGATCAAGGAAAGGTCGAAAAACTCTATTCATGAGTTCCATAAGTGCAGCTGGTGCATTGGTTAGTCCAAACGACATAACCGTGAACTCATAGTGACCATACCTCGTCCTAAAAGCAGACTTGGATATGTCACTATCCTTAATACGAAGTTGATGATATCCAGACCTCAAATCTATCTTGGAAAAGATGGTTGCACCACGCAACTGGTCAAAGAGATCATCAATCCTCGGCAGAGGGTACTTATTCTTTATTGTCACTTTATTGAGTTGTCTGTAGTCGATGCACAATCGTATTGACCCATCTTTCTTTTTAACAAACAAGACCGGAGCACCCCAAGGTGAAGTACTCGGTCGGATAAAGCCCTTCTCAAGTAACTCTTGAAGCTGTTTCTTGAGTTCTGCCATCTCGGCAGGCGCCATCCTATACGGAGTCTGGGCTATGGGTTTCGTATCTGGGATCAGATTGATTTCAAAATCAATTTCCCGAGGTGGTGGTATACCAGGAAGTTCTTCAGGAAACACATCCTTGAATTCCCTGACTATGGGAACTTCAGCAGGATTGGAACTTTCCTTGGTAACATCTACCACATGGGCTAAGAATGCATAACATCCTTGCCTCAACAGCTTATCAGCAACCATAGCTGATACAAGACAGGTGGGAAGAATCTTTCTCTCACCTTGAAAGATCCATGTGTTGCTTTCATCAGCAAACACAGCCAACTTGGACTCACAATCCAAGACAACTCTATACCTTTCCAAGGTATCCATCCCGAGGATTATATCAAATCCCTGCATATCAAGTGGTATAAGATCCACTTGAATGCGATGGTCAGAAAAGAAGAGGATGCAGGGAGAGCATACCTCCTGCAAAACGGCAGACCCACTCAACGGAGTCTCCAACAACAAACTATCTACTCTATGACTAACAGTCACATTGCAGTCACGAATCACTCTATGAGTGATTAAAAAGTGCGTAGCACCCAGGTCAATCAGAACAGATACAACACAAGATGTAGACATATCAGAATATAAAAGTTTCATCTGACCTGCCACTACCCGTGGATTGACCACTGCTTCAGGTGGGTTCATAGCATAGAACCTTGCTGTCGCCTGGTGTTGAGGTGGTGTTGATGATCCAGCTTGAGACGCTTGTCCACGTCCTCGAGCTGCTCCTTGATGTTTCCTACTCTGAGATCCTTGTTGATTCTGTCTCAGAGGTTTTTGTGTCACACTGACAGGCCTAGAACGGCAATCCTTCATCAAGTGTCCCACCTTACCACAGTTGTAGCAACTCCTCTCCTGTTGTTGTGGCCTGGGTGGTCCAGTAATTGACATTGATGCAGCATTGTGAGTCCTTTGAGACGGTTAACTCCGTCCTCTACCTCTGCTTGGTGTCCATTGAGTTTGAAAACTCGATCTGGGTGGTGGAGGGTTAGGTGCAGAGAATCTAGGTTTCTTGGAATCCCTAGATGAAGAACCCTGGAACTGTGGATATCTTTTCTGAGTTTGTCTCTTCTCAACCACAGATCTCTCTATCCTTCGGACTGACTCAAAGAAGGTAGGGAATCTCTCTCGTTTCTTTAAGGCAGACACAGGGGTTGGCATATCAGCATTCAAACCCTTCTCGAATCTCCTGATTCTTTCCTCATCTGTGGCAGCCATGTGCGGACAGAACCGTAGCAACTCCATGAACTTAGCTTCATACTCGCTAATGTTCATCATACCCTGCCTTAGTCTTTCGAACTGAGAGATCTTCTCATCTAGGAAGGTCTTTGGAAAATATCTATTGATAAATTCCCGACGAAACTCTTCCCATGAGAACTCTACTCCAGGTCTCTTCTGCTCTTCCATGTTCCACCAGTGACCAGCACTGCCTTTGAGAAGATAGACAGCATGTCTAACCTTCTCATCTTCTGGGATAATAAGAATCCTGAAAGCCTTCTCCAACTCTGTCAACCATAGGTCAGCATCTGCGGGGTCGGCAGTCCCAAAGTACTCGGTAGCTCCGACACGACGAAGTCGTTCGAACGTCTTACCGATACCTTGTGCTTCAGGCTGGACAGGTGCCCTCGGTGCAGGCATGGGCATTCTGTCGGTTATGTGTGTCATGGCAGTCATGAACTGCCCGAACATCGTCTGTACAGCTGGGTTACCCATGTCGGCTGGGTCAAACTGGGGTGGCTCTCTTAGTGACTCAGGTGCAGGCTGTTCTATTCTTGGAACCCTTGCACCGCCTTGAGGTGCACTAGCACTACTCTCTGCCACATACTCATCATGTGGTTCAGCCATTCTCATGTATCTTCTTCTCCTGAGGAGCAGAAGATTCTACAATTCAACATTCATAGTCCATTTTACTTTTAGCACTGATTCAATGTGATATTAAAATTTCTTTAGTGGGTACTTCTTACTTGTGTAAATGCAGCCACCAACGCTATCAGTATTTATTGATATAATGATTGTTCACAAAATTCATACACTTATCGATCAATTCCAGAATCGTTAAGTCTGTGTTTCTATAATCCTTCATAAATAGTAGATTTAATTAATATATATAAAAAAATTTTACACTCTCTGGTCTAACAGTCCAGACTGGTTTCTACCGATTTTAGATCTGATCAAATTTAGAAAAATAGAAGATGTGGATTGTGAAGCAAAAGTCAAGTCGGTCTAAGACTGGACCAAACTAAAAAATTGGTCTGATGCAGTCCTCCGGTCTTTACCAATATAAGGAAGCTACAAATGCACATGTTAACAACTTTTTCATGTTTAATCACGTAGCTAACATGTGGAAACTGGAACAAGAAATGGCTCATCAAAATTCGGTCCAAGTGTAACTTAATTTGTGTTACATATGTACTATTATATAATAGTCCTATAACAACAAAACTACTCTCAGTCGAACTAGGTCTGGGTCTAGTTCCGATCCGGTCCCTGATATTACCTGTCCAGTCTGATCCTATGGCCAACTTTATTTAGTCCTTCTTGGTCCATGAATATTTTGTTAACCATGTCTCGGTCTGGTCCAGTCCAGACCGGCCCAATTCGTGTTTAGACCGATGTGCAACCTTGCGTGCATTTACCAAAATTTTGACCAAGGTCGATTACTGATCCGAATTTTAAAAATACAACTATTTTTTCTGTATTAAAAATAGAGTATACTCAAACTCTATATTTTTCACATAGTGATAGAGTGGGAAAGGAAAGCAAAAGAAAGGTAAATAAACAAAACTACAAAAGAATCCAATTTACATTTGAAGGAAACTGGGACAAGAAAAATGAACTAGGCCGTTACCACAAAGGCTGCAACCGGCTGCAATAGGTAGTAGGGGGTTAGTTAGGATTTGTGAAACTAAAGGGTTTTTTTTTGAATTTTTAGATAAGTGAGGGGGTTTTTGGAAAAAAAACTCTTAATAAATCTATTTGTTAACATGATGAAGAACAAGTCCAATTATCAACGGGGATACCAATGGACGGAGATGATTCTGCGTACTTAGATATTGGTAAGATAGTAGATAAGACAATTAGTATGTAGATACATGCAAACAATAAGCATGTACTTTTGCTTAGGAGACGACCATTGGTTAGTACATTCTTTTCATTACAGATGTCATCACTGCTTACAGACCCATGAATGGCCAATAACCTCTCATGGGTAAATCCATCAACCTTCAACCCCTCCACCCTTAAAGGATCCCTTGCCTTCTTGACACTTACATGTAAAGAATCGACATGCACCAACTTTAGTAACCGTTTTGGCCTAAAGAAACATAAAACCTAGTAGCCGTAAAAGACTAAGTAACACTCAAGGCACACATGTTCTTTGTTTTAAATCTCTCCTTGTAACTCATGTCTAATGTATGTACAATTCTTCTATTCCACTATTTTGCATATTTCTATCACTCATACTAATTTCATTGATGAGTTGATCGAGAACTGTTGACTATATGACATACTCAAATTTTGATGATGGTTGTGGGGTCTGATCTCTAAACCACGATATAAACACGATTTAAACTTAGCGGAAGCGATTCGATAAACAGCGGAAGACAAAAATCACGGGAAATTAAAACTTTTCGAGACAAGAGCTTGAATCCTTAAAAGCTTCTTTCATAACAAGAGATAAACGGTTTACATCTCATGATAATTACTTCTTGAGTAATTATATACATCAAGATACAAAATATCAATAACTCATAACAAAAGACTCCAAGACCTGAGAGTACAGAGGACACATAGGACTGACTCTAACTACACCACATAGCAGGCTAAATCTCCACCTGAGATTTACTGTTGTTCCTGGTGCTGCTGCTGCTGGGACTGGTCACCTGTAGACCTGTTCCTGCATCCTCGACGTCCAACTAAAAAGTTGAAGTCTACGGGGTGAGACAATTGTACATAATTGTCCCAGCGAGAGTTATAACTCTCTGCCAGAAGCTTTATTGTAACATCAAAGAATAACTTAAGTAGTAAAGCTTTCAAAGTATTCAATAGCAGTTGCAGCTATAACAAGAGCTTAACATTTATGAGATATGAAGAAATATAAGCACTATCACAATGTATCATCAATCCACTAATTCGTAGTTATCTCTAACAGGTATACTACATGGTTGATTATGTTTTACAAACAACATTATGCCCTGTGGAGATGAGGCATACCACTCATACTCCAACTGATCGCTAAGAAGTCACATCAGTATCATACATAGGTCATTAAGAGAGACGGATTCTCATGACCTTCACCTTCCTCAGTCAGTAAGAGGATCACTTGTAGGACATCTTGTGTCTCTACTATTATAGCTCACCAGGGTAAACTGGTCCTTCGCTATTTTAGAGTTACAGTGGCGTTCTGTACTCTCTTCGTCATCAGGAGATTTCATGTTTATCTCCACCAATACGGATATCTATGTTTTCTTCGTCATCAGGAGGTTTCATGTTTACCTACTACTGATACGGTATGGGATTATAGTGAAGGATTGACGGATTACATATCTACATCAAATTCTGACACTAGGATGTAAGGTTCTACACATCCATATACCCCACATACTCAATAGTATGTGATCCAGGAGTTCCCTTAGGAAAACCTGTTTCACCATCATTTGATCTCTGACAATGATGGATCTATGATCAGGGCTCTACATTATACTTGATTAGTTAGGTACATTTAGTATTCTTTTAACATCAAACATTATTCTTCAAACAATAATAGTAGCATAGTAGCTATGAAAGGAGAATACTAAATGTAACAAGCCTAACTCTCATCAATCATCATTTCTCACTATACTCATCACAAGTCATCTCTAAAGCATGACCTTGATGGTATTCATGGTTCACACAGCCCATTAAATCATAGGATGCCACTGACAAGGCATCAAGATATTTTACTTATTCATAAAGCTTATAACATGCTTTCAATGAATACAGTATCATCATCCATACCTGGATATGATCACCTTCATATCAGAACCTGCATGGTTAGTTCAACTGATAAAGGTAATTCAAAACAAGGAATATATTTCCCACTCTTGTCATAAGAGCTAAGTTCTCTGATTCTCATCAATTAGAGTTTAATACTTATATTGCATGTTATTACCCTTGAATTAGGGTTTACTATTCACATTACATATCCTCACCCTTGAATTAGGGTTTACTATTCACTTTATATGTCATCACCCTTGAATTGAACTCATAACATCATCATGTATGAGGAACATCATCATTGATGCTCTCAGATTGGCTTAAGATTCATCATATATCATAATTAGGGTTTCCATGATCTCACATAGGTGGATCATACCCTAATCATGCACATTCATGTGTATTGAAGGTTCTTTTCTTGACTTTCCATCATATGAGGTTACTTTCTCTCTCTAAGGTACTTTCTCTCTCCTCATACTAGTAGATGGTGATAGCACCACTCTAGATCAGGTTGGGTGAAGTCCACTTTGATTAACATAGACCAAATCACCACTGTTGAGTGATTAGGGTTTGATTAGAACAAGGTTTCACTCAATTGAACCTTTCAAGGGTATTATGGTAAATTACACATTGATCATCATCATGGGTTAATTTACTAATCACTGGACCCTTAATGTCTCTTGGTATCATTAGGGTTTAGTTTGAACAATCATCAAACTAATTAAGCCTTCAAGGCATAAGGCTGACTTATCCTCAAAAGTCTTTGTTAGGTTTCACACCTTCAACCTTTATACGATCTTGAGATCGTATAAGGTTGCAAACCGTTTGAGCTTTGTAGACCGTTTGAGCTTGGGTTGACTTCAAGACCGTATAACATTCAAGACCGTTTACCCTCATTGGGTCTTGAGGTCGAGAGACCTCACACGGTCTTGAGGTCGAGAGACCTCACACGGTCTTGAGGTCGAGAGACCTCACACGGTCTTGAGGTCGAGAGACCTCACACGGTCTTGAGGTCGAGAGACCTCACACGGTATTGAGTTCGATAGACCTCACACGGTATTGAGGTCGAGAGACCTCACACGGTCTTGAGGTCGAGAGACCTCACACGGTCTTGAGGTCGAGTACCCTCAAAAACTCAAGATCGTATAGACCTCCAAGGTGATCCAAAGGGTAAATTCGATTAGGGTTCCTATGTTGAAGCCATCCATTGGTCTCAAGATTGCTAACCACTTACCAATTGAGACAATTAGGGTTATCCTTAACCAATTAGTCACTCAATTGACCCTCAATTGTTATCCAATTAGGGTTGAAGTTGGTTCAATTAAGGTCCATCAACGTTCAACCATCAACACTCAACAATGTAAATCAATACAAGGTTGAACCCTTCAATTGAGCTCCAATTGGGCCCAAACTTGGCCCAAACGGTCTTGAGATCGTTTGGATGAACTCCACACGGTCTTGAGACCTTTTGCCCAAGATTTCATCAAAATCTAATGTGATTTGATAGGGTTTGAACCTTGATTGAGTCTCAAATCAGTATTTTAATTAATTCGATAACCTATTGCAATTGGGCTCTCAATTGATCAAATTACCTTAACCCTAGACCTCCAAACGGTCTTGGGTTGTCACCACACGGTCTTGAGACCGTTTGGATGAGTTCCAAACGGTCTTGAAACCGTTTGCCCATCCAACTTTTGGATTTTAGTGAAACTTTCTTCAAGGTTGGATCCATTGAGTTGATGATCATATCAATACTTAATTGCAATGTAATTTGATATGTTTGTACCTTCAATTGGTCAACTATACTTGACCCCTGACCTCCACACGGTCTTGGGTGATCCCCCACACGGTCTTGAGACCGTTTGGTTGATACCCAAACGGTCTTGAGACCGTTTAGGTCAATCAACCCCAAAAACACTAAGTTATCCATTGAGATTTCAGTACTGATTTCAATTAGGGTTTGCCCTAGTAATCACCCTTCAACTCTTAGCTCGTTTGGAATTAGTCCATCAAATTTGGTAAGTTGTTAATAAACATTATTTTGAACAGTAATCTCATACGGTCAACGCTTGGTCAACGTTCTTACACGGTCTTGAGACCGTTTGCCCAAAAAGGGCGATTTCAACAGATTGGAAATCAGGAGTAAATTCAATTAAAGTTGTTGATTAAAAAGGCCATATCTCACGATTCCTTTGGAGTTATCATCTCAACTTTTGTGGGTGATTATCCCACATAATTACGATCAGAAATCGTATACGGTCCATGCTCGGTCAACGCGGCTAAATGGTCTTGAAGACCGTTTTCCCTTACACGGTCTTGAGACCGTTTGCTCACCAAACGGTTTTGCAAACCGTGTGAGCACTTGGAGGAGACCGTTTGGTAAAGTAAAAAGTAGTGGATTAACTTTGGAAATAACGCCCTCATCTCCTATCTCAGGAACAGCAAGGATTTCTCACGGATTTGCTTGCAAGGTAGCAAAGGAGGTAGAGAAGAAGAAGAACTATCATCTAAAAGCATAAACGAGATGTATATAACAAAGCATAGGTTTAGAGTTATAAAACCCGCCTAAAGCTTGCTCTTTGAGCTCCAAGCTTTCGAGCTCCAAGCTTTAATGGCGTCCTTGAGCTTCCACAGGTCGGCCAAGGTTATCCTTCCAAGGAAAGTTGAGAAAAGATGGCTAGAAAGGTAAAGTTAAGGGAGCTAGTCATCAATTTGGCCTTGAATTCGAGTTCTAACCATGAAATTAGGCAAAAGGAGGGATCCAAACCTACCTTGCACACCTTTGGTCGTCCTCCTGAGCTCCAAGCTCTCCTTAGTCGGTTTGGTTGAAAAGAACAGTGAAAGGAACGAAGGGAGAGGTTCCTTGCTAAGTGAAGTTGAGGGTATATATACTTGGGGTGGGATTTTCAACATTAGCTCATGAGTTTTCCATAATTTCAACTAAGTCCCTCCATCCTTCTTTGCTCGTCCTCTCTTCTTAATTCTAAGGACAACTTTTCTTATAGGGCCAAGAAATGAGGGCAAATAAGATCAACCTATTACTAAAGCACACACATAAAAAAGGGCTATAGTACATACACCCTGATTATTCAATCACAAAGGTGTTTTTCATAACTTGATTAATCAATTGAAGTGACCTTTCATCATTTATTCTCTAAATGATGATAAGAGTCTTAAAAGATACATTAGATGATGTAATTTACAAATTGCATCCCTAAATTTGGGTAAATTGCATTTTACTCCAAATTAGGGTTTCAAGCACCGGGATTGCTTCCATAGCTGCACCTTGGTGCCCAAGCTTGGGAAATCCCTCCAACTTTACCAAAATGATTCTCATGATGTCTCAACATCAGAGGAACATTTCAACATGTGCAAATTGTAAGTTAACCCTTCTAATTGGGTAAATTGCACATAGGTCCCTGCATAACAAAACAATGCTACAACTTTATATAAAAAGGAGCAAAATCTGAAATATATGTTTCTGAGAAACTTAATTACATGCTCAAAGTTAATCACAGGGATTTAATTACATATTTAGGCAAAACACCTAGGGTTAACTCATAACCCAGGTCAGGGATGTTACAATGGAAATATGTTTTTCTCGTGTTACTAACATATGCATTAAGTATTTCAAGCGATCAAAGAACATAGATAAGGTTTCAAATAATTCATAATACTTTACATGTTTGGATTCTTACAACTCAAGTTGTAGCTATAATTACATCTTATATAGGTGCAATTGTACAACTCAACATGAATCATGTAAGAACTAGTGATGAAAGGTCAAAAAACCATCCTAACTTAGTTTTATAATGCATTGACCACATTTAGTCTAACATCTAGGACTCATTCAAACTAAAGATTGATCAAAATGTTTTCTAATCGAATTATAAAAGTCAATATATCACACGATGTCCTAAATTTTTGAAAATGGCTCCATCAATGTTTTAAACAAAAGTTAACTACCCCAATGTTTGTATACAAGTATAATCTAGGTTTAGGAAATCTTTTTCCATTCTTCACATGTTCTTACATGATGTACAAGAAATAGTTCTAGGTACAACTCGAGTTGCAAGTATCCAAACACATAAATTATTGCTCATTATTTAAATTATATCTTGTCTAAGTTCCTTGATTACATGAAACAATTAAGCCACACATTAATAACACAAATCTAAAACATTTTCACCATCAAAATTTGAGTGTGCCATATCTAAAAAGATAACCACCTCGCCCTTTTTATGATGAAAAATATTTTTAGAAGATCAATTTGAGATAACCAAAATTAAGAGAAACATACTATTGATTTACCAACAAAGAAAATTAATCACAATATTTTTTCTTCCCCTTTTTCAAAATAAAAGAAGAGGGTAATACCAAAAATTCCTTCTCAAATAGTTACCCCCCTCAAAAAAGGATATTGAATGAGTTTGTATTTATATCCTCCTTTTTAATTTCATTTGTCATTTCAATTGTCAACAACTTTGTGGATAGTGGGTATGTGGTTTGGAAATATCTAAATTGTCACCTTCCATAGTGGGCCTTCCATAGATCAGGGGAGGAGGCGGTGAGGCTGACAAGTTTTCTCTACATTCCCCTAGACTCCTCCTTCACCTCCCTAGAAAACTTGTCAACCTCACCTACAACCATTTGAGAAATAGTAGATACCAACCTCAACACTCTCTACTCATCTGAGGTTGAAGGAAGCAATATGGTGATGATGCATGGATGGTTCATTTCCACTATAACTGGAGGATGGGAGTATGGATTTTCATAGAAAAAAACAAGATTTAATGAAGCGTTATGGATTTTTTTAGTCTCAATTTTTGATACCCCATTAGGACATGACTAATTTCAATGAGGCTCCTTTCCACTTTACTCCCATATTTTATTTTGTTGTATTTAAGTTTGGGATGTTTTGACCATGTTAGTTGTCTGTATTAGTGTTTTCTAGTTCTTATTTTTATGATGGTCTTTCCTCCCATAGTAGAGGGTGGAGGGAATGGGTTTTCTTCATATCTTAGAGCGGTGTCCCCCATTCCCCTCGACACTATATCTTGTTTCAAATGAAGAATTCTATGTGTTTTGTTGATAAGGAAGACAATCTTAAGTATCACTTTATATAAGGGAAACCAGGGTTTATTCAAAGCAGTTAATGCACACAATTCAACAGGGATTATATACAAAATATTTGTAATGCACAAACACTAGGATTCCATATAGAAATAATTTACCAACTGCCACTTGTATCTATCTTTATTTTTGGTATCCTTGTTTCCAATCTGGTGTAAACTTGGTTCACTATGTGGATATTGTATGGTGTTTATTAATCTATGTATGTATTGTAAAAAAATGTTATTGATAACACCCAAATTTAAGTGATTATGATAAGTATTTTTGTTTGTAATTTCATTCCGTTATAGACTTAATATTCCCAAAATAACACTAAACACTTAGCTTTTTGTAATTTATATCTTTTAAGATACAGTTGCTCAAGTAGTCAATTTTGGGACTTGTACGCATCAAACTTAAGAAAATATAATTTATCCAATTCATCCTGATGAATTCGACCACATTCTCCCAGATTCTTTCAAATGCATCCCCTCCATTTTGCAGCAGAACACATTGGCACTCCATCGACTCTTTTCCTTTGGAAGACAACTGAAAGACCATCTTCTAATGGTGACTTCCGATGGCACCAACAAGAGGATGATCCCAAAGATCTCTTTTGACAATGCCTTCTGGTGGCCTCTTCTGACAGATTACCTTCTGATGGTCTAGCTACAAGGCCGACATACCACCCGAAGGAGTGCTTCAATATCGCCACCTGAAGAAACAAATTTGGTCGCATTCCTACAAATTTTGACGAATTCATTTCCTCCCGTCATTGATCTATTTTCTTTAAAAGATAGATGGAGGTCCACCTTCAGAATGTCATCTTTTGATGGTTCTCTTTCTGAAAACCACTTCCAAAGGCCTCTTCCAATGGCACCTATCATAGGTTCGGTTCTGATGGATGATGCACCTTCTAATGGCCAATTCCATTCCACTTTAGTAAAATCACTAGATTGATTTTGATTGGATTCCCCCGAATTTGACCCAATTCATTCCCACTCATATATACACTCCATCTATCCATATAAATACCCACCCCAAGATATCTAGCAAAGGGTTCTATTCTAATTCTTGGAGTGCCTTTAGCAACTCTACCCTTCACTTCCCAAAGCTCCGTTCGAGAGATCCAAGGTCCGAGAGGGCTGAAGAGCTCATCCTACACCCATCCTTAGGTTTTCGCCAATCCACCATCATGAGAAAATATAATGAATGTCTAAACAATGACAATTACTCAATGACGTATGTCTTCAAGTACATGACTTAAAAAATGACATCATATGGATGTTAAGACTATGTACACTAAAGACTAGAGTGTGGGTTGTTTGATGACAAAATCTCATTAGCCATGATATGCAACATCAAACCAAACACAAAGATACTTGTTAGGGAATAGTGTAGCGAACAAACCCACCTTGAGAGTGACACATGGAAACCATACATGGCGGTCATAGTCATCTCTCATAATGAAGGTGGTGATTGTGGTTCTTCGACCTTAAGTCACTACACTCATCAGATGTAGTTTGGTGTCCTTTGACATCATCCATCGTGATCTTGAATAAGGGTTTCTACAAAGGTGATGATTGGGTGCATTGTGACACATGCATGGGTTTGACTATGAGTGATCTAGATGGGATTTGTCCCTCCTATTAGAGTATGATATGCAACACTTGATAAGAGAGACAAAGAAAAGTATGCACATGCACATGTGAATCAATATATTATATTGAGGTCACATATATCTCAGAAAGTCTACTCTAGATCAAGGAACATGGATTGAACATTGAGAGGATGATGATTCCATGCCTCAAGTTTATTCCAGATATAAGAGACATAGGAATTATACAATCACAATAAGACCTGACACAGATTGTAGGTTGAAGTTGTTCTCCAACTTTCCTGATTATTTGGGTAGCAATGATCTGTCACTAGGTACCACTCTTTTCTTGTGATGTCATGAATCAGTTATGGGCATTCACTGTGAACATAACATGGAACCTATGGGGTCACATACATAGGATGCACCTAGAAGAGGAGTTCAATCATGAATGATAATTAAATTGATTCCTTCTATTTAAACAACATTAGTTGAAAATTGACTGATTGGACAATTGAACCGACTGATTCTGATTGTTTCAGTGTATCAGGTCAACAAAACCAAGTTTGGCAATTCTAGACATTGAATAGACCAATTTAGGAAGTGAGACGATCTGCTTAGGTTCATGAATCGGTCATCTTATGTTGTGAACGGAGCGGTTGGTGAATCAATTTGATTGATTCAAGGATTTGTGCTAACATCATGTTGTGCATTAAATTGGATATTTATTGCCAATACAAGTGTGATTGGGAAACATGACAATAAGGATGGTTCACTGTGTGAATCAATTGGCTCACATGCCAACCGATCAGGTCACTAGTGAACCGACCGTTTCACCTATTGTGGATTGCAAAAATTCATAAGATGCCAGTATCTTCCACTCCCGCACAGACTAGGAACTCTGACCCTAACCCTCCTATAAATAGAGGGGTACTGGAGGCTTCCTAGAAACACAACACAATTGCCTCTGACAATTATTGTCCTCTCTGGTTGTGGTAACCAATAGAGAGCCCGAGCAAGTCCTACCTGATAAAGGGAGGGATAACAAGGGAGAACAATTGTGGGAGAGCAAGTTGTGACTAGTACACCAACGGGAGGGAAAACTCCATCATGTCTATTCTACTAGAACTATAAGAGTTCTAGGTGGTGTGTGTGGACTTCTATAGAGGTGTGGAGGTTGTTGTCTACCTCTAGGATGACAATGTTGGCCTGCTATCTGTGGTGATACTAGGATCTGATGTAGACGTTGTCCCAGTGCAACCAGGAGAGCTACACTAGTGCAATGAACAATAGTCATTAGACTTACTCTACAACCCGGTATGAACTCATTAAACCATCCTTCACATTATATAGTTGTTTAAGCGATCTTCCTATTCTGTAAAATATGGATAGATAATTTTTATTTGTTTTTTTTGCTTACTTTGTGCCCATATTTCCCAACACAATGTTCAATACATGGGTAGGATCCTTCACATAGAGGTTCAGATAAGACACATGGAACACATTATGCATCATACTATACTGTGGCGGTAAAGTTAGATGCTAAGCAGCCTCGCCAATCTATTATGGAAACTTGAATGGACCCACATATCAGGGACTCAATTTTCTTCTGTTGTTAGCTATAGTTCAGAGGGGTCCAATTTTTGGAGTCATATGATCAGCTACAGTGAAGTGAAAATCTATCTTCTTTGCATCAGCATATGAATTATGTCGATCACAAACTCTCTTTAGCTTGTGCTTGATCAAAGCAACATTGTCAACATATAATTGTAGTTCCTAAGACCTAAGCAAGGTCCTCTCACCGACATCATCCCAGTAACGCTGTGACTGAAAAAACCTCTCATAAAGATCTCCATATGGAGGCATCCTAATACTTTCTTGAAAACTGTTGTTATAGGCAAACTCAGATAAGGGTAGATATTGTTCCCATGATCCACCTCAATCTAACCGACATGCTCTCAATAGATCTTCAAAGGCCTGGATTGTTCTTTCTGACAGTCCATCAGTCTAGGGATGATAAGTTATTTTGAAATTCATCCTTATACTGAGTTCCTCTTGAACTTGTTTCCACAACTTGGAGGTGAACTTAAGGTCACAGTCAGATATGATCGAACTCAGAACACCATGCAAACAAACTATCTCTCTAATGTAAAGATCAACTAAGTCTGACACCTTGGTAGTGGTCTTCAGGGCAAGGAAATGTGTTGGCTTGGTTAGGCGGTATACCAAGACCCATATACCATGATGTCCTTTTCTAGTCTTAGGAAGACCCATCACAAAATCCATGGTGATCTGGTCCCATTTCCACTCAGGAATCTCAATCGATTGTAGTAACCCACAGGGTTGTTGGTGCTCAACCTTCACCATCTGGCACGTGAGATAACTAGCAACATATGATGATATGTATCTCTTCATTCATGGCCACCAAAAGTACTACTACAAGTCTTTGAACATCTTAGTGGTGTTGAGGTATATAGTATACTTTGACCTATGAGCCTCTTGAAGGATACGAGTCTTCAAATGTAAAATCCTCGGGAACCCAAATATGACTTTTATATCAGATTCAACAATCCACACCCAGTGATAGGTGTATTTGAGGCTTCTCCATGAAACCCTTCATCATTTCTAACTCTGGGCTGGCTAACTGGACTACTACAAGCTCAGTCTACAAGTCAGGCTTGATCTAAATATTGGCCAGACGAATCCTATCACCCTTAGGTAGTGGTATCCATCAAGAAACGTTCTCTTGTCTCTTCCATTGGTTAACCAAACAAGCTATACAACTAAGACATTTTTTATTGAGGGCATCAACTACTACAATGGACTTACTGGGATGGTAGGCTATGGTGAAATTGAAATCCTTCAGATATTCCATCCAACATCATTGTCACAAGTTCATCTCCTTCTGAGTCAACATGTACTTTGGGCTCTTGTGGTTAGTGAAGATGTCAAATGTGGACCCATACAGATAATGTTTCCAAATCTTCAAGTAATATACAATCGTTGCAAGTTCTAGGTCATGGGTCATATAATTCAACTCATTGGGCTTGAGCTATCTGGAAGCAACGCCGACCACATGCTTGTTTTTCTCTAACATGCATCATAAGCCCATCTTTGATGCATTACTAAAGATGAAGAAACCATCATTACCTAAAATTATGGTTAGGACAGGGTCTGAGGTAAGATTTTCCTTTATTTCCTTGAATCATGTTTCACACAGGTCAGACTAAACAAACTTCTCATCCTTCTTAGTGAGCTTGGTCAAGGGTAGAGGAGTCTTTGATAATTCCTGGAAAAATTGCTGGTAATACCCGGTCAATCCCAAGAAACTAAGAATCTTAGAAGCATTCTTCATGACCTTCCATTCTTGAACGACCTCTACTTTGGCTTCCTCCAGATATGTTGTGCTCAAGGAACATAACTCATTTTATCCAAAACTTGCATTTTGAGAATTTCTCGTAGTACTTCTGGTTTCTCAAGATATCAAGAACCTTTGATAGATGTCCATGATGTTGTTCTATGTCATTAGAGTAAACCATGATTTCATCTATGAACACTATGACAATGGTGCCAAGGAAGTGCTAAAACACATTATTCATGAGGTTCATGAACACACTTAGAGTATTAGACAACCCAAAGGGCATAACCAAGAACTCATAGTGTCCCTACTGGGTTTAAAAAGTGGTCTTTGTGAATCTTCACTCTTAACTTTCAAATGGTGATATCTAGATCTCAGGTCAATCTTTGAGAAAACTGGAGTGGTTTTGATCTGGTCAAACATGTCATCTATGCAAGATAAAGGATACTTATTCTTGATGGTAGCCTAATTTATCATTCTATAGTCTGAGTGATTCTTCCTTCTTCTTTACAAAGAGTACTGGTAACCCAAACGAGGATGTGCTAGGTTAGATGAAATGCTTATCTATTAGTTCATGCGATTTTTTATTTAACTCAAGAAATTTTTTGGGAGACATCATGTAAGGTGCCCCAGAAATCGAGTTTGTCCCTAGGACCTATATCTATTGAGAAGTCCACTTCTCTCTCTGGAGGTATGGCTAGAAAATAGTCTGGGAACACATCAACATAGTCCCTGACTACTTCTATTTCCTCTAAGGGCTGCACCTTTTGCTCTGGCTCTGACACTATGACTAGAAACACTAGACAACCTTTAGCTACCATCCATTCTGCTTTCATAGCTGATACATACAGGTTGGTAGTGGTATCTTTCCTACCTCTAATGGTGTAGGGTGCATGACATGGCTTCTCTATCCTTATTTTCTTTTACCTGTAGTCTATCTTTTCATTATATATATAATGCCAACCCATTCCTATAATGACATCCAAATCATTCATATCAAGAAGGATAAAGTCGATATGAAGTTCATTGTTCATATATTTCACAAGTATGACTGGTGTTTTAAGGATGGATTAGAAGATACGATCACTAGGGGTAGTGAATTCTAAGACGTATCCTAAGTCCTTGAAGTCCAAACAAAGCATAGTTGTGATACTTCTCAAGATGAAAGTATTCGTAGAACTAGATTCAAGTAAAGCTTTAACATTATGCCCCATTATTTCAAGGACTCCTATATTGTATTCATGGAATTCAAAAGTATTATGCACTTTAGGGTAAAGGATAGAAAATGGAGTTCTAGGTATGCTTACCTTCTATGAGTATGTTGACATTGGCCTGATCTTCTTCATTATCTATGGCAAAGACTCAAGCATGTTGACCCTCTCTTGTAGGTGGGGTTGCTCCATGGGGTGTTCCATCCACTGGTTGAGCCGCCATTGGACTTGGACCTTGAGGGTTAGGGAGAGGACAGTCGGACCTAAGATGCCCTTGTTTACGACAATATCACACCTTCTTTTCATGCCAACATTTGTCGGGATTATTCTTCTATAAGGTGCTTCATTGAGGGTGTTGGTTCTCTTGACAAGGTTTTCCCTTTCCTCCATTTCTACCCTTGCCATTATATCGACCTGTGTCCTCCTATTATCATTCGTAGGGGAAGAAGTGCCTTCACTGAACCCTAGATATCCCTTGGGTGGGTTTTGAGTAGACAAGACAATCTTCTCCATGTCTAGGGCGAAGTTGAGGGCCTCAGTGAAGTTTGTAGGTTTGCTAGCCTTCACTTGGTGCTTTAGTAGAGGATGTAGGTTCAACAAAGTGTTCCACTCACCTTTCCTCAGTCAGCATATATGAAAACCACTCAAAGAGGCAGAATTTGTAAGCATAGTCCACCACTAACATGTTGCCTTAAAAAAGAAGCATGAAGTGATTTTCCTTCTCCTTCTTAGAAGAGTTGGGGATGAATCTAGTGGAAATGATGGTGCTGAAATCCACCCAGGCTATAGGTTCCTCATTCAGGTCTCGGCCTACAATGTAAATTTCCCACCACAACTTTGTTGCTCCTTCCAGAAGGTGAGCAGTACAAAGGACCTTTTTATTAGGTTGCACTTCTAGAATGTGTAAGCCATTCTCCAAAATAGGGAACCATACATCCTCTTTGTCAACCACTTCAGTCTTATCCTCACCCCAGAACTTTTCTATATTCAACTTGAGGAATTCGAGGATGGTGGATCCAAGACGAGGGTGGATAGGCAGGGGTTCACAATTCTCATCTCTGGAAACATCTTTGAGGGCTAGGGCACTAATGGCCTCAGTCAAATTCTTCTGTTACTCCAATTAGTGTATGTGAACATTTTGAACTACTACTTGTTTGACTATCGGTCTGGAGCCACAAGCATGGTTGGGTTCATCCCTCGGATCATCTTCCATCATAGGTTCACCTTTAGGGTCATGACCATATTCAGGATTTGGGATGCCAAAGGGGACAATTTCATGATCGAGACCTCTCTCAACAGAGGCCTCGTCAGACCTCTTCTGCTTATTCGTGGACTCACCCTCCATAGACCTAGTCCTCTTTTCTAAGGACAATCTCTTCCTGTAGGAGTGCCACCACTGTGGGTAGTCCCTAGGTTTTTCATCGGGGATGGCGGTGGTCTTGGTGTGGAACATGTTGTTTCACATAAATAAATTAATCTTAGCTTTAAGTTTAGGGAATTTAAAACATCATAACATTATGTCCATGGCACTACATGCATTTTATGATTTGGTGGAATATGCCTTAACCCTCATATTCATGACCCTAATAGTCAGAAGAGTAGATGAAGTGGTCATCAGGTTCCTAGGGTTTTGTGAGTGAAACAGGTGTAAAGAACGGAAGAATTTAGATGAGAAGAAAACGTAGAGGTATTTTACTTCAGGAAAAATCTTCCAACTTTGTCCAGGTAGGATGCACAGTCTCTCAGGAGTGCACTTAAGATGACTAGCAGTACGGAGGAAAGCTTTTCCAGCACCCAAGGTTGTGGTCCCTTCTAGGCACCATCATCTTTAAAAAATTCCCCAATAATTCCCTTGTTCTTTATGGAACTATTTAAAATTTAATAATTATTAAAGTCTAAATGGTAAACATGGGCACTGATACTAAATGTAATGATCCATCCCCTTATTATCTCCAATTGAGGTGGACCGAGAGGGAAAAGGCCATCATCATATACACATGATCAAGGTTTAGAAATTAACCAGTAATAACAAAAAAATTCATTGAATGTAAAAGAGTATGATAACAGTATCCAGATAGAATATCCTCTAAGGAGTTACATGAAATGGAAATCTAAATGTTTGTAGTAGGAAATAAATCTATCTATATAAATCCCCTAGAATAACTCTAGATCTTTTCTTTTGGTGTCTACTTCTCTGGATGTCCATATTTCATCAAGACTTGTAGTTTAACCTGAAACAACGTGAAGAAAAAATGTGGTTAGTATATCGATATACTGAGTATGTGGGGAAAAATATTCACATGTAGGTGTAACAAGATAATCAACCATAGAAAAATTATGATTACAAAATTGAACAAGAATTTTCTTGTTTTAACCTTGTAATCCTTATCCTCTCTTTCTCAATGGTATGTCCTATCTTTATGGAAACCTCTCTATGGGGAACCCTCTCTCTAGGGTTGGGTCCATTCTGTGGACATTCATAACCTTCCCTAACCTCGGCTTGGTTTTATATATAAGACTTCCTTCCCGGGCTTGGCCTGAGGTGATTTTAGTTTCTAGGCTTGATCACCTATCATTCCCATAATGGCTTATTTCACCCCATGCTCTTTAATTCACCAGATATTATTTAGTGTTTGAACCGGTTGTATTTATATATGATGATAATGATAGTGGCATTATAGATTTAAGGAAGTAATAAACATTCAAGCATTTTAATCGCAATCCAATCAGGGAAAGTTTAGAAAGCAAGGAAGTCAATAAAGTGAGTAGTCATATGTGTAACCACATATCTTTCTTAGATATGACGTATAGTCCAATTAATGTAGAGTGGTGCTAATCAACCAAGCAGTCACCCTGAAATCAATGCATAACACCAAAGTATTATTATTTTTTTCCATAAACTATCATTAAGACTGACTTGGGTTCCAAGTTAGGATCTTGGGGTCAAATTAGGGTTTCATTAGGGTTTTCATTTCCCAAACCCTAGTTACGATACTTTAATGTTGTATACTTAGGAAACCCTTATTTTATATCATAATAATTCTAAATTGCAAATTATATTGCAAGATATACTTTTAATCCAAAAATATTAGTCTTTATCCATTAAAATCATTTAGAACGTTAAGATCATTAACAATAAGAAATTATGCTATTCATGTTTTTAATACGTTAAAGTTAGATACTATATGCACTTTTTGAATTCAATTCAGAACTAGGTCTTGAAACCAATTCTAACGAATTCCATTTATATTCAAATCAAAATACACTACTTATATGCTATATTTGGATAATCCTACGATTTTCTAGCAATTTTACAAAATAAATTAGCCCAAGACACGATGGAGTGGGGCGATGGACAAGCCATTAAGGTTGTTCCATGTTGGCACCCAGGCTCGCTCGGTTCAGGTAAAAAAAGAAAGGGCAAAAGGATAGAAAGACCTTAACATCAAAGAAGGAGAGTCGAAGGAAGAGGAGCCCTTTCACCAAAGGTTGTCTTCAACCTTGGCTCATCTCCTTCTTTGTGAGAAGGGATTCAACTACATTGTTGATTTTGATCCTTTGGTCCTCTAGGTGATAGGAAAGGGTTCCAATAACTTCACCTCATCCGCCCAATATCACTGACAGTCTCAATTTGTCTGAAGGTGGTTGGAGCAATGAGGACGACAAGGTGGATCTCCAAGGTGTCTGAAGGAGAGTCGAGATAGGCAAGGTTAGGCTAGTAGGGAAACTAGAGGTGAGGGAACATCCTTTAGGTTTCAGAGAGTCTAGCCAAGGAGTTGAGTCTTCACAGGGGATGGCCATCCCTATATATATAGGTCTAGACTAAGGAGGGTTATCGTATGATTAGTTTGTGATTTGGATGGAATCCCTAATGTCCTTCCAAAGTAGACAAATCCTAGGATGGGTAGGTGTGTATTCGTCTCATGAATAAATTGGAGAGATCTCTATATTTGTGCCTGAAACACAATGAGAGGAAATCAAATAGGAAAATCATCGATGTTGTGTTCCTAGTTTCCTTTTCCTATGTGGGGTAGACAAAGACTCAGGTGTTGTTGGGTATCCATATAAAGGGCATCATGGCACACAAAATATCAAAGGAGTCGAGCCTTATTTCTTAATTCAATTATTTTGTAACATTTAAATGTATTAAATCAATAATACTTCCACTTTAGCAAAAAGTAAATAACTCATATCTCTCTCTTTTTTTATTCAATTGATCCCAAATTCTAAAGGAAAGATTTTAAAGATTAAATCTTGGTGTAGGGGTTTGGAGCCAAATATGAAATTTAATATCAAATTTCTTTTCCTCTAATTCTTCCCTTTATTTTATTTATTTATGGTATTAATTAATTCCCGTTCTCTTTAAACTTGGCAAGATCTCTTATTTAGATATTGTTTCTCATGAAATACAACATTGAACCGAATCTAAGCCATTGGTTTCTATCAACATCTCTTTTCTAGAAAACTCCACACCATTCCATATTTAAAATACATGTTGTAATATTACTTTTATAATTCCTTTATTATTGGATTTTCCTCTCTTCCTTTATCCAATATCTATTAATGGATTATTAAAAATAGTGAAACCATGAATTCCATTGCAAAGGAGAAACTACATTGTAAAATCCATACGTTCAAACAAGATATACTAAGCTTTCTATTATATCCTTAACAATCCAATATTTTCTTTCAAATATATGTACAAATACATGTGAAAAACTAGATTATAACAACTTCCTTGCCAGGTTTTCATATTCATTCTGAGTAAAGTCAAACTATTTGACTATCTTAGTGGATCAACTAAATTCTTGGAATCAGAATTTTCATCTTCACTCTGAGTAAAGTCAAACTCTTTGACTATCTTGTCAAATAGAAGATTCTAGCTCTGAGATGCTTGCTTTTATCCATAGATCAAACTTTGTAGATTATAGATTTATTTGCAATAACTGGATTTATAAAACCAGCAGGTTGTGTCACATGCACATCATCTACTTCATTCCTATTAAGGAATGTAGTTTAACATCCATTTTGCCAAATCCCATAGTCATACTACGCTGCAATGGCAAGCATGATCCTGATGGATTTAACCATGACAGTTGGTGAAAATATTTCTTCATATTCAACACCTTGAACTTATTTGAAATTTGTTTCAATCAATCTACCATTACAGGTTTGTACATTACCATCTATATCATTCTCCTTTTGAATACCCAAATGCACCCTATGGGTTTTACCCCTTTAGGTGGATCCACCAAGGTCATTCCTTGTTTGTGTACATGGACTCCATATTGTATCCCATAGCCTCAAGCCATTTCTCATATTCTGGCTCCTCAATAGTTTCTAGGTAGGTTGTTGACTCATCGTCTATGACCAACACGTCACCTTTTGAGTCATAAAATATCATAATCCTCAGGGCATGTTCTACTAGATATATGAGGTTTTGTGTTACATAAGGAACTTGAGATTCCATAACAACTTGTGATTCTCTTGGTTCCTATTGTACCTCTTTAGGTTCATTGTTTTCTTGTTGGTCTCAAACTTTTGGAATTCTACTTCTTTTCCCATTGATTCCTTTAGAATTAAATTCCTCTTAAGGAATTCAGCCATGCTGGAAACAAACACTTTTGTCATCGAATTGGATTATAAAGGTAGTATTCAACAACAAAACACTTGTGGACAAAGCATTTCAAGAAACTTTTTTCTTATATAAGCTTACATTCCTAATCCTTACAAAAGACATATTAAGACAATTCCATATATCATATGGTGTCTTTTGAACCATTTTAAATGGTTTATTGTTTTATTCTAAAGCATGTGACAAAAGAAAATTGGAAGATAAGATTTATTAATGATCACAACATGACTAACAGAGTGTGATAGCTTCTGTATGATACATCACTATGTTTTAGGTGGAGTTCGTTGTGATAGATTATTGATGTAGCCCTATTTTAGGGCTTCATCTTGTGTCTTTTTGCATTATTATCACATCTAAACATGCTCTAATGTAAGTTAATTCCCCTAATGTGTGATTTTATGTGAAATGAACTTATGGATAATGTTTGCATGTTTTACAGGTACTTTGATCACTACTTGATGGAAGGGAGACAGGAAGGTTGAATCTAGGGTTTCCCCAATCTTAGACTAGCCCAAATTGAGGCCAATACCACTCCCAACCTTCCCCAAGTGGTCAAAGAATGTATTGAAGCAATAACCTTCATAGATGACAAAGTTCAAGATACAAATGGATGGAAAGGACCTCAGAATGGCAATGCTAACAAGAAATAGCCATTCCGGCAGATGTTCCAAGAAGCAGAACCTTCAAAAAATCACCTAGTTGGCCAGAACGACCATTCTAGCCAAAACGGTCGTGCTACCAAATCCCATCATTGTTGTGCTGGCTAGAACGGTCATGCTACCAGTTTCAAAAACCTTGAATTCCCATGTTCTTTCCATTTTTCCACCACGACCGTTCCCAACCACCACAGTTGTTCTACTCACATCCTACCACGGTCGTGCTACCCAACATGGCCATGCTACTTGAAAATCTACCCAATTTTTGCACCGCATTTCCTACTCTACCCCCCACTTGACCTAGTGCCTCCACACCACCTATCTATACATGGGTGGTGATTGGGGGATGAGGTTATCTACCATTACTCCCCCTACCTACTATAGATCATTCATTGATATCTCCCTTGCATTCAATCCATCCACCCACCATTTACACCTCATTTCCACAATAGAAACCTAGTTTTTGAGGTTTTCTACCATAACCCCTTACATTTCCATGCTCTTTACCCACCTTGGAGGAAGGAGGTCATTCTATAGCACCTAGGAGATGAAGAAGAAGAAGCTACTCTGAGCTCCATGGATTCCTATCTCTTTCTTCTCCTTTCTTTCTCTTTTGTATGAGCATGTCTAGCTAAGTCCCTCCTAGTGGTGGGTTGTTTGGGGTTAAAATGTGACTTTGATTCCATGTTGGGGGGAAATAACTTGTAATGAACATATTTTCATTCTATGATGATTTCTTCTTGCTTATATATCATTTTCCATTATATTGCATGCAGTTTGTACTTTTAACATAGTTTGCTTGTTTTATGATGCTTGATGACACTTAGCTTCTAGGAGAAAATGGAATGTATGTGGAAATATTATGAATGGATCCTAGGTCTAATTAGTGGATCCCTAGCTAGCCCCCTTTGTTCCTACATACATCTCCCTTCTTCTACAAGTGGGTGTGAAATCTAAGTAGCTAGTGTAAGTGTGATTGGTGTAATTTCCTAGAGATTCCTAAAGGCTAGATGGCAAGTAACATGAGGTAAAATACACTCATCTCTACTCCCATTCCTACCCTTGGATATCAATTTCCCTAATGCCACTTACCCTAGAAACCTTGACTTTCCAAGTCCTACTAGAATTACACCTAGCCCTAGTTCTCCAACTAATATCACATGGTATATTCCAATAGCGCTTGCCTTGTTGTTTGATTTGCTGATCTAGATTGATATATGAGAATTGCATGCTATGTTAAACTTTCCCCAACTAATATCAAGTTTCATTCCAAATGGCCCACCTATCCATCTTATTGCTTAAAATCCACTCTTGCCTTCTTAGCTTGTTAATGCTAGCTCAGTCAATTAGCTTTGTTAATTCTTAACTAATTGCTTAGTTCTTGACAGTTGTTCTTACTTAAGTAGTTAGGGCTCTTTTGTGTTTTCTTATGCTAATTTAGATAGATAGTGATAACTTAGGCTCCTTCTTGTCTTATTACTTAGCTTTCTTCTTAGTTGATAAATTGCCTTGCTAGTGTAGTATAACTTCTTGTTCTAGCCTAGTTGCTTGTCTTGCCTAGTTTTCTAGTCTTGATTTTCTTAGGGTAATCTAGGGTTTTTGTTAACCTAGTTTCTTTCTTGCTCTTAACTTCTTGCAATCATAGCATAATCAAACAAAACCAACTTTAAACCCTCAAAACCTAGATTCTACTTTAGGAACATATCAAACACTAACCTAGCTCTAGTACCCCCTCTCTCCCTGAGGATCAACCCTAATCTTACCACTTGCTTATACTATAGAAGGACCCTATGCGCTTGCAGGTGAAGTGTGAATAGTCTAAGACAGTGCATTGGACTAGGTCCCATTATAAATTTTGAAAGATCCCACATGTGTTCTCCCTTAGGGTTGCATCTAGTCACCTTGTAGTTGGCTAGTGTGTGACCTTGAGAAGATTGAACCTAGCTTTCTGGCACCGTTGCCGAGGAGTGGAGGTGATCGGCCTAGCTAGTTCACCATTTCTATTCTTTATTCTTCGTGTTACTTTTGCATCATGGTTTGTTAACTTGTCCTCTTTTGTTTGGTTCTGCCTTCTGCATGTGACAAGTAACCCTTTGGAGTCAAGATGTTAGACCGAGATGCAGAAGCCCCTTCAATTCCTCAACTGCCCTACATGATGAAAATGTTGGAAGATATGGTAAATATCATGAAGATTCATGTGGATGGTTCCTATAATCAATTTTCCAACTCCTTAGAGACTCATTGTGAAGATATGAAAGTTCTACAATCCTATGGAAATTGGAACAACCAAGGCTCCATGTTAAGCTCTTGCACTCCAGAATGGAGAAATCATCCAAACCTTTTATGGGAGAAACATGGAGACCAAGAGTCAGAAGATAGCTCCCTATTTGGAGAATAATTTCTTGCATGGTTAAGAATCCTTTACAAAGTGAAGAGAGAGTTGTCCTTTCATGGACAAGCCATTGATCGTCTTGAGAAAAGGATGGATGAGATTTCCCTTTCACTTGCCCTTTTTAAGGAGGGAAGACCCGTTTACCAAACCATAGACAACCCAAACAATGCAAATTGTTCTGGCTTCCCCTCAAGGCCTCTATGCTCCACAACCTCCTCAACCTTAATACAACTTCCAACACACCTCACAACCACCACCAACAAATCAACCACAAGAACCACCCCCATACCAACCACCTCCACAACAACCAACCTACATACTTTAAAATCATAATCCACCACACCAAAAACCACCACAACCACCACCACAACCATCACATGATCCCCCTACTCCCCATGAGAAAGTGAAGAAGGTTTCAATTTTGAGGTGTGGCAAGGATGTCGAGAAGCTCAACAAGGGAAAGGAGAAAATGGTGAAAGATTGTGATAGAGAACCATTGTTGGTAAGATGATGTGAGAGAGCCAAGAGCATTAAAAAACATGTTGTCCCACCATTGTGTAAGAGTGCCAAGTGCACTATAGATCTTCATGTACCACCTTCTATGGAGAGTTCCATGGGAATTAGCAAATATGTTGTTCTGACTCCTTTTCAAGCAATGATACCAAGTGTCCCACCTTTCATCGAGGTTACACCACCAAGCGCACCAATTGCTGATCCAAGACATCCCAATGTGATATTTCAAGGATCTCAAGTGTCTAATATGATTGAGACCCATCTCTTTGAAGCCTACAAAGACCCACTCCTCAAGGGAAAGCAAAATTATAGCATGAAAATTCAAAAGGTCTCAAGGCTAATTAAGAGGATAAGGGGGAAGTTGTCTAAGAAAATCATGTTGAATGAGATAAAAAGTTTTGTTGATGAGGATTCTTACTTTGAGGTCTATGATGATGACCCCATAGGATCTTAAAATGAATAAAAACACTTGAGAAGCTCACATGACCCTTGGGGGAGGATCAAACAATGAAGGCATTTGAGAGGATTTCCTATGATGTGGATGAAAACATTTTTCTTTTGGACAATGGTTGATTGGTGGAGGAACAACAAGCCTAGATGAAGGCTCTAAACTTGGCACTATTGGGAGGCAACCCACATTGGTTTGTGATTCTTTCTCTCAAAACCTTTTTTTTCTAGATTACACTTTCATTTTTTCCAATAAACACACACACACCATACTTGATAGCTTTTTTGTTTGTGAATCATTTTAGTACTAGTATAGGGAAGAAAAGGTGATGCATAAAGGGTATAGCCAAGGAGAAGATCAAAGTTGAAGAGAACATTGCAAATCAGTATAAGAGCAATAGGAAGGCGTCTAGAATGGTCGTGCTATGTAGCACGGCCATGTGGGTGGCAAGCCAGAACGGTCGTGTTTCTCAACATGGTCATAGTGATTCTATCATGCTCACCTAGTACTACATTGATCACTCCATCTCTTGGTGGTTGTCTACCGCGACTCCATGCTCTTTACCCTACTATTCTAAACTTCTATTTCATACTAAGGACAACATGATTTAAAAGTTTAGGGTGGTAGGGTAGTAATCTCTTCTTTCACCACATTTTTATCTATGTACCTTGTGCTAAATTTTTGCAAGATGATCAAATAGTTTTACTAATTTTCATACTTGTCTATCCTGACCTTGTGTTTCTACTTGCATTCATGCATACATGTAGTTTAATTTAATGCATTTTTGGATTTTTTTTTTAATTTTAATTCTTTTTCTCTTCCATGTCATGCATTCATTTCCATGAAGATTTTGACAATATTATGTGTTTTAACTAGGATTTGCTGCTTTATGTTTTAATTTCCCTAAATGTAGGTTTATATGTGATTGAATGTAAATTGGCACCATTTGGCCAAATTTTGCCCAAACTTGAATATTTTTTTCTCAATAGTTCCAAAAGTACCATGGGTACATGTTTAGTAAGTGATCAATGCATAAAAAACCTAGATCAGAGTATTAGGATGTTGAATACATGGAAAACATTTATTTTGTGATAACATCTGATATTTTTGTATAAATTGATAATCCTAGATGATCATGGTCATTAAGGTGAATAATTATGATTTTTAAAGTGGATAACCATACATATGTATAATTAGGATTTTGAAACCAAGGATCATAACTTGTGATAATCTTACTAAACTTGATCTGATCTAGTGTTCATAATGAAAGGATATCATTGATCTAATAATGAGGGTTTCACTTAATGTCTAATATGTGATGGAACCAGGGTTTGTACCCTTGTTCCTTATCCATACCTGAGACAACCATAAACCCTAGATTAGGACCCAAGTAGGGTTTAATCTGAATACTGTGATGGTGACACTTTAGGATGTGCATACATGCAAATTAAAAGTTGATCGTTTGGATTCATCTTTGTATATTGGATTTCATGAACATACTTGAAGTATATATTGCATGATGTCTGCATGGTTATATTGACGTGGCAATGCACATAGACCACGCCGACATGAACTGTCAGAAGGTTGGAGCGATGGAAATGAGCAAGATTCACCAGATTTTTGCTAATCAGTGGAGGAAGTGATGACAGGTCTAGCCCAAGGTAGAGGGCTAGTGGCGTGATAAGTCCCCCAAAATGAATAGGGGCTCTTCTGGTACTCCTCTTCACGGCCATCACGCGCATCAAGAAAAATGCGCCCCAGTTTAACTGTTCCCTCTTCAGCAGCTTGTAGAGGAAAAATAAATCCGTCTCCTGGAATTTGCTCAAAGAAAGCTCGCCGCGAGAAAAGAAGGTGATGCAAAGAATATGGTGTAAAACTCGCACGAACGGGTGCTCGAAGTCGGCCACCGCTGCATTGTGATAGCTTATAGATTTCCCTGTCGGATTGGTTACTAGCGCCGCAAACATCGCATCATAATCGGCCCGATTATCTGGTCGTCGGTACTGCTCGGGTGAGTGCCGCCAGTTGTAGATCGAGTTGAATTGGTCGATCGTAATAGTATAGTTGCAGTTGAACAAACGGAAGGAAACATAGCCCTTGATCCACTCGCAATCTATGGCGATAAGGTCATTGGGCACAACACAGATGTCGAGGGAGGCCATGAACTCTACCACGATCTCCTTATAAGTTGGCCACTCGCCAAAGAAAGGATGGTCCGCTTCATGATAGGGAATCTGCTCTTCCCATGTTGTTGCCCTCCTCCCAACTTGGCCAAGGAGGAGATGGTTGAGGTTTTCCTCAAAGCCAAGGTCCCGGATCATAGCCCGATCAACATATCGGGTAGGCTCTATTGGACGCTTCATCAACTCGTCAAAGATTTTCTTCACGTCCGCCGAGGGGTGGGCAATCCTCAGACGGGGAATAGAGTCTGGCAGTGTTGGCACAAATGTGTCAATCTCCATGGGAGCAGCCCACGAAGAAGAAACTCCTGCTATCCTCACCATTGTGAATAGAAAAAGATAACAGAGAAGAGCTTGGTGAAGGTCGGAGAAGATGATCCCCGCAGTTGATGAAGAGCTCAGGGAAGATTGCTCACTCGCTATATGCTCGGTGAAGACCTATGGTTGCACACAAGTGCTCAAGCGCAAGTAGGAAAGGAGAAGGTCTGAAGGTGTGAAGAGAAAATGAATTCAACCCCTCCTTTTATAGCTAAGATCACTGCCACTTTTGACTCGTCAATACCATCGACGAGGTGTCGATGGTATCGACACCTGTAGCACAATCTGGGTGTTCGCTGCTATCGACAGTCGCCGATGGCTGGATGTGGGGGCCGGATTGATGATGTGTCGATACCATCGACATGGGTCGATGGTATCGACCCATCCCACAGATCGACTTCTGAATTTGGCGAGCACTGTTGATATCGTCTCGCAGATCGGTGATGTGTCACGTCGATACCATCGACAGTTGGTCGATGGTATCGACCCTTTATGTGTCAAATACCCTTGCGAGGCCTGGACGCCGCTTCCTCACTACTGTCGTGTCGATACCATCGACAGGGATGTCAATGGTATTGACTTTACTGAGACAAATTTCTCTAAAAATCTTCAGGGATCTCACGAGCATCGACTTCTTGGTCGATACTATTGACCCGGCGCTCTCTTTTTTTACCGATGTAGCTGATGGTAGGTCGATACCATCAACGAGGCCGTCGATGGTATCGACTCAGAAAATTTTTGTAGCCACTTGCCTACACCCACGTCGCTACCATCGACATTGTGGTCGATGGTATCGACTTTTAAACAGTATTGCACACTGAGCAAACTTATTAGGGTATCATTTTTATACTAAAAATGAAATTAATCAAAACTAACTTGAAAACACGATAGAAAATAAAGTAAATAGAAAAATGTAAACTACCAATGGTTGGGTTGCCTCCCAACAAGTGCCCTATTTTCACGTCTTAGGCTAGACACAATCAAGGTCATCATTCTTCCTTAAGTGCCATGAGTTTAACCTCATGCACCTTTCTTGTGTAATCCTCCCCATAGTAGAGCTTCAATCTTTGTCTATTCACTAAAAATGTTAGCTCTCCATCTCTCAACATAATAGCACCATGTGGTCGGACATCTTCCACCACAAAAGGTCCACTCCACTAGGATTTCAGTTTCCCGGGATGCAACTTTAATCTCGAGTTGAACAATAACATGCGATCACCCTTTTTGAAAATGCGCATTTGAATGTGGCGGTCGTGGAGTTGTTTTGTCCGTTCTTTATAGATCCTCTGGTTCTCATAAGCATTCATCCTGAGCTCATCCAACTCATTGAGATCTAACATTCTCTTCTTTCATGCATCATCATAGCTCATATTAAGCTTCTGTAACGCCCAGTGCACTTTGTCCTCTAACTTGACCGGCAGATGACAAGCCTGCCCGTAAACCAGCCTAAAAGGTGTAGTTTCTATAGGTGTTTTAAAGGCGGTCCTATATGCCCATAAAGAATTTGGTAGTAGTGCACTCCAATTCTTTCTAGAAGATGCCACTGTGTGTTCCAATATCTTCTTGATCTCTCGATTGGAAACCTCAACCTGGCCTTGTGTCTGCGGGTGATACGGGGTACCAACATTGTGTTTGACCCCGTATTTACTCAATAATGTAGCAAATTTCTTGTTCATGAAGTGGGTGCCTCCATCACTTATAATCATCTGTGGCACACCAAACCTGCAAAAAATATGTTCCTTCACAAACTTGCACACTACCGCAACGTCATTAGTCCTTGTGGGTATTGCCTCTACCCACTTTGACACATAACCAACGGCAAGCAAAATATATAAGTTGGAATTTGAGGACACAAATGGTCCCATGAAATCGATGCCCCATAAAATAAATACCTCAACCTCTTGAAACACGTTGAGGGGCATCTCTTACCGCCTTGATATGTTACCCACCCTTTGACATGAATCACATCTTCTCACATAGTCATAGGCGTCCCGAAAGAGTGTAGGCCAATAAAGGCCACTCTCCAACACTTTGGCCACTGTCCTTGTGCTCGCATGATGACTTCCAGTAGGTAGTGTATGACAGTGACTAAGCACACTATCATATTCACCTTCTAGTACACACCTACGTAAGATGCCATCCCTGCATTGTCTCAAGAAAATGGGGTCATCCCAAAAATAATATCTTAAAGAATGGAAAAATCTCTTCTTTTCTTGATAAGTCCAATCGTCTGGTATTTCCTTACATGCAAGATAATTCAAAATATTAAAAAACCACGGATCCTTAGATTTTATCGAAAGGATTTTCTCATCAGGGAACGTCTCGGTAATGGGTATATTGATATCTCTCTCATCTACCTGCTCTAACCTAGACAAGTGGTCTGCAACCACATTTTTCAATGCCCGCCTTATCTTTAATTTCGATGTCAAACTCTTGCAAGAGCAATATCCACCTAATCAATCTAGGCTTGGCATCTTTCTTTTCCATTAAGTATTTGATGGCAGCGTGGTCCGTCCAAACCACAACTTTTGACCCCCACTAAATATTGCCTAAATTTTTTAAATGAGAAAACCACGACAAGTAGTTCTTTTTCAGTGGTGGTGTAATTAAGTTGTGCATCATTTAAAGTTTTAAATGCATAGAAAATCACTGCGGGTTTATTCTCAAAATGCTGCCCAAGAACAGCCCCTACAGCAAAATCTGATGCATCACACTTAAGCTCAAAGGGCTTAGTCCAATCTGGCGTTTAGACAACCGGCGCATAAATTAATTTTTCTTTAAGGACATTGAAGGCATGTATGCATTTATCATTAAAATCAAACACGACATCCTTCTCAAGTAATTCAGACAAAGGTTTAGCGATTTTAGAGAAATCCTTAATGAAACATCGATAAAACCCTGCATGACTGAGAAAACTCCTCACCCCTTTCACTAAATTTGGTGGAGGTAGTTTGGAAATAACCTCAATCTTGACTGGATCCACCTCCAGTCCCTTGCTAGACACCTTGTGTCCAAGCACAATTCCTTCGCTAACCATCATATGACACTTTTCCCAATTAAGGACTAGATGTGTGTCCTCATATCTTTGTAAAACTTTATCCAAATTATACAGACACTCATCAAACGACGCACCGTAGACAAAAAAATCATCCATGAAAACCTCTAAACAATGCTCAACCATATTCGAGAAAATAGTAAGCATGTAGTGCTGAAAAGTAGCTGGTGCGTTGCACAACCCAAACAGCATGCGGCGATATGCAAAAGTCCCATAAGGACAAGTGAATGTAGACTTCTCTTGATCCTTTGGGTCTATAGAAATCTGATTATAGCCGGAATAACCATCCAAAAAAGCAAAAATGAGAGCGGCCAGGTAGTCGCTCTAAAATTTGATCAATAAATGGAAGAGGAAAATGGTCTTTTAAAGTGGCAGAATTGAGGCGATGGTAATCAATGCACACTCGCCACCCGATTACCAATCGGGTGGTGACAGGTTCATTCATAAGATTTTGAGTTACAGTGATTCCCCCCTTCTTAGGGACTACATGTGTTGGAATTACCCATGTCGAGTCTTAAATGGCATAGATGATGCCCACAGAAAGGAGCTTAATCACCTCCTTCTTGATGACCTCCATCATGCTCGGGTTGAGTCGACGTTGTGGCTGAATCGCCGGCTTGGATCCTTCCTCAAGATGAATCTTGTGCTGACAAAGAGTAGGGGAGATCCCCTTAATATCAGAGACTGACCACCCAAATGCACCACGGTGGTTCCTTAGCACGATCATCAACTGTTCTTCCTCCTCGACACTCAGACATGTAGAGATGATCATCGGGAGCTTCTCATCATCCACTAAGAAAGTGTACTTCAAATGAGGGGGTAGCGGCTTCAACTCAAGATCCGGGGGGTTGACCAACGAAGATTGAAGCGGTGGTGGCAGTCGCCCTAGATCCTCATTGTGCTTGGCATAATAGCAAGGAACACTTGAAGCATCTTTACACATTCTCGTAAAGATGTGTTTCTCATCCAATCATCCATGACATTGAATAGGCATGCCTCAAGGGGTAATTTCAGATATGAGTCGATCATCGAGACTGCTATAGCATCATCCTCAGTAGATAGAGAAATTTCTTCCTCTTCATCATTTGGATAACCCACGGCTTTGCAAAGAGATACAACTTTTGTTTTTTCCATGATATCCACGGCCAGTGTCCCCTTATCTACCTTAGTCATCACATGAGCCATATCCAGAAATGGCTTCCCTAAACAAAGAGAAATGTTCTGATCAAAGCACTTCAACATATGACATTGCTCCTTTGCCTGTGATTGTTTTGTACTTGGTGGCATGACCATCTCAAATCGGTCATCTGCTATACCCAACGTTAGACGGCCTCTACCCATTTCCAGTATCATATCAATGGTAGATTGGAAGGGCCTTCCTAAGAGCAACTCATTCCCTTGTTCATATTGCATCTCCATAACTACAAAATCGGCTAGAAATACAAATATATCAACTTTCACCAAGACATCCTCACAAATTCTAGATGGCCTAACCACAGAATTATCTGCAAGTTGAATCGTCATGTTGCTTTGTCTAGATTCTTTAAGTCCCAGCTTCTTAAAAGTAGATAGGGGCATCAATTTTATACTTGCCCCAGAATCGCACAATGCTTCGCCAAATTTCACCTTGCCAATGTAACATGAAATATTGAAGCAGCCCGGATCTTATCACTTTGGTGGCAATGTGCCCAAAATGAAGTCGCTAACCTTCTCTTTAAGAACTACCACCTTAGTATCAGGAATCTTCCTCTTCTTGGTAATTATATCCTTGAGAAACTTACCATAAGAGGGTATCTGCTCAATCGCCTCTAACAAAGGAATGTTAACAGAAAGTTTCTGAAAGCTGTCTAAAAATTTCTTAAACTGTGCATCCACTTTCTTGGCTTTGAGGTTGTTGGGGTAAGGGATGGGGACAACCTATGCCCTCTGGTGCGGTGGCACATATGACGTCCTCTTCTCAATCTCTTGAACAGTTTCTTCTTCTGGGATGGGCTCTTCTGTGACCTTTTCTACACCATCATCCACTATCTCTGTGGCTGTGACATCCTCTGTGGCCTCGCCCATTGCTTCTGGATGTGTTATGCTTGGTTCATTGGCCTTAGAGTTTAAAGTCTTCTTTCCACTCCTTAACAGAATTGCTTTGGCTTGTTGATTTCCTCCTAGAACATTTATATTTCCTGGGAAGCCTTGTTGTGTTAGTTTCTTTAAACTTGAAATCTCTGTTGTGTTGGTCTCAAGTGTCCTCATTTGAGCCCCATGACTTTGCATAGTTTGCCCAAACTGATTCATAAACTCTCCTTGTTGCTTGATTTTTTGACCAAAGGTGCTCATCAGCTCTTGATTTTACTTTATCACCTGGTTGAGAAAATCATTGCTCTTGTCCTCTGTCGTGGGCTATGGCTTAGCATCCGGATCCTGTAGAAAATTATTTGGATCCTTCCATGAGAACTTCTTGTCTTTCCTCCAAGAGTAATCATTATTCTTGTACCCTTGTTGTTGACACATGTATTTGACCTGCGCTTCTTCATTCGTTTCCTCCTCTTGTGCAAGTAGCCTTTTAGCAATTAGGTCCATCTTTTCATTGAGTTCTTTGATGGATTTGGTATCTCCCGCAACCTTAACTTGTTTCGGAGCATCTCTATCACCCCATGACTACTTTTTAGCCATGTTTTTTAGAATTTCCCAACACCTTGTATCAATGTTATTCAGGAAGAACCCCGATCCTGTTGAATCTAGACTGCTTCTATCATGCTCAGAAAGAGCAAAATAGAAAATCTTGACCTGCTTTTCTTTATCCAGTCTATGATGTGGGCATATCCTCAGCATTATCTAGAATCTCTCCCATGTCTCGGAATATGTTTCACTAGCTTTCTGACTGAAGTTATGGATTTTTCTTATGAGATCATTTGTCTTCTCATGCGGGGAAAGTCTCTCGAAGAAAACTTCAACCATGTGGTCCCAAGATTCCACATACTCGTCGTCCAGATTATGTAGCCATTCTCGAGCATTTCCCGCTAGAGAACTGGGATATAACTTCAAGTAGAGCATATCTTGTGGAAACTGATCTATCTTGACCATATCACAGTTCTCCACGAACTGGCTTATGTGGGTCACCGGATCTTCATTTTTGAGCCCATGAAATGCATTGGACTTGACCAAATTGATTAGGCATGGGTCAATTTTGTAGTTAGGAATGTTGATGGCCTGCTTCTTAATTGTCCCCTTAGATGCAGAAGAGGACGACACCTTGATTTTCTCCCAAATTGTTTGTTCCTCCACCATTGCTTGGTGTCAGAATTTGAATTTGTTGGTATGTATTCCCTGAGAGACAATCATGGGATGATTGGTGGGATACATTAAGATTGATTTGATAAACATCAAAGGCAAGCTTCCAATTCTTTCTGGTTCAGTCATATGAGACAGTGATAGAACAGATTGAATGTCTAGAGAATGATAGTACTCAATGACGTATGCCTTCAGGTTGAGGACCTGAACGATGAGATCATACGGATGCTAAGAGTTTGTACATTCTTGTTATGTCCCTAGTCGGATGTCATTATGGAAGGTAGATAGACAGCAATGACACACAAGGCTAGATTGTGGTGTTGGTTGATGACAGAATCTCATTAGTCATGATATAGAGATATCAAACCAAACACATAGGTACTTGTTAGAGAACAAGTGTACCGGACAGACCCACTGTGAGTTTGACACATGGAACCATGACATGGTAGTCACAGTCAGTACTCACAGTGATGGTGGTGAGTGTGATTCTTTGACCTAAAATCACTACACTCAACACATGTCGTTGGGCACACTTTGACATCATCAAACGCAGTCCTGAAACATGGGTTGTTATAAAGGTGATGATTGGGTGGCTTTGACACATGGGGCTTTTGAGGGTGAGTGATAGATATGGGATTTGTCCCTCCTGAAGGAGTTTGATATCAAAGGCCACTTGATGAGTAGGATTGAGATAGGCGTGCGCACGCATGTGTGAATCAGTATGTGATATTGATGTCATACATATCTCGTTCAATCTGCTCTGAGATCAAGAAAGTGAATGAACGTTGACAGGATGACTGTTCGATGCCTCGAGTTCATTCGGGATATCAGTGATAAAGGAATTATACATTCACTGTAACACCATTCACAGATTGTAGGATTGAAAGTTTTTCTCCAACTTTCTATTTCACTTGGGTAGCACTGATGTGTGACTAGGCACCGCTCTTTGCTTGTGAAGTCATAAGTGTTATGGACTTTCACTGCCAACGTGAAAAAGACCTGCAGGGTCACACACATAGGATTTAACCTGGAAGAGGAGTTTTGTCCACAAACTATGTTTAGATTGATTACTAAAAGAGTTTAGTAGTTCAATTAAACACTCAATTGATTGATAGCTCAAAATCATAGTGTTCAAGGTGTTGGACAGATTGATTAGAGTATTAGATTGATTGAAACTACAATTGACTGATTCTACACAATCTGCACTCTCAACCGATCGGCTCATGAGATGAACCGGTCGGCTCAGCTTGGTGAACCGATCGGCTCAAGTTGTGAGTCGATCAGCTCATGGACAGGGTGAAACAATCGCTTCAAGTGTTGAAATGATCGATTCAACTGTTGCAACCGAGCAAGTTGGGAAAGTAGGATTGGTGAGAATTTTCCTTTCGTTTTACTTGCCCAATTTGATTGGAACAAAGATTGGTATTTGATACCAATTAGAAACAAAAGAGAAAAAGTCGATCGGGAACTGACCAGGGCCACGAATCGACCGGTTCAGAAGTGAACCGACCGGTTGAGGTGTCCCAGCCGATCGGTTGAGGTGTCAACCGACCGGCTCAGGTCCCCAACCAACCATTTCAGTTGTGAAACGATCGGTTCAGATTGCGAGTTGGTTGTTTTGTGAAAAATCTCGAACCCTTCTACTCCTGCTTTTAGTCCTGCATTGCCCGGGATGGAGAACCCTGTCCCATGACCCTCCTATATATATAGGGGTAATGGGGGCTTCTCAAAGAACAACTCAGTGCAACCAGTTGCTCTGGGAAGTTGTCGTTCTCTCTGGTTTTGGTAATCGAGAGAGCCCGAGCAAGTGCTACCCAAAAAGGGAGGCACAGTAAGGGAAAGACAACTACAGTTGCAACTGGAAGCAGGAGAGTGTGTTGGCAACTAGTACGCTGACAGGAGGGTGTGACTCTTTCCAATTCCTTGTGAGACAAGGAGATTGGAGTTCCAGGTGGTCCGTGTGGACTACTTCAGAGGCGAGAGGTTTCTGCCGCTCGGAGGACAACTATCAATCCTGACAGTCCCGGTGAGACCAGGAGTCGTCAGTCCCAGTGCGACCAGGAGCTGCACAGACACCGTCCAAGACCGGAGGTGAAGACCGCGCAAGGCGCGAGGTATTTCGCCGAGCAAACCTCGGGACAAGTTATGATTCCATAAACCATCCTTTCCTATTGTATAGACGTTGACGCGTTTCCTTGTTCTGGGTTTGGGGAGGAAAATTTTTGTTTCCGCTGCCTTATCTGCCTCCCCTAAAACCCAACAATGGTATCAGAGCCACATCAACTGCTTTATACTTTAGGGATTGTCGATATGATCGATTTTGGTTTGTCGCCTTTATTTATTGCATACGATGCGAATAAAATTGGCTTTATGCATGTCCAATCCTAAATCCACAAATCCCTATTTACATATATGATATGTATTATGAATGCACTCAATACGCATCGCCCTTAAACGAGTTTTGTGGTGGATGTATAGCGTGATTATGGCCAATAAACACTATCTGTGTATGGTTGTATGTGGTTGCTTGCATCTCGGTCTGCGCACCGATCTTCCTTCTCCTATTCCTGATGTAACTTGAAATAATTCGAGATTTCTTTCCTATCTTTGCTCCCCTCGAATGTAACTCGAGGTTTCTCTTTTTACAATGTAAAATAGGATACATTTTATTTCTTGTTATGTCGAAGAACGGTGGATATCCAGACGACAGCTGAGATGATCAGTTCAAGGCATGAACTGGTCGGTTGACGTTCCAGGCGATCGGTTAAAGGAGTGAGCCGATCGGTTGATGACAGGTTCGAGGAGCGAGATGAGCGGGTGGCGGCCATGAAGAGATGCATGACGACCAGGCGAACCGATCAGTTGGAGGAGCCAACCGATCGGCTGGTGGCACCCAGCCGACCAGTCTGATGGCGAACTGATCATTCATGTGATGAGTTGATCAAACCCAGAAAGACAAATCACAGAGTTCATCTTGTACAGGTTGCATGTGATGTAGACCTAGATGACCGTAATTCCTCTTGGCTCAAGGAAACACATTAGGATGGCCATAATCATCGTTTTTATCGTTTTGCATGTTTTTTGTGGGATATAGCATGTATATGATGCGTCCTATGTGTTGTGGTGATTGGATATGTATATGTATATAAAACCAAATCCCTCATTAAATATTAAGTTTTAGATGTCTTCCAAATGCGACACACATGAAAAGCTTGATCGACCAAGTGTGGGCACGCCTTAGCGTGGTGCACCGTCTATCTCGTGGAAGCATGAAGAATGAATGTTTGGGTCTGCCCTAACAGGGTGCATATTCATCGTGTTTGCTTTGGGTCGGACTTAACAAGGTGATATAGATGGGATCTAGTACCTTGAGGCATGGAGATGATCATGGCAAGGAGTTGCATATGACATCTTATCAAGAGTTGCATATGATGCAATTGGCAAGAGTTGCCTACCTGAGAGATCTATGTTGTGGGTGACAGCCCTAGCTGGTCCATGACTTAGAGGATTTCAGGATCTTTCCCACTAGAAGGTTGTACGTTGCAATCTTCTGAATTGATGGTGAGGGCTATCAATTTGAACTAAAATAGTGGGAGTGATAATTAATTAAAGGCCTAATTATATCGTCAACTTTTCAAATCAATCAAATAAGTCAAAAATAAGTTTTTGGACTAAAATTGCATATTTTCCTTTTGCAATACAAATGGCAACAAACAACAATCACTTTTCTTTGTGATCGGTCCTTGAAAAGGACAAGCTAAATGGTACAAACTTCCACGACTGGTATACGACATTGAGAATTGTTCTCACTCAAGAGCGAAAGCTCTATGTCCTGGATACTCCAATTCCAGAGGAACCTGCTCCTAATGCACCAAAGGCAGAAAGTGATGCTTACAAGAAGCATTCTGATGATGCCATTGATGCAAAGTGCTTGATGTTGTGCTCTATGAACCACGAGTTGCAGAGACAACATGAGAACATGGGTGTCATTGAGATGATTCAACATCTTAGAAACATGTATGAAGATCAAGCACGGCAAGAGAGATACAATGTCTCAAGGGCACTGTTCAAGTGCGTCATGACAGAAGGAGATCCAGTTGGTCCTCACACACTCAAGATGATTGGGTATGTGGAGAACCTGACAAGACTGGGATTTCCACTGAGCCAAGAGTTGGCTAATGACGTGATACTACAATCATTGCCAGAATCCTACAGTCAGTTTGTGATGAACTACAACATGAACAACTTTGATAGGCCACTGTTAGAGTTGTTGGGCATGTTGAGGACAGCCGAGATACAGATGAAGAAGGACAAGCCTAAGTCTATGATGGTGATCATGAGCAAGAAAGGCAATTCCAAGCGCAAGGGCAAGGGCAAAGCTAAGAAAGGTTCTGATGCTAGCCAGGAGCCCAAGTCGTCTTCAGCTCTCAAGGCCAAGGGAGGCGTGACCAAGAAAGGAAATTTCCACCATTGTCAAAAGCCAGTACATTGGAAAAGGAATAGTCCTCTCTATCTGGAAGAACAAAAGAAGAAGGAGGCAACAGACGTCTCTACTTAAAGGTGTCATGAAAATAAACTTGTAACACTTTTGAGGTATATGATACCAAGATGTAAAGTGTAAAAAACTCATAATTGGGGAAAGTGTTGCCACCACAGATAGGAGTACTTTAGTTTATTTTCAGCCTAAAAGGCATGTAATACAGTTATGAACTGCTATTTGCCAATAGATAGAAACACTATTTTTGCATATTGTATGACAATGAGGGCAATCAATAAAGAGATGTTTCAATTTCTAAATATATGATCTTTGTGGCAATGCCTTGTTTATCTTGTGGTATTTGATATGCATAAGATAAAATTATACCTAAAAGCTATAGATAACTCAAACAATCAAATTATCATAAATCATGAGAAATTCATATCTAGTTTCCATGTGATGGATAAATCTAGACTCTTTTGGTTAGAGAACCAGTAAGAGACATGAATATCTTAGACATGATTAATCAATCTTCACTAAAGGTAGTGGGAGAATGATTATCCTATTAGGTATAATACATGTGATGTATTTACATACCTATTGGAACAAATGCTAATACTTCAAATGGTGTTTAGAGAAATACCAATATGAATATCATGAAGTGTTCAAGATTATCATAGATGAAGTGTAAATTTGGTAAAGTGTTAATTCTTGATGAGATCAATGAATGAAATACTTGGACCAAATGTTTGAGATCCTTTTGAGTGATTATGATAGTGTATCAAAGTGAACTCATGATTAAGGCATGGTGATGTCTAAATCAAGAAGGAATCATACTCTAAGGAGTTAGAGAATGATTATCAAATAACTGAATTCTTCTTAATAAAAGAATACCCCACACTAATAAAGGACATTGAGAATCACAAGGAGTTGTGAGTTCTTATATCCTTGACGGATACACCTCAATTATCTATGTGATGAGTTGTTCATATGATGAGTCAACTATCTAGATGAATATGAGGAATCGAATTTTGAGTTATGGTTTATGACCATTACATCCTAATGACTTCCATATGAACCATAAGGTATGACCTTGATGGTAGCACCTATTGTATGAAATCCATAAGTGCAAATGAGTCTTAAGTGTTAAGACACATGGATAACATTTTGAGAAGGATGATGCTTGTAGATTGCAACTTAATGACTAAGACATTTGGCATATGGATACTAAAACCACATTCCTATTAGGAATAAAACAAGGATGTGTACGTGACACAACCCATAAGGTTTATGAATCCACTAATGCAAATGAAGTCTATAAGTTACAATGGACTAATAAATGTGATTGATTGAGTACAAGCAACTCAAAATTGGATCTTTAATTTGATGATATAGTCAAAGGGTTTGACTGATATGTCAAAGATAAAGAAGGGATCTGTGATTTAGTGGGAGCGTGTTCACATTCCACATGTTGATGTGAAATGGAAATGTTCTAGAATAGAAATCCAAAAATGGAAATTATCTTTAAGTAAGATAGAGAAGTTTCCTATGTGATAGGAATAGAGATCTATAGAGATAGTTCTCGAAAACCTCTTGACCTAAAAAGAGAAAGCATACATTGGCAATCTGTACTGAAGGGTTCAGTATGCACAGATTTAGTGGGAGAAAGCTTGTCCATGTTACATGGAGTTAGTATCCCAAGGCCAAGTGTCCAATTCTTATGAAGAATGGGAACACTAAGAATAGATATGGATCTATCGTGTATGTAATCATCCCATTATCTTTCATGTATGGACATGGCAAGAATAAAATGCATTCATCATCTTGTATGTAGGACATGACAATATGATGTGATCATCCTGATAACTCGTATGTGGGACATTACGAGTGGATGTCTGTCTACTTCCAGTAAGGGTTACTTGAAACCATAAGAACTTGATAAGTACTTGAGAAGTACTAGTTCTATGGAGATAAGGAAGAGTTCAATGTAAAGAGTTACATTGATGCGAACTTCCGAAAGGACAGAAAATTAATCGCAAATTATATATTTGATATATAAAAGTGAAAGTTTGTTGATTGGAAGTGTTCCAATAAAACCATTTAAAAGGAAATGTCGAGTATCTATGTGTTGAAGAACAACAGTGGATACTATATGGATCTGGAAGTTCATGAGATGAACTTATTGATATTCTACTCATTGATGACAAGTACGGAATCCTTGATCATGCAATGTGGATAAAGGTTAGCAAAGGAATACTAGATCGCATATTACGGCAACTCCATCTCATACGTGTGACGTACAATGAAGAGATGTGAGACATGCAATTTATACTGACTTTGGCAAGGTGTTGCCATAACTCACTATGTTCGCACTAGAGCATAGTAACATGTGGGACATGTTTGAAGATCACTATGAATATGATTCAAGGGTGATTGGCTCACAGTGCAAGTGGGAGTATGTTGGTATGTATGCCCTGAGAGCCAATCATGGGATGATTGGTGGGATACATTAAGATTGATTTGATAAACATCAAAGGCAAGCTTCCAATTCTTTCTGGTTCAATCATATGAGATAGTGATAGAACAAATTAAATGTCTAGAGAATGACAGTACTCAATGACGTATGCCTTCAGGTTGAGGACCTGAACGATGAGATCATACAGACGCTAAGAGTTTTGTACATTCTTGTTATGTCCCTAGTCGGATGACATTATGGAAGGTAGATAGACAACAATGACACACAAGGCTAGATTGTGGTGTTGGTTGATGACAGAATCTCATTAGTCATGATATAGAGATATCAAACCAAACACATAGGTACTTGTTAGAGAACAAGTGTACCGGACAGACCCACCGTGAGTTTGACACATGGAACCATGACATGGTAGTCACAGTCAGTACTCACAGTGATGGTGGTGAGTGTGATTCTTTGACCTGAAATCACTACACTCAACACATGTCGTTGGGCACACTTTGACATCATCAAATGCAGTCCTGAAACATGGGTTGTTATAAAGGTGATGATTGGGTGGCTTTGACACATGGGGCTTTTGAGGGGTGAGTGATAGATATGGGATTTGTCCCTCCTGAGGGAGTTTGATATCCAAGGCCACTTGATGAGTATGATTGAGATAGGCGTGTGCACGCATGTGTGAATCAGTATGTGATATTGATGTCATACATATCTCATTCAATCTGCTCTGAGATCAAGAAAGTGAATGAACGCTGACAGGATGATTGTTCCATGCCTCGAGTTCATTCGGGATATCAGTGACAAAGGAATTATACATTCACTGTAACACCATTCACGGATTGTAGGATTGAAAGTTGTTCTCCAACTTTCTATTTCACTTGGGTAGCACTGATGTGTGACTAGGCACCGCTCTTTGCTTGTGAAGTCATAAGTGTTATGGACTTTCACTGCCAATGTGAAAAAGGACATGCAGGGTCACACACATAGGATTTAACCTGGAAGAGGAGTTTTGTCCACAAACAATGTTTAGATTGATTACTAAAAGAGTTTAGTAGTTCAATTAAACACTCAATTGATTGATAGCTCAAAATCATAGTGTTCAAGGTGTTGGACAGATTTATTAGAGTATCGGATTGATTGAAACTACAATTGATTGATTCTGCACAATCTGCACTCCCAACCGATCGGCTCATGAGATGAACCGATCGGCTCAGCTTGGTGAACCGATCGGCTCAAGTTGTGAGTCAATCGGCTCATGGACAGGGTGAAACAATCGTTTCAAGTGTTGAAACAATTGGTTCAACTGTTGCAACCGAGCAAGTTGGGAAAGTAGGATTGGTGAGAATTTTCCTTTCATTTTACTTGCCCAATTTGATTGGAACAAGGATTGGTATTTGATACCAATTAGAAACAAAAGAGAAAAAGTCGATCGGGAACTGACCAGGGCCACAAACCGATCGGTTCAGAAGTGAACCAACCAGTTGAGGTGTCCCAACCGATCGATTGAGGTGTCAACCGACCGGCTCAGGTCCCCAACCGATCGTTTCAGTTGTGAAACGATCAGTTCATATTGTGAGTTGGTTGTTTTGTGGAAAATCTCGAACCCTTCTACTCCTGCTTTTAGTCCCGCATTTCCCGTAATGGAGAACCCTGTCGCATGACCCTCCTATATATAGGGGTAATGGGGGCTTCTCAAAGAACAACTCAGTGCAACCAGTTGCTCTGTGAAGTTGTCGTTCTCTCTGGTTTTGGTAACCGAGAGAGCCCGAGCAAGTGCTACCTGAAAAGGGAGGCATAGTAAGGGAAAGACAACTGCAGTTGCAACTAGCAGTAGGAGAGTGTGTTGGCGACTAGTACGCTGACAGGAGGGTGTGAATCCTTCCAATTCCTTGTAAGACAAGGAGATTGGAGTTCCAGGTGGTCCGTGTGGACTACTTCAGAGGCGGGAGGTTTCTACCGCTCGGAGGACAACTGTCAATCCCGACAGTCCCGGTGAGACTGGGAGTCGTCAGTCCCAGTGTGACCAGGAGCTGCATAGAAACTGTCCAAGACCAGAGGTGAAGACCGTGCAAGGTGTGAGGTATTGTCACTGAGCAAGCCTCGGGACAAGGTATGATTCCACAAACCATCCTTTCCTATTGTATAGACGTTGACGCGTTTCCTTAATCTGGGTTTGGGGAGGAAAATTTTTTTTTCTGCTGCCTTATCTGCCTCCCCTAAAACCCAACATAATTCCCATAGTCCCAAAAATGGGACCTCCGACGATGAATGTGTGTAGTCTGTGCTACACGTACTCACCATGCACTAGTACCTGCACAATAATAAATTTAATTAGGCACAATGCTAGACGATTATGGATTATGAGAGATAGATGATTAATTTCCAAAATTTAAATTAAAAAAATGTGGCCTACAGTGGCCGCTTGCAGCCCTCGTAGTGCCGAAAATCACTATTCCCCAGCAACGGCGCCAAATATTTGACACAAATTTACCATGCGTAAAACGCAAGTGCACGCGCCAAAGTAATATAGGCCTTTGTGAGGCCCGAGTCGAACTCAGGGAATAGATTTTTGGTAGACTACTACTAACTGTTCGCAATCAGCTAGACCGATTAAAATGGTTTGAGAGTTGATTGAAAAAGAAAAGAAAGAAAAACAATCGATTAAATGGTTGGTTTAATCAATTAAAGATGGAATCTTTAGGATTGTGGTTTCACCGCAGGTTCTCATTGCACTCATTCTTACACAATTATCCTAATTCGTCTCCTATTCCGGGTAGTGGCCTGTGGTCAGAATTGTTCACTGTCGCGATACAATTCACTACCTAAATCTAGGTTGGTTAAACGGTAGTAGTAACCTATACCCTAAATTAGGTGCATGAAGATCACACTCTGAGTTTCCACCATTAACTATACATCACCTTATTCAAAGGATTTATTAGTTAATGTGATATCCGTCTCTTTTCAACCATTAATTCTTCTTTCAAAGTAATTAAAGGTATTAGATTATCATTAGGGTGATCAATCGTAATGATATAATTGATAAAATGATATCATGCCACAGATTTAAGAGATAAATTATGATAAACTATGTAAAAAGTATCATACAACGATTACCCGGGCTACTCCTAGAACTAAAGATAAAGGGGATTAGCCCTGCATGTTCATCTCAATGAAAAACATGATGAGAGAAAGGGAAAACAGAGGGAAACGTGAATAGATATGATGTAAATCCCTGAACGGAGGAGGTCCGGGAATTCCTTGGCATGGGGTGAACATTGTACAGCCTTCTAGTGGTGTAAAACATCTTCTGCAGCTCTCGGAATGATCAAGGCATAGCTTTCAGCTTCGTGCTTCTCTCCTCCCCTTCTTGAGACTTCTCCGGTGGCTAATGACGTGATAGATTGCTTAGGGCCGCCTTAATTAGGTATATGGAACTTTAGGTCGCCCAAAAATCACCATCATACGATTAGACACGATCTTTAACAAAACCTAATCTGACGGCGTCGATACCATCAACGCGGGTCGATGGTATCGACCTACATGAGGCACCGGCACTTGCGCGATTGTTGGGGTTCTCTCTGATGTTGCCTCGATACCATCGATGGTGTGTCGATGGTATCGACGCCTTAGGCGTCACTTTTCTCTGGAATCTGACACTGAAGCTACGTTTGCTGAGGCGAGGTCGATAGTATCGACTTTGGGTCGATAGTATCGACACCTGAAAATCTGGCTCACTGACACTCTCTCGATACCATCGACAGTCCCATCGATGGTATCGACTTCTGGTTTCTCTTCTCCGGCAATACACTGTGACCAGGTCGATGGTATCGACCATCCCTCGATGGTATCAAAAGATTCAGATATCCAAATTGCCTGAAAAGAAAAGAATAACACCAATCAAATCCAACAAATATGATCTTTTATACAGAATAAGATGAAACAAGGTAAATTTGATGCAAAATGAGATTATAGACTAAAGGTAGTGAATCATGTGATAATAATCACAAATATGATCAAAATACACATAAAACGTATGCAACATCAGTCAATAAAAATGACTTAAAACCCCGACATCAATTCTCAAATAAAGCGTCTCGACGGTCGGATCGGTTATCTCATACGCCCAGTTGACGCTACCCTCAGTTGTCGCCACCTTATTCAAACATCCAAATAATGATGCTCCATTCAAACGCCAAACTTCCAGTTAGGACCCCAATCGGGAGTTTTCCCGCCCCATCTGAGCGAGTCAAAAGGTTGCTGCCACTCAAACTTAGGGTTGTTGATTCGCTTCCTCGACTCCTGCTCTTTTCAGACGCCAACCGGTCGGCTCTCCTTGCCAAATGGTTGGCTGAAAGCTCGAATCCAGCTCAAAATAGTAGCTTCCAGCCCTCTTTTGCCCTAAACCTAAATGTAAACCCACCTACTTCTCCTATAAAAGGATGGGCACTTCCCCATCAAAAGGCATAATCTTTTGTACGGAATTATTCAGAGTGATTATTCTCTTGTACTTTGCATTCAGATTAGCAATAAAGATCATTTGTTTGTTCTAAAAGTTAAGTGCATTTTAGTTTGTTCTTGTTTCCCTTTAGTTTCAATTGCCATTAGATCTAGTTCTTCTTCTTCTTCCCCTTCTATAGATTGGATAAAGGGACTAAGGATTCAACCATTTAATAGTCTCTAGCCTAAGGATTAAATCCCTTGTAAGTCTAGACTATGGCTAGAATACTTTCTTCCTCCACCTCCCTCTACTCCACAATCATGAGTGAGTAGTTTCTCTATTGAGGCAAGGGGAATAGCCCCTTAGCCATGGTTTGAAACAAACTAAGTTTTAAAGATGACTATTATTAGGTGGCTTTTTGGTTTAGAAATTGATGATCTATCGAAGTGATTACTCGATTAGATCTTATGTTAATCCTGGCAGAAATGACCATGGAAATTGGGATTTAGAACGATAAAACCAAATCACATAGAGATTTTGAAACGGCCGTGGATTTATCTCTATTTGGATGATGAACTAAGAAACATGAGCACCAAGACCAATGGGCTCATGTGGAGTTCATCTTTTGTGGATTTATTTAATTCACATACCTTCATCTGTTTTGTTGTTTTAAACATTTGGTTCATTTTTGCCTAGGCTAAGGGGGTAAAAACCCCTAAAAGCCTCGATATTCCCTTAATCTGATTTCAACCATTCCATAAACATCATTTGATCCATTTCTTCTAAGTTCTAGTTTTCCCTTTCTCGATATGTTTATTGTGCTAACAATCTCTCTTTTTCTTGTGATAGTGTAACCTTGCTTCCTTATTAGTGTAGACTTTACTTTTGCATTGTATTTCCTATTCTAGCATAAATCAAAAAACCCAAATCTGATTTCTTTTTCTTGTTCCCTAAATAAAAATACCAAAAAGAAATAAACATTTAGACAAAAACCAATTGGGATTAGAGTCTGCCATCTTAAAAATAATGTCCTGTGGGATCGACTCTTCTATACTAGCCTTAATTGGATAGTAAAGAAGGTTAAACTCTAGGATTAATATCTTAGTGATTGTAGTGCACTTCGACGCATTATCAATATACCTAAGCTCGGAGAAAGTCCAATGACAATCCTTGTAGAACGATACTTCTAGATCTGACAACACTTGGGTGGTAGTTAGGGCAGTCTCCTAGTGTGACGCCATAGATAGCAGCTCGCATAGTCCTCCTAGCTTGTTGGTGACAACCTCCACACCTCTATCATAGTCCACACAGACCACCAGGAACTCCTTGTCATGCTTTACTAGATCCAATAGGAAGGAGTATGTCCCTTTGATGTCAATGTGCAAGCTTTGACTTGTTCTCCCTTGTTTTCTCTCCCTTTTATGGGTAAAACTTACTCAGGATCTCACATTACCACAACTGTGAGAGGATAATGTGTGTCAGCATTAGTTGTGTCTTCTAAAAGCCTTGATTACCCCTCTATTTATAGGAGGTCCATGGTCAAGGTTTCTAGATCAACTGGGAGTCGAAGAGATGGATTTTCACAAATTTGTGGTTGTTGCGAATCATGAGTCGAGCAACTCAAGACTTGAGTCATTTGACTAACACCCCATTCGATTGATTAAACCATCCAATTAGTCAATTGGAATGATTTCCTATTCACAAAGACATTGGCTTTCAATGCAATGATTAATGCACAACATGACGTCAGCATCAATCCCTGATCTAGTCTTACTGATCATCTAGTCAATTGACTAGACTTTTTAGTCAATTGACTCAACACTTGAGTTGGTTGACTCACATTCCCAATCAGCTAATTTTCATCCGATGTTGTTTAAATTGATTACTTAAACACGTTAGCAATCAATTCAAATCTTATTCATGAGTAAACTCCTATCTAGGTGCATCCTATGTGTGTGACCCTATAGGTCCCAAGCTACATTGGTCGTGAACATCCATAACTAACTTATGATATCACAAGAAATGAGTGGTATCTAGAAACACATCATTGCTACCCAAGTAATTAGAAAGTTGAATAACAAATTCAACCTAGATCAAATGATCAGTGTTACTGTGATTGTATAATTCCTTTGTCTTAGATATCCAAATTGAAGTTGAGGCATGGAGACGTCATCCTCTTAATTTTTCAATCCATATTCCTTGAACCAGAGAAGATTGTAGAGATGCATATGAGCTCAATATTGTATACTGACTTACATGAGTATGGTCATACATTTTCTCAGTCTCACTTATCAAGTGTCCAAGATATCAACTCTGGTAGGAGGGACAAATTCCATCTACATCACTCACAGTCAATCCTCATGTGTTACAATGTACCTAAGCATCATCTTTATGGAAACCCTTATTCATGGTCACATTGGAAGATGTTAAAATACATTGAACAACATGTGATTAGTTTAGTGACTTCAGGTCTAAGAATCACAATCACACTATCACATTGAGGTTTGATTAAGATTGCTATCCATGTATCACTTCTCAAGATGGGTCTATCTAGTACACCATTCTCTAACAAGTACCTATATGTTTGGTTTGATATCACATATCATGACTAATGAGATTATGCCATCAACTAACATACACTCTAGTTGTATGTACTATTTTTGTCTATTAGCTTCCACAATAATATCTGAGTAGGGACATAAATAGGAATGTAAGTACTCTTATCATACATATAATCTCATTGTTTAGGTCTTCAACCTTAAGACAGATGTCATTGAGCAATATCATTCTTTAAACCTCTATCATGTTATTTACCATCTCATATATGAACAGACATATAGACAAAATTGCCTTTATTATTACCAAATCATGTACAAGATATGCCATTACAATCATCGTATGACTAGCTCTCTGGGCATGTAGTTGAAACTAGAAATAAAATATTAGTGCTTCCAAAAAATTATAATGCCATCCTTCTGTCACGAGCCCTCTGAACCCTAATACACAACTGTTAAGACCCACCCATTGTTGTCGTACCAAGGCCTCCCTTTTAACTCTTCTGAAGCTAGAGAGAGAATTATCTCTTAAACTTTTCCTTATGTTTCCCTATGACTAGGATATTCTTCTTGTAGAACAACTGACTCTCCAACGCAAAAGGTTGTTGAGACAATAAGGAGACAAGAAGGCGCTTGTTTTAATTGCTATCTAGAAATGTTAGAACTACTTTCTTTAACTGCTTATATATAACAATTTCTAATCGGTATACTTTTATTTGAAATGTCTTGCGTAAACTTCCCATTCATCTTGACTACTTGTTCTGCAACTTCTTATACAAAAATTACAACAATCAATATAACTAGATTTTTCCCATAATAAACTAGTTTCTCTTAAATTATAAATGCACATCTATATCCACTTTCATGTAATCTAGTTGTTCTCTACATTTCATGCTTGATTTACTTAGACCAAACTACATCTTACTCATGATTAATGTCCCTCTATTATCTCTCTCTATTTCTGACCTTTCTTTCCAACTTCCTGGGATGGATTTCCACTATGGGAGATCTTGATGTTTTTGGCCTCACATAAAAAATACTATATTCTTCAGGGATGATTACCAGACATTCAAAGTCATCTTTAGTCCTCAAAGATCTGCAAATTTGAACTGTGTTTCTTTGTTTCCTTGTTTATTTTTTCCGAATTAAAATTCTAAGTTATATGACTCCTTCAATCAGATGAATTGACATTTTATAGGGATACAACTTGATTCCTCTAAACAGACTTCAATCATAAGATACACATTAAATCATTCATACTAATTCTTTTTATTTACAAGTACACAAGTCTTAATAATGAAAAATACATTCTGATAGTAAAGACACAATAAACTTCACTGTCATTTTGAACTCCTTCTATACTACAACCTATAGTAGACAATGATCAAGATTGACTAATTTAACCTTAAACACTACTAACATTCTTCTATGATATGAATTTTTTTAAATCAATTCCTATCTCCATGTTGCACTATTACCCAAAAAATTGTTCGATAGAGTGTGTGAGCTACTGAGTCAGTGAATCAAAATTCACCCAACTAGACCAGATAATATAGATAGTTTCTATTAATTGGATTGAAACATAAATGAAAGTAAGAAAGTATTAAATACTAAACTAAATGAGTATTTATTTAAAATTTATCATCATATTAAAACATTGAGAATAAGTAAATAATACATTTCTCAATTTGATTACTTGATTTGAATAATTGAAAACTAATTCTTGAGTCAGACTTTTTAATCTCTTAATTGTCTTATTAATATCTTGGACCCACATGAAATATATCAAAAAACGTCAAAGAATCTTAGAAAGATATGATCTTATCACAATATATTTTCTTTAATGAAACTCTAACAACTTATTTTTATGAACACAAGAATGAGTATACCAGTAAGGATTTTTCAAGTAATGTGGGGTTGCCTAATACCTTCCCAACCATAATTAGGTTTCCAGTACCAGTCTTTTAACCACATTTTCCATGCATTATCTACCTTCAGAGGGAGTCACTTTATACATGTTTAAACTTTAAACCATAATTTTCAATGTAATTCTCATATTAAAGGTGGAAGCTATAAATCTTTATCATTATCATGCTTTTTTTTGGAAATTGGTAAATATATATTGCCAAAAAAGCAAGTAGCAAAGCTACACTGTACAACTTATAAAAAGGTGTGTGTATACGGGGTGTATACTACAAAAAAAAACCAGTATAACCAGGATGTGGGACTTAGTCCCCTACACAGGCCTCTCTTGGCCTTGACAACCATGTCCATATCTAATTTAATGAAATGGAATATATCTTTAGTGTTAGCACGTCCATGCACTAGGTTGTGAACTTTCCAAATGTTGAAGCAAATGTTGATACAGCAGAGTCCTATGAAGCACTCCTCATGACTGTTCCTTGCTTTGTTCCTCATTTGTTCCATCGTGTCTTCCAGGCTGGAGGAAACAAGTTGTCCCCACCCATTCTTCAGCCACGCCAGTGCCCATACATATTTAGATTTAGGGCACTCATAGAACAGATGATGGTTTGTCTCCTCCTCATCATAGAAGGAGCACTTTGGGTTGGTCGGGATCCCCCATCTTGCGAGTCTACCTTTGTGAGATGCTTCCCAAGAACTGCCTTGTAGCATGCCACACTCCACTTGGGAACATGGCCTTTTCCCCACAGCAAGTTGAACCAAGGTACTTGTACTCCTGTATCCCTTTGAATCCACGGTTCCCGTTGGCTATCCAGCAAATAAAGACCGTTTCCATCCACGCAGTATAGGTTCCCAGCATGATTCCACACCTTCACCATCGTGTCCCATATCCTAGACGAGTGGGGTTGGGTGGCAGGAGTTCCCCCGTATCTCGACTTCATCCAGTTCACCCAAACACCATCACGATCTGTAAGGAATCTGTGTAGCCTACACAGATTCCCAAAGGAGACAAGGTCGTCTACTTTCGTCAGATTTAAGCCGCCAGCTTTGTAAGGCTTTTTCATGGTTTCCCAGGCAATGCCCTACGCTTTTCCACTCCAAATGAAGTTCGTGACCAGTCTTGTAGTGCTATTGCAGGTCAGGTTTGGCAAGATGCACATGTCGCTCCAGAATCTCACCATGGCCCATTATCATGCTTTCCTTAATACTTTACAAACCATAGAAATTACCTTCTTATAAGTTTCTTTCTCACGGGTAAAACACATGTCAAAACTTCATATCATCCTTCAAATTTTTATTTAAAATGAAAGTGGTATTCTAGTGTCTCCATAATATTCTTCTCAATTAAGAAATTCACAATTTAATTGAAATTAAATGTATCTTATGAACTACACACAAATAAACATTCCATTTGGTGGTCAATTTAAATGGATACAATAGTATTTTGTAGATTACTATTGGAATCTATTGATAGGGTACTTAGGTATATAGAGGGAATGTCTTCCCTTTGTTTAAATTATGAAAAAAATCCTCCATTTCTTGAAGGATTTAGTGATGAAATCTAGATAGTTAATCACTCTTGGACTAATAGGATATTTGGATATGAGTTTCTTTTGGGTGGTGATTTCATCATCTAGTAGTTTAAGAAACAAACCATCATTTCAAGTCTCATTTTTTAGGATGAGTTGTGTGCTTAAAGGGGTTTATGTTCAATGGATAAAGAGGTTTATGTTCAATGTGTGTATAATAAAACAATTGTTCCCTACAAGTTCAATTCATTGTGATATAATGACAACAAGTTCCAAAAAAAAAAGAGTTCTGAGTAATGTCATAAATAAGGACACACATCCAAGAAATACCAATGTTTGTAAGATAAATGGTATCCAATGGGGTTGTGGTTGTTGATTACATTATTACCACAAAATATGCATATGATCCTTTCAATAAAGGTCTTTCAGTGACCTTAGTATATAAGTGAGGTTGGGGTGGGACTAAAACCCATATCTTAATCACAAATAGTAGCAACCCAACCTAATTGAGTGGAGATCCTATAAATTTGGTTCAATGTGGTAGTAAAAGGATATCATGTGAAAATGTGACACTTCAAATAAAATTTGATGCTTATGAATCTATGTGTTTGTCCCTAGGAAATATGCAATTGTCATGATCTAAAAGTAGGTAGGGAATTATTCAATGAATGGGATCAAGTCTTAGGATAGGAGGTTAGTGGTATATCCTTATAGATGCCCATCTAAGTGGTTTTTGTTGTGAGCAGAGGGTGGGCGAAACCGGCCAGGGGAAGAATTAAAATAAATGTGGATGGCTCTTGCGGAGAGAATGAAAGGGTGGGGATTGGTTGGGTGGCAAGGGACGATGCTGGCAGGTTGATGGGTATGGCAGGCGAGAAAGTGAGCTCTGGAATGGACGTCACCATGGCTGAAGCACTTGCGGTACGGTCTGCTTTAGTATGGGCAGGGAAAGCGGGGATTGATCAAGTAGAGGTGGAGTCCGACTCCATGGAGGTTGTCCTAGCTTGCACCAAGATGAAGCCGAGGAGGGACTATCTTGGAACCATTGTTGAAGACATTGTTTCTTTACAACAACTTTTTAGTTTCTTTAGTTTGAGTCATGTCAGTCGTAGGAGTAATGTTGTTGCACATGAGGTAGCAAACTCTGCCCGGAGGGGCCAAGTAGATAGTTACTGTTATGCCCAATCTTTTCCTTCGAACATTTTAAGCATTGTAAATATTGATTTAGCAAGTAATTAGATGACGGGGAGCCTTTCCTTAGGGCTTCCCGTCCTCCCATAAAAAAAGTGGTTTTTGTTGTGAAGCATCAATAGGGGGAGAATGAGGTTATTCTCTAAAATTAATCATGGTACATGGTAATGGTGTTTTGTCATTATTGCATGAAACTTACAGCTCACTACCATAGCCTTTATTATGTTTTTGCCAATAGACACCTTTTCAAGCCAATTTTAGGTTTCAGACGAATGTTTACCTAGTTCTTGTGGAGAGTAATATTGAATAACTTAGGCAGTGGTTCATATTGGAAGGTATTATTACTAAATAACATAATAGGATAGTATTTTAGGTGTAACTTTACTATTAAGCATTGGGGGATTGTTAAATTTGGGGCCTAAAAGTGTACTAGTTGCATCACTTTGTAGTATGTGTGGTGTGTTGTATATGTGGAGAAGAGACTCTTTATTCCCATGTCCCCTACTTCTGAGATGGGGAAAACTTAATTTATAAGAAGGTTATTAGAACTTATTTAAAGAACTAGAAGAGGGAATGGTAGACCACACATATGAGCATGCACTTCATGCCAAGCCAGTCTAAGCCAAGCATGGACATCGAGCCTCGGGACTCAAAACTCAGAATTAGAGAAACTGGTCTTTAGTTTTTGGTTTCTTTTTAATGTTGAAATGAAATTTTTCTTGAGCTAGAGACACATTCCATTGTATTCTAGTATCATATTCAAGAATTTGAATTTTAATCAAGCACTCGTATTCGAGCATTGAAGACAACTCTCCCGTACATGTATTCTAGCAGTCAAAATTGGATCTGAGAATGTGATATATTTGATCAAATATCCGACTAGTGGTGTTTGACATGTTGAACTATATTTAAGAAACTATTGAATAGTTGAATAACGAGCATGCCATTGTCAGTTACAGAAGTAAGTGTGAAATTGACTCATATGATGCTTCCTATTTGAAAACACCTGATCTTGAGGGAGAGAATAATATTTTTCCCGAATTGTGTAGTCTCCGTGACGATTAGGATTGTATAGTTGAATCATTTTCTATAAGCCCTAACACTATTATAGATGTAGTTGAAGTCTCGGTGAACTATCTCATTCCTTCTCCTGTTGTTGCAATATGCTACTATTGTGGCCATTTTCAATCGAGTTATGATGTGTAACTCGTCTGTGTGAATGTTTTATCTTGAGAGACAAAGTGCATATGCTTCTTTGCACCAATGATAGTGCGTTATTTTTTCTAAGGCAAGTCTTTCATTGATGGTTGATTCTGAGATAAGATTCTAATCTTCTTCTTTTGATCCATATATTGTTGGTTTTAACAATTCATGTTGTATATTGCCTTGTGATTCATGTCATGTCAATTGTCGTTGTTGTATTCATAAATATTACATGCAATATAATCTATATTATCAACACAACCCTTGTAACAAGCAACTGGTGTTTGTTCACTGAAAGAAATTGTGTTCAAGAGGGTCCATTCCCAACAAATAGGATCCTTTCAAATAAACGCAGCAACAAAAAATGCTTATTTGAAGTAGAAATAGCAATCTCTCTCTCTCTCTCTTTGTGTGTATTTTTGTGTGTGTGTTTGTGTTTGTGTGTGTGCATAAAAAAAGACGTTGTGCCCCACTTGTGCTGAGGGCTTCTCTCTTATTCTCTTTTTGGATGTTAAATTGGTTCTGAGTGGGTAGACACATATTGCAATTGTACTTATGCCAAACGTTACAAGACAATAAACATTGAAGGAAAGCTGCTACATCCTGTTTGATGTGTTAGCTACGGGAAGGAACGAGGCTACTTGCACTACCTAGATGTTGGTTTCTTTGGTCGGGACCTTTATTTGATGCCCTTGGGGTTACTAATTGGTTGGTATTGAGAAAAAAGGAGAGACGCTCTATGATAGTTGGAGGATGGTTGTGATGGATGATGACCTGCACAATATACATCATTCTTTAGATATCATTGGACTTATGGAAATTCTTGCGTAGAACCCATCTCAGCACCAGATCTACACCCCAAATTGACGGTTTGCTGGAATTTTTTCTAACGAATAAAATATATTTTCCCTAGATATCGGCATACCCCATTTCTCGCCGGAAAAAAAAAACCAAAATGACTTAGTTTACGGATCTTATTTCCACGAGTAACCTAGTTTCTAGGAAAATGCCAAAGTAACTGAGTTTGCGGGAGGAGAGAGACAATGGAGACGCCAAATGGAATGGTGTCTCCCCCCCCCATTGGCCCAGATTTTTCAATTACCTCGCAACGGTCATCGAGGGGGCCGACTGACGCCGCGTGTCGGCTCCCCGCTGAAGACGCCATTCAGAATGGCGTCTTCAGCGGGGAGCCGACACATGGCGTCGGTCGGCCCCCCAGCCGACTGTTGCGACCCCCGCTTGCCCCACCCCACCCAACGGCTCCCCCCACCCACCGCAACGGCTCCCCCCCCCCCCCTACCCAACAGACATATTTCTACTCCTACCCCCTCTAGAATTTTCTATATAAACACCCCCCTTGTTCCCCATTTCCACACCAATTCACTCATTCTTCATCTTCTCCACTCTTTTAATCTCTACTCTTCTCATCTTCAAAGGAGCTCTCTTCTCATCTTCTAAGGAGTTCTCTTCTCATATCAAAGGAGTTCTTTGGTCTTCTTGTATGCATTGAGTAATCTAGTGCGACTTATTTCTTATAATTACTGGAGCTGAGCTTATTTCTTCTTTTAATCTTGTTGGTGTCAAGTGAGATCTCGTCATAATTAAGTAAGTTAATTTATTTATATTTTCTTGATAAAATAATAGTAGAATTATAATTGATTACTTAAAATTGATTGCTAAAATTGATTACTTATAATTGATTATTATTTTAGAATATTACTCAATAAAACAAATCTTCATGGGACTAATACTAATGTGGGACTCTTAGATTATTTCTCTATTGTCTTCCTTAGGTAGTTCTCATGTTATTTTCTTCTATAATACTTATCTTTACCTATTTAAATTTGAAGTAATTCTTATTTCAAAATATTTTACTAAGGTATCTAGGCCGATACTTGTGAGGGTTCTGGCATAATTCTCCCAATCCTCATTTTGACGGTGGTTGGAGTCCCTTCACTATAATGTATCTTCTACCTGGCTGAAGTGAAATGTTCTTGTAAATAAGCATTACTTAACCTTAGAATACTCTATCTTCTCTTCTTTTCTACTTTAGCAGTATCCCAACCTACCATAAGCTTCAAAAAAATTAATGTTCTCATTTTTATATTATTAAAGAATACATCAACTATTCTATCTTCTCATCTTTTCTTAAATATATATCCAATCCACTCGTATGAAAAAAATACATATTAGGCCTCTCATCTATGTTCTTCTTTGGCATGATCGACTTGAAATATTACTCTCTATTTGTATGGGTTAGTAGGTAAAAAGGGTACAACTAAAACACATTAACAAATACAATTCTTGAATTTAAAGTCAACTACATAACTTTCTGCATGTCCATTTAGGAACTTGAATTTAAATGTTAATTTTGTTTGTTTGTATTAATCTTTTCTTTAATGATTAAATGTTAATTAAAACCTAACATTAAGGCTAACTTATTGTTTCATTTTAAAAATAGGAAGATGACATCTTATCCACCTATTATAATGTTACGTTACAATGGAAAATTCATGAATCGAGGCTCTTATTGTGGTAGATCATACATGCCTATCCAATTGTCCACTTTGAATACTTTAACTGAACTAAAATCTTGCATTCACAACATGTTGGCAATTGATCCAATGCAATTTGACATTTCCTTGACCTATTTATTTCCTGGCAATGAATATCTGCCCATTCAACTACTAGATGATCTTGGTTATGGAATTCTATTGAGTTTATGTCCTGGCCGTCATATTGATGTCTATCTTGATAAAGTCCCTTTAGATGATCATGCCACTACTAGACAAACAAAGTTTCCAAATATCCTTCCCATTGTAGATGAAGTTGGTCCTTCACAACCCTTCCATTCATCAGAACCAATTGAAGAAAACGAAAATAGTGAAGAGGACATGGATGACGATGATGGCTCCAGTGATGATGTAGATGATGAAGATGATTGGATTGATGCACCTATATTCGGTGATAGTTTATCTGTTGTAAGCACAATGCCTGAAGATGATTGGACTAATGATAGCACTGCTGATGGCTACCAAGCTTTTCAAGAAGATGGGTGGGTTGATGATTTTGAAAAGCCCTTTCTTATAGAAAATGATCTTACAACACATGAATTTAGAAAGGGTGGAATTTTTGAATCAAAATCATCTTTAATAGAAAAACTTCAAAAGTTGTCGATGAAGAACAATGTAGAATATCGTGCATTGTGTTCTACTAAAGACATAATTCATCTTGTATGTCTATATAGTGATAAGTTCTCTTGGAAGTTGAGTGCTTGTGCCTCTAAGAGGGAAGGTGGATTGTGGAAGATCATAAAATATTATGAGAAACATACTTGTTTTAACCCAATCTTAAAGGAGGATCATCGCCAATGCACCTCAACTTTCATTGCTAGGATGATTCTGCCAACATTGGCTGGAAGATTAGATATGAGTACTCGGGAAATACGTGATAGAGTGAGTGCAGAACTAAATTTGGATATTTCTTATAAGAAGGCATGGCGTGCACGGAAAAAAGCTATCTCAAAAATTTTTGGAGATTGGGAGGAATCATACTACAATTTACTTCGATTCTTGTGTTCAATGATTAATAATGTTCCAGGTGCACAATGTGTATTCCAGCATTGTGATGATGATACTAGATTCTATCGTGTCTTTTGGGCTTTCGGACCTTGTATTGAAGGGTGGGCACATTGCCGTCCTGTACTTAGTGTTGATGGCACATTTCTGACTGGAAAATATAAGGGCGCCCTTCTAATTGCAACTGGATTTGATGCAGAAGGTGGGATCTTTCCTCTGGCATATGCAGTAGTTGAAGGTGAAAATAATGATTCATGGAGATGGTTCTTTAAAACCCTTACTGAGAGGATCCCTTTTGTGGGTGAGTGCCCAAATATGTGTATTATCTCAGATAGGATGTGTGGAATCTCCAATGCCATTGAAAAAGAACTTAAAAATGCTCAACAACGGTTTTGTTTTCGTCATCTTCGTGAAAACTTTCATAAACATTTCAAATCTAAGGAAATGTACAACATATTGACCTCAGCAGCTTATGCCACAGAAAGTCTTATATTTGATGAACACATGGATGAAATCAAGACAATAGATCCTGAAGCTCACAAATGGCTAGTGGAAGTTGATCCTGTTAAGTGGGTTCTTTCTTGTGATCAAGGATTTAGATATGGGATTATGACAAACAATCATGCTGAATGTATAAATGGGGTTTTGAGGAATGCCAGAAGTCTTCCAATACAAGCCCTCATTTTGAGCACATACTATCGGGTGGTCTCTATGTTCTTAAAGAGGCGTAACATTGCTCAAAAGTGGAAAAATGAGAAAGAACCTTTTACTTCAAAGTGCACAATATCATTGACTAAGTTTATACAAGGAGCAGATTATGTACATGTTACATTGCATGTGAACAGATTTGAATTCATGGTTGATGACATTGATGGAAATAATTACACATGTGAGGTGCGTAATGGTAGTCCTAGATGTACATGTGGAGTCCCGCAACTACAATATTTTCCATGTTCCCATGTTCTTAAAGCTGGTCGCACAATCAATATAAACTATCATGTTCTTGTAAGTAAGTGGTTTTACACTTAAAGTTATTCTGGGGCATACAGATCAACATTCACTGGGATACCCGATAGGAGGTATTGGCCACAATTCGATGAGAGCATAGGGATTATCCCTCTTTTACCACATGATGTAAAGAGATCTCGCGGGAGACCAAAGGTTAAGAGATATTTATCAACCATGGATTGTGATCCTAATTGTGAATCCTATAAGTGCAAAAAGTGTGGAGGAAGTGGACACAACACTCGCTCTTGTACTAGATAAACATTGTAGTAGTTTTCTTTCTTCATCATTGTAGTAGTTTACTTTCTTCATCAATGCAGTAGTTTGCTTTCTTCATCAATGTAGTGGTTTGCTTTCTTCATCAATGTAATGGTTTGCATTCTTCATCAATGTAATGGCTTGCTTTCTTCATCAATGTAATGGTTTGCATTCTTCATCAATGTAATGGCTTGCTTTCTTCATCAATGTAATGGTTTGCATTCTTCATCAATGTAATGGCTTGCTTTCTTCATCAATGTAATGGCTTGCTTTCTTCATCAATGTAATGGTTTTCTTACTTCATCAATGTAATGGTTTGCTTTATAATTTGGTAGGCATGGTACAACGAAGGATGCACCCTTTGCGACTTTCTCAACATTTAAGGGAGTTCCAAAAGTGGCAGGTTCAATATGAAACTGTCAAACATTACATTAGTATAGCTGGGTTTGGTCATGTAACTACGCTTACCCCCCTATGACTAGATGCATCATTGATAACATCACTTGTTCATCGGTGGAGTCCTTCTACAAATACATTCCACTTTCCAATTGGTGAAATGACAGTTACATTACAGGATGTAGCAGTTATTTTGGGTTTACGAGTAGATGGGGGAGCCATCATATTCCATAATTTGATCGGTACAGGTGATGGTCAATTTGGATCTTGGATTAACCTTTGTGATTACTATTTAGGTACTCACCCATATGGAAAGATAACTGGACAAATATCATTGGGTTGGTTACGAGCCACATTTTCAACAATTAACCTAGATCATGCACATCCACATCTAAAGCGGATATACACTACTGCGTATTTGCTATACTTTGTGGGATCTTTTCTTCTACCGAACGGTACTGGAAATGACGTCCACTTATAATTTTTGCCCCTTGTAGCCAACTTTGAACAATGTGGACAGTTGTCTTAGGGTAGTGCAGTTTTAGCATGCTTGTATAGGGAGTTGTACAAGGCAACTAAACGTATCACTGAGCCAAAGTCTCGTATAGCTGGTTGTCTTGTATTGTTACAAATATGGTCTTGGGAACATCTTCACGTAGGCCGTCCTGGACATGTTGAAATACCAGAAGGATATCAATGTCCACAAGGAACTCCGTTAGGGTACAGGTTAGTTATTAATAATATATTCTATACTTCTCAATAACTTAACATTTATATCTCAAAAATAACAATACATTTGTTCATTTTTAATAGGTGGAACCATTTGTTAATGCGTGAGTCTAACCCACAATCTGATGTGAAAACATATGATAATGAGATTGATGTCTGACAACCTTCTCAGGTAATATTACTTCATTCATAAGAAGTATATACAATTATAATGTATAACTATCATATTCTTAACAAACTTTCATTTGTACAGGTGATCTGGAGACCATACACTGATCGTATATTGTCCATGTTTCCAGCAATATGTCGTGAAGGAAGTAACATCTGGCTAGCACGTGTCCCAATGATCTGTTGCAATATTATTGAGTGGCATGTACCAGATAGAGTTGTTAGTCAATTTGGTGCCCGAGATCAACCGCCACCACAAACATTTCCAACATATGATAGGATTGATGGCAGGGGACGACCTACATTGGGCCACTTTTTACTACAATGAAGTGCAACTTTGGAATGAGAGACATGCCCACTTAGTTCAGTTGCCTGACGCAACTGATACACCACAACGATATTCTTGGTATCGGTCTCAATATTTAGTTGATCATCCTGCGGAGCCTCAGTCACAATACTACCCTCGAGGTTATGTTGAACGACAAAATGTAAGTAATATATGTTCATCTTTTTAATTTTAATTTTAAATTATTTACATTTATTATGAAATTTTGTTTCAACAGATACAAACACATTTAAAGATCAGAGAAGTGTTACAAAAAACAGATCATGCGAGTTGGGAGAGCATGCGTGATGGGATCATGGATATACAACAGTCATATATTCAACAACTGCCTCCTCATCAACAAATACAGTTCACTACACCGTCTACACAAGAGCAATGGATTCCAGGGATCAGCCAACCAGATGTCACTCAGCAAGGGTTCACTCAGCCAGAGTTCAGGCAACAAGATTACACTCAACAGGGGTTCACTCAACCAGAGTCCAGGCAACAGGATTACACTCAATAGGGGTTCACTCAACCAGAGTTCAGACAACAAGATTATACTCAACATGGGTTCACTCAATCAGAGTTTTGGCAACAAGGGTCTAGTCAGGCAGAGTCTAGCCAAGTTGGTTGTAGCCAACCAGATTATCTTCAACAGTATGCCCGGTTGCTCTCAAGCAGTGTACCTATTGATAGTTCCATTGTAGATTTATTTTCATATGGTACTCCAAGTACCACTCAGCCTCCACCTGACTTCTAGAGATATTTTGATGGAACGTGCTCTCTCATCCATGTATTCATCTATGATTATTCATATTTATAAGTAAAACAATCATTTAGTCCAATTTTGTTATATTTCTTACAAAATGAGTCAGATGAATAAATTTTGTTATATTTCAAGTAACATTTGAAGCTACAAATACATTAACATCATTTCAAATTAAGGTTACAACATACAAGAAAAAATACAACATATGTGGAATTGAGATAATACAACTAAATTATTGCATCTGATTCAATATTTGATCTAGGGCATCAAAAAAAGGCCATGTTTGATGGACAAATTTATATATCTCTGGATGCGATATCTCTAACTCGCTTCTAGCTTGTGAGTTAACTGGCATTGCTTTATTTTTATTATGATCCCAGTACCAACCAGGTAGCTCAAGAAGTTCCTCATACTTGGGAAACATTTGCTTCAACACTTGCCAATGAAATTGTGCTTGTTCTTTTGTCACAATAAAGCCTAACCTTCTTTGTAGCAATTCTGGTATATCATTCCAATCATCGTCCAGAAGAGTTTGATGAGCCATTTTTCCATCGAAACACTTTGCAGCTATTATATGAATTAATGCTTCTGTCATGTGGTATGTCCATGTTCTTCGATGAGACATCTAACATAAATCGAATAGAGATGTTTAATTGACAATTTAAGTTAACAAAAGGCAAATGTTGATGAAAATAAAGACATATCAACTTACTTAGATAGTTTAAATATTATAACAATATAATTTTAATAAACAATAAAAATTTGAGTCACATGTGAACTTACTTAGAACAGTATCAAAAATAAGTTAAGAAAAGGTAAATGTTGATGAAAATAAAGACATGTCAAGTTACTTAGATAGTTTAAATATTATAACAATATAATTTTAATAAACAATCAAAATTTGAGTGACATGTGAACTTACTTAGAGTAGTATCGAGGAAGATGCAAATTTGAGCAAACTTCAACTTCAACTTCTCTTTGTTTTCCCAAGATAAAATGGAAAGATTTGTTGATAGAAGAGAATGAGAGAAAAACCTTGTGTGAAAATGAAGAAATGGATGGGGATTTATATAGAGAAATTGGGAAGAAGATGAAGAATGAATGAATTGGTGTGGAAATGGGGAACATTATATACGAAATTTTAGAGGGGGTAGGAGTAGCAATATGTCCGTTGGGTGAGGGGAGCCGTTGGGTGGGCTGGGGCGAGCGGGGGTCGCAACGGTCGGCTGGGGGCCGACCGTTGCGAGGTAATTGAAAAAGTCGGGCCAATGGGGGGAGAGACGTCATTCCATTTGGCGTCTCCATTGTCTCTCTCCTCCCGCAAACTTACTCGTGGAAATAAGATCCGTAAGTAAGTCATTTTGGTTTTTTTTCCTTTCTCGCCTCTTTCTCCTCCGGCAACACCTGCCCTCACTCCGGATCCATGGCTGATTCCTGTACCCTCCGGCGGGACCGTCAGCCACTCCACTGGAGTAGGCGGCGAAAGCAATTTGGACGACCGTGAGAGCCGTGACCACCAGTGACACGGCAGCTTTCCCTTCAGTATCGCCTTCTTGCCCTCGTTCCTGTCTGGCGTGACGACCCACAGATCCTCCCACGTCAGCGACGCTCCACCCTCGTCTTCGCCAAGAGCAGAACTCCTGCGTGATGCTGAGGCGAGGTGGTCGTGGCCTACTATGACGACATCGACGGATATACCGTGTGTCCTGGGCTCGAAGGACCTATCGACAGTGGGCTTCGTGGTTGACGAGATCGGTGCATTATTGGGGATGACAACCTCCACGCTGTCGGATGGCCAGTGGCTATTGGGTTCTTTGGGCCCGAAGGACCATGTGCCAATGCTGAAGGGGAATCACGACGACCCATTCCCGCTGCGCACAGAGGATGAAGAGATCGGTGGTAACTTGCTGGAATTGGCCACCTCCACGCCGCTGGCTGGTTGACGGCTGGTGCGTCCGCTGGGTCCGAAGGATTCTGTGCCAGTGCTAAATGGGAAGCGCGATGACCCGTCTGCGCTTCGCCGGATGATGATGAGATCGGTACTTTACCGGAGATAGCAAGCTCAATGTAGTTGTCCTGCCGACGAGTCTGGCGATTATTGGGACCGAAGGAACCTGCGCTGGTACTGAAGGAGAAGTGCAGCGACCCATACTCACTGCGCACGGAGGACGACGACAATGGTACCTTATTGGGGATGGCAAGCTGGACGTCGTCTGCTAGGTGATCATTTGGCGCCGCCAGCCGTGGCGGACTCGGGTTGGGACTCCACCTTGGTACGTTCATTGCTAGCGAGCTACTCAGTTGGAGATTAATAGAAATGATGTTCAGTTGGAGGTGGATGAGGAATGGGGGCGGCGGTGGCCATTGCTACGAGACGGCTAGAGTCCAGCAAACTCTTATTAGTTGATCTTGTCAATTTTGTTTCTCTGAGTATTAAGAAAAGCTGCTATTTATGAGGGAAAAAAACAACACATCAATTGCTCGATGAAATGCGCAACGGATTCCAGGCATCTCATCATCTCTCAGCTCCTGGACCACTACTGCAACATACGGCGGTCGGAGGTAACATGAACGTCGATGACATTGGTGGTGCTGATGCTAGTACGTCAGTGTCGATGACTGACTCTGTGATCATGAGGACGATGATGCCGTCGACTTCCCCATCGTCCGGCTTATTCCACAACGTCCACTTCAGTCATTAACAATAGTACAGAAACCAAATGATGCTCCCCGACGGAACCTCCTTCCCAGCGCTGCCCAACGTCGACGGCCTCCGGCTCCCATCGTCACAGCTCATGGACGCATCATTGTTTGGTTAATCCGGTGTCATTGGAAACCATGATCAGTACCTCCGCCATCACCAACAGCAGCAGTAGCAGATGGCTGCAGCGATGCAGGCCGACAGGAGGTACAGCCAGGACCGCTCCCCTAACCAGTCCCAGCCCCAGCCTCATCTTTCCGCAGCTACTAACGCCGCCTCCGACATCAGGGACCACGGCCTGCTCGAAGAACTGGTCCCGTCCGACGTCAGGAAGAAAGAGGAGTAGTTGCTAACTAGCTACCTAGCTCGCTAGCAAAGCTAATCCACACAGCCACATACGTGAACACGTCTCTTCCCATCGAAACTCTAGCTTAATGCCCGCAAACTGATCGACGATACTCCACCAGCAAGTTGCGCAGTAATCCATCCGTATGTACATTAGCACGACCTTCCGTTGTTAATGTTATGTATGCACGTCTCTTTTTTGGTGACTTACTATACCCACCTTCTTCAACCTTGAGAGAGCCACCTTGAGGCTTTTTTTTCTTCTTGGAAGTCGGAGCTTTATCGAGCTTAGCTATACTGCATGCTCCGGATTGCTGACTAGCCACCACATCTCATCTCTAGTAACTTGGGGATCCATCTCGAAATTTTATCGCCTTCTATCTTTTCTGGAAAATTAACTGGGTTAGCGGTGGATTAAATTTCATATATATTTTTTGCATTTGTGTTTACAGCTAGCTCGGACGATAATGACATGTATACCTTTTTTTTAGTTATTTCTTATCCCTTCCTTTTGTTTTTGTCAGATATATATTGTCTTTTCATTCTTAATATATATTGTGATGTCATTTTTGACTGTCTGCTGGCTTCCTAGAAGCATCGAGTAGTACCATTAATTACGTTATTACTGTTATTAACTGCCTCTTTACAGCATCATCTGCTTGCGCTGCCAATTGCTGAGTATAACTGGCTTCCCCTTTCTTTTCGCCACGGCTTCTTACAAAACTCTACACATAGTCCGACAAGACTGTACACATGTGTACAACACTGTTGTAGACATAACACATGTGTACAAGACTGTACACATGGTCCTACAAGACATAACGCATGTGTACAAGACTGTACACATGGTCCCACAAGACTCTACACACATGTGTAAAATACTGTACGTATGGTCATACAAGACTGTACACATGGTCCTACAAGGTTGTATACATGGTCCTACAAAACTGTATATATGTGTACAAGACTGTACACATCATCCTACAAAATTGTACACATCGTCCTACAAGACAGTACACATGTGTACAAGATTGTACACATGGTCCTACAAAACTATACACATGGTCCAACAAAATTGTACACATGGTCCTATAATATTATACACATGTATACAAGACTATACACATGGTCCTCTAAGACTGTACACATGGTCCTACAAGAATGTACATATGTGTACAGGACTGTAACATGGTCCTGCAAGAATGTACACATGGTCATATAAGACTATACACATGTGTTACAAGACAACACATGGTCCTACAAGACCGTACTAATGGTCCTACAAGACTGTACACATGGTCCTCCAAGATTGTACACATTTGTACAAGACTATACACATGGTCCTAAAAGATTGTACACACATGTGTACAAGACTTTACACATGGTCCTACAAGACTGTATGCATGTGTACTATAAGATTGTATATATGTATACAAGACTGTACACATCGTCCTACAAGACTGTACATATGGTCCTATAAGACTGCACATGTCTACAAGACTATACACGTGGTCCTATAAAATTGTACACATGGTCCTACAAGACTATACACATGGTCCTACAAGACTGCACACATGGTTCTACAAGTCTGTACATATGTGTACAAGACTGTACACATGGTCTTACAAGATTGTACACATGTATACAAAACTATACACATGGTCCTCCAAAACTGTACACGTGTACAAGATTGTACACATGGTCCTACAAGAATGTACATATGTGTATAGGACTGTACACATGGTCCTACAATACTATACACATAGTCCTACAAAACTATACACATGTGTTACAAGACTGTACACATGGTCCTACAAATCTGTACACATGGTCCTATACGACTGTACACATGGTCCTACAAGACTGTACACATAGTCCTACAAGATTGTACACATAGTTCTACAAGTCTGTACACATGTGTACAAGACTGTACGCATGTGTACAAGATTGTATACATGGTCCTACAATATTGTACCCGTGGGTACAATACTGTACACATGGTCCTACAACATTGTACACATGTGTACAAAATTATACTTGTGTGTACATGACTGTACACATTGTCCTACAAGATTATACGCATGTGTACAAGACTATACATTTGTGTACAAGACTGTACACATGGTCCTACAAGACGATACACATGGTCCTACAAGACTTTACACATGTGCACAAGATTGTATACATGGTCCTACAAGATTGTACACATGTGTACAAGAGTGTACATATGTTTACAAAATTGTACACATGGTCATACAAGACTATATACATGGTCCTACCAGACTATACACATTGTCCTACAAGACTGTACACATGTGCACAAGACTTTACACATTGTCCTACAAGACTATACACATGGTCCTACAAGACTGTACATATCTGTACTAGACTGTACACATGGTCCTACAAAACTGTACACATATGTGTATAAGACTATACACATGGTCCTACAAAATTGTACACATGGTTCTACAAGACTACACATCTATGTACAAGACTGTACACTTGGTCCTACAAGACTGTACACATGCGTACAAGATTGTACACATGGTCCTAAAAGACTGTACACATGGTCCTATAAGATTGTACACATAGTCTTACAAGACTGTAAACATGTGTACATGATTGTACACATGGTCCAACAAGATTGTATACATCTGTACAAGATTGTACATTTGTGCACAAGACTGTACACATGGTCCTACAACACTGTACACATGTGTATAAGACTGTACACATGGTCATACAAGACTATACACATGATCCTACAAGATTGTACACATGGTCCTACAAGACTGTACACATGTGTACAAGACTATACAGATGTGTACAAGACTTTACTCATGGTCTGACAAGACTATACACATGGTTCTACAATACTGTACACATGGTCCTACAAGACTGTATACATGTGCACAAGACTGTACACATCGTCCTACAAGATCGTACACATCGTCCTACAAGACTGTACACATAGTCCTACAAGAATGTACACGTCTACAAGACTGTACACATGGTCCTATAAGACTGTACACATGGCCTTACAAGACTTTACACATGGTCCGACAAGACTGTACACATGGTTCTAAAAGATTGTACATATGTGTACAAGACTATACACATGGTCCTCCATGACTGTACACATGGTCTTACAAAAATAAACATATGTTTACATGATTGTACGCATAGTCCTACAAGATTACACACATGTGTACAAGACTATACATGGTCCTACAAGACTATACTTATGTGTTACAAGACTATACACATGGTCCTACAACAATGTACAAATGGTCCTACAAGACTCTACACATGGTCTTCCAAGACTGTAGACATGTGTACAAGGTTGTACAGATGGTCCTACGAGACTGTAAACATGGTCCTACAAGACTGTACACATGGTCCAATAAGACTGTACACATGGTCCTACAAGATTGTACACATGGTCCTACAAGACTTTATACATGGTCTTACAAAACTGTACACATGGTCCTACAAGACTGTACACATGTGTACAAGACTGTACACAACGTCCTACAAGACTGTACTCATGGTCCTACAAGTGTACACATGGCCCTACAAGAATGTACACATGGTCCTACAAGACTGTACAAATCGTCCTATAAGACTGTACACATTGTGTCACAAGACTATACGCATGTGTACAAGACTGTACAAATGTTCCTACAAGACTATACACATGGTCCTATAAGACTACACATGTGTTACAAGACTGTATACATAGTCCTACAAGAATGTACACATGATCCTACAAGACTCTACACATGGTCCTCCAAGACTGTAGACATGTGCACAAGACTTTACACATGGTCCGACAAGACTGTACATGTGTACAAGGTTGTACACATGGTCCTACGAGACTGTAAATATGGTCCTACAAAACTGTACACGTGGTCCTACAAGACTGTACATGTGGTCCTACAAGACTGTACACATGGTCCTACAAGATTGTACACATGGTCCTACAAGACTGTACACATGGTCTTATAAGACTGTATACATGTGTACAAGACTGTACACATGGTCCTACAAAACTGTACACATTGTCATACAATACTATACACATGGTCCTACAAGACTGTACACATGGTCCTACAAAATTATACACATGGTGCTACAAAATTGTACACATGGTCCTACAAGACTGTACACATCGTCCTACAAGACTGTACACATGGTCCTACAAGACTGTACACATGGCCCTACAAGACTGTACACATGGTCCTACAAGGCTGTACACATGGTTTTACAAGACTGTACACATCGTCCTACAAGACTGTACACATTGTGTCATAAGACTGTACGCATGTGTACAAGACTATACAAATGGTCATACAAGACTATACACATGGTCCTACAAGGATGTACACATGTGTTCAAGATTGTACAAATGGTCATACAAGAGTGTACACATGGTCCTACAAGACTGTACACATGTGTACAAAACTGTACACATGTGTAAAAGATTGTACACATGTGTACAAGGCTGTACATGTGGTCCTACAAGACTGTACACATGTATACAACACTATACATATGTGTACAAGACTTTACACATCGTCCTACAATACTGTACACATGCGTACAAGACTGTACACATGGTCCTACATGATTGTACACATGGTCCTACAAGACTATACATGTGTGTACATAATTGTGCACATGGTCCTACAAGACTGTACACATGAGTACAAGACTATACATTTGTGTACAAGACTGTACACATGGTCCTACAAGACGATACAAATGGTCCTACAAAAATGTGCAAATTGTCCTACATGAATTTATACATGTGCACAAGATTGTACACATAGTCCTACAAGATTGTACACATGTGTACAAGAATGTACATATGTGTACAAGATTGTACACATGGTCATACAAGATTGTACACATGGTCCTAACAGACTATACACATGGTCCTACAAGACTGTACACATGTGCACAAGACTTTACACAAGGTCCTGAAAGACTATACATATGGTCGTACAAGACTGTACACATGTGTACAAAACTGTACACATGGTCCTACAAGACTATACACATATGTGTATAAGACTATACACATGGTCCTACAAGACTATGCATCTGTGTACAAGACTTTACACATGGTCCTCCAAGACAGTACATATGTGTACAAGACTGTATACATGGTCCTACAAGACTGTACATATGTGTACAACACTATACACATGGTCCTACAAGATTGTACATAAGGTCCTACAAAACAGTACACATGTGTACATAACTGTACATATGTGTACAAAACTTTACACATTGTCCTACAATACGGTACACATTAGTACAAGACTATACACATGGTTCTACAAGACTGTACACATGGTTCTACAGGGTTGTACACATGGTCTTACAGGACTATACATGTGTGTTCATGATTGTACTCATGGTCCTACAAAACTGTACACATGTATACAAGACTATACATTTACGTACAAGATTGGACACATGGTCGTACAGTACACATAGTCATACAAGACTATACACATGGTCCTACAAGACGATACACATGGTCCTACAAGAATTTATACATGTGCACAAGATTGTAGACATGGTCCTACAAGACTGTATACATGTGTACAAGAGTGTACATATGTGTACAAGATTGTACACATGGTTATACAAGACTGTACACATGGTCCTACCATAATGTACATATGATCCTATAAGACTTTACACATGTGCACAAGACTTTACACATGGTCCTACAAACGGTACACATGTGTACAAGACTGTACACATGTGTACTAGACTATACACATGGTCCTACAAGACTATACACATGGTCCTACAAGACTAAACATACATGTACATGACCGAACACATAGTCTTATAAGGCTGCACACATGTGTACAAGACTGTACACATGGCCCTACAAGATTGTATACATGTGTACTTGACTGTACACATGGTCCAACAAAAATGTATACATGTGTACAAGACTGTACATTTGTGCACAAGACTGTGCACATGGTCCTACAAGACTATACACTTGTACAAGACTGTACACATGGTACTACAAGACTGTACACATGGTACTACAAGACTATACACATGGTCTTACAAGACTTTACACATGGCCCTACAAGGCTGTATACATGGTCCTATAAGACTGTACACATGGTCATACAAGACTGTACACATGGTCCTACAAGACTATACACATGTGTACAAGACTGTACACATGGTCCTACAAGACCGTACTCATGGTCCTGCAAGACAGTACACATGTGTACAAGACTGTACATATGTGTACAAGACTGTACACATGTGCACAAGACTATACACATGGTCCTACAAGATTGTACACATGGTCCTACAAGACTGTACGCATGGTCCTACAAGACTGTATACACATGTGTACAAGACTGTACACATGGTCCTACAAGATTGTACATATGGTCCTACAAGACTGTATAAATGTGTACAAGACTGTACACATTGTACTACAAGACTGTACATATTGTCCTACAATACTATACACATGTGTACAAGACTGTACACATAGTCCTACAAGACTGTACACATCTACAAGACTGTACACATGGTCCAACAAGACTGTACACATGGCCCTACAAGACTGTACACAAGGTCACACAAGACTGTACACAAGGTACTAAACGATTGTACACATGTATATAAGACTATACACATGGTCCTCCAAGACTATACACATGTGTACAATGATGTACACATGGTCTTACAAGAATGTACATATGTGTACATGACTGTACACATGGTCCTATAAGGTTGTACACATGAGTACAAGACTGTACACATGGTCTTACAATACTATACACATGTTACAAGACTATACACATGGTCCTATAAGGCTGTACACATGGTCCTACAAGACTCTACACATGGTCCTCCAAGACTGTACACATGTGTACAAGACTGTACACATGGTCCTACAAGACTGTACATATGGTCCTACAAGACTATACAAATGTGTACAAGACTGTACACATGGTCCTACAAAACTGTACACGTTGTCCTACAAGACTGTACACATGGTCCTACAAGAATGTACATATGGTCCTACAAGATTGTACACATGGTCCTACAAGACTGTACACATGTTTACATGAGTATACACATGGTCCTACAAGACTATATACATGTGTATAAGACTATAATATGTGTACAAGACTGTACACATGATCCTACAAAACTGTACACATGGTCCTACAAGACTGTACCTATGGTATTACAAAACTGTACACATGGTCCTACAAGACTGTACACATCATCCTATAAGACTGTACACGTGTACAAGACTGTACACATGGTCCTATAAGATTGCACACATGGTCCTACAAGATTGTACTCGTGGTCCTACAAGACTGTACGCATGGTCCTACAAGAGTGTACACATGGCCCTACAAGACTGTACACAGTCCTACAAGGCTATACACATGGTCCTACAAAACTGTACACATCGTCCTGCAAGACTGTACGCATTGTGTCACAAGACTATACGCATGTGTACAAGACTATACAAATGGTCTTACAAGACTATACACATGGTCCTACAAGGATGTACACATGTGTACAAGATTGTACAAATGGTCGTACAAGAGTGTACACGTGGTCTTACAAGACTGTACACATATGTACAAGACTGTACACGTGTGTACAAGACTGTACTTGTGGTCCTACAAGACTGTACACATGTATACAAGACTGTACATATGTGTACAAGACTTTACATATCGTCCTACAATACTGTACACATGGTCCTACATGACTCTACACATGGTCCTACAAGACTATACATTTGTGTACAAGACTGTGCACATTGTCTTACAAGATTGTACACATGAGTACAAGACTATACATTTGTGTATATGATTGTACACATGGTCCTACAAGATGATACACATGGTCCTACAAAAATGTACACATTGTCCTACTAGAATTTACACATGTGCACAAGATTGTACACATGGTCCTACAAGAATGTACACATGTGTACAAGAGTGTACATATGAGTACAAGACTGTACACATGGTCATACAAGATTGTACACATGTACCTAACATACTGTACACATGGTCCTACAAGACTGTACACATGTGCACAAGACTTTACACATGGTCCTACAAGACTATACACATGGTCCTACAGGACTGTACACGTGTACAATACTATACACATATGTACTAGACTGTACACATGGTCCTACAAGGCTATACACATGGTCCTACAAGATTGTACACATGGTCCTACAAGACTATGCAGCTGTGTACAAGACTTTACACGTGGTCCTACAAGACAGTACATATGTGTACAAGACTGTATACATCGTCCTACAAGACTTTACACATGTGTATAAGACTATACACATGGTCCTACAAGACAATATGCATATGTACATGACTGTACAGATGTGTTCAAGACTTTACACATCATCCTACAATATTGTACACATTTGCACAAGACTATACACATGGTCATACAAGACTGTACACATGGTTCTACAGGACTGTACACATGGTCCTACAGGACTATACATGTGTGTACATGATTGTACTCATGGTCCTACAAAATTGTACACATGTTTACAAGACTATACATTTGTGTACAAGATTGTACACATGGTCATACAGTATACATGGTCATACAAGACTATACACATGGTCCTACAAAGCGATACACATGGTCTTACAAAAATGTGCACATGGTCCTACAAGACTTTACACATGTGTATAAGATTGTAGACATGGCCCTACAAGACTGTACAAGGGTGTACATATGTGTACAAGACTGTACACATGGTCATACAAGACTATATACATGGTCCTACCAGACTGTACATATGATCCTATAAGACTTTACACATGTGCAAAAGACTTTACACATGGTCCTATAAGACTATACACATGGTCCTACAAGACTGTACACATGTGTACTAGACTATACACATGGTCCTACAAGACTATACACATATGTGTACTAGACTATACATATGGTCCTACAAGATTATACACATGGTCCTACAAGACTAAACATCTATGTACAAGACAATACACATGGTCCTATAAGACTGCACACGTGTACAAGATTGTACACATGGTCCTACAGTCTGTACACATGGTCCTACAAGACTGTATAGATGTGTACTTGAGTGTACACATGGTCCAAAAAGAATGTATACATGTGTACAAGACTGTACATTTGTGCACAAGACCGTACACATGGTCCAACAAGACTATACATGTGTACAAGACTGTACACATGGTCTTACAAGACTATACACATGGCCCTACAAGGCTATACACATGGTCCTACAAGACTATATATATGGTCCTACAAGACTGTACACATGGTCCTACATGACTATACACATGATCCTTCAAGACTGTACACATGGTCCTACAAGACTGTACACATGTACACAAGACTGTATACATGATCCTATAAGACCGTACTCATGGTCCTCCAAGACAGTAGACATGTGTACAAGACTGTACATATGTGTACAAGACTGTATACATGTGTACAAGACTGTACACATGTGCACAAGACTATACACATGGTCCTACAAGACTGTACACATGGTCCTACAAGACTGTACACATGGTCCTACAAGACTATATACATGTGTACAAGACTGTTCACATTGTCGTACAAGACTGTACACATCATCCTACAAGATTGTACACATGTGTACAAGACTGTATGCATAGTCCTACAAAACTGTACACATGGCCCTACAAGACTGTACACATGGTCCAACAAGACTGTACACAAGGCACTAAAAGATTGTACATATGTATACAAGACTATACACAAGGTCCTCTAAGACTATACACATGTGTACAACACTGTACACATGGTCTTACAAGAATGTACATATGTGTACATGACTGTACACATGGTCCTACAAGACTGTACATGTGTACAAGACTGTACACATGGTCCTACAAGACTATACACGTGTTACAAGACTATACACATGGTCCTACAAGACTATACACATGGTCATACAAGACTGTATACATGGTTCTCCAAGACTGTACACATGTGCATAAGATTGTACACATGGTCCTACAAGACTGTACACATGTATAAGACTGTACACATTGTCCTACAAGACTGTACACATGGTCCTACAAGACTATACACATGTGTACAAGACTGTACACATGGTCATATAAGACTGTACACTTGGTCCTACAAGATTGTACACATGGTCCTACAAGACTGTACACGTGGTCCTATAAGATTGTACACATGGTCCTACAAGACTGTACACATGTGTACATGACTGTACACATGGTCCTACAAGACTGTATACATGTGTAGAAGACTATAATATGTGTACAAGACTGTACACATGGTCCTACAAGACTATACACATGGTCGTACAAGACTGTACACATGGTTTTATAAAACTATACACATGGTTCTAAAAGACTGTACACATGGTCCTACAAGACTGTACACGTGTACAATACTGTACACATGGTCCTACAAGACTGTATATATGGTCCTACAAGATTATTCACATGGTCCTACAAGACTGTACACATGGTCCTACAAGACTGTACACATTGTGTCACAAGACTATACGCATGTGTACAAGACTACACAATTGGTCCTACAAGACTGTATACATGGTCCTAGAAGGATGTACACGTGTATAAGATTGTACAAATGGCTGTACAAGAGTGTACACATTGTCCTACAAGACTGTACACATGTGTACAAGACTGTACATATGGTCCTATAAGATTGTACACATGTGTACAAGACTTTACACATCGTCCTACAATATTGTACGCATGTGTACAAGACTGTACACATGGTCCCACAAGACTGTACACATGGCCCTATAGGACTGTATACATGGCCCTACATGACTGTACACATGTGTACAAGATTGTACACATGGTCCTACAAGACTGTACACATGGTCTGATAAAAATATACACATGTGTACAAGACTATACATATGTGTACAAGTCTTTACATATAGTCCTACAAGATTGTATACATCTGTATACGAATGTTCACATGTGTACAAGACTGTACATATGTGTACAAGATTATACATATGGTCCTACAAGACTGTATACATGTGTACAAGACTGTACACATGGTCCTACCAAATTGTACACATGTGTATAAGACTGTACATATGTTTTCAAGAATATACACATGGTCCTACAAGACTAAACACATGTGTACAAGACTATATACATGGTCCTACAAGACTGTACACATGGTCCTACAAGACTGTACACATCGTCCTATAAGATTGTACACATGGTCCTACAGGACTGTACACATGTGTACATGACTGTACATATGGTCCTACAAAATTGTACACATGGTCCTTTAAGACTGTACACATGGTCTTACTAGACTATACACTTGTATAAGACTGTACACATGGTCCTATAAGACTGTACACCTTGTCCTAGAAGACTGTACACATGGTCCTACAAGACTGTTAGTGTACAAGAATGTACACATGGTTCTACAAGCCTATAAACATGTGTACAAGACTGTACACAAGGTCTTACAAGACTGTACACACGGTCCTACAATATTGTACACATGGTCCTACAAGACTATACCCCAGTTTCCGGTGGGTGCGTCCGGCAAGTGAATGAATATCGATGGTTTTCAACTACACCCCACCTCCGCACCAAGGGAGTCGTCCACTATCACTAGGGTCTATTCTTGATTGTTATTGACTCCCTTCTAGACTGGGGTGTCCTCAAGCAACTAGTCTATCTCTGCACACAAAAGGTTGGAGCTACCCCTAGGGTGTGTCTGAGGGTGTGCCAACATCTGCCTTTGTCACTTACACGTTGGCGACCTGTACCAGTAATCTTTGTCATACTCGTTCTTGATGCAATAATTTCTTTGTTAAACTGATGTGTTAGATTCTTTTTAATAATTTGTGATGAATGGTTTTAGATTATAATTATTTTGACTATTTTGACGTATCATAGGAACTGCATTCATTATGCAAGCTTATGTTGAAATGACATTGACTCAAGCCTATAATAGAATTCAATGATAGTATCGTATTATATATACGTAGGTTATGACAAGAAGAAAGTGGGGATTGATTAAGAAGAAAAGTATAGTAACTGAATTAAATGAAATATAATACCCGATGGTTAGATAATCTAAACAATTCCCAGCACTACACAACAGACTGCCCCCACATGTCAGGGATGGCAAATGGACGGGTATGAGCAACCCATACCCATACTCACTACACCCATTTACATATTGACCCAACCCACACCCCCACTTCAAGAAAATATATAATAGGTCATACCCATACCCACCCCAATTGGCCATGGGGACCCATTATAACTAGGGCTGAGCATCAGTCCAAAATCGGATCGGACCGGACTGCAGATCGAATTTTAATAATATATGGACCGCAGACCGAACCGTTTCAAGGTAAGACCGGACCAGGACCAGACCGTTTTGTGCTAGGACTGGACCAAACCGGACCGTTTGGACCGTAATCAACATTTTTTACATGTTTTACAACTTATTTAATTGTACAAAATTGATAATCTTAGTCACTTCTAACAATTATATAACTTTAGTATCAAACATTTACTAGTAGTGCTTATATATGTACTTTATTTGTAGTTATTATAGAATACACCTTCAAATATATATGAATTTTATACAAAAGTCAATCTGCGGTCCGGACTGGACCAGACTGGTTTTGGACCGGACCAGACCAGACCGAAGACCGAACTTATCGAAATTCCCGGACCGCGGACCGGACCGAACTCAAAATGGACCGGACCAGACCGAATTGAGCAGTCTGGTCCGGTTTTGCGGTCTGGATCATTATTTGATCACCCCTAATTATAACCCATCCTAACCAACTCCACAAATAAATAGTCAATGTAAAAATTGTAAAAAGGCCCTTCAATATTATTTCTTCTCATACAATTTGCAATCAAAACCTTATGTATAACCCGGCCAGTGTAACACATGTGGTTCGGTCCGACTTGTTCTCCCCAGGGGACCTGAGTTCGAATCCCCTGTAGCGCATTGTATTTACCAACCCTTGGTCATCCGGGCTCTCACACCTGTTTGAGGGAGGGGGGAGACTAATGTCTCTTCTAACTAAAAAAAATCTTATGTATATATTATTTTCACAACAACTACTTTCAAATTTGAAAGTTCAGATCTTTTTTCCCAAACTAGACTCATTTGAATAGATAATTTCCAGAAATCCTCGGGCATTAATCAGAACAGCCCGGAGCAGATTACGGATCAGTAGATAGTGTCCAATTTACAACTTTTTTTTCCAACTTTGAACTCATGCCACGAGTCAAGTAATGAATATCAATGATCCGACGTAGGTTTCACAAAATTATCAACGATCTATTTTTCTTCTGTACATAATTTTATATTAAAACATCATAAATTAGACAGTTGTTATGTGAGGTATCTCTCACAGTTCAACTAGACAAAAGAACAAACACAGACAAAAGAACAAACACGTCGACTGCAGCGACGAGAGTTGGATTATTAATGTGCTTATACATCAGAAATGAGTTGCAGGCATACAACCTTCATAATTCATCCTCTTCTAACAATCCGTGCCCCAATCTCCTCAGCGGCCATATCCTACCAACCCAGCAGCCAGACAACCGCCGCTGGGACCGCTACAAAGTGCAGCAGCCACCATGACGACGACCATGGGAATGGGGAGGCACAGGAAGTCTGCGACAGCCGAAATGAAGATGGTGGTGTCTGGCCAAGCTACCACTGTGCCTCAGCTGGGGACGCGACCTGAAGCTGGCTCAGGCGAGGTTGTAGCCGTCAGAGAACAACTTGCCTTCCATGCAGGTTACCAGAGCTGCTCAACTGGGGACGGACAACTCCGATCGGATGCGGGCTAGGGGGAGCAGAGAGAGAGGTGCGATCAGGCTCAGTCGGTGCTTGCACTACTACAAAAAATACTTTTTACAACAGTTCCTTTTCTCAATTTACATCAGGTGTTATCCGTTGTATTAGATCGCGTGGTCTTATGGGGGTGCTTTACACAATATGTGATCGCATGTTGTAATAGATGTATTTTATACAACAGTTGAAACATGTTGTCTTTTAAGGAATGACCTATTGTAATATGGGTATTTTACACAACATGTGGTGCACCTGATGTAATATATATTATATAACAGTTGAACTACGTTGTCTTTCGCTAAACACACCCGTTGTAATAGGGGTATTTTTTACAACATGCGGTTCACCCGTTGTAATATATATTATACAACATTCGAAACATGTTGTCTTTCACTAAACACACCCGTTGTAATAGGTAGGTCTATTACAACATGCAGTGCACATGTTGTAATATACATGTTTATACAACAGTTGGAGTATGTTGTATTTCCATACATTTAACCATTGTAATAAGATTGTTTAGACAACATGTTGTGTGTCTGTTGTAATATACACAATTTATACAACAGGTTATGCATGTTGTAGTTCACTAGAAACACCTGTTGTAATAGGTGTATTTTTTCCTGACAACCCTGTTGTAATAGGTGTGGATAACACAACATGTGTTGTTTGTTGTAAAATCATATATTTTACAACATATTATTAACTGTTGTCTTTGATTAGAGTTTGACAGGTCATATATCGAACCAATTATATTTATCAAATTAACCATATTATTAATAAATTATAATAAATATGCAATTATACTTTTTTATTTCACAAACAAACACATAGTTAAACAAAATTTCCATCAAACCTTGAAAGAAACTCGTACTAAATTTAATTAATATTAAATCATCCATACAACGATTCAATAATACAAAGTACCGAGTATCCACTCTAGAATCGAACTGAAAACTAACTAAAACAGTTTCACACATTGATCTATGGTAAAGAATAAATGTCTCCCCCACATGTCACATAATCTTATGTGTGCTCAAGAACACATGTCGCCCACTCGTTTCAGACATCATCGATTTCTTCTTGGTTGAAGCAACAACCAATATACTTCGAATAATACTGCAATCATATGACAAATATATAAACATATTGTGATTTTTTCAATTTATTTAGAAATTTGAACAAACTAAAAGAATATAATATTAAGTAGCTTACACATTCAGGAATAATTCTATTTCTCACATCAAAGATGTCTTTCATATACTTCAGCACATAATACCCGCAATCTGTATTGTTCGGCTGCTTTGGACACTATACAAAATAAATATTAATTTGTTATCCAAATAATTGTGAGAACTTGTTAGCAAATAAGAGGATGAAAATGTATAAATAGCCAGAAAACTTAATAAAAGGTATGTATAAACAGAATCAAAAATACTATAAGAGTGAAAAAAGCATGGTTTATTGCTGAAGAAGGCGTGGTTTATATGCCATACTGGATGATGCAAAACTTGCTCTTGCAAGAGGGGGATTTTGTAAGAGTGAAGAATGTCACCCTTCTAAAAGGAACCTTTGTTAAACTACACCTAGTGAGTTCATCAAGAAATGTTTTGAGTCACCTCTGTGGAGCTTGTAAGGCCATTCTTTTTTGCGTAGGCTATATTGAGTAAATATCAGATCTTAAGGCTACAGTTAAGAAGCCTGTCTTGGGATGACCTCTGTAAATTGTACAATTATTATCCGGAAATGACGAGTCACCTCCTCGGAGCTTGTGACAGACCATTCTATTTTGCGTAGGTGACATTGGGTAATATCAGATCTTAAGGCTACGATTAAGAAGTTTATCAATACTGCATCTCTCTTCATCATCAGAAGAACTGAATTGATAATAACTCATGCGCCATTTGTGTTGCTGCTTGTCAGATATTTGAAATGCTGTTATTCTCGTTTTTGAACATGTTTCCAATTTTATTTCCGAGGTTGTTACTACTGATAGGAAGGAGAAGTGTTGGGAAATAGGGCGTATGGTCAGATTCTCCTGAAGTTGGATTGGTGTCTTTTCTATACAAAAGAGTATGAATAGATATCATTAATGTAGTTCGCTCAGTGGATTCTTTACAAGGAACAAATTTTGTGATAAACTCCTGGTGTATAGTATAGGATGCAAAATTTGTGGAAAAGACTGAATATGTTAGTATTATTGATATTACACGATTCGTATGGGATTCAACTTGTCAGCTTCATTCATTACACAAAACAAAAAAACCTCTTGCAAATCTTTCATGCTCAAAATTTCGATACCAATGAATTGTGTAAATAGATGATGACCTATTATTTTTTTTCCAAGTCACATTTCAAAGCCTGTACGAAATATCTTTAATTTTACACTAATTGTGACCAGTAAGCTCATTGAATATGCTTCAACCCCTAAATTACCCTTGTTTAGAACCAATCAAATGTTTTTCGATTTTGTTTGGAAAATATGCTCCCAGACAGGTCCTTTTGATCAGTGCTATCTAGATCAAGCCAACTCATTTCAGCTCAAAAGTTTCTATATTTAGGTATTGAACCCTGTATGGTCTCGGTATGAGCTGATGCTCACCAATCAAATTTTTTTCAGTTTTGTTTGGAAAATATGCTCCCAGACAGGTCCTTTTGACCAGTGTTATCCAGATCAAGCCAACTCATTTTAGCTCAAAACTTTCTATATTTAGGTATTGAACCCTATATGGTCTGGGTATGAGCTGATGCTCTCGTAATTACAGTCATGGGAGGGATGCCTAATCTGTGTCATGGATACCTATTATCCAAAACCCAACGTCAATGATCTAAGTGAGAACCTTTGGAGTTGATGGTTGATGTCCTGCTGTGTAAGATCTCCCTGGTCATGTTAGTGATGAAGAACGCCTAGCTATATAGAACTGCTGGAACTTCTAAAGTTGTGGGCCAAAGTTCCAACGTAGCGTTCTCATTTTTTGCCATATTCACCTACAGCTAAGATGTAGATACAATTCTGTGATTTCTTTGGGTAAAGCCAAAAGGTAAGCCAAAATGTCTATGCAACTGCAACTTACTTGAGGTTTGGTGCATGCAATTCACATTGTAGAAGCATGATGTAAAGCTGATTCTGCATAAGAGTTAAATGATAAATTGTATGAATGTGTTTCATTTATTACAAGTGTTGTTAGCTTCCTTTCTTGTACTAATGCACTAGCTTATCTAATATCTTAATTTTACTTATTTAACAAAATTTTGAGGTGATTTTTGCAAAAGTATAGCTACTAGACAATGCTATTATTCTGAGCATTTAAATATTCGTCTCATTTCAGTCGCTTAGTTGTATGCTTAGTGTTTAATGGCATCTATTAATATCCAGATTAATCAATTTTGTAAGGAGAAAGCCATATTCACTATATTTACAATAGCCATATTCACTATGTTTACAATAGTATTGTTAGACGAAATTCTATGATACTTAGTATCGTGTGTATGACATAAAGAGCTGTGTGCTATGAAATCTTAAAAGTATGTGAGGCAAATATAGTACCATATTCAGCTTAGAATTGTTACTGTTCCTCTTTCAGTTAATGTGGATACTAATACACACCACACAAAATGGTAAAATTTTATGGATGTGTTTCATTTATTAGAAGTGTTGTTAGTTTCCTTTCCTGTACTTATGCTTTAGCTTATTTGATATCTTAATTTTACTTATTCTAACATATTTTACAGGTATTTTTTGCAGAAGTATAGCTACTAGACAATGCTATCATTCTGAGCATTTAATTATTCAGTTCATTTTTTTCAGTCGCTGAGTTGTATGTTTAGTGCGTAATGGCATCCATCAATATATAAATTATCAATTTTATTAGTAGAAAGCCATATTAGCTATATTTACAATAGTATTGTTAGAAGAAATTGGATGACACTTAGTATCTTGTGTATGAGATAAATATAAACATAAAAAGCTGTGTGCTGCGTGCTATGAAATCTTAAAAGTAGGTGAGATAGATTTAGTATCATATTCAACTTAGAATTGTTCATGTTCCTCTTTCAGTTAACAATGTAGATATTAATATGCACAACACAAAATTTTCTTATGATGTTATTTTTGCGACTCATGCAGATAGTTGGCTCAAGAGTTGTTATTGATGGCAATGTGAATCATATTGCTTTGAATGAAGGTTTAATTTTGTGGATTACAAAAGCTAGAGCCCCGCTAGGTTTAGGGGATGAAATATTTGGACCCGTAAAGAATCCATACTATATTGTCCGGTATAACTCGGAGGAAGATGTTCCCTCTGAAATTCATGTTGGTACATATGTATCATCTGTTGCCGAGTTTTCAACTAGAATTCTTAATCAAAGTGCACTTTATAAGAAAGGGTATGATGCATCTGGAGATAACGATGAAGAGCTTGATGATGGAGTTGAGTTCTCAGACGATGAGAAGGAAGCTGAATATAGGAGCTCCTTACGCCAATGTAAGAGAGGGATGGATGGTCAGAATCGGAACAATCATGATATGAGAAAGAACCAATACAGAAAGGGCGATATACAGAAACAAATGCAATAAGAGGATGTTAGAAAAGTCAAGAAAGCCATGCCTGGATCTTACACGTCATCTCAGCAGCGGTCATGTCCTATTATTGGTGATACAAATTCTGTCTCTAGTGCACAAGCTCCTAGAAAGTTTTTCGGCAGTGGCTCGATTGTTCCAACCATTGTTGTCAGAACCGAACAGGTGAGCGAACCGATGAGGCCATCGGTTCTCGATTTACTGGTCAAACCAGTGGTCCAACTGGTTCAACCGGTGACAGCAGCATGACATCATAAACAATTAATTAATAAATATATAAAATATAAACACAATTTTTTCGGCAAACTCAACATATAAAGGAGACATAAGATAATAACATAGAGACAATCACGTTACTTGAAAATCACACAACAAATAAATTGATGAACTAATCAGTAATATCAAACCAACAGTAAAACACTAAAATTAAATAGAAATACAAGCAAGTCAACAACATTTAAGTTTATAGTTTATACACATTGGGAGAATGAGATGATACCTCACTTGAAGGTACACGCAGTCAACAACACAAATGCACATGCACATCAACTAAATCAGCCCGAGAGCAAAGGCACATCAACTCAATACAATTAAATTCTTTAATCACGTACAAATCAGGGATCAATATGCATCAATAACACCATCACTTTCAGAGGAGGATGAGAGTACGACGATGTCAATTGACATAAAAATTAAGAAGATATTTGCCTATTTGGAGTTTTGGACAGCAGAAAATAGAAGAGGAAAACGTGAGAAAGGAGGATGAGGAAGAGGAAGTGAGAATGGAGAACAAATAGGGAGAAGAGGAAGCATTAATTTCGAATTTTACTAATAAGCTTGCTAGATAACAGCAAGAAAAAAGGAGAAGCGGGAGAGCAGTGGCCTAATGGCGAGAGCTAGAAGAACTGAAGAAAAGTAGATTGAAGAAGATTGGAGGAAGAAGAGTAGGAAGAAGAAGAGGAAGACGGCGAGAGAAAGGGAGGAGGAAGTTACCTGCTTACAGCAAGGGCGGCTGAGAGAAGCAGCTCCAGCTCCAGCGGCAGCAAGAAGAGGCCCGCTTAGCTGGCGGTAATGGTTGCTGCGGCTGCCAGAAAGAAAGCTCCGCGGCGGCTTTGTTCAGGTCGGCGAAGAGCTTCCGACGGTCGTAGTAGGCTTGCAAAGGCACCGGTGGTCTGCGGCTTCTTAGGGCTTCGACGCTCGCGAGAGGAAGTCAGAGGAAGTCCATGATCGGGGGGTGGGGGTGAAACAAGGAGTCGGGTCGGGGTTTTCTTTCCCTGCATGCATTTGGGATGCACGTGCGCTCACGTGAGAACTTAAAAGGCCAGGTGAAGGAACCGGCCAGTTGGCATAGAACCGGACCGGTTCGCCAGTTCGCCGGTTCAACCAGTCAGTTCACCGGTTCAACAACGAGTTAACAACATTTTCGGCTTTTAGAGAGAACCGAACCAGTAGTGTGACTGGTTCCCAGTTCAACCGGTTGAACGGGCCGGTTCGGTTCGGTTCTGATAACCATGGTTCCAACAGTTTCTCGTTCAGTGCAATCTGATAATCCTTCAAGTGCCCACTCTAATTTGCTTTCTCCTGTACAGCCAGCTTCGTTGCAGAATTCGGCTGTATCTGGCAATCTAATGATGAATGAGGAAATCATGTAAGATTTGGGCAAAACTAGGTCTCATTTAGGTTAATATAGGATAAATTAAGGGAAGTAAGGTCTGTTTAGGCCATGTTATGCAAAATTAATCAGGTCAAATTTGAGCAAAGTAGGTCTGATTTGGGGAAATTTAGTAAGGTGAATTAGGGGATGTTCAGGTCTGAGAACTTTATGCTATGCAAAATTAGGTTAGATTTAGGCCAGATTAGTCCAATTTAGATCAAGATAGGTCAAATTAGGTCCAATCAGGTCTAGTTTAGGTCATGTTAGGTGTGATTTAGGGTGATTTAGATCAAATATAATTGCTATAACTTAGATCCAACCATTAGAAACATACATATAAATGTATCTATTTAAATATAAATAAACATATATGTAAATATTACTATATACATGTATAAAAAAGCATCTAAGCTCCCTTTCCAAAAAAGGGACCGCCTAGCCGCCTAGACAACCATGTTTTGTGTGCAAAAAAAGGGAAGCCAAATAGATGGCTAACGACTTGAGAGAATGAGAATGGGAAACATGATTCTATTGTGGGTGTGCAAATTGGGAGAAAGTGACAAACCTTGTAACCTTTTGAAGTTTTCTTAATAGAATTTGCGATCTTCTTAGCCAAATCTATTTTCTCATTGGATATTTTTTAGCGGTATTGGCTATGTCAACGGGGTTGTTATTCTTTTACTTTCTGTATGTTTGGGTTATATCTTGCATAATGTATTTCTTGAGCTTGAAGCTTCCCCAAGTTACTTCAAGTAGTGGGGTTGATACCGTCATGAGCAGAACCTCCTGCCAAGTCCGGTGACGCGCTATAGAAATTTATATCTATGTGGGCTCACTGAGGTAACTTATATCATTCATAATAGTATTGAATTAGAAATCATATTGTAAATTGCATAAGGAGGGGAGCCACACTCATTTATATAGCGGTAGGAAGCAGGGAACCCTGTACATGAGTGAATTACATAGAGGCATGTGAGAAGTATATTATATATACTAATGTATGTTAATACTCCGTTTTTGGAGTGTACACAACATGTAAACCCAGCTTGCTATTCATGTTGTTGAAGATGGTAGGAGATAATGATTTGGTGAGGATGACTGCTACCAGATCTTTCGTCCTTGGCATGAGGTGTCATTATCTTCTTTGTATAACAAAGTTTCAAAGAAAGTGAAAATCCACATCTATGTGTCGTTTGTTCATTGAACATGGGTATTAGCTTGAGTGTCACATTTTAGAATCATTAGACAATTCAGTCATATTTGTAGTTCAGTAAGAATCAATTGCACTTGTTGGTATTCTCTTCGGTACTCAAGCAAGCAACGAAGGATCACTTCTTGTTTTTCCATGCTGCCAAGTGACAGATTGAGAAATATACAAAACCCAAAAGTGAAACGTCTGTTTGTGGCATCACCAACCCATTCAGCATTATCTAATCCTTCCAACTACAATTGTTTATGAACATATATTTGGTATAACTGAGACCTTTTCCTGATGCCTCTATCAGATGTCTTAGGATTTTATGAATGGATGTCCAATGCGATTGTTTTAGAAAATGCATGAATTGACTTACTACTCAAACAACATAAGAGACTTCAGGAGAAGCGGTCGTTAAGAAAATGAGTTTTCCTGCAATATGTCTATAATTTTTAAGATCATTATAGTCCTCTGCACTACTAGGGTAGTTTTTCCTTGGTTGGAAGTGGTTTGGTGTGGCTCATCTCAGTTTCTTGCAGAACATTAGGACTTAGGAGTATATTTCTATGGAATAACCTAACACCATTTCTGGATTTACAGACTTATATGCCTAAGATTCAAGTATATCAAAGTATGGAGTTTCAGAAGAGATTTCTTTAGGATGAAAATACCTATAAAATTACTCCTTGTAGAGACATATCATCCATGTATACAACCAGGGCTATGGGTCATTTCTGTGTAAGCAGAGGTTACCTTGGATTGAAGGGATCTCAAAGTAGAGGTGGGTGTGAAACGCTTTCTGGCGAAGAAATTGCAGAGGACAGTGGCGCTTTCTGGTGAATGAGGAGGCATTGTCGGTGGTCTCTCCAGGGCAGTGAAGTCGAGTCGTCGTCCGTCTCTCCAAGGTAGCGCTTTCCTGAGAAGTAGTACAAACGCTCTGGGATGGCGACGATGTGAAGGAAGTCAGCGTCAGTCTCTCCAAGGTAGCAGTGAGTACGGATGCTCTACGGCGCTCTGGGACGGCGGACAGTTTGTGGTGGAAACTGCTGATCGCAGGAAGGAGTGAATTTTGGGGGAAACGGGCGCGCGGAGGAAAAGAGGAAGCACATGTGTTGAATTGTTTTACCATTATGTGACACCTATTTATTAATTAGATCTATACATGTATTATACATGTACATGTACATATATGCAATGTATATGATTCATGTAGGTTAATAATTATTCTGCAATAATATCACATAAGGGTGATAAATAATTGTTAGTTCTGGGTAAAAAAATGATCCATCCCAGTCAATCTCGGACCCAATCTAAAATTGAATTTTTTTAGCAAAATAATTCAAAGGCTATTTTGTATGTAAAATAGTAGATACATATGTATAACATGTAAATATAGAGGTTGATTAGTTACTCTGTTATAATATCACACATGGTGTTAAAAATTGGGTTTGAGTCAATCAGTTTCGGGACAAAACATGGCCCAGTTAGAGAGTTCAATTGTTAGTGTCGGACCCAAATGCAAAACTAGATTTTAATTGTTTGAATGATGTCTCAATTGAGAACGACCCAGATTGAAAACATTAGATTCGAAAGAAAACTCAGAGCCAGATTTGACAATGAATATAAAAAAAATCTCTGATTAGATTTTCGTGATTATATTTCGTGTGATATAATATTGGGTGGTCGGTTCTGGGTCAAAACATCTACCCAGAGTGAAAAAAGTATCATTCCCATGACCACACAAAATTAAATTTTGTTCAATCGACCTCTCAAACTGAAACCAACCTATATTAAAAAAATTAAATCCCAAAAAGAACTCAGACCCATATTTGATAATAATTTTATATGAAAAAATAATTATTTGATTACATGTTCATGATAAAATTCTCTAATAAGAAATTGGGTTTAGCTCGGTTCCAGGTATATAAAACAAGTCAAGAGTCTATTGTATAATCTTGTCATATAACAATGGATTATAGTGTATTGTGTGACTATGGTCTATTACAACATGTAACTATTACAACGGGAAACCAGACAGAAGAAGACTTGCAACGACACAAGGAGAGGGAGTGCTTGTTCTGGTTTTGGAGGCGGGACTTTGGCGTCGTTCTATTTCCGGAGCGGGAGCGAGAGCGAGAGTGAGGGTTTTGCGCCGTTGTTTTGTTTTCGGAGCGGTAGATATAGAACGGAAGGGAGGCATGTATTGGAAAGTAATCCACAGTCTAAATGAATTAGGATTCAACAAGGTACAAAAAAGGAAACTGTAATTGTTATTTAAAATCAACGGCTGACCCATTTAAACAATTATGATTATCTAAAAAGAAAAGGATAAATGTCCACAATCAAATGGATCATCTTCACGGAAGTAAAAGAGATAATAGTTGGTTTAATATAGTTAATATTGGTTAGGAAAAAAGTTAATGAGGGTCAGGAGCAATCCTTGGGTAAATTAAATAATAGTCTGGGATACATTTCCATAAGGTTAGGGATAAGCCTTTGGGAAAAATTTAATATACTCATCAAGGATAGCATCACAAGGGTCAGGGATAAGTCTTCGGAAAAATTAATACACTTGTCAGGGATTATGTCCTTGAGGAAAAATCCTCCGGCCTTGTTGAGTTTTGTAGTAGTGATTGAGGGGAAATAGTCTTTAGAAAATATTGAAACATGAAACAATGCTAAGTGATTTTTTTTAAAACAATTCGGAAATAAATTGTTTTGTTTGGGATAATACGTAAAAATGCATAAATGACGAATAAAACATGAATAATTTGTAAAATTCGGGGAAAATACGGGTTTAATATGAAATTCATGTGTACCATACGTTTAATAAAAAAATTTGCATATTATACGCGAATAATTGAAAAATTCAGAGAATTATGTGAATATGACATGTTGTTTAACTATGCTCTTTTACAATATGTAGCTAGTACAACAGGTGATATCATGTTGTGTAATTATAGTATATTACAATGGTTTAGTTTACGTTGTGTAATGGAGGTCTATTACAGTGAAGTTTTATGTGTGGATATTACAACAAGTTACAACATGTTGTATAATTATAATATATAACAACAGGTTGAAGTATGTTGTCTCATGTTGGGATATAACAACGAGTTTTAATATGTTGTATTATGGTGGTCTATTACAATATGTACCAAATACAACATGTAAAAGCCTGTTGTATAATTAATACATACTACAACGGGTGAGTCTGCGTTGTGTAATGATGGTCTATTACAACATGTGACTATTACAATGGGTCAAAATATGTTGTGTAAATGACATCTTTTACAACGGTTTTGAATATGTTGTGATACTACAACCTATTACAACACTTTAGCAGTTGTTGTAGTATCCCCCTATATGGCATGTTGTAAATGACTTGTGTTGTATAAAATATATAATATGCAATATAAAAATGGGCTTGTTATGATAAGTATGCTAACTACAACACAATCATCAAAACTATCGTTGTAAAAGAGTGAGGAGGAAGACGGAGGCGTGCTTCTCCAAGGAGAACCTGGCGGGCTGTTTCAGGTGTTCCGTTGCCGTGAAGATGACAGAGTCTGTGGTGTTTGGCGACCCGTGCAAGGAACACACTCTGGGCCGATTAGTTTCCAAATGTTTGTAGTCTTAGCAGCCCTCTCAAGAGGCGTCGCATCTGCAGTCATACCCAGAGCCCGCCCGGAGCCTTTGGCCGCCGGGAGTGGGGAGGAGGAGGAATGGAGTGATGACTGCTGACCTGAGCTCCTTGTTCGTTTCTCGTTACCGCTTACCGGCTTACAAAACCACCCCTACTTGCGTGTCTTCAGTGTCTTCTAATCCAGAAATCCGCATCCCGTCTTCCTGCTCTTCTGCTTCTTCGACTTGCTTCTCCCCGATCCGCCTCGCGTCCCCTAGACCCAAAGCCCCAGAGGCTACGGCGCCGGCGGCCAGACCAAGCGCCGCGGAGGTAGCCGCGACCAGTACCTCCGCCTTCCGGAACTTTCGGCGCTGTGGGTGGACGCCGAGTTCCCCGAATGGGCCGACGAGGCTGTCCTAAGGTCAGCTAAAAGTTTTGTTTGGCCGTTAGACATCCGTTGCGGGGTCTCATCTGGTGTGCATCCGGTTACATGTATCACAGAAAGACCGTTGCTAGAGGCGTTGGTTTAGGATGCAAACCTGGTTAGGCGTATCGGCCTTATGGCATACAGAAATGAGTGGCTTAAGCACTCTTTCCATTCACGTGTGTTTCAAGCGTACAACGGTACAAGGGGGTGGTTTTGGTAGCGGGTCCCGGGTTAAAGAGCAACGCTACATGTAAAAAGAGAATAAAAAGAAGAGAGAGAAACCGGTTTTGCTCGTAACTTTCAATTCTAAATGATTTTTTTTCGAAATAAAAAATATCAAATTTCTAATGAAAAATACTTTCTATCAAGATCAATGTTGACATACTTTGGAAAATATAATATTAGAAGTATATTAAGAGAGGAGAGAAGTATATAAAAGTACAGTACGTTTTTGGATACTGTACTCAGATTGATCATTCCGGTATAATTCTTATTGCCTCTTTATTTCTTCATATTCCATATTATGTCATAAATCCATAAGTACCGTACATGTTATCATTTATATTAATTTTTACATACATTCAAAATGTAACGTTTGACAATAATCATATACAAGGGGATACTCAAGGTACCGTACGAGACATAACAACAATACATAATTTGATGATCTTGTTGTTACTAGAAGTACAGTAATAACGACCACATTTTGTAATACAAAGTATAGTATTAGACGTACAATACTAGAGGTACTGTACGAGACACAACAACAATACATGATTTGATGATCTTTTTGGTACAAGAAGTACAGTACTAACAGTCCTATTTTGTAATACAAAGTATAGTACTAGACATACAATACTAGAGGTACTGTACGAGACATACAATACATGATTTGATGATCTTGTTGGTACAAGAAATACAGTACTAACAACCACATTTTGTAATACAAAGTATAGTACTAGACATACAGTACTAGAGGTACTGTACGAGACATACAGTAATGATTTGATGATCTTGTTGGTACAAGAAGTACAGTACTAACATCAATATTTTGTAATACAAAGTATAGTACTAGACGTACAGAACTAGAGGTACTGTACGAGACATACCAAAAATACATGATTTGAAGATCTTGTTGTTACTAGAAGTACAGTACTAACAGCCACATTTTGTCATACAAAGTATAGTATTAAACGTACAATACTAGAGGTACCGTACGAGATACAAGAATAATACATGATTTGATGATCTTGTTGGTACAAGAAGTACTGTACTAACAACCACATTTTGTAATACAAAATATTGTTCTGGACGTACAGTACTAGAGGTATCGTACGAGACATAATAACAATACATGATTTGATGATCTTGTTGGTATAGTACGAGACATATCATGTATAAAAGATTGTCAATAACCACATACCGTACCTATATAAACTAATTCACATTTCATTAAAAACATACACATTTTACTAAACTATAATACTTTCACCTATGTTTAAGAACAACTAATCATTGATCTTATTCATTCAAAAATACAGTACTAAACTCATTGCTAATGTTAGTTCAATCGAATTCATTGATGAACAAGTAAATATTGTATATGATTTGGGAGAAACACGAATGTGATGTACTATACTCACAAGTAGTGTACGTCTATACCCAAAGTATGTGTATGGTATCCTAAAATACGGATACTATATTTCTCTCATATTATCATTATTTTAAAGTATGTCAACACTAGTTTTGTTGGAAAGTATTTTTTACAAGGATTCTAATGCAATTTATTTCATTAAAAAAATGCTCCAGAGTGGAAGTTATGGGCAAAAACATTTTCTCTCTCTTCTACTTCTCTCATCCTTTATTTCTTTAATAAATAAAACTAGACTAAAGTTGTGAACATAGTCATTTTCTCTCTCTTTTATTTTTTTACTTTTAATGTTGTTGGTTGTACGAGACAAAGTATACACTATGGACATGTGCTTAGAATATAGACTATTATGCCCAAAACACATGTATTACATTTTCTCGTTTTTTTTTTTCAAAATATGTCAACATTGGTCTTATTGAAAAGTATTTTTATTACAAATCTAGTGCTTTTTGTTTCATTGAAAAATTCATTGTGGCTTGAAAGTTATGATCAATACAAGTTTTCACTTTGTTTCTACTTCCCTCCTATTTGAAAATAAATAAAGCTAGTCCACATTGGACTTTGCAGCAGCCCCAACCGGGGTGGGTGGCCGGGTGGGCAGCCGGTTACGACTAGAATTACTCTTATTAAATGTGTGGCAGGGGAAGGAAGTAAAGAGAGAAAAAGAGAAAAGAGAGGAGAGAGAAATTTATTTTGCCTATAACTTTTAAACCGTGGTGTATTTTTGGATGAAATAAAAATCGTTAGATTCGTTAAAGAAATATATTCTAAGAATGCTAATATTGATATAATTTGGAAAAATTAACATGATGTATAAAATTAATGTGTAGTGATACAACACTAACTGGGTGCAATCATATCCGAATTGGGCACATTTAAGTTGTGCCTTCAAGTCTAAATTAGGTGCAGTCAAATCAAAATTGGACGCATTCAAATCTAAACTGGGTGCAATCAAGCCCAAATACTAGGTGCATTGATACAACACTAATTGGGTGCAATCACGTCCGAACATGGCACATTCAAAGTGAAAGTAGGCACACTGAAGTTCAAACTTGGCGCAATCAAGTGCAAACACTAGGTGCATTGACACAACTCTAATTGTGTGCAATCATGTCTAAATTGGGTGCATTCAAGTTGAATCTGGGCACATTCAAGTCCAAACCGGGCGTTCTCAAGTCCGAACTGGGCGTTTATGTCCAAGAAGAGTGCAGTCAAGTCATAATTAGGCGTAATCAAGTTGAAACTGGATGCAATCAAGTCCAAACTTGGCGCAATCAAGTCTATGTTGGGCGCAATCAAGTTTAAATTGGGCGTTCAAGTCCAAACATGGCACAATCAAGTCCAAATTGTGCGCAATCAAGTCCGAACTGGGCGCAATCAAGCCTGAACTGAGTGTATTCAAGTCCAAAACTGATCACATGGGTGCAATCAAGAAGAAGAAGAAGATGATGATGATGGTGGTGATGGTGGTGGTGGTGGTGATAGTGGTGCATTGACAAGTAGATGCATTATAATTCTAACTAGGCGCAATCATGTCTGAATTAGGCACATTCAAGTCTAAATTGGGTGCAATCAAGTTTGGATTGAGTTCAAGTCCGAATTGGGCGCGTTCAAGTCCAAACGGGACACATTTGATTGATTGTGGGTGCAATACATGTTTATTACCTATATTTTTATTATTTTTTCAAAATATGTTAATATTGTATTGGAAAGTATTAGTTGTAATAATTCTAGTAGTTTTTATTTTATGAAAAACTTATTACGGATCAATAGTTATAACTAAAATAAAGATATGTAAAAAAATAAATAAAAACAACCAATGCAGAGAGAATGAGTGGAAGGAAAAGAGGGGTGGGGATCACGCCTGCTGGCAGGAGCGATTTCAGCCGAGCGTGAAATACACTTATGCCCCTGCCGCGCGTAAAGGAAATATAACTCGATGGCATGGCATATGGGGTTGTCCAGTTGTCTGCCTTGATTTGACGTTATTCTTGCATGATTTGTGTAGGACGCAAAGCAAATTGGGAAACCAATGGCCGATTTGGCCCTCTTATTAGTCAGGAAATAATTCTGGAAAGCGGTGCAGATGTATTGCTCCAGGTGTCTGTCACACTCCCACTCCTCGCTTACCCATCTGGTAGGCTCATAATTCTGCATTCAACGGCGCCTATTCTACTTTGTTGACACCAGTCGTCACATCAGAGTGGTCCGTTCCTCCCACACCCCACCACTACAGCTGCTCGTGTGCCGTCCAAAGTCTATCCAAGTTCCAAGCTACATTTTCCAGTCCTGATCCGAGAAAAATTGAAGGGGATGTTTACCAAAAGTGTACCACCATTATATTGAAGTAATACAGATGGTAGCCGATAGAGATGTTATCTGCCGATTATAGCTACTCCAGGATACCCGCTTGAGAAGAATATAATCAGCTTTGTATATGCAGTTACTATTATCACTGTTGACCATGACCAGTGATGGTTGCTCGGTTACCATTTGATCTTTGTTAATACTCTTGTTAATACTCCGCCGTCAGTTAAAGATTCGATCTTTGTTTTTCTTCAGTGCAGATTTAATCTTTGTTGATTTAACTATATTTTCTATGACCTAGGACCACTTTTTTGGATTAATTAAAACAATATTATAGGGAAAAAACCAAAATGGCACGTTTGTCAATTTTAATGACTAAAATGGCACCTTCTTCATCTTAATTCTCAAAATGGCACATTTGCAGGGCAATACATCCCCGACAGAGAAGTATTGCTCTGTCTGAGGGCAATACGTCTGGCCAGGAGATGCATTGGTCCACAACAGGGCAATAAGTCCTGAGGCGGGATATATTGCTTTGCGGGGGGTCAATACCTCCCGAAGCGGGACGTATTGCTTTGCGAGAGAGCAATGTGTCTCTGCTCCCGACACATTGGTCTCACCGCAGAGCAATACACCCCACTTCCGAACATATTGTCCCAGTTGTGGGACCAATGCGTCGGGAGCGCAGACGCCCCAACGGCTTGGAGAGCAATACGTCCCCAACCGGGACGTATTGCCCCGACATGGCACCCGAACGCTCCCCCAACGACTATGAAGTCGTTGGGGGCGCAGTGGGTGCCACATGGGGGCAATACGTTCCGGTTGGGGACGTAATTTCTCTCCTATATATAGGAGACGAAATCAGCCCCCAAACTCACACCATTTCACCCATTGCTTCTCTTCTTCTCTACTCCCATTGTTGTGGAGTGTTGTGGTCTTCTGTTGCGGATTTCTAGCGGAGCTTGGAGCTGATTTCTCTTGTCTTCTTTCTCTGGTTGGGATTCTGTTGGTATTCTTTCTCTGGTCTGACTGGGATTTTGCTGGTCTTCTTTCTATGGTATTCTTCTTCACAAGGGAGATCTTGCCACTTGAGATATTTTCTCTACGAAAATCTTATATTCAAAATTATGACCCTAAAATTGCTATGCAATATTTAAAAAGAAATAATTAATATTGCTACTATTTCATTCTAAATTATTAAATCAATAATATCAAAAATGACATTTGAATTAAATGTTATCAACGAAAATCACATTCTTATTGTTTAATTCTAAATAATTTTATTGTCTTGATTTAATTCCAAATTCCAAGATCATTGTTCTAAAATCTTAACTAATCTTCTAAAAATGACGTTATTGTTCTAAAATATTAATTACTGCTCTAAAAAAGATATCATTGTTCAAATTAAGTTAATGTACTGTTCTAAAATCCGTTGTATTGTTCAATGATAGGAACATGACATCTAGTTCACATTCACGAATATGATGATCAATTTCTCTCTGATGGGTCTTATTCTAGTCGCTCTGTTAGACCCATAAATATTTTACAGATCAATACTGTAACACCCCTCCCTAGGGTTTCATACGTAACCAGCGGAAGCACAGCCAAATCCCCAGCATTATCCATAATATGGGGTACTTGACATATCAGGGAGGGATTGTCACGTGCATGATCTCATAACAAGAAATAAACAACACTTGACATTCATAGAAGCATAGATTCATACATAAGTTCTTGGAAAGAAAACTACATCATGGTTCTAAAGCTACACATATTCTAGATAACATATGAAAGATAGGATCTCCATAGATGGACGTCCCACCAGGAAACAACTTCTAAGGTCGTGGATCCTTGGAATCTTCTCAAGATGTATCCTTCCCTTTAGCTCCAACGTCTGCAGACATCTCGCCCCCAACCATACAAAGGAAAAACAAACATGGTAAGTAAGCGGCTTTGGCATGTTATAAAACATAAAAATAACATATAAGGTGATTTAACATAAACATGAACATGCATTAACATTAATCATATCTTGGCATCTTTTACATAAAGAACTTGACTAGAAGAATATGCTCCTCTCTTAATGCCCCATAAGGAGCCCATAATGCTCGGAAAGCCCATAATTGCTCAGAAAGCCCATAATGCTCAGAAAGCCCATAACAAGGTGCATATAAATCTAAATCAATTTCCATTAGCCATGATCTTTCTTAGACTTAATTATCTTCTAAATGACTTAGACTTGATCTTAATGGGATTACTCCCTCTTGAACATAGTTGGGATTTCTCCCCATGAAACATAATGGGATTTCTCCCTCTTAAGCATGGATGGAAATCTCTTCCCTCTTAATCTTGGTTTCATGTATCTTAATCATAAATCATAATCTTAATGTGATTTCTATTCTTAGACTTAGATTATAACAATCAACATCCAATAATCATATACATTGAGGAAAAACATGACATTAACATAAAGTGCTTAACAATATTCATAAACATTCAATAAACCAAATATTATCTATGCCAAGGGCATGGCCCGCTTACCTTGAGCTAAGTCACCAAAGTCAAACCTTGTTTGACTGATTGGATCCTCTTAAACACCTGAAATTAACATGATCATCATTCATTATACACATGAAACCCTAATTGGTGTCATATAATTATTGAGATCTGCAAACAATGGAATCAATCGATAAAAATCATAAAATCAAGTTCCTCATTGAAAATCCTTTCCAAAACATATTTTTTATAATTTTCCGATAAACAGGCGATTCACTATGAATTTTTGAAGAATCAGCCAATCATAAATCGAGAAAAAACCACATTTGCTTTCAAGACCAGTGGGCCGGTCCTGAGTTGGACCAATCGAGCTTGGCCAACTCAGTGACGAGGCTTGCCACTGAGGACTCACAATGAAAGCAAGGAGGGTAGGTAAAAACCCTAAAGTACCCCCGCGGTGGGAATCATCAATTAAACAAAAGATAGGGGCACTAAGGTCATTTCAGGACCTCGATTGCTCCTTGCCTTCACAACGCGAGCCATGGCTCCAGCGGTAAAGGTGGAGATTCGGTCCCAGGTCTAGTGAGTGGAGGGTCATCGTTCCTGGAGAACTGAGGTTCTCTGGGGCTTCCTTATGCCAACCCGAACCTGTTGAGCTAAAGCTCAGGTCCAGGGGCGACCTTGAGCTTCAGGAGCTCTCCGTCCATGGAGGTACATGAAGGATAAGACCAGGAACCATGGAAGAGGGCCCCGAAGATCAAATAAAAAAGATGGAGGACAGCTCACAAGCCAAAACCGAAGTCAGGTACCTTCTTGTGAAACCAAAACACCAATGCTACACTGGGTTGCGAGGAAAATAGAAGAAACAGGGGAACAAGCTCAGAGCTTTGAAAACCAAAGAAAGCAGTCGTAACGAGGACAACAGACAGGAGAATAACGCTCCTTGAAGCAAAACGAAGCCAAAGGCCCTTCATCTGTGGCTGAAGCACCCCAGGGGGCCAAAGCGACACTCACCGATGACGACCTCAAGGTCAGTCTACAGGGTGCGTCGACTGGGGCGACTCCAAGGTGAACCGATAGTTGCAAGGTAGAAATCAGAGGTCAGAGAAACTCACCAGATCCCCAATTTGGTCTGAGGCACCGGAGGAGGCTAGGGCAGAGCCAAGTTGCCGGAAAGGTATCTTGAGTAGGTTGGGGAGCTTTAGGGTCCTGGAAGTTCAATTGAGGGTGGAGGAGTACAGAGTGAAGGTCGTCGATGCTCCTGGGCTGATTAAAAAGGAAAGAGGGAGCTACCCGAGCCTCTGCAACTTCATGGCAACGAGGGGGAAACCTGCCCTTTTGGGCGTTTCGTCAAAAGAGAGAGATGGAGAGCGAGTGATGGATCATTGGATTCGGGAGAATCTCGCGAAACTGTTGGTCAAGAAATCCTGTAGAAAGGTGGAATGGTGAGGGAGAGCGGGATCAGTGAACAAACATCCTGTGACACGACTTCGTTCGCGAGAGAAATAGAGGAAGAAGAAAACTGGCGTACCATTGGATCTTGATCCAACATTTTCTGTGCAACCACGCGAGAAATAAAGCAGGAGTAACGCATGACATTCAATAGAACCGAAACTTTAGGAAATGAAGGCAATTAATGAAATTCTCAATAATTCCTTAGTCAAACCATATACAAAACATTCAAATTCGATCTAGTGGGTCGTATGTGGCCAAATGAGTTCAAATTTGAACCATAGGTGTATTAGAGTGTCTAGAATATTCCCATTAGGTTAGATTTTATGCTTGTACACGTTTTAGGCCTAAAATAACAAAACCCTCATGTATACTTAAATGGCTATGATTAGTGTATATAAAGCTATTAATTTCTCAAATAAGATTTACAAAACATTAAAATGTGCACTTAACATTATTTCTTTTCATTTAACAAGATGGAGGCCATTAAGCAAGAAATTAAACATGTAAATCACTAATTATCATATGAGAGAGAAAATTTGACATAAAAGTGTTTATTCTCATTTTCTTAAACAAAAGAGCATAGATATATATATATATATATATATATATATATATATATATATATATATATATATATATATATATATATATGAAAAGATTTTCTTTAAATAAAATAAGGATAAGAGAGCTATTGAGCATAATAAATGATTTTGCAAAACTAACTTGGGAAAATTGCATTTAAGTCCTCAACAATTATCTTATTAGAAAAAGAGCATGTAGAGAATAAAATAATTTGGAAATTTTGCATAATAAAATTCGGGTGTTACAATACTACCCACCTTAAATAAATTTCGTCCTTGAAATTTCCTAGAGTTTCTACCCACCTTAATGGTTTCACATAAACTTGCAAATTTTCCATACAAATTTTCATATTAGAAGGAGGCATATAAAACAAAACATTATTATTCAACACAAATTACTTAACTACCCTTCCTAAGTCTCATACTTACTCCTTAGCATTACACCTAACTCATTACATTTAGGGAATCTATCTCTCACTTACCATGGCTACATCTTCATAGTTGTCTAACCTTAGGTCATATATCCTTCATCTCTTTATATGTGGTGATCAAGCACATATTTAGAAATGTTGGATCTTTTCATGCTACATCTCACCAACTTATTTGCACATGTGTCCCATACCACACACACAATTAAGAAGGTAAGACACATAAAAAGTAACATTAAATGACATTTTCCTTAAATCTCAATTGGGTGGCCCTTACCATTGAGACAAGGAGAAACATGTCATCATCTAAGGTTTGGTTTCAACTACATGAGCATGCTAACATGTACTTCTCTAATGAGGTGGGGGCTCTAGTCATCTTTAGGGTTCTCTAGACATACTAGAATACATAATCATGTTCTATACTTCTATTGCTTCATCCTAGGGTGACTTGTATGAATCCTTATTTTTGCCTTAGTGGCCATCTATTCCTTGCTCTGATACCATTAATGTAACACTCCTCCCTAGGGTTTCATACGTAACCAGCAGAAGCACAACCTAATCCCCAACATTATCCATAATATGGGGTACTTGGCATATCAGGGAGGGATTGTCACATGCAGGATCTCATAACAAGAAATAAACAACACTTGGCATTCATAGAAGCATAGATTCATACATAAGTTCTTGGAAAGAAAACTACATCATGGTTCTAAAGCTACACATATTCTAGATAACATATGAAAGATAGGATCTCCATAGATGGACGTCCCACCAGGCAACAACTTCTAATGTCGTGGGTCCTTGGAATCTTCTCAAGATGTCTCCTTCCCTTTAGCTCCAATGTCTGCGGACATCTCGTCCCCATCCATGCAAAGGAAAAACAAACATGGTAAGTAAGTGGCTTTGGCATGTTATAAAGCATAAAAATAACATATAAAGTGATTTAACATAATCGTGAACATGCATTAACATTAATCATATCTTGGAATCTTTTACATAAAGAACTTGACTAGAAGAATATGCTCCTCTCTTAATGCCCCATAAGGAGCCCATAATGCTCGGAAAGCCCATAATTGCTCGGAAAGCCCATAATGCTCGGAAAGCCCATAACAAGATGCATATAAATCTAAATCAATTTCCATTAACCATGATCTTTCTTAGACTTAATTATCTTCTAAATGACTTAGACTTGATCTTAATGGGATTACTCCCTCTTGAACATAGTTGGGATTTCTCCCCATGAAACATAATGGGATTTCTCCCTCTTAAGCATGGATGGGAATCTCTTCCCTCTTAATCTTGGTTTCATGTATATTAATCATAAATCATAATCTTAATGCGATTTCTATTCTTAGACTTAGACTATAACAATCAACATCCAATAATCATATACATTGAGGAAAAACATGACATTAACATAAAGTGCTTAACAATATTCATAAACATTCAATAAACCAAATGTTATCTATGCCAAGGGCATGGCCCGCTTACCTTGAGTTAAGTCACCAAAGTCAAACCTTGTTTGACTGATTGGATCCTCTTAAACACCTAAAATTAACATGATCATCATTCATTATACACATGAAACCCTAATTTGTTTCATATAATTATTGAGATCTGTAAACAACAGAATCAGTCGATAAAAATCATAAAATCGAGTTCCTCGTTGAAAATCCTTTCCAAAACATATTTTTTTTTATAATTTTTCGATTAACATGTGATTTACTATTAATTTTTGAAGAATCAACCAATCATAAATCGAAAAAAACCACATTTACTTTCAAGACTAGTGGGCCGGTCCTGAGTTGGACCAATCGAGATTGGCCAACTCAGCGACGAGGCTTGCCACTGAGGACTCACGATCAAAGCAAGGAGGGTAGGTAAAAACCCTAAAGTACCCCCGAGGTGGGAATCGTCAATTAAACAAAATACAGGGGCACTAAGGTCATTTCAGGACCTCGATTGCTCCTTGCCTTCACAACGCGAGCCATGGCTCCAGCGGTAAAGGTGGAGAATCGGTCCCATGTCTTGTGAGTGGCAGGTCATCATTCCTGGAGAACTGAGGTTCTCTGGGGCTTCCTTATGCCAACCCGAACCTGTTGAGCTAAAGCTCGAGTCCAGGGGCGACCTTGAGCTTCAGGAGCTCTCCAGCCATGGCGATACAGGAAGGATAAGACCAGGAAGCATGGAAGAGGGCCCCAAAGATCAAATGAAAAAGATGGAGGACAACTTGCAAGCCAAAACCGAAGTCAGGTACCTTCTTGTGAAACCAAAACACCAGTGCTACACTCGGTTGCGAGGAAAATAGCAGAAATAGGGGAACAAGAGCTTTGACAACCAAAGAAAGGAGTCGTAACGAGGACAACAGACAGGAGAAGAACACTCCTTGAAGTAAAATGAAGCCAAAGGCCCTTCATCCGTGCCTGAAGCACCCCAGGGGGCCAAAGCGACACTCACCGATGACGACCTCAAGGTCAGTCTACAGGGTGCGTCGACTGGGGCGACTCCAAGGCGAACCGATAGTTGCAAGGTAGAAATCAGAGGTCAGAGAAACTCACCAGATCCCCAATTTGGTCTGAGGCACCGGAGGAGGCTAGGGCGGAGCCAAGGTTGCCGGAAAGGTATCTTGAGTAGGTCGGGGAGCTTTAGGGTCCTGGAAGTTCAATTGAGGGTGGAGGAGTACAGAGTGAAGGTCGTCGATGCTCCTGGGATGATTAAAAAGGAAAGAGGGGGCTACCCGAGCCTCTACAACTTCATGGCAACGAGGGGGAAACCTGCCCTTTTGGGCATTTTGTCAAAAGAGAAAGATGGAGAGCGAGTGATGGATCGTTGGGTTCAGGAGAGTCTCGCAAAACCACTGGTCAAGAAATCCTGGAGAAAGGTGGAATGATGAGGGAGAGCGGGATCAGTGAACAAATAGCCTGTGATACAGCTTCGTTCGCGAGAGAAACGGAGGAAGAAGAAAACTGGCGTACCGTTAGATCTTGATCCAATAGTTGTCATGCACCTGTGTGAGAAATAAAGTAGGAGTAACGCATGACATTCAATAGAACCGAAACTTTAGGGAATGAAGGCAATTAATGAAATTCTCAATAATTCCTTAGTCAAACCATATACAAAACATTCAAATTCGATCTAGTGGGTCATATGTGGTCCAAATGAGTTCAAATTTGAACCATAGGTGTATTAGAGTGTCTAGAATATTCCCATTTGGTTAGATTTTATGCTTGTACATGTTTTAGGCCTAAAATAACAAAACCCTCATGTATACTTAAATGGCTATGATTAGTGTATATAAAGCTATTAATTTCTCAAATAAGATTTACAAAACATTAAAATGTGCACTTAACATTATTTCTTTTCATTTAACAAGATGGAGTCCATAAAGCAAGAAATTAAACATGTAAATAACTAATTATCATATGAGAGAGAAAATGACAAAAACATTTATTCTCATTTTCTTAAACAAAAGAGCATAGATATATATGAAAAGATTTTCTTTAAATAAAATAAGGATAAGAGAGCTATTGAGCATACTAAAATGATTTTGCAAAACTAACATGGGAAAATTGCATTTAAGTCCTCAAAAATTATCTTATTAGAAAAAGAGCATGTAGAGAATAAAATAATTTGGAAATTTTGCATAATAAGATTGGGGTGTTACAATACTACCCACCTTAAATAAATTTCATCCTCAAAATTTCCTAGAGTTTCTACCCACCTTAATGGTTTCACATAAACTTGCAAATTTTCCATACAAATTTTCATTTTAGAAGGAGGCATATAAAACAAAACATTATTATTCAACAAAAATTACTTAACTACCCTTCCTAAGTCTCATACTTACTCCTTAACATTACACCTAACTCATTACATTTAGGGAATCTATCTCTCACTTACCATGGCTACATCTTCATAGTTGTCTAACCTTAGGTCATATATCCTTCATCTCCTTATATGTAGTGATCAAGCACATATTTTGAAATGTTGGATCTTTTCATGCTACATCTCACCAACTTATTTGGACATGTGTCCCATACCACACACACAATTAAGAAGGTAATACACATAAAAAGTAACATTAAATGACATTTTCCTTAAATCTCAATTGGGTGGCCCTTACCATTGAGACAAGGAGAAACATGTCATCATCTAGGGTTTGGTTTCAACTACATGAACATGCTAACATGTACTTCTCTAATGAGGTGAGGGCTCTAGTCATCTTTAGGGTTCTCTAGACATACTAGAATACATAATCCTGTTCTCTACTTCTATTGCTACATCCTAGGGTGACTTGTATGAATCCTTATTGTTGCCTTAGTGGCCATCTATTCCTTGCTCTGATACCATTAATGTAACACTCCTCCCTAGGGTTTCATATGTAACCAGCAGAAGCACAACCTAATCCCCAACATTATCCATAATATGGGGTACTTGGCATATTAGGGATGGATTGTCACATGCACGATCTCATAACAAGAAATAAACAACAATTGGCATTCATAGAAGCATAGATTCATACAAAAGTTCTTGGAAAGAAAACTACATCATGGTTCTAAAGCTACACATATTCTAGATAACATATGAAAGATAGGATCTCCATATGGACGTCCCACCAGGAAACAACTTCTAAGGTCATGGATCCTTGGAATCTTCTCAAGATGTCTCCTTCCCTAGCTCCAACGTCTGCGGACATCTCGTCCCCAACCATGCAAAGGAAAAACAAACATGGTAAGTAAGCGGCTTTGGCATGTTATAAAGCATAAAAATAACATATAAAGTGATTTAAAATAAACGTGAACATGCATTAACATTAATCATATCTTGGCATCTTTTACATAAAGAACTTGACTAGAAGAATATGCTCCTCTCTTAATGCCCCATAAGGAGCCCATAATGCTTGGAAAGGCCATAATGCTCGGAAAGCCCATAACAAGGTGCATATAAATCTAAATCAATTTCCATTAACCATGATCTTTCTTAGACTTAATTATCTTCTAAATGACTTAGACTTGATCTTAATGGGATTACTCCCTCTTGAACATAGTTGGGATTTCTCCCATGAAACATAATGGGATTTCTCCCTCTTAAGCATGGATGGGAATCACTTCCCTCTTAATCTTAGTTTCATGTATCTTAATCATAAATCATAATCTTAATGTGATTTCTATTCTTAGACTTAGATTATAACAATCAACATCCAATAATCATATACATTGAGGAAAAACATGACATTAACATAAAGTGCTTAACAATATTCATAAACATTCAATAAACCAAATGTTATCTATGCCAAGGGCATGGCCCGCTTACCTTGAGCTAAGTCACCAAAGTCAAACCTTGTTTGACTGATTGGATCCTCTTAAACACCTGAAATTAACATGATCATCATTCATTATACACATGAAACCCTAATTTGTGTCATATAATTATTGAGATCTGCAAACAATGGAATCAGTCGATAAAAATCATAAAATCGAGTTCCTCATTGAAAATCCTTTCCAAAACATATTTTTTTTATAATTTTCCGATAAACAGGCGATTTACTATGAGTTTTTGAAGAATCAACCAATCATAAATCGAGAAAAAACCACATTTGCTTTCAAGACCAGTGGGCCGGTCCTGAGTTGGACCAATCGAGCTTGGCCAACTCAGCGACGAGGCTTGCCATTGAGGACTCGTGATCAAAGCAAGGAGGGTAGGTAAAAACCCTAAAGTACCCCCACGGTGGGAATCATCAATTAAACAAAAGATAGGGGCACTAAGGTCATTTCAGGACCTCGATTGCTCCTTGCCTTCACAACATGAGCCATGGCTCAGGCGGTAAAGGTGGAGAATCGGTCCCAGGTCTTGTGAGTGGAGGGTCATCGTTCTTGGAGAACTGAGGTTCTTTGGGGCTTCCTTATGCCAACCCGAACCTATTGAGCTAAAGCTCGGGTCCAGGGGCGACCTTGAGCTTCAGGAGCTCTCCGGCCATGGCGGTACAGGAAGGACAAGGCCAGGAACCATGGAAGAGGGCCCTGAAGATCAAATGAAAAAGATGGAGGATAGCTCACAAGCCAAAACCGAAGTCAGGTACCTTCTTGTGAAACCAAAACACCAGTGCTACACTCAGTTGCGAGGAAAATAGCAGAAATAGGGGAACAAGCTCGGAGCTTTGAAAACCAAAGAAAGCAGTCGTAACGAGGGAAACAGATGGGAGAAGAACACTCCTTGAAGCAAAACGAAGCCAAAGGCCCTTCATCCGTGGCTGAAGCACCCCAGGGGGCCAAAGAGGCACTCACCGACCATGACCTCAAGGTCAATCTACATGGTGCGTTGACTGGGGCGACTTGAAGGCAAACCGATAGTTGCAATGTAGAAATCGGAGGTCATAGAAACTCACCAGATCCCCAATTTGGTCCGAGGCACCGGAGGAGGCTAGGGCGGAGCCAAGGTTTCCAGAAAGGTATCTTGAGGTTGGGGAGCTTTAGGGTCCTGGAAGTTCAATTGAGAGTGGAGGAGTACAGAGTGAAGGTCATCGATGCTCCTGGGCTGATTAAAAAGGAAAGAGGGGGCTACCCGAGCCTCTACAACTTCATGGCAACGAGGGGGAAACCTGCCCTTTTGGGCGTTTCGTCAAAAGAGAGAGATGGAGAGCGAGTGATGGATCGTTGGGTTCATGAGAGTCTCGTGAAACTATTTCTCAAGAAATCCTGGAGAAAGGTGGAATGATGAGGGAGAGCGGGATCAGTGAACAAACAGACTGTGACACGACTTCGTTCGCGAGAGAAACGAAGGAAGAAGAAAATTGGCGTACCATTGGATCTTGATCCAACGGTTGCCGTGCACCCACGTGAGAAATAAAGCAGGAGTAACACATGACATCCAATAGAAACGGAACTTTAGGAAATGAAGGCAATTAATGAAATTCTCAATAATTCCTTAGTCAAACCATATACAAAACATTCAAATTCGATCTAGTGGGTCATATGTGGTCCAAATGAGTTCAAATTTGAACCATATGTGTATTAGAGTGTCTATAATATTCCAATTAGGTTAGATTTTATGCTTGTACATGTTTTAGGCCTAAAATAACAAAACCCTCATGTATACTTAAATGACTATGATTAGTGTATATAAAGCTATTAATTTCTCAAATAAGATTTACAAAACATTAAAATGTGCACTTAACATTATTTCTTTTCATTTAACAAGATGGAGGCCATTAAGCAAGAAATTAAACATGTAAATCACTAATTATCATATGAGAGAGAAAATTTTACATAAAAGCATTTATTCTCATTTTCTTAAACAAAAGAGCATAGATATATATATATATGAAAAGATTTTCTTTAAATAAAACAAGGATAAGAGAGCTATTGAGCATAATAAAATGATTTTGCAAAACTAACATGGGCAAATTGCATTTAAGTCCTCAACAATTATCTTATTAGAAAAAGAGCATGAAGAGAATAAAATAATTTGGAAATTTTGCATAATAAGATTGGGGTGTTACAAATACCCTGTCTGAACTAAAATCATATATCTATACAATACTTGACATCAATTCCGACCACTTATCTATCAATATATCCTATCTTTTCCATGGAGAAGATCATATGCTCATACAAGTTGACGGTGATGATGCATATAGAACTTTATTCCTACTTTCATCTAATTCTTATATTGATGTGTTTCTTGAAAAAAACATCTTTCCACCAACATTCTAGTTACATTAGTAATGTAACTAATGAATGGAATCAACCACCTGAATTCTCTCAAAATCCTACTATTGAGAATATTGGTCTTGAGGATCTAAATATTGAACAAGAAGGTGATTATAATAGTGATCAGGAAAGTGATGATAATAGTGATCAAGAAGGTGATGCTAATAGTGATCAAGATGGTGACTCAATGACTGAAACTGATGATGAGTATCAACATCCATTCCCTGACTCTATAACTGCATTGAGTTATGTCCCATCCATATTTGATAAAGAATGGCCCCGACACAATCACATTGACTCTAGCTATGAAGCTTTTCAAGATGACGAATGGGTGGAAGATTTTTGTCAGGAAGTTCGTTTTAATTATAATCCTTCCAGCATTGAAATTTGTGAGGGTGATTTATTTGAATCCAAAGCTATTATGATTGAAACGATTCAAAAATAATCGGTACAACACAATGTCCAATATCGTACAAAACGATCAAATAATCAATTTATTAAATTTGTTTGTATCCATGACCAATGATGTCCTTGGAGTTTGGCTGCTTGCTAGTCCAAAAGAGCTGGTGGCATGTGGAAGATAAAACGTTATAGTACAAGCCACAATTGTCAACTAATTGTTCTAAATCAGGACCATCGCCAATGCATGTCATCGTATATTGCTCATATGATAATGCCAATCCTAGTATCACAATTGGATATGTCCACATGAGAAATCCGTGACAAGGTGAATGTAAAACTAAACCTTCATATATCATACAAGAAGGCATATCTAGCAAGGAGGAAGGTTGAATGTAAAATATTTGGAGATTGAGAATCATCATATCATAATTTGTTGTCATTCCTGATATTTTTATCACAATATATTCCAAGAACTATATATTCTCACCTTGTGGATGATTATACCCTTCAAACTCAAGGCACTCATAGATTCAAGCGGGTTATATTGACTGTCATCAAACTGACAACCAAACCGATACTAATTATGCAGAATAATCATAAACAACATATTAGAAAAAATCACTAAAATTAAAAATCATTTTTCAAGAAGGTCCTCTTTCAGATAACTCTTATTAAAAGATCCAAAATTTATACATATCATGATTGACATTGTACAACATTATTTCATCTCATCTCGAGGACAACATACAACAATTGCTCTATCAAAACACATACTGGAGCAATATAAAACTTCGAGGCTTAGAAGCCAAAATCTTAGATTGTTCATGGAACCATTACGAACTGACTCCAAGGACCTTAGAGTACATAGATGAAACATAGGACTTCTATATACAAGACATGACAGACAATACACTCAACCTGAGTTGTTATTGCTGTCCTAGCTATTGTTCCTTTTCTATAGAAAGGTCTCCACTGCTTCATGCTTGTCTACCTAAAAATTGTGGATCCCACGGGGTGAGACGGTCATCCCAACGAGAGATATAACTCTCCTCCAACCATATTATTATCATAGATAAGCATTATAAAACCGAGAATAGGTTCTTTTATATTAACATGCATGATTAATCATTGTGTGAACAGAACAAACTAATCTCTTTACTTAAGGAAAATGATGCATCTACACATGGTAGAGTAATAAACCATCTATCTACTTCACAAGGAATGTAAAGAAACATAAATATCATCTATCAAGATAAGATGTATAACTGAATTGCGCATCAAACAATGTTTTCCGTATTTGATCCTTAATCAAATATGCTACATGGCTGAACATATTTTATAATCGCACTTATGCCCTGAGGAGATGAAGTTTACCCCGTTCATCTCCAACTGACCACAAACTTCTCATAAGTTAGCACCATACAAGGTCAATGGGAGAGCCGGTTTCCATGACCTCAGCTGTCTCAGTCAGTACGAGACCACACAGGATTGAGCAGGACATCTCATGTCAACTGTTGGCAGAACATCTCATGTCGCTACAAAAGAGCTTGCTAGGGTACTAGGCCTCTTCGCTCAGAGTTACAACGTCAACTGCACTCTCTTAGGGGAACATCTGCTAACAACCGTCCCCAGTTATGAAATTACTGAGTCATGGCCTATAGCTATACTCTGAGCCACGGGCTAGTTCACTGTGCTCAATTGATACATTTACTTATAGTTCATAAGGGGATCGGTTCACCCATGGCCGTCCAAGCTTACGCCCCCCACATATTAAAAAATATGTATTCTAGGTTATGCCACGGGGAATTCGTTTCACCATTCAGCAAATCCTGACGCTGATGGATCTATGGTTAGGGCAACATTTTATGGTTTCTAGTGATATATTACGTGCATTACAACATTCTTTTAGCATCAAACAACTTATAATCATTAACCACAATAAATGCTACAAAGAAAGGTGTAATACATTTATCAAGTACTTTTCAAATCTTTAAGACTCATGATACTTGGGATCTCAGTCCCTTATCACATTACTGGAAATCATCATCCCTTCACATCATCATCATCATGATTACTGGATCTGGGTATTCAAACCCTTAGATCACCACATAACATTGATACCTCTATAGAAAGTAACTATTACCTTTAGGTCCTCAGACCAAGGTATTCATTCCACTTGTTGTACGAGTATTTCATATAGCTCACATGGTTTGATTAAGTATCTTGTCACCTCTCACTAGGCAACAATTATTCACATGGCTCACAAGGCCATTAAACATCTTGTCACCTCTCACTAGGCAACAACTATGCATATGGCTCACAAGGACATTAAACATCTTGTCACCTCTCACTAGGCAACAACTATTCATATGGCTCACAAGGCCATTAAACATCTTGTCACCTCTCACTAGGCAACAACTATCTTTTAGGTCATCAGACCTTATAAACATTATACTTATTATATAAGTACTTAGCATGCTTCACAAGGCTTATTCAATAAGAGAAGTACAACCTTCCCATTATTAGGTTAAGGGTTTCTCTTTATAGCCAAATAGGATTTCAAGTTCATTTACCAATTCAAACCCTAAACCATTGCTCCACACATCTAGGAGCATATATTGACATCATAAGTATGCAATCATACTTATTTGTTCTCATCATTTATCATTAAATGATTATCAACACAAGGTATGAGTTTCTCTCTCATCCTCTATATCATGCTTTTAGTTCAATCCTCCTCTTTGAGGAATATTAGTTCACCATTAACAATTCACATCATCTTTTATATTGCAATTAATTCAACATGCAACATATGTCACTCAATCAATTACATATGATTGGAGTGTCTCTACCCTATTGGGTATCAAGATGTGTGTACATTATCATATCATGCTTTAATCTACATTCTTTACTTCATGTTGTGTATCCAAATTGAGCATGTGAGATAGTCACATCACCATGTCACGTTTTAGGGTGTATCCCCTAATCATCATATCATGTACCCATATCAAATTGACTATCACTTAGTTCTTAACATTTCAAGATAACTTCATATCAGGTATGAGCTATGTGCTTGATACCATATCGTGCACATGGTGTGCACCATATCAGGCATAGAGTGTATGCCTCATCATGTATCATTTAAGTGGCATATATACAAGATGCCATATCAGTCTCTCATCCAAAATTATCATATCGGGTCTCCATATCGGGTAACATATCAGGTTACCATGTTAGGTAGACCCTTAGACTCATAACCCCTTCATTCCTTCAAGGATCAACCTTATCATATAGTCACTTAATAAGCTAGGTGTTTTATTGAGCTCTCATACGAAAACCCATTACACAAAGGGTAGGGTATATCGGGTTTCAATCCATCATATAGGGTTTTCCACCAAATTGGGTAGATTATGTCATATCGTGAATGAAGTATGAATTGAACCTCATATCGTTCACAAGATAGGAGTAGGTGCTATTCCTATCATTCAAAGGATACCATTCATATCGTCCATGTGGTATCACTCCCCACTTGTATCGGTTTACCCATCACCTAGGGTTATCCAACTCTATATTGTTTAGAGTGTTCACTATCTCTTTATCTTGCAAGAGGTGTAGTCTTAGACTTGTATCGTGTATAAGGGGTAAGTGGGTATCTCCCATATCATGTAAGAGCATGGCTCATATAGTGTATGAGCTATCCTCTATCCCCATATTGGGTTAACCCCCATCTCGGGTTTCATTTCGGGTTAAGGTACTTCAACCATATCATGTTATACCATGTATTTGATTCTATGTATTATATTATGCATAAGTGTATACTTCATCAACCATATCATGCACCAGATGTGTGCTTCATGATATCATGTTCAAGAGGTGTATTACATGATCATATCGTGTAAGGAGCACTTGCTATTCTCTTTCATATCAGGTTACCCAAACTAGGGTTTCATATCGACTTATAAGTATGCCCTTGTTCCTATATTGTGCATGGAGTCTACATCATGCAATAGGTATTATGGTTAACACCATATGGTGTTCTAAGGTATGAACTTCATTTCCATGTCGTGCAAGGAGATATAGTCTCACAACCATATTGTGCAAGTGATACATGTATATCACCATATCGGGTATGAGCTACTTGTTTGTATGCTTGAACCCGATATCACTTTATAAAGTGATACCATCTTCTTCAAGCTCTAGAACTTCATTCTATCTGTTCTAGTTTATGAATAACAGGTCTAGGCAATTCTTAGAACTCATGGATTCATCAAGTATTCAATAAAAACTTGGAATTGAAAGTAATTGTGGAAACACATCCCACTATCACACAGACAACAAGGTGTTACGCGAAAACGTGTGAAAATCACCATAACCACAGATTACCAAAACACGGTTTAATTAAAACCGATTGTGGAAAATAGATAAACTGTGATACTATTGTATCTAAGTCCTCATCCTGTAGAAAAACATGTTATATAAACATATATAAGCCTTGATACATGTCCACAGCTTAGAGAAACAGCTGTCATGTCATCACATGAGTTCATCACTGTTATACATACATAAATGCCCACATCCGGCCAGCAGTAGGATACACAAAGGATCAACAACTATACATCATGAAACAACGTCAAACACCTCCAAGGACCTGAGAGTATAGGGATGACTCTAAGACTCTACTACAAAACACCCCAAAACAGCAACATATCCATCTCTTACCTTCTACTGCTCGTCTGGCTGCTCGGCCGCAACTCCGCGACCACCACCACGTCTAGCTCAAACACCTGAAAACCAGCGGGGTGAGACAATCGAACATTGTCCCATCGAGAAACATAACTCCCCACCGAAACTATAAAACCAGAAGGATAAAGAAACAGTAGAAGATAAACAGTAAAACGTAGAACAATAACAGTTTATATATATAACCAGGCTACTCGTACCCTCCTGCTTGTTCACCACTCATCTCTTTATAGAACATGATTGACAAGATAAGGTTCATAAGATCTTAGCACCTAACATGCAGAATGTATAAGTAACTGCAAGATATAATGGGATTAACTACACAAGCAAGGCCTCAACCAATGTTCCGTGTTTTGCCTTAAGCAATAAATACTATACGGCTGGATTACATATTTTATGCCCTGAGGAAGTGCACCGTACCATTCAAATACAACCTTCGGCTGTGAAGCCCATAACCGGTGCCATACAAGGTCAATGGAAGAGCCGGACTCCACGACCTCCCACCTCGTGGTCAGTACACGAGTACAACACAGGCAGGACCGCAGTCTCATGCCTAAGTGGCCTCAGCCACAGGGTCAGCTCCATAGGCTACCCATCCTCTAGCCCGCCTCGATACAGGTCACGACGCTAGTATATCTGAGCCATGGGCCTGTTCACCGTGCTCTGAGCCATGAATGCATTCATGCTCTTCATATCACATATCCAGAGCCATGGGCCTGTTCACCATGCTCATCACATATCCCGAGTCTACAACCGAAGTTGCACTCTTACCTCCTCACTTTAGGCTAGGAGAAACCTCACATACTCAACAATATGCGCTCCGGGTTAACCCGTAGGAGAACCCGTTTCACCATCACCAGCTCCTGACGATGATGGATCTATGGCCAGGGCAAACTACATGATATATTCCACTGTGATTAATTAGTATCTTTTATATGGATTGCAAGATTCAACCAAGTTATATAACATCCAACTATAATAGGAAATAAACAACAACATTATGCTTTTATTGTAAACACATTATCCTGATCCATCACAAGGACCCAACATCACATGTTATCACTTGGCCTCTTGCCAATCATCTAGACCCATCTCAAGGATCATCACATACCATGGGATCTCAATCCCTCATCATATATTGCCACTGCCTCTCAAGGCTTACACCATCATCATGGGATAGCAATCCCCAGTGCTTTAGTCATGTACATAATACATATAATCTCAACATCAAGAGTAACAATCACAATAGGGTTACTCAACATATATACCTCATAGCCCTTGTTAATTGACTATGTATCACCTGCATGGTTAGTGTACTCACTAATCATAGGTTTAGCAGAAAGATCATGCTATTAATAAAAGGTGACATTAGTGATTATATACTTTATCAATCATGCATCAACTTATGATCATATGCACAAGGCACATCATTAAGCAAACCATATTACATGCTTACCATTATTCTCCTTAGCATTAACAGATAATCAGGATGATCTAATTCATGTGTATAGTCATGCTCAGTTAAATGAACAAGCTTTATTATAACAAACACTATTAAGCATGCAAGGAGTCACCATCGAGTTAATCAAGAATATATCCAACAAGTCGGCTTTACATGATAAACGAGACCCTCACTAGAAGCACCGAGAATCCTCACCAAAGGTCGTGTCAGGAAGAATGCCCTCACCTATTGTTCATTTCATAACACTCATCTCATAACGGCTGTCAACCAACAATGCCGCGCCAGAGTGTCGTCCACTTCATGTGTCGGACGACACAGCAAGGGAGTGCAACGCGTGATGGGGTGTCGGGCACCCAACCCTCTCGAGCAACACTTGTGTAGGGCAGCAGAGCAACGCCCGTCATAGGGGGGGTATATCAGGCGAAACACAAAAGGGCTAAACGTGACGCCCGTCACAGCACAAACAACAACACTCACCCCAAGGCACAACGACACCAACCCACGACTACAATAGGTGTATCTCGGGCAAGGGGTATCGTCCAGGGGTGCAACACAAGCTACCATCAAAGGACCTGCCGTCTAGCTACCCAAAACAGGGCTTAACGGCCATCACTAGGCAAGGTGATGGTGTGACGCCCGTCTCAGAGACAGGGTATCGTCCACCATCAACATAGCTTATCTCCCAAAGGTCTAAGCCAAGGGGGCTACCGGACAACACCTCCCCAAGCACATAACGACCAAGGTGCAACTTATACAAGGTCATCATCTACCTCAAGCACAAAAGCATGGAAACCCTAATGGATCAAGAGAATGGCTCACCTCTCAACTTAAATGAGAGAGGGGTCTTGCACATCTCTTGCTACCAAACAGCCAACACAAGGACAACCCTAGCAAAGATCACCACTAGTACGAAGCTCACTCTTCAAGTCCATGGTGAGAGGAGGGTGTTGCTTAAGCTACTAGAGCTCAAGCTCACTCCTCAAGACCTAGGAGAGAAGAGAGTGTTGCTCACTAAGAACCCTAGAACACAAGTTTGGCCAACATGAAGACTAAGCAAGAAAACAAAGCTAGCAACAAATAAGAACATGAAAGGAGGTAGTATAGTTAGGGTTAGGAGTTATGCAACCTACCTTAAGCAAGCTCCAAGCTCCTAGCACCACCAAGCTCCAAGGAAGAAGAAGACTCCAAGAGGATCGTCCACCAGGAAAGCTCTACCAAGGGTGTCGTCCACCAACTTGCAAAGGGGAAGGGTGTGTCGTGCACAGCAAGAAGAGGGAGACTAAAGAGCTAAAAGGGATCCTTTGCAAAGAAAGGGAAACACATATATAGAAAGAAAGGGAGGAGAAAACAAGGTAGATCCAAGCAAGGTGTTGCTTCCCTAGGGACACTTGTCCTAATGCACGATCCACCACTCTAGCAAGCCCTAAACACATGTCCATGGTCATTGCCACATGCAAGCATCATGCACCAAGTGTCCACTAGTGGTGACACAAACGAGGTCAGAGCTTGGTCAAAGACTCTAGGGCGACACACCTGGGCGACACAGTTGGGCAATACACCACTAGGGCGACACAAACCATGGGCGTCACAAGCTCAGGCCGATACAACTGGCTCTTGCCCGACACTGGGCACAAAGGAGTAAGGGTAACACTCAACAAGGCCCAACAAACTCAACCAGGCCCAAAAGGACTCCAAGAAACGAGCCCAAGCCTTCCTCTCTTTACTAGAGGAAGCAAGGAGAGAGAGGAACACCTCACAAGGTGGCAAACTTGCCCACAAACCCTAGACTTGGGTTAATTGCAAGTACCACCTCCAACTCTCAACAAAGCACAACCAAACCCTAATCACCACTAAAGGTGATTAGCAAGCACCAAAGCACCAAGTTTAAGCAAAGCAAACAGGGTAAACCCTAAACGAAGGTCAGGGTCCTTACAAGCTAACCCCCTTTAAGGGATTTTGTCCCCGAAATCCGAAGAGAAAAGCGAGGGATACTTCCTCCTCATCTCTTCCTCAAGCTCCCACGTGGCTTCCTCAACGCCACGATGAAGCCAAAGAACCTTCACAAGAACCAGGTCCTTCCTCTTCAGCTTCTTAACCCTTATGTCAAGGATCGCCATAGGACCTTCCTCATAGGTCACATCTTCATCAAGCTCAACCTCAACTGGCTGTATCATTGTTCTTGAATCTGGGTGACTTTTCTTCAGCATGCTGACATGGAACGTTGGATGTAACCTGTGCAACTATGGAGGCAACTCCAACTCATAAGCTACCTTTCCAACACGTGCTATAACTGGGTAAGGCCATATATATCTGGGTGCGAGCTTACCCTTTCGACCAAACCTTAGCACACCTTTCCACGGCGAGACTTTAAGATACACTTTGTCTCCTACCTGGAATTCCAAAGGCCGTCGACGATTGTCGGCGTAAGACTTCTGCCTGTCCTGTGCCGCTTTCAACTGTTGTTGTATAACTTTGATCTTTTCTGTTGTCTGCTGAACTAACTCAGGACCCAAAAGCTGATACTCGCCAGACTCGTACCAACACAAAGGAGATCTGCACTTCCTTTCATACAAAGCCTCATAAGAGCCATGTCAATGCTCCGCTGATAACTGTTGTTGTAGGAAAACTCTATCAAACTGAGATGTATATCCCAACTGCCTAGGAACTGCAAAACACAAGCTCGAAGGAGATCCTCCAAAGTCTGAATAGTCCTCTCAGACTGTCCATCTGTCTATGGGTGGAAGGCGGTACTGAACCTCAACTGCGTTCCCAATGCTTTGTGCAACTGTTCCCAGACACGACTCGTGAACTGAGGACCTCTGTCAGAAACTATCGTTGCTGGAACACCATCCAAACATACTATTTCATCCACATAAACTTGAGCGAGCTTTTCGGCTGTATAAGTTGTCTTTACTGGTAGGAAATGGGCACACTTCGTCAATCTGTCCACTATCACCCAAATGGAATCATGATTCCTAGTTGTCCTGGGTAGACCAACTACGAAATCCATGGTTATATGATCCCATTTCCACTGCGGTATCGGAAAGGGTTGCAACGTACATGTCAGCTTTTGATGTTCAGCCTTCACTTGCTGACAAACCGCACATCTAGCCACGAACTCAGCTACATCTTTCTTCATGCCAGGCCACCAATACAAGTCCTTCAGACTATGATACATCTTGGTGACACCTGGATGCATAGCATACATCGATGTGTGTGCTTCCTCGAGCACTAACTTCCTCAGATCGTCAGCATCTGGAACCACCATCCTATCACGATAGAAAACTAGCCCATCTTCAGACTCATGGAACCCATCCCGCTTTTCACTGCCGAACTATGATCTGATCAACTGTACTTCATTATCTGTCTGCCGTACATCTTTGATCTGCTGTCTCAGCATAGGCTTGACTTGCATCTGTGCTAAAAGTCTAGCTAACGAAGAAACTTCCATCTATACATTCATCTGTCACAGAGAAACAAACATATCCCGTCTATTGCATACCAGAGAACTCAACTGTGCCTTCTTTGAAGAAAGAGAAGAAGACTTTCTACTAGAGCGCATCAGCTACCACATTCGCTTTACCAGGATGATACTCGATAGTGCAGTCATAATCGTTGATCAACTCCATCCATCGACGTTGTCGCATGTTCAACTCTTGTTGCGAAAAGATGTACTTTAGATTCTTATGATCCGTAAAGATCTGACACACTTCTCCATACAGATAGTGTCTCCAAATCTTTAATGCATGAACCACTGCTGCCAACTCCAAGTCATGATTCAGATAGTTATCCTCATGTTTCTTAAGCTATCGCGAGGCAAAAGAAACCACATGATCTTCCTGCATTAGCACACAACCTAAACCTTTCTTGGAAGCATCACAGAAAACAACATAGCCCTTCCCAGGCTCTGGCAAGATTAACACTGGAGAACTGATCAGCTTCCCCTTCAGACTCTGGAAAGCTTGTTGACATCGATCATCCCAAACAAAAGGTACAACCTTTCTAGTCAACTTCATCATTGGCAACACAATCGCACTGAAGTCCTTGATAAACCTACGGTAGTAACCTACTAAACCCATGAAACTACGAACTTCAGTCGGTGTCTTTGGCAATTCCCACTCTGCAACGAACTCCACCTTCCTCGGGTCCACTTTAACTCCTTCTGCAGATATCACATGACCCAAGAAAGTCACTTCTTCCAACCAGAACTCACACTTAATGAACTTAGCATACAACTGATGTTGGCGAAGAAGAGTCAACGCTAGATGAAGGTGTCGCTCATGCTCTTGATTGTCCCGACTATAGATCAAGATGTCATCTATAAAGACTACAACAAACTGATCTAGAAACGGATGGAACACTCTGTTCATCAGGTTAATGAAAGCAGCAGGTGCATTGGTTAGCCCGAACGGCATAACCATGAACTCGAAGTGACCATACCTCATCCTAAAAGCTGACTTTGGTATGTCATCTGCCTTAATCCTCAACTGATGATATCCAGACCATAGATCGATCTTTGAAAACACTGTCACACTATGCAACTAATAGAACAGATCATCTATCCTCAGAAACGGGTACTTGTTCTTGATCGTGACCTTGTTCAATTGCCGGTAATCTATACACAACCTCATCGACCCGTCCTTCTTCTTGATGAACAACACTGGAGCACCCCAAGGCGATGTACTTGGTCGGATGAAACCTTTTTCCAAAAACTCTTGCAACTTCTTCTTAAGCTCTGCCATCTCTACTGGAGCCATCCTGTATGGTGTTTGTGCAACTGGCTGTGTTCCTGGAACCAGACTGATCTCAAAATCAATCTCTCGGGGCAGAGGAACACTAGGAAACTCCTCAGGAAACACGTACACAAACTCTCGGACAACTGACACCTCCTCGAGGCTAGGGCCTTTCGCCTTGGTAGCCACAACGGTATCCACTACGTGAGCTAAGAATGCCTCACATCCTTGCCGTAGCAACTTATCTGCTACCATAGCTGATACCAGACACGTCGGAAGAAACTTCCTATCTCCCTGGAAGATCCACTTCTCTCCTGCATCATCAAACACATCTTGCTTGGAACCACAGTCCAAGACAAACTTATACTTCTCTAAGGCATCCATCCCAAGGATAACATCGAAACCATGCATATCAAGTGGTATAAGATCCACTTGTATACAGTGTCCCGAAAAAGATAAGACACAAGATGAACACTCTTCCTGAAGGATCGAGGAACCATCAAGAGGGGTTTCTAACAACAAACTATCCTTCTTACAGCTAACAGGTAAACGACAGTTTTCAAGCATACTATAGGCGATAAAAGAGTGTGTAGCACCCGGGTCAACCAGAACAGATATAAAGCAAGGAGAAGACATATCAGAATGAAATAACTCCATCTGACCTGTCACCACTCGCGGGTTGACTATCGCCTCCAGCTGACTCATGGCATAGAATCGAGCCATTGCTTGCTGTCCACGTCCTCTGCTTCCTTGAGCATACGATCCTGCTTGTGATGCTTGAACCCGTCCTCACCCTCTGCTACTACTGGGCTGTTGTCTATCTGATCCTTGTTGATTCTGTCTCATCTGTTGCGTCACTTCATCATCTCTGTTCAGGCAATGTAACTTGAGATGCCCAGTCTGACCACAAAGGTAGCATACCCTATCATCGAACCGTGGCCTAGATGGCCCTGTCACTACCACTGAATCTGTACTATGTGCCTTAGATGGAGAAGAAACATATCCTCTTCCCTTACTTGGAGACCACTGTGAAGGTACACTGGAACCTCTCATTACAAAAGGTGTTGAAAACCTTGGCTTCTTAAAGCCACCAAACCTATGTCCCTGGAACTGAGCATGCCTCTTCTTAGACATGGATTCTCTTTTCTCCCTTACTGACCTTTCAATTCTCCAGACAGATTCCACAAACGTAGCAAACCGCTCATGGTTCTCCAATGCAGAAACAGGTGTTGTCAACTCAGAACTCAGACCCTTCTCGAAATGTCTGATCCGCTCCTCATCTGTTGCTGCCATATGAGGACAAAACCTCAACATGTCCATGAACTTGGCTTCATACTCGATGATGTTCATCGTTCCTTATCGCAGATGCTCTAACTGACTGATCTTCTCATCCAGATACGTCTTTAGAAAGTATCTGCTGACGAACTCGCGCCGGAAAACTTCCCAACAGATCACCTCACCAGGCTGCTTCTCTTCCTCAATGGTCCACCAGTGACCAGCACTACCCTTCAGAAGGTAGACAGCGTGCTTTACTTTGTCTGCTTCGGGGATGTCGAGGATCCGGAAAGCCTTCTCAAGACTTGTCAGCCACAGATCTGCATCCGCTGGATCAGCCGTTCCAGCATAATCCGAAGCTCCGACTCGGCGAAGCCGCTCGAAGGTCTTCCCAATACCCGATGCTTCTCCATGGGGAGTATGTTCTCTCGACAGAGGCACTGGTAATCGCTCAACCATGAGATTCATCATAGCCATCATCTGCCCCATAAGCTGTTGATATGCAGGATGTTCAAGAATGGCTGGTTCAGGTTGGGGGACCTCTGGCACCCGATCTTCATGTGCCTAACTCTCAGCTCCATCAACTGATGCATCATCGCTAAACTCAGGAGCATGTTCTTCATGGTTTCCAGACATCTTGACTTTTCTTCTGCTGAGGGCAGAAGACGATCGTAAGAAAACCTGGACAACTCACAAGAATAGACTCAACCTAGTCCTAAATCCCTATAGACTCAGCGAACCTAGTGCTCTGATACCAAAACTTGTGGAAACACATCCCACTATCACACAGACAATGAGGTGTTACGTGAAAACGTGCGAAAATCACCATAACCACATATTACCAAAACACAGGTTAATTAAAACCGATTGCGGAAAACAGATAAACTGTGATACTATTGTATCTAAGTCCTCATCCCGCACAAAAACATGTTATATAAACATATATAAGCCTTGATACATCTCCGCAGCTTAGAGCAACAGCTGTCATGTCATCACATGAGTTCATCACTATTATACGTACATAAAGGCCCACATCTGGCCAGCAGCAGGATACACAAAGGATCTGTTGGCTAAATTGACATTATGATAAATCCCTTTGTTTCGATGATGACAAACATTTCATTCTTGTCGATCTAACGTGCTACTTGAGTGTTGCAGGAATAAGGTGGATGACAAATTACTAGGGAATCTATACGCTTGAATATTTGTAAATTTCATGAAATGTAATCAATTGTAAACTTGTACAAATATATAATGTACAAGTACTTAGACTTCATGTAAATCAAGTGTTAGATCTCCTCTAGCCAATCACTACACTTAGATAGGTCATCCCCTTCAATAGTGTCACATATGCACACTCATACACACACTTAATGCCTTAAATTGAAACATTGAAATAGGGGCAATCTCGGTCGACAAACTCCTCGACCGAGACACTCTCGGTTGACAAACTTCTCGACCGAGAAAGATCCAAGTAGCCGTTAGACACAACTGACAAGGTAGTTGGTAGTTGGAGATGAACATTGCAAACACTTGATCCAGAGAGCCTGTCGGTCGACAAAACCTCGACCGAGTAGGTATCTCGGTCGACAATTCCTCGACCGAGATGGACTCTGACAGCAACTGCAGAATTAATTAATTAGCCGTTGCTAATGCAACCAACTTGTACCTAACGGCTAGTTAAGCACTTAGAACCCCCTAGAAAGTGTATAGAACGTCCTTAAGCACTTGTAGGCCATTCCTATAAATAGGACATAGGACACATAAACTTACCTAAGCTACACTTGTGATACACTTGAGCATACACTTACAATTGGCAATCTGTTTTGAGAAATTGAGCAACACTTGCATTGGCGATCCCTCTACTTGCTCTAATTTCGTGTCCTATAGGTTAGTATCTCCTATCCACAACAATCACACTTCCATATACATTGGTTAGGAGATCTACACGCTTGATATAGGCAAATCAAGCCTTGTGCTTCAAAGGTTAAGTGTAATTTCCATTTTCCTTCTTGTTCCTTGTTATCTTTTGTATTCTCCATGCTACTCCTAGGGTTGGAGGCTGCGGACTGGAGAAGGTTCTTCTCGGTGGAGAAGGTGGACTTCAGACTACTTCAAGAAGGCTGTTGCAACGGGAAGCTACTTCAAGAGGAAGGCTACTTCAAGGGGGAGCTTGAAGTTACTTCAAAAAGGCTGCTTCAAAGTTGGTGCAACTACTTCTAGGTGAAGGCTATTCGAAGGGTTTGGTGAAAGAATTGTAATTTTATGTAAAGTCCTTGCAAGGTAATAAAATTTGATTCTTTCAAAATCCCGGTTGGGTAAGCAACCGGGTAGTGGATTGACTGCCTTAGTATTTGCTAAGGTTGGAACCACTCTAAATCCTTGTCCCCTTGTCCAATATTTTTGTGGTTGGTTGTTTGAGTTAAAATAAATTTGTTAAATTATTATAAAACCCTATTCACCCCCTTCTAGTGGTTTTTCAATTGGTATCAGAGCAGGCTTCAAGGAGCTCTAATCAAGTCTTGAAGAATGGGTGACAGGCTGCTCAACAACCTCAACCTTGAAGGGACACTTGTGGCTAGACCTCCGACATTTGATGGAACTAACTACACCTACTAGAAAAGAAGAATGCAATTCTACGTCCAAGGCATTAGCTGGGATCTATGGAGAATGGTGTCAACCCCCTATGAGCTTCCTCAAATGGAATATGTAGCTTGGGACACCAATACGGTAAAATCGTCTCAAATGAATGCAAAGGCTGTGAGTATTCTTTATTGTTCAATTTCAGTAGGAGAATTTAATAGAATATCAAATTGTGAAACAACCTATGAAATATGACATAGACTTTCTATAACTTATGAAGGGATGGTTCAAGTTAAGAATTCCAAAGTTAGTATGCTTAAACAAAAGTTTGAACATTTCCGTATGGATCCAAATGAATCTATTAGTGAAATGTATGCAAAATTCTCTTCTATTGTAAATGGTTTAAATGCTTTAGGTAAATTTGTTCTTGAGGAAGATCAGGTATCAAAGATTCTTAGATCACTTCCTCCCAAATACAAGCCCAAGGTGACGACCATTGAAGAAGCAAATGACCTCACCCGACTAAAGATGGAACAACTCATTGGCAACCTAGAAGCTCATGAGGCAACGTTAGAAGAGGAAGAAAGAAGAGAACGTGAACTTCAACAAGGGAAAAAGAAGAACATTGCATTCAAAGCATCAACCAAGGACAATCATGACACAAGTGAAGATGATAGTGAAGAAGAAACTCTCATTGTAAATGGTAAGCAATATAAAAGTTTTAAAACTAATAAAACTCCTAGTGTTTCTTCTTCCAGGTGCTTTGAATGTGACAAGAAGGGACACATGAAAGGTGATTGTCCAAAACTCAAGAAAGGGAAGAAATCATCTCACAAAAAGAAAGAAAAAGCATATAAAGCTGCATGGGATGATTCAAGTGATGATAGTGATGATGGAAAAGAAGAAGTAGAATGCCTCATTGCTACAACAAATGAAGAAGAAGAGGTAAGTATTTTTGATCTACCAAAAGAAGATCTAATTGCTAGTCTTCAAGACACTCATGAGAAATATATTGAGTGCAAAAATAAAATTAAGAAATCAAATAAAGTAAATGATGATTTAAACATTAAACTTCTTGCTCTTGCATCTGAAAATGAAGATCTCAAAAAGGCAAATGAAGATTATGATCTTAAATTAAAATCTGTAGAAGCTAATTGCAATCTTCTTTCCTTAGAAATGTTAAACTTGCAAACTCAAGTGAATGATCTTCAGAAACAACCTATTCTATGTTCACACTTAGATTATGATGAGGTTGTCAAAGAAAGAAACTCTCTAGTATTTGATTTAGATCAAGCAAAGAAAGATATAAACAAGAAGATGGATGATATTGCTAAGTTACAAAGAAATATAAATGAGTTAAGAGGAAATGACATGCTTGAAAATATTCTGAAAATTTCCTATAGTTATAATGGAAGAAGAGGATTAGGATATGATCCAAAGAGAAATCAACCCAAAAGAGATAAAGCATCCAAGACTAAGACTATGTTTTTACCTAGGAACACAATTCCTATAAAGAGAAATGAAGTTGACTCCATTAGTTGTCATTATTGCATGCGTCTTGGACATTATTCATTTTCATGCCCATATAAGAAAAAGAATGATGATTTAGCTTGGATTCCTAAAACTTAGAAGCTTAAATTTAACTAGTTGAGATTTGACCTAAACTGATTCTTGATATACAAATGTCATATCTCAACATAATCGAGCTCTAACTTGCATAATTTTGTTTTACTTGGAAGCAATTAACAGTTCTGAAAACATTCCAAAAACCTTGTCGGTCGAGAAACTGTCGACCGAGAGAACACTCGGTCGAGAAATTGTCGACCGAGCAGGTCACTGATTTTCAGTCTGCAATAAATCTGCTGAATATGTTTTCAATTGATCAAATTGCTATCTATTTGTTGTTAATAACTGTTTGTACATGCAAAACAAAGTATAAATTCTGGAAACCGTCCTTGAAAACTTATATGAGATTAATTTGGTTTATTCTCTAAATGGTTTAAGTTAAAACTGACAATTATGAATTATGTTGATTTAAGTCAAATTACTGCCTTCATGGTCTATTCTAAGTATTCTTTGATTTATTCACATAGAAACCGTATGTTGAATTTCATGTTGTTACTATTTTATCATTACATCATGGATATGCTTTCACATAGAAAAGATGATGCTTGTTGCATAAAAATAAAACTCTATGGCACAAAAAGATAATGATTATTGCATGAATGATCCTTGATGATACATAGGCAAGCAAAATGATTTGTTGTTGATATATTCCTTAGAACTTCAATGCTTGCTCTTCTAAAACAAATAGTCGTAACACATAAGATATTAATACAAATTCCTTAATTGGTATCTTTAAAGACTTGAGATATTAATCGTGCTTTCAAGGATATATATTTTTATGAAAATAAGGGTACAAGAAGAAATAGAATTTGATATTTATGTACCTACATCAAAGCTTATCGAGGACGAACATCTTCATATTGAGTATAACTCAAAATGCTTCAAATTGATATCTAATCAAGTTTCATGCATACATTACACTTCACATATGAGTGCTCAAATTGGAAATCTACAAAATTGCCTCTTGGTTGAAATCGAGTTTGACCAAGGGGCGCTATGGTCGTAGGCAAGGTCGACCTAAAATAAGCTTGAAAAAATGCTTACTTGTACATCATTTTATTGTACTTAATCTTATATCAAAATGCACTTTTGATAAAGGTCAAAATCAAATTTTAGAAACCATTTGTGACCTTAGAAGCTTTAAATTATAAGATTAAGGGGGAGCTCATAAAAACAAATTTGATTATTTGATTAAGAAGATTACAAAAACATTGTAAACATCATTTGAAGCTTGTTATGACCTTAGTATTTTTACTGTTGGTTATGAAGAAATCTATGAATTTCATAAAAATGATATATCTTGTTCTTAAAGGAACTCTCTAAACAAATCAGGGCTTAACATCCCATGCATTTGGTTAGAGACATTTTTATGTACTCTAAGATTAAAGGATTCTCATTTCATTTTTAGGGCTTAACATCCCTTGCAAAATGGATGAGAAATCAATACACATAAGCCATGAACTTAAAAGAAACTCATATCATTTCAAGGCTTAACATCCTTTGCAAATGATTGAGAAACAAATTGTGGCTAAATTTGACAATAAAATCCCTTGATTTTAATTGGATATCTCTTTAAGAGGGAGCAAATCTTAAAAAGAAAGACACAGTCATACTAAATGATTGTATTGGATATCTTTTTGAAATGACAAAGGGGGAGAAATAATATAAAATCACAAACATAAAATTAAAATGAGTTTCATAATATCTTGGCCAGCAGTCACTTGTAAAACCAAAGATGGCTACTAAGGTAAATTTCAGGTATGAAACTCACATGTTTTATATTTCCTTATTTTATATTTAGGAAATGTTTGTCATCTTCAAAAAGGGGGAGATTGTTGGCTAAATTGACATTATGATAAATCCCTCTGTTTCGATGATGACAAACATTTCATTCTTGTCGATCTAACGTGCTACTTGAGTGTTGCAGGAATAAGGTGGATGACAAATTACTAGGGAATCTATACGCTTGAATATTTGTAAATTTCATGAAATGTAATCAATTGTAAACTTGTACAATTATATAATGTACAAGTACTTAGACTTCATGTAAATCAAGCGTTAGATCTCCTCTAGCCAATCACTACACTTAGATAGGTCATCCCCTTCAATAGTGTCACGTATGCACACTCATACACACACTTAATGCCTTAAATTGAAACATTGAAATAGGGGCAATCTTGGTCGACAAACTCCTCGACCGAGACACTCTCAGTCGACAAACTTCTCGACCGAGAAAGATCCAAGTAGCCATTAGACACAGCTGACAAGGTAGTTGGCAGTTGGAGATGAACGTTGCAAACACTTGATCCAGAGAGCCTGTCGGTCGACAAAACCTTGACCGAGTAGGTATCTCGGTCGACAATTCCTCGACCGAGATGGACTCTGACAGCAACTGCAGAATTAATTAATTAGCCGTTGCTAATGCAACCAACTTGTACCTAACGGCTAGTTAAGCACTTAGAACCCCCTAGAAAGTGTCTAGAACGTCCTTAAGAACTTGTAGGCCATTCCTATAAATAGGACATAGGACACCTAAACTTACCTAAGCTACACTTGTGATACACTTGAGCATACACTTACAATTGGCAATCTGTTTTGAGAAATTGAGAAACACTTGCATTGGCGATCCCTCTACTTGCTCTAATTTCGTGTCCTATAGGCTAGTATCTCCTATCCACAGCAATCACACTTCCATATACATTGGTTAGGAGATCTACACACTTGATATAGGCAAATCAAGCCTTGTGCTTCAAAGGTTAAGTGTAATTTCCATTTTCCTTCTTGTTCCTTGTTATCTTTTGTATTCTCCTTACTACTCCTAGGGTTGGAGGCTGCAGATTGGAGAAGGTTATTCTCGGTGGAGAAGGTGGACTTCAGACTACTTCAAGAAGGCTGTTGCAACGGGAAGCTACTTCAAGAGGAAGGCTACTTCAAGGGGGAGCTTGAAGTTACTTCAAGAAGGCTGCTTCAAAGTTGGTGCAACTACTTCTAGGTGAAGGCTGTTCGAAGGGTTTGGTGAAAGAATTGTAATTTTATGTAAAGTCCTTGCGAGGTAATAAAATTTGATTCTTTCAAAATCCCGGTTGGGTAAGCAACCGGGTAGTGGATTGACTGCCTTAGTATTTGCTAAGGTTGGAACCACTCTAAATCCTTGTCCCCTTGTCCAATATTTTTGTGGTTGGTTGTTTGAGTTAAAATAAATATGTTAAATTATTATAAAACCCTATTCACGCCCCCTCTAGTGGTTTTTCAATTGGTATCAGAGCAGGCTTCAAGGAGCTCTAATCAAGTCTTGAAGAATGGGTGACAGGCTGCTTAACAACCTCAACCTTGAAGGGACACTTGTGGCTAGACCTTCGGCATTCGATGGAACTAACTACACCTACTGGAAAAGAAGAATGCAATTCTACTTCCAAGGCATTAGCTGGGATCTATGGAGAATGGTGTCAACCCCCTATGAGCTTCCTCAAATGGAATATGCAGCTTGGGACACCAATACGGTAAAATCGGCTCAAATGAATGCAAAGGATGTAAGTATTCTTTATTGTTCAATTTCAGTAGGAGAATTTAATAGAATATCAAATTGTGAAACAACCTATGAAATATGGCATAGACTTTCTATAACTTATGAAGGGACGGTTCAAGTTAAGAATTCCAAAGTTAGTATGCTTAAACAAAAGTTTGAACATTTCTGTATGGATCCAAATGAATCTATTAGTGAAATGTATGCAAAATTCTCTTCTATTGTAAATGGTTTAAATGCTTTAGGTAAAGTTGTTCTTGAGGAAGATCAGGTATCAAAGATTCTTAGATCACTTCCTCCCAAATACAAGCCCAAGGTGACGGCCATTGAAGAAGCAAATGACCTCACCCGACTAAAGATGGAACAACTCATTGGCAACCTAGAAGCTCATGAGGCAACGTTAGAAGAGGAAGAAAGAAGAGAACGTGAACTTCAACAAGGGAAAAAGAAGAACATTGCATTCAAAGCATCAACCAAGGACAATCATGACACAAGTGAAGATGATAGTGAAGAAGAAACTCTCATTGTAAATGGTAAGCAATATAAAAGTTTTAAAACTAATAAAACTCCTAGTGTTTCTTCTTCCAGGTGCTTTGAATGTGGCAAGAAGGGACACATGAAAGGTGATTGTCCAAAACTCAAGAAAGGGAAGAAATCATCTCAAAAAAAAAAAGAAAAAGCATATAAAGCTGCATGGGATGATTCAAGTGATGATAGTGATGATGGAAAAGAAGAAGTAGAATGCCTCATTGCTACAACAAATGAAGAAGAAGAGGTAAGTCTTTTTGATCTACCAAAAGAAGATCTAATTGCTAGTCTTCAAGACACTCATGAGAGATATATTGAGTGCAAAAAGAAACTTAAGAAACAAATTAAGTAAATGATGATTTAAACGTTAAACTTCTTGCTCTTGCATCTGAAAATGAAGATCTCAAAAAGGCAAATGAAGATTATGATCTTAAATTAAAATCTGTAGAAGCTAATTGCAATCTTCTTTCCTTAGAAAAGTTAAACTTGCAAACTCAAGTGAATGATCTTCAGAAACAACCTGTTCTATGTTCACACTTAGATTATGATGAGGTTGTCAAAGAAAGAAACTCTCTAGTATCTGATTTAGATCAAGCAAAGAAAGATATAAACAAGAAGATGGATGATATTGCTAAGTTACAAAGAAATATAAATGAGTTAAGAGGAAATGACATGCTTGAAAATATTCTGAAAATTTCCTCTAGTTATAATGGAAGAAGAGGATTAGGATATGATCCCAAGAGAAATCAACCCAAAAGAGCTAAAGCATCCAAGACTAAGACTATGTTTGTACCTAGGAACACAATTCCTATAAAGAGAAATGAAGTTGACTCCATTAGTTGTCATTATTGCATGCGTCTTGGACATTATTCATTTTCATGCCCATATAAGAAAAAGAATGATGATTTAGCTTGGATTCCTAAAACTTAGAAGCTTAAATTTAACTAGTTGAGATTTGACCTAAACTGATTCTTGATATACAAATGTCATATCTCAACATAATCGAGCTCTAACTTGCATAATTTTGTTTTACTTGGAAGCAATTAACAGTTCTGAAAACATTCCAGAAACCTTGTCGGTCGAGAAACTGTCGACCGAGAGAACAGTCGGTCGAGAAATTGTCGACCGAGCAGGTCACTAATTTTCAGTCTGCAATAAATTTGCTGAATATGTTTTCAATTGATCAAATTGCTATCTATTTGTTGTTAATAACTGTTTGTACATGCAAAACAAAGTATAAATTCTGGAAACCATCCTTGAAAACTTATATGAGATTAATTTGGTTTATTCTCTAAATGGTTTAAGTTAAAATTGAAAATTATGAATTATGTTGATTTAAGTCAAATTACTGCCTTCATGGTCTATTCTAAGTATTCTTTGATTTATTCACATAGAAACTGTATGTTGAATTTCATGTTGTTACTATTTTATCATTACATCATGGATATGCTTTCACATAGAAAAGATGATGCTTGTTGCATAAAAATAAAACTCTATGGCACAAAAAGATAATGATTATTGCATGAATGATCCTTGATGATACATAGGCAAGCAAAATGATTTGTTGTTGATATATTCCTTAGAACTTCAATGCTTGCTCTTCTAAAACAAATAGTCGTAACACATAAGATATTAATACAAATTCCTTAATTGGTATCTTTAAAGACTTGAGATATTAATCATGCTTTCAAGGATATATATTTTTATGAAAATAAGGGTACAAGAAGAAATAGAATTTGATATTTATGTACCTACATCAAAGCTTATCAAGGACGAACATCTTCATATTGAGTATAACTCAAAATGCTTCAAATTGATATCTAATCAAGTTTCATGCATACATTACACTTCACATATGAGTGCTCAAATTGGAAATCTGCAAAATTGCCTCTTGGTTGAAATCGAGTTTGACCAAGGGGCGCTATGGTCGTAGTCAAGGTCGACCTAAAATAAGCTTGACAAAATGCTTATTTGTACATCATTTTATTGTACTTAATCTTATATCAAAATGCACTTTTGATAAAGGTCAAAATCAAAATTTAGAAATCATTTGTGACCTTAGAAGCTTTAAATTGCTTTAAATTATAAGATTAAGGGGGAGCTCATAAAAACAAATTTGATTATTTGATTAAGAAGATTACAAAAACATTGTAAACATCATTTGAAGCTTGTTATGACCTTAGTATTTTTACTCTTGGTTATGAAGAAATCTATGAATTTCATAAAAATGATATATCTTGTTCTTAAAGGAACTCTCTAAACAAATCAGGGCTTAACATCCCATGCATTTGGTTAGAGACATTTTTATGTACTCTAAGATTAAAGGATTCTCATTTCATTTTTAGGGCTTAACATCCCTTGCAAAATGGATGAGAAATCAATACACATAAGCCATAAACTTAAAAGAAACTCATATCATTTCAAGGCTTAACATCCTTTGCAAATGATTGAGAAACAAATTGTGGCTAAATTTGACAATAAAATCCCTTGATTTTAATTGGATATCTCTTTAAGAGGGAGCAAAGCTTAAAAAGAAAGACACAAAGTCGTACTAAATGATTGTATTGGATATCTTTTTGAAATGATAAAGGGGGAGAAATAATATAAAATCACAAACATAAAATTAAAATGAGTTTCATAATATCTTGGCCAACAGTCACTTGCAAAACCAAAGATGGCTACAAAGGTAAATTTCAGGTATGAAACTCACATGTTTTATATTTCCTTATTTTATATTTAGGAAATGTTTGTCATCTTCAAAAAGGGGGAGATTGTTGGCTAAATTGACATTATGATAAATCCCTTTGTTTCGATGATGACAAACATTTCATTCTTGTCGATCTAACGTGCTACTTGAGTGTTGCAGGAATAAGGTGGATGACAAATTACTAGGGAATCTATACGCTTGAATATTTGTAAATTTCATGAAATGTTATCAATTGTAAATTTGTACAAATATATAATATACAAGTACTTAGACTTCATGTAAATCAAGCATTAGATCTCCTCTAGCCAATCACTACACTTAGATAGGTCATCCCCTTCAATAGTGTCACATATGCACACTCATACACACACTTAATGCCTTAAATTGAAACATTGAAACAGGGGCAATCTCGGTCGACAAACTCCTCGACTGAGACACTCTCGGTCGACAAACTACTCGACCGAGAAAGATCCAAGTAGCCGTCAGACACAGCTGACAAGGTAGTTGGCAGTTGGAGATGAACGTTGCAAACACTTGATCCAGAGAGCCTGTCGGTCGACAAAACCTCGACCGAGTTGGTATCTCGGTCGACAATTCCTCGACCGAGATGGACTCTGACAGCAACTGCAAAATTAATTAATTAGCCGTTGCTAATGCAACCAACTTGTACCTAACGGCTAGTTAAGCACTTAGAACCCCCTAGAAAGTGTCTAGAACGTCCTTAAGCACTTGTAGGCCATTCCTATATATAGGACATAGGACACCTAAACTTACCTAAGCTACACTTGTGATACACTTGAGCATACACTTACAATTGGCAATCTGTTTTGAGAAATTGAGCAACACTTGCATTGGCGATCCCTCTACTTGCTCTAATTTCGTGTCCTATAGGCTAGTATCTCCTATCCACAGTAATCACACTTCCATATACATTGGTTAGGAGATCAACACGCTTGATATAGGCAAATCAAGCCTTGTGCTTCAAAGGTTAAGTGTAATTTCCATTTTCCTTCTTGTTCCTTGTTATCTTTTGTATTCTCCTTGCTACTCCTAGGGTTGGAGGCTGTGGATTGGAGAAGGTTCTTCTCAGTGGAGAAGGTGGACTTCAGACTACTTCAAGAAGGCTGTTGCAACGGGAAGCTACTTCAAGAGGAAGGCTACTTCAAGGGGGAGCTTGAAGTTACTTCAAGAAGGCTGCTTCAAAGTTGGTGCAACAACTTCTAGGTGAAGGCTGTTCGAAGGGTTTGGTGAAAGAATTGTAATTTTATGTAAAGTCCTTGCGAGGTAATAAAATTTGATTCTTTCAAAATCCCGGTTGGGTAAGCAACCGGGTAGTGGATTGACTGCCTTAGTATTTTCTAAGGTTGGAACCACTCTAAATCCTTATCCCCTTGTCCAATATTTTTGTGGTTGGTTGTTTGAGTTAAAATAAATTTGTTAAATTATTATAAAACCCTATTCACCCCCCTCTAGTGGTTTTTCAGGATCAACAACTATACATCGTGAAACAACATCAAACACCTCCAAGGACCTGAGAGTACAGGGATGACTCTAAGACTCTACTACAAAACACCCCAAAACAGCAGCATATCCATCTCTTGCCTTGTACTGCTCGTCTGGCTGCTTGGCCGCAACTCCGCGACCACCACCACGTCTAGCTCGAACACCTGAAAACCAGCGGGGTGAGACAATCGAACATTGTCCCAGCGAGAAACATAACTCCCCGCTGAAACTATAATACCAGAAGGATAAAGCAACATCAGAAGATAAACAGTAAAACGTAGAATAATAACAATTTATATATATAACCAGGCTACTCGTACCCTCCTGCTTGTTCACCACTCATCTCTTTATGGAACATGATTGATAAGATAAGGTTCATAAGATCTTAGCACCTAACATGCGGAATGTATAAGTAACTGCAAGATATAACAGGATTAACTACACAAGCAAGGCCTCAACCAATGTTCCGTGTTTTGCCTTAAGCAATAAATACTATATGGCTGGATTACGTATTTTATGCCCTGAGGAAGTGAACCGTACCATTCAAATCCAACCTTCGGCTGCGAAGCCCATAACCGGTGCCATACAAGGTCAATGGAAGAGTCGGACTCCACGAACTCCCACCTCGTGGTCAGTACACAAGTACAACACAGGTAGGACCGCAGTCTCATGCCTAAGTGGCCTGAGCCACAGGGTCAGCTCCATAGGCTACCCATCCTCTAGCACACATCGGTACAGGTCACGGCGCTAGTATATCTGAGCCATGAGCCTGTTCACCGTGCTCTGAGCCATGATCGCATTCATGCTCTTCATATCACATATCCAGAGCCATGGGCCTGTTCACCATGCTCATCACATATCCCGAGTCTACAACCGAAGTTGCACTCTTACCTCCTCACTTTAGGCTAGTATAAACCTCGCATACTCAACAATATGCGCTCCGGGTTAACCCGTAGGAGAACCCATTTCACCATCACCAGCTCCTGACGATGATGGATCTATGGCGAGGGCAAACTACATGATATATTCCACTATGATTAATTAATATCTTTTATATGGATTGCAAGACTCAACCAAGTTATATAACATGCAACTATAACAAGAAATAAACAACAACATTATGCTTTTATTGTAAACACATTATCCTGATCCATCACAAGGACCCAACATCACATGTTATCACTTGGCCTCTTGCCAATCATCCAGACCCATATCAAGGATCATCACATACCATGGGATCTCAATCCCTCATGATATATTGTCACTGCCTCTCAAGGCTTACACCATCATCATGTGATAGCAATCCCTAGTGCTTTAGTCATGTACATAATACAGATCATCTCAACATCAAGAGTAACAACCACAACAGGGTTACTCAACATATATACCTCATAGCCCTTGTTAATTGACTATGTATCACCTGCATGGTTAGTGTACTCACTAATCATAGGTTTGGCAGAAAGATCATGCTATCAATAAAAGGTGACATTAGTGATTATATACTTTATCAATCATGCATCAACTTATGATCATATGCACAAGGCACATCATTAAGCAAACCATATTACATGCTTACCATTATTCTCCTTAGCATTAACAGATAATCAGGATGATCTAATTCATGTGTATAGTCATGCTCAATTAAATGAACAAGCTTTATTATAACGAACACTATGAAGCGTGCAAGGAGTTACCATCGAGTTAATCAAGAATATATCCAACAAGTCAGCTTTACATGATAAATGACACCCTCACTAGAAGCACTGAGAATCCTCACTAAAGGTTGTGTCGGGCAGAATGCCCTCACCTATTGTTCATCTCATAACGCTCATCTCATAACGGCTGTCAACCAACAACGCCACGCCAGAGTGCCGTGCACTTCATGTGTCGGGCGACACAGCAAGGGAGTGCAACACGTGACGGGGCGTCGGGCACCCAACCCTCTCGAGCAACACTTGTGTAGGGCAGCAGAGCAACGCCCATCGTAGGGGGGGTATATCGGGCGACACACACAAGGGCTAAACGTGACGCCCGTCACAACACAAACAACAACACTCACCCCAAGGCACAACGACACCAACCCACAACTACAACAGGTGTATGTCGGGCAGGGGGTATCGTCCAAAGGTGCAACACAAGCTACCATCAAAGGGCCTGCCGTCTAGCTACCCAAAACAGGGCCTAACGGCCATCACAGGGCAAGGTGATGGTGTGACACCTGTCTCAGAGACAGGGTATCGTCCACCATCAGCATAGCTTATCGCCCAAAGGTCTAAGCCAAGAGGGCTTCCGAGGAGCACTTCCCCAAGCACATAACGACCAAGGTGCAACTTATACAAGGTCATCATCTACCTCAAGAACAAAAGCATGGAAACCCTAATGGATCAAGAGAACAGCTCACCTCTCAACTTAAATGAGAGAGGGGTCTTGCACATCTCTTGCTACCAAACGGCCAACACAAGGACAACCCTAGCAAAGATCACCACTAGTACGAAGCTCACTCTTCGAGTCCATGGTGAGAGGAGGGTGTTGCTTAAGCTACTAGAGATGAAGCTCACTCCTCAAGACGTAGGAGAGAAGAGAGTGTTGCTCACTAAGAACCCTAGAACACAAGTTCGACCAACATGAAGACTAAGCAAGAAAACAAAGCTAGCAAAAAATAAGAACATGAAAGGAGGTAGTATAGTTAGGGTTAGGAGTTATGCAACCTGCTTTAAGCAAGCTCCAAGCTCCTAGCACCACCAAGCTCCAAGGAAGAAGAAGACTCCAAGAGGATCGGCCACCAGGAAAGCTCTACCAAGGGTGTCATCCACCAACTTGCAAAGGGGAAGGGTGTGTCGTGCACACCAAGAAGAGGGAGACTAAAGAGCTAAAAGGGATCCTTTGCAAAGAAAGGGAAACACATATATAGAAAGAAAGGGAGGAGAAAACAAGGTAGATCCAAGCAAGGTGTCGCCTCCCTAGGGACACTTGTCCTAATGCATGATCCACCACTCTAGCAAGCCCTAAAAAATGTCCAAGGTCATTGCCACATGCAAGCATCATGCACCAAGTGTCCACTAGTGGTGACACAAATGAGGTCAAAGCTTGGTCAAAGACTCTAGGGAGACACACCTGGTCGACACAGCTGGGCGATACACCACCAGGGCGACACAAACCCTGGGTTTCACAAGCTCAGGTCGATACAACTGGATGTTGCCCGACACTGGGCACAAAGGAGCAAGGGCAACACTCAACAAGGCCCAACAAACTCAACCAGGCCCAAAAGGACTCCAAGCAACGAGCCCAAGCCTTCCTCTCTTTACTAGAGGAAGCAAGGAGAGAGAGGAACACCTCACAAGGTGGCAAACTTGCCCACAAACCCTAGACTTGGGTTAATTGCAAGTAGCACCTCCAATTCTCAACAAAGCACAACCAAACCCTAATCACCACTAAAGGTTATTAGCAAGCACCAAAGCACCAAGGTTAAGCAAAGCAAATAGGGTAAACCCTAAACGAAGGTCAGGGTCTTTACAGTAATCATCTTGTGTAACAAGTTAAGTGGTAAATAATAACATGATTGGGTTCAAGTTATATAACCCACCTTGTGAACAACTTCAAAGCTCCAAGCTCCACATTCCTAAGGTTGAAGAAGAACTTCTTCATGGTCCATGGCTCATTCACAACTCCTCCATTGTCACGCTCACATCCCACGATTACCACCAATCATGAGATTAGGGCATGACTATGAGGATTATACTTAATACAAAGTTCACTCCCAACTTTTTTTCTTCTAAACTCTTTGTTTTCTCGCATTGAACCACATAAACTAACTTTAGAAAGGAATCTAAACATTGATTTTTCTAATCTGATTTCAACAGTAAAAATGCATGTATGAACATTCATTATGTTTCTCATACTTTTAAGCACATAAGACTTGCTGATTCACATATATTGCTAAAAGAGGAATAATGTTATACATCATCATTTACAACTCTCTCTTATTTCTTTACAAGGACTGACTAAACTTAACTATACTTAGACTTAACTCGTGTGGAAGATCTACTCTGATGCAATGATATCTTCAATCCCCACGGTTTCCCTAAAAATTTTGAGTAGAGGGGTGAGCCTACTCACTCAGTGAATGAGTAAAATAATAATGCAGTCTAAAGTATTGAATCATACATTTATCATTCTTGGATAATTGAAATAAAAAAAGATAGTAATTTCAAATTAAAAGACCAGATATTCAAAAATTTACTAATAACATTGAAGCCTACATCATTAGAAATAAACAAGTATGGAAATATAATCCTCACTATATTCAATATTATATTTAAAGAACAACTACTGCGAAACTGAAATCAAACCTTTCTTAACTCTTCTTACTTATAAGAAACTCTTTATACTTATATTATCATATTTTATCTTATGCCCTGATCATATGCAGTGTACTCTACATATGAAGAATCGTAATGAAATACGATCTCACCGTACAAGACTTAGCTAACACACCCCAGGATGCTAAGCCTGACTACATCACTGGTCTGCAACAGGAAAATGGCTCTCTGGCCTCAGCACACCTATGGGTCGTAAAACTGGACTCCTCCTCTAACCTGAGCACACAGGCGGAGAGTCAATCCACCTATTGGCTTTTTTGTACTCTAGTGCCACCAGGATCTTTGGTTGATGTTGGACACTACATACTGTATTTTTAAGGAGACTTCCACTAGGGCTTCGTCCCCCGTACCACCTGTTAGTACGATCTGACCCCCATATACTGGACACTACCATGGTTAGGACGTTTCATCCCTATGGCGCAAACCTCTCATAGAGAATCTACGGTGTTCATGGCTACTATTATTACTGTAACTTTGATTATATCTTTCTCTTAGACTGATCTCTTTTAACTCAGTATATTAATGACTACTCAGACTATTGAATTGAAATCACTGATGATACTGAAATAAATTCTTAACATATTGTTTACCCCTTTCTTAGGGTTTCTCCTTACTCATGGACATATATCACTTCTCATGTATTCAAACATATATCATGCCGACTAATATAAATATTCTCATTCAACATTTCTCACATTTATGCATGGCATCGATAACATACCTATCTAGGGCATGTCATATCTCTACTTGCAATAGCATAACAACATATGCATTTTATGACAAGTATTTGAGTTAGAAAATCCAAATCTCATAAACAAAGAATATATGCATATAAGATAATATCCATATAAATCCCACAATATCACATGAATCATTTCAATCAACCATTGACTACTAAATTAGATATATATACTTGTAAAATCATACTAGATTGGGTTTCCATCCTTGATCACTTGCTATTCATACGATATGTATTGTGAAAATTAGAAACTCCATTTGTCCATATATCAAATCAAAGAGATCAAACATGTAGAATTATATGCACTAGCAACATAAGTAAGATCATATAAACATAAATCCGAATTTCAACTATAATGTTGTTCAAGCACTCAAATAACTTGAAAATTCAGATCTTCAGAAGATTCTCAATAAACTTCTTAATTTTGTAGTATTCAAGATATATGGATATCTATATCCATGTCATTATATAAACATTTTCAGATCATAGTTGGAACATGAATTGAAGTATTCTATAAACTGAATTCAAGAACAATTCTTTTCATTTATTGTAATCTAGGGAGAAATCGAGAATATAAATTAAAACCTTCTAATTGAGTACAATTGACTGAAATATTCTTTTACCCACTCACCCTAAGCTATAAAACAGCTTAAAAACGTATCCCATATATGGAAATCTCGAATCCATATCAAAACTCTAGCAATCGCCACTTTCTTCTTCCTTTCAACTCAGAAACCCTAGAATTGAAGATTAGGAGAGAAAGAGTGAGAAAAGGACTTGATTTGATATGATTTCAAATCCAATTAGGGGAGGGACAAAATCTTGACATCTGAGAGAAGATTCACCATGAAACTATATCCAAAGAAGCTAAACTTACATGATTTGATCATTCCTCAGACTGCAAAACCCTAGGTCAGAATCTCCATCACTTTTTCCTCTCAAACCCTAACTCTCCCTCTCTCTCTAGGATTTTGTTTCTCTAGATTGAATCACAAATTATGAGAGTTCCTTGTGTGTTAGGTTGACCATATAGAGCAATTGAGCTTCTTGGGTGAATTGCACATTGATCCCTCACTAAACCTTTTCTTATTTCAGTAGATTTTCTGTCATAAAAAAGTTATTGTAATTCGTGTATTTAAGAGATTAAACCTTCTACAAAAATTATTAAAATTTAACATGTTGTTTGTAATTGAGTTATAAAGCTTGAATTAAAATTTTATATCATTCTGATCTACTATTAAATAACTAAAAATAGAACAATGCACTGCTATCCAGAAATCTACAAAATAGTCAGTTGAAGAGAAAATGTCCCAGAACGGCCATGCTAGCTGCCACGGCTGTGCTAAGATGGACCCAGTACGGCCATGCTGCCTACCATGGACGTGGTGCATTGGTTTCATCAGATTTTATTATAAAAGTTGGTCAATAGTTCAATTCTTTCAAAATGGCCGTGTGGCCTAGAATGCCCATGCCACCAACGACCCACCACAGCCGTGCTACCCACCACGGCCGTGCTATCTTAGCCTTCAACTACCATTTTCATTCTCCTTTGCATACATATCTCATTCCTCCCCAACAATAGCCTATTTTGTGAAAACCCTGATTTTATCCAACTAGGGTTTATATTTTCTCAAACCCTAATTATACAAAGAGATAGCATACTTGGGGTTCTCATTAGGTTTAACATATCATGATTGAGATATCATCATTAATCATGTTTAATCAATGACCAATATAACTAAGCATGTAGTCATCCACATAAACCCTAATTTACCCATTAAGCTCAGATACGGTCATAATATCCATAGAAAAGAAATCACCATAGTTAAGCACTTGGTGAAGAAGGAAAGAAAGGAATTTTCATAACCTGATATCTTGCTTCCACCAAGGCTGAAGATGACCAAAGCCTTACCTAAATCTTGGTGCTCAAGCTCTCCTTGCTCCATGAGCTACTTTTCACGATACTTAAGGTGCTTTGCATGATATCTCAAAGGGATATGGTTGTGAGGATTGTAAAGTTTCATAAGTTGGTGAAAGGTGAATTATATATACTTGGTTTCATGAGATAAAGTACATAAGAGGTGTCTTCACCTCAAGCTACTAGATGACACGTGGCCATGCATGGTTGACACGTGTCCATGCATGCACACATCTATATCTTACCATGCAAGAGTCTTGAGGATAAGCTAGAGACAATATCTCGGCCATCCTTTATCTTCTTGGATAAGTTTCCTCATCTTTATCTCATCAACAAGGCATCCCGATACACTTTATGCAAGGGGCTTTGCAACCCATCATGGACCACCTCTTTGAGGTGATCTTCCCGTCATGGCCTTTGACAAGGCTTAACAAACTGATAGGAGGCCTCTATCATGGCTCCTTGGCCGATAGGACTCCTATGTAAAGCCTACAACCCGATACATCCCATATAAGGCTTCTCCTTCAACTCTTTCCTTGGTCTTTCCATCACCAAGAGTATCATAACGCAAAGGTGATTCAACATAGTGTCTCCTTATTTCTCTTTCCTCTAAAAGATATGTAGAGGGAGTAGGGACACTCTAGAGGTGGTAATTGCATTTCAACCCCATCTTGTTAGGTAAATTACAAATTGTACCAAAATTGGTGCACAAAGTACTAGCATTGTTTAAACAGGTTATAAATTGGGATTTAGGCTTTCCACAAGCCACCACTTGGCATCATACTCTCTCTTATGATATTCAACATGTGAGATATTGCAATGTAACACCTCATCTTGGTTAAATTGTACATTTCACTCAAACTATCAAATAATGCACAAATAGTTTGCAAACAAGCTCAAGCTTGACAATAAACTTCACAAGAAGCCTTAATCACTTTTCAAAAGATTAGAATAAGTTTGTAAGTAACTTACTTAAACAAAAAATCTAAGGTTAAGTCATAACCCATTTCATAGGTATTACAATTATAAACCCCTAACAAGGATTTCATCCCCGAAATCCCAGATGAAGGAAGACAATTGTCGTTCATGCATTTTATCATCAAGTTTCCACATAACATCTTGATGTTATGGAGATGAAATAGGAGTTTGACCAACACAAAATCCTTCCATTAAAGATCATCATAAGATCTATCACACATGACACATAATAAGTTGTCCTATCCATTACTGACTGCGGAGTCAACCCTGTGCCAAGTAACATTTTCTAAGTCAGAGAAATACTATTCATACTTTGAATAATTTAGGTGTCAATCCTTATTGAATCACATCTTTTATGTGATAAGATTCTACCGAGTCTTCCATACTCCTTACTTAGTTTAGCATTTCACTTTCAGAAAGAGATCAGGGTTACGTTTTGTCACCCACTTGGGACTACAGGTCTTATCATACATCTTTCGTGCCACTCTATCTGTTGACACAACATAAAACTTTCTTATGACTCATACCAACTATCTTCCTAGTTGTACATTATCTTTTCATAAGGAAATGTCACTTACTAAAGAATAACTTATATCATAGATATCTCTAGATGTTATGAATAGACTGCCTCAACAGACCTAGATAGGGATACATTAATGAATTATTTTTAGCTTTAATAAGCTTCCTCTCAAAATGATTCTAAAAATGTTCCTTCAATTAGTACATCCTTATCAATGTTATGTTTATGCAGAACATAAACCCCTAACATATGATATCCATACTATAGCTATCTCAAGGTTGGCCCTTTCTAGGTAACTAAACATTATTCATCTTATCAGGATTCATATTCTCACTTTCCCATACCACCTGACACATCTTGGATACCAGAGTCCCTTACCTTGGTATCCTTCACATATGTTGAAAACACATCACATCCTCATCATTTCCATCTCTTCTATTGTTAATACCAAAGTCAAACATACAAAAGGTTCTTCCTTTTATCCTGGGACATTATATATTACACCTATCTTTATCTTGGAACCAAAGTGCAAGATGAACTGATACTTTTCTAAGTATCCATCAACAAATCACTTCTAACTCATGCACATCAAGTGTCCTCAGACTCACTTGATTGCCATGTCCCAAAAAGGAAAGAACACAAAGGAACATATTCCTTTTATCACCCCATCATTACCCAGGGTTGTTCATCAATGAGGAGACATCATCATCTCCTAAGATTATTATATGAACTTTCACTGTTCATGAGTCATTTACACTTGTTTCATCTTAGGTTCCTTGCCATCTGCATAGGAATTATATGGACACTTATATATCATCACCCCTTTCTTTGCTATTTCCTAACATGTTCATGAACATTTCATGGTTTATCATATTTCCCGTTTCCACATTATGGGAAAAGGTCTTTACCATTCACATAGACTTTATCAAACAAGGATCATCTCCCTTGTTCTCTTTCTCTTATCATGAGGATTATGCTTTTTACTTCCTCATACATACAGATTGATCTGAGATCATCTTAGATTATGATTTATTTCACTTAGGATGTGATAAAATTATCCATATCATATTTTCAGTTTCATTATGCTCACTAGATTGTTTCAAAATGACTACTTGATCAGAGTAATCAGAAAGATAACAATCTAAGAGTTCCATACTCACCTTATCTTCAATAGTTGAATACCTAGCCAGGGTATACAAGTACTGAGATTAGGCAATATGCACTTTTTTTACTATCATATTCCTTACTTTTCATATCATCAAGAACATAGGACTTAGCATCCCTGGATTTTCTTCAGGCATCACTTCCATATCTCATCCTCTTTCACACAGATAAAAGAAATTGTAAAGCAGTTAAAAGCTTACTGAATAAGATATAATGCCTCGTCTCCCTTATGTCCTCATAGGACTAGTTAAAGGAAGCTCAATAAAAACTACTTTCTCACATTTAACAAATAATATAATCATGAAATGACACATCAAGATTAAACTATTTCATCTAACCTGTCTCTATACATGGATTGTTTATTACCTCAGGCTAATTCTTTTTATAGAATCTTGTCGTTGCCTGATCCCAATGTCATGCTCTATTGCTCGGTGCTGATAGACTTGCTCGGGACGCATATCTACGTCCTCGTATACCACAACTAGACCATTGCCTTTGAGAGTCTTGTTGACTCTGCCTCGGTGGTTGGGTCATTTCCACTTTCCTTTTTGGACAAAAGTATATAATATGCCCAAACTATTTACACTTGTAACACATCTTATAAGCATACCCTAGCCTTGTCAGCCTTATAACTGATGTAGAGTCCAAATCAAGAGTTCTAACTGGTGGAACATCAAGTCCTTTTCCCTTTCTTGGTAACCACTGCCCTGGTGCATTATACATTGGTTGCACTGGTGGTACCAAAAATTTCCCCTTTTTATAATTACTAGGCATCCGTTCCTGAGTTTGGAAAGGTCTTTTATTAATTCCTACCTCATTATCCTCTTTTGGACAGTCGTTTATGATATGTCCTGGTTGTCTACACCAGTAGAAAACCTTGATTTTAGGTCGTAACCTAATTCTTTCAACATTTTCAACTGCCCCATCATAACTATGTTGATCTGAAACTTTGTCAGAGCTCAAAACTTCATCATTAGGGACTGGTAATCTGGGTTGTGTTACTAATACCCAGTCCACTATATACATCACTGCTATCCTAATCTGCCTAGAAATGGTATCAAAAGAAGGATCCCTTATCATAGCTGGATCATCTTGGGGATTCTCAGGCAGTCATTCTTCTCTCGCCTGATCCCTTGCACCTTCCCTAGATACATCAGCATTGCTTTCAGCAATGTACTCCTTGTTTTCTCCATACATCTTTAAGCTTTACTCTATCTTATGCATAAGAAGAATTCACTATAAGATATACTGGAGGACACTAGAATAGACTCAACACCTTAGTCCTATGTCTCTATAGACTCAGCGAACCTTAAGCTCTGATACCAAACTTGTAACGACCGTCATCAAACCGACAACCAAATCGATACTAATTATGCAGAATAATCATAAACAACAGATTAGCAAAAATCACTAAAATTAAAAACCATTTTTCAAGAAGTTCCTCTTCTAGATAACTCTTACTGAAAGATCCAAAACTTATACATATCATGATTGACATTGTACAACATTCTTTCATCTCATCTCGAGGACAACATACAACAATTACTCTATCAAAACACATACTGGAGCAACATAAAACCTTGAGGCTTATAAGCAAAAATCTCAGATTATTCATGGAACCATTAGAAACTGACTCCAAGGACCTGAGAGTACAGAGACGACACGTAGGACTTCTATATACAAGACATGATAGACAATACACTCAACCTGAGCTGTTACTGCTGTCCCGGCTATTGTTCCTTTTCTATAGAAAGGTCTCCACCGCTTCGTGCTTGTCCACCTAAAAATTGTGGATCCCACGGGGTGAGACAATTGTCCTAACGAGAGATATAACTCTCCGCCGACCATATTATTATCATAGATAAGCATTATAAAACTGATCAGAGGTTCTTTTATATTAATAGGCAAGATTAATCATTGTGTGAACAGAACAAAGTAATCTCTTAAATTAAGGAAAATGATGCATCTACCCATGTTAGAGTAATAAACCATCTATCCACTTCACAAGAAATGTAAAGAAACATAAATAACATCTATCAAGCTAAGATGTATAACTGAATTGTGCATCAAACAATGTTTTTCATATTCGATCCTTAAGCAAATATGCTACACGATTGAATATATTTTACAATCACACTTATGCCTTGAGAATATGAAGTATATCCCGTTCATCTCCAACCGACCACAAACTTCTCACAAGTCAGTACCATACAAGGTCAATGGGAGAGCCGATTGCCATGCTAGCAGGACATCTCGTGTCACTGTAAAAGAGCTTGCCAGGGTACTAGGCCTCTTCACTCAGAGTTACAGTGTCAACTACACTCTCTTAGGGGAACATCTGCTAACAACCATCCCCAATTATGAAATTACTGAGTCATGGCCTATAGGCATACTCTGAGCCACGAGCCAGTTCACCGTGCTCAATTGAGACATTTACATAGAGTTTGTAAGGGGATCGAATCACACATGGCCGTCCAAGCTTACCCCCCTACATATTAAAAAATATGCATTTCGGGTTATGTCGTGGGGAATCCGTTTCACCATTCAGAAAATCCTGACGCTGATGGATCTATGGCCAGGGCAACATTTTATGGTTTCTAGTGATATATAACGTGCATTATAACATTGTTTTAGCATCAAATAACTTATAATCATTAACCACAACAAATGCTACAAAGAAAGGTGTAATACATTTATCAAGTACTTTTCAAATATTTAAGACTCATGATACTTGGGATCTCAATCCCTTATCACATTACTGGGAATTATCATCCCTTCACATCATCATCATGATTACTAGATCTAGGTATTCAAACCCTTAGATCACCACATAACGTTGCTACCTCTGTAGCAGGTAACTATTACCTTTAGGTCCTCAGACCAAGATATTCATTTCACTTGTTATACGAGTATTTCATATATCTCACATGGTTTGATTAAGCATCTTGTCACTTCTCACTAGGCAACAATTATTCACATGGCTCACAAGGCCATTAAACATCTTGTCACCTCTCACTAGGAAACAACTATGCATATGGCTCACATGGCCATTAAACATCTTTTCACCTCTCACTAGGCAACAACTATTCATATGGCTTACAAGGCCATTAAACATCGTCACCTCTCACTAGGCAACAACTATCTTTTAGGTCATCAGACCTTATAAACATTATACTTATTATATATGTACTTAGCATGCTTCACAAGTCTTATTCAATAAGAGAAGTACAACCTTTCCATTATTAGGTTAAGGGTTTCTCTTTATATCCGAATAGGATTTCAAGTTCATATTACCAATTCAAACCCTAAATCATTGCTCCACACATCTAGGAGCATATATTGATATCATAAGTATGCAATCATACTTATCTGTTCCCATCATTTATCATTAAATGATTATCAACACAAGGTATGATTTTCTCTCTCATCCTTTATATCATGCTTTTGGTTCAATCCTCCTCTTTGAGGAATATTAGTTCATCATTAATAACTCACATCATCTTTTATATTGCAATTAATTCAACATGCAACATATGTCACTCAATCAATTACATATGATTGGAGTGTCTCTACACTATTGGGTATCACGATGTGTGTACATTATCATATCATGCTTTAATCTACATTGTTTACTTCATGTTGTGTATCCAAATCGATCATGTGAGATAGTCACATCACCATGTCATGTTTCAGGGTGTATCCCCTAATCATCATATCATGTACCCATATCAAATTGACTATCACTTAGTTCTTAACATTTCAAGATAACTTCATATGGGGTATGAGCTGTGTGCTTGATACCATATCGTGCACAAGGTATGCACCATATCAGGCATATAGTGTATGCCACATCATCTATCATTTAAGTGGCATATATACAAGATGCCATATCGGTCTCTCATCCAAAATTATCATATCAGGTCTCCATATCAGGTAACATATCAAGTTACCATGTTAGGTAGACCGTTAGACTCATAACCCCTTCATTCCTTCAAGGATAAACCTTATCATATAGTCACTTGACAAGCTAGGTGTATTATTGAGTTCTCATACCACAACCCATTACACAAAGGGTAGGGTATATCGGGTTTCAATCCATCATCTAGGGTTTTCCACCAAATTGGGTAGATTATGTCATATCATGCATGAAGTATGAATTGAACCACAAATCAGTCACAAGATAGGAGTAGGTGCTATTCCTATCATTCAAGGGATACCATTCATATCATCCATGTGGTATCACTCCCCACTTGTATCAATTTACCCATCACCTAGGGTTATCCAACTCTATATTATTTAGAGTGTTCACTATCTCTTTATCGTGCAAGAGGTGTAGTGTTAGACTTGTATCGTGTATAAGGGGTAAGTGGGCATCTACTATATCATACAAGAGCATGGCTCATATAGTGTATGAGCTATCCTCTATCCCCATATCGGGATAACCCCCATATCGGGTTTCATATCAGGTTAAGGTACTTCTACCATATCGGGTTATACCATGTATTTGATTCTATGTCTTATATTATGCATAAGTGTATACTTCATCAATCATATCGTGCACCAGATGTGTGTTTCATGATATCGTATTCAAGAGGTGTATTACATGATCATATTGTGCAAGGATCACTTTCTATTCTCATTCAGATCGGGTTAGCTAAACTAGGGTTTCATATCGACTTATAAGTATGCCCTTGTTCCTATATCGTGCATCGAGTCTATATCATGCAATAGGTATTATGGTTAATACCATATTGTGTTCCAAGGTATGAACTTCATTTCCATATCATGCAAGGAGATATAGTCTCACAAGAATATCGTGCAAGTGATACATGTATATCACCATATCAGGTATGAGCTACTTGTTTGTATGCTTGAACGCAATATCACTTTATAAAGTGATACCATATTCTTCAAGTTCTAGACCTTCATTCTACCTGTTCTAGTTTATGAATAACAGGTCTAGGCAATTCTTAGAACTCGTGGATTCATCAAGTAATCAATAAAAACTTTGAATTGAAAGTAATCATCTAGTGTAACAAGTTAAGTGGTAAATAATAACATGGTTGGGTTCAAGTTATATAACCCACCTTGTGAACAACTTCAAAGCTCCAAGCTCCATGTTCCTAAGGTTGAAGAATAACTTCTCCAAGGTCCAGGAATTGTTCACAACTCCTCCATAGACAAGAAATCACCATAGTTAAGCACTTGGTGAATAAGGAAAGAAAGGAATATTCATAACCCGATATCCTACTTCCACCAAGGTTGAAGATGACCAAAGCCTTACCTAAAGCTTGGTGCTCGAGCTCTCCTTGCTCCTTGAGATACTTTGCATGATACCTAAGGGGCTTTGCATGATATCTCCAAGGGATATGGTTGTGAGGATCATAAACTTTCATAAGTTGGTGAAAGGTGAAGTATATATACTTGGTTTCATGAGATAAAGTACATAAGAGGTGTCTTCAACTCAAGCTACTAGATGACATGTGGCCATGCATGTTTGATACATGACTATGCATGTACACATATATATCTTTCCATGCAAGAGTCTTGAGGATAAGCTAGAGACAATATCTCGACCATCCTTTATCTTCTTGGATAATTTTCCTCATCTTTATCTCATCAACAAGGCAACCCAATACACTTTATGCAAGGGGTTTTGCAACCAGTCATGAACCACCTCCTTGAGGTGCTCTGCCCATCATGGCCTTTTCCAAGGCTCAACAAACTGATAGGATGCTTCTATCATGGCTCCTTGGCCGATAGGACTCCTATGTCAAGCCTACAACCCGATACATCCCATATAAGGCTTCTCCTTCAACTCTTTCCTTGGTCTTTCCATCACCAAGAGTATCATCACTCAAAGGTGATTCAACATAGTGTCTCCTTCTTTCTCTTTCCTCTAAAAGATATGTAGAGGGAGTAGGGACACTCTAGAGGTGGTAATTTGCTGTTACAACCCCAATTTTTTGGGTTCATTTGGTGAGAAATTTAATTTCTCATATTAAAGATATTTGAACAAATAATGATATAATTTGGTTCAAATAAATGGATTTCATTTACAATAGCCTTGATATTTGTGTTGTGGGCTTTATTGGCTATTGGGCCTGAATAATAAGAAAATTCAATTAGTAAATGAATAATTGAATATTTGAGAAAAGAAAGAGGTAGAAACCTCTAGAAGTAAAAGAGATGTAATCCAAGGATGGATTTCGTGCCTCTTGGGTTCCAAGGAGTCCAAAGTTGCATAAAAGTTCAATGAGAAAAGAAAAGATCAATTAAGTATTTCTTTATTAAGAAAGAAATTGAAAATAATGATAAAATGTGGAAAATAAGTGAAAAGAGGTATAATTGAGTTATCCTTGGTGGAATTTCGTATCCCAAGGATTCCTAATGATAAAAGGAATACCAATGAGGAAAATAAAAGGGAAATAGAGAGAAATCCTCAAAAAGAAATATTTTAATAAGAAATAAACATGATAATGAGAAAAAATGCATATAGATGCATCTTGAAGGATAATAAGTATCCTTGAAGAGGAATTTCGAAATAATAGAGTGTCTTGGGATCCAAGGAGTCCCAATAAAGAAGAAAGATAGAGAAAATACCAAAATTGCAAAATAAGAGGATAATGTGATGCATAATTAATGTTTTTGGTGGTATTATTAAAAAGGAAGTTCTTTCTACTAAATGAAAATAGAATTTCGTTACCAATGATTAAAAGGCAAGTAAAAAGAGAGTGAAAGAAATAATTCCTATATTTCTTAGTATCCATGAGATAAGGAATATCAAGGAAGTAAATAGGAGAGAGAAGAACTACTTCTCCATGAAGGAATAAGAATCCTAATGGGAATAGAAATTTTAGACACATGGATGGTCATCTTTGGGCGTGGATAGCCACCTCTATTTAAGGGGGGGGAGAGCCTATGGATCGAGTCCTAAGGAAATCCCCCATGTTTTCCTCTCTCTTCCATATATTCTTCTTCCTTGGTTTCATCCTCAACCCTAGTCATGGGTTTGGAATTTTACCTGAAGCAACAGAAAGATGTGGGTCATATTGATGAAGGTTGGGCGTTCCCCAATGACCTAGGGATGATCGGACCTCGTCCCCAAGCCCTCGACCTCCCGCATTGACTTGCAGCAGGCCTGCATGACCAGCCGAGAGTCACGGGTCTAGGCACACTGGACTGGCCATCTTGGCTGCAAATAGGAGGTGCCCTGGGTCTGGCGGAGGTTGACAAAGGAGGGGCGGCAGTTTCCGGCCACCCTCGGGATTTGGAGCAGAAGGGATGAACCCCCACAGTCTAAAAACGCCGCTGTGGCGCTAGGTCGCGCAAGGTAGAAGAAGGGCGGGTCGTTGGACCATCTTACTCCTTCTCGAGCTGAAGGGGCGACCACTTAACCAGGGGAAAAATCATAATTTCGAAATGTTTTCCAATTTGGCGGACAACGTGCATGCAATAAGTGACATGGCAATCTCTGATTGGCCGAAAGGTACTTTTCTTACCAAATTCATAACTAATCGTTGGTAGCTTGGATTTAGATAAGTTATATATGAATTTTGATCAGTAGAACCCAAGGAATGCAATAAAAATATAAGTGAAGCCTGATTCTAATTACAATGCAAAAAGTGTATAAATTTATCATCTTTAATAGTTTAATTAGTGAAAAACCCTTAGAATTGATGATAGTTGAATATAATGATGTTCTGTGATTGTTTTGAGCGAAAAATAACCTGGTGATAATAAAAGGGATGATTTAGATCTAAAAGAATGATCTTTGTACATAATTGGTTTAATTTAAGGTTTCCTATACCTAAGTTTGCATTAATGGGCTTAGAAACCCTAATTTAGGAGTATACGTCTTTTAATGGTTTTAATTGTACAAATCCATGAATAAGATAGAGTTATGTTGTTATAAATCCAATTTGGGTAAAAACGATCATTAAGGTGGATAATTTGGCTTTTCTAGTGTATAAAGTGGAATTAATGATAATTGGGGTTTGATGACATAAAAGATGAGAAATGTAGTAATTAGGGTTCCTTTGAGAATCGAACTATGATTCTTTGTGAAGTTGTCAATTCAAAGAAACTTGAACATGATAATTGGCCTTAATGATCTTAACATGACTTAAAAGGGCAAAGATGGTAGTTTTAGTATAAAAGCGATATATTAGACTTTCAATTGTGCCTATGATGTTGAAAGTAGGGGTTTTTGGATTAACAGAGTATTAGAAGTGGTAAATGCATAATGAAGGCTAAAACCCTAATAAAACCCTAAAGTCGGCCTAGAAATCATAAAGTGGAATCCAAGTCGATCCTGAAAATGTTTTGAATAAAATAATGACACTTGGATGTTATGCATTATTTTCAAGATATTGTTGATTGCTTGTTTGATTGTATTGAATATTAATGCTTGGACATCAACGTTGCTCGGAACCAGGTATGTGGTTACACCTATGAATATCCCGAATTAGTTTCTCGAGGATTTTCGAGGTTTTATCGATGACTTGAATTAAAATGTTGGTTGCATTTAATTCTTGCAAATCATAATGTGGATATGACTATCACCTAAGATAAGTGCCTACTAGCTCAGATCCAAATCCCCTCTGTATCTTTATAGATTGACCTAGTAAATGGCTACCAATGGGGTAGGTCCATCAGGTCATTAAATGACTTAGTAAATGGCTACCAATGGGGTAGGTCCATCAAGTCATCATGAGTCAGGGATTGGGCTACCTTTGGGTAGGGCCATGCGACTCCATAACCCTACGAATTGGCTACCTATGTGGTTGGACCATGGGGGTAAGGATCTACCATATGAGAGAGGTAGTATCCATGTCCACTGCAGGGATGGTACAGATATAGGGGATAGGCAAGGATTGAGTAGTATTGCTTAAAATGTAATCTTGGATGTTAAATGATATTTGGTTGACTACATTGTTAACATAGTTGCACAATTATTGTTTCCCCCACATACCAGCTTCTTACTGACCGACGTTTTGTTTGTCGGCATTTTAGGTACAAATGAAAAGAACAAATAGTAAAGTGGCATATGTGGAACTAAGTGAGAAATAACTTACATAGGAGGATTAGTTAGATTAGTATCTTCATGGATAGAAGTTTAGAAATCCCATCTTTTAAAAGGTAAGTAAAGTTTTTATTTTATACCAGTTTTCAGTTTAGTAGTAGAATTTCATAATTATTTTTGATTATTTGTCGAACCTTTGATCCTGTTAATTGAATAACGGCTCTGACCTTCGGGTCTCCCTTAATTGGGGGTTACCGAGAGGCGGGGTCGTTACAATTGGTATCAGAGAGAAGGTTCCTCACTTAATCTTTAATAATTATTAAATTTTACAAATTCAGTAGAACCCAAGGGAGTTATTAGAGGATTATCCGAAAGACAGAGGTGTCTAGAAAAGGATCACGACTGGGGGCTGGCAATATTTTCCTCCGCACCGCTAGTCGGAATACGGGGACTCCCAGATCCATGTGACTTCCTGGCCAAAGTCTTAGGGTATGAATCAAAATAAGATACCTTTAAGACTCTCTCATCATGTTCATCCCTTCTCAACTCAAATTCTGTTAAGGACCTTAAGGATTAGGGTTTCCTCTCTTCTCCTCACCCTCTTAAGGTATGGGTAAGGTTGATAAGGATTAAGGAATCCTCCACCAAATTAATAAAAAGCATGTAAGTAAGATGTCATGGACTTAAGATTAATAGAATAAGCGTAAAGGAATAGATACATGCTTAGGTCGTATGACACGAGTTGTCATTGCCTCAGGAGAGACCCAAGCATAGACCTCTTTGGCAGGAGGATGAGTAGAGGGAGTTAGTCTTGGAGGTAGAGACCTCCATTAAAAATAGAGACCTAGCACATCCTTTGAGGATGATGTTAACCCTAACCCTAAGTGAAGGTCAGACAGAGAGATGTCATGATGGGTTAGATGTCATGGTAGATCAGGTGTTGGGATAGACTTTCCTTGGATGCCATATGAGCCATGAGAAGTTGACAATCCAGTACCTTTGGCAACCCCAACCCTGGAAAGGGTTGTGCATGTTTGAGCAAAGGATAGCACCTTCATGGGGGATGTTAGAGAAGAACCTATAGAAACCTTATGTGATGTTGCAAGAAGGATATAACTTGCACCCAGAGTACATCTATAGTAGGACCAGTAGGTGGAAACCCTAGTCAAGGGAGTATGTTGGATAGCTTATGCGATAATCATAAAGAGCTAAGGATAATCTTGAGCAAAACATGAGTTGAGTATAGGCTTCACCCAGGAAGGGATATGCTTGTGAGCTTGATCTAACTTCATGGAGAGAGGACCTCTAGTAGTAAGGATGGATGTGGAGTTAGATCTAGAGAGAGAAAGAAGGAACCAAGCAAGAAGGTTGGAAACCTAAAACCCCAAAGATGTGAGGAGCAGTGGGGAGTCGAGAATGATTCAACTTAGGTGGATGATAGTGGTTGCCTCATGCATGATCCCTGGAGGCTGATGATATCTTAAAGGAACCAAATCCTAGAGAAAGGATGTTGCTTCTACCTGTGGTATATGTGTTTACCTTATGAGATAGGAAGCAGAGTTCCTTAGACCTGAGAGGTTTAGTAACAGGTTGTGAAGCCTTGTACCTTGTTGGTTGTCCTTGAGGAGGACTCAACTCTGAGGTACTACATATATAAAAGGATCATGGAAGTACATGACATACCTTGGTAATGCTTGATTCATGGTTAAGAGATTGAGGATGCAGCTGGATACCCAAAGGTGAACCTAGGGCTCCTAGGCCTAAGAGGGGAAGCAGTGTACCCCAATGCTCATGATGAGATTTGAGTCTCTATAGTTACGAGCATGGTACTCCTCATGGGTAAAGGTAAAAGAAACCCCTTAAGTTAAGGGTATGTTTGATGAACCCCCTCACAACTAAGTTGGTCTAATGTTGAGGCTGAGAACAAGTGTGACCTAGCATGGTTTAGTAGGTACACTTGTGCCTTAGTGGTTGCTGGAATAAGCATGCTCATGTGAATGTAAACCCTAGGGACATTTGTGACCTTTGTTATCAAGGCGTAGTTTCCTCCCATCTTAGAAGAGGGACCCTTTGGTAGGGAGTTTACTAGTTTGGTTGGTTTTGAGGTAACCTAAGGAGGTTTCATAGGATCTTGAGAAACTAAGTGAAGAGTACATGACATGAGAATGAACCTATAGACCCATAGATAACCATCTCTATGTACATGTGGATGTGTTACCATGGAGGTAACCGGTATGGGGCTTGACCAAGGTAGGCAGGGTGCCATGATCCCTATGAAAGGATGAAAGTCAGCCCATGAATGCAGGAAGTGAGATGATGAATGCTTGGGTAAGGTTCTAAGTTTAACATGTACTATAAGAGAATCCTAAGTCTATCCTAGGGTCAAGTGGGGATAAGACCGATGGAAGTAGGAGTTGCCTAATTCGCTAGTTGCACATGACCATAGGGTCGAGAGGTAACAACTATCATTGTCTGAGGGACATGGGTTAGGAGATTGATCACCTTCATGTACTCATGGGACCCATAGGGCAGATGAGTAGGGCACTCTCTAGATGCATAAGGGAAAAGGGATGACCCCAAAAGTACCAGCACCCTATAGACCTAGAGGTGATGACCAAGGATTGTGTGTAAACCCCAGTAGGTTCGAGACCAGTTTACCATGAAGGTAATTTTTGTTTGATAACATGATGTTTGTGACGTGGAGACATGAGTTGCACGTTTCAACTTAGATTTGAAGGTGTACTGGCAAGGTGGGATGTACCATATCTACTCTTGGAATGGGAAGAACTCTGTATTTGGACGGCTGCCAAATGCTTATTTCTTCTTGTTATGGGAGTGAGGGATAGGACAGTACGCATGCCATACACCAAGGATAAAAGATGATGTGAGTTGGAACGTTGCTACAAGGTATGAGGACAGAGATGATAACATACCTTGGTGGAGTGAGTGATACATGGATGTTTTGCAAACAATAAAAGGAATAATGTAGTTGTCTTATAAGGATGCTTTTATCATGAGCTATGAGTCATACAAGGTTGAATTCAAAAACTAAGAGGATGAGCTCAGAGTTCTCGATGAAGATAGGCTTAGAGCTGAGATGAGATAATAAGTAGAATAAATGGAGGTGTGTGTCCTCAAGATTACCTAACACCTAAGGAGGTGAAGTGGTAATGAATGCTCTGGTTGAGATATAGCTGCCTAGTTTAGCTGGAAGCTAGAAGAAGTTGAGGTTGTTAGGATAACCTTAAGATGAGGTAAAGAGATAAGTTTGGCTAACACCCATATGTATCAATAATGGTTAATCAAGTAAATGATTGTTTGGTTAGCCAGCCTAGTCTGTGATATAATGAAAGGATGGTTGTAGAACCTCAGATGTACTTCTTTGGAAAGGAAAGTGATGAAACCCTGATGAGAGTTGTTTAGGGTTTCCAAAGTATCGATCTTGAGGAATTATGACATATAAGAGATCATGATCACCATAAACCATGGTGCTACAAAGATAGTAAATGGCAGTAGTACTTTGGATTTTTAAGGTGAAGCTGCATGTGGTATATGACCATGCAAATCAGGGGTGAAGGACGAACACCATTAACCCAGTGCATGGATATAAAGTATAAAGAGTTCCCGAGAGGGAATGGGAGTTCATCACTATGGATGTTGTGAGTATCCCCTAGACCAAGGAGGGTCGAGGTGCAATATGGGTTATGGTAGATCGCCTTACCTAGATGACATGAGAAAGGAAGAATACTGTCACAGGATAGATTTGGTTGAATTACTTAAGAGAGAAAGATGGTTCAACTACACCATGATGCGAGTTCTTGGTTCACTTCCATGAGGTGGAAGTGGATACATGAAGAACGCGATGATAGTACAGTTTATCACCCCATACTAATGGACAATATGATCTAGACTAGAGGGTCTGATGAGAGCATGTTTGCTCATTCAAGGTGATACATAGAGATAGTTCTTAAGATGTGATGTTAACCATCATAGCCTTTATCGGGAAGTAAGAAGTCTTATAGAGAGGTTGTGTCGGTCACCACTTCATTAGGATGATGTTGGTGAAGGAGGCCTCACGAAGGTCAGAAAAGAACCATAGTGTGTGTAGATGAAGTCGCTTTGATCGTGCAACGGCCGAGAGAGAGCCCAGTGGTGACATGAGTCACGAGCTGATGCAAAGCAGACTGACATGCAGTTCACTATGGGAAAATATGTGATGTGAAAATCCGACCCCTCTAAGCTTCAGATGAGAAAGCTGAGTCCCCGATATATTGTTCCATTTGAGATGGATTGGTGGAGATGGTTGTGTTTAGCCTTGCCCCTTAGGATAACATGATGTATAAGGTGTTACATAAGTCCAGTCTAGAGCACTATGTGAGGTACCCAAGCCAGGTGCTGAGCCCTAAACCTATTCAGCTTTTTGGAGAGGCTGAAATGTCCTGAGTCACCTATGAGGGTACGATATACCAAGGTAAGAAAGAACTCAAATGGAAGAATACGAGATGATGAAGGTTCTTAGGAAGCACCATGGAAAGGGTAAGGCCACATGGAAGCCACGATGGATATAGGAAAGGTTTATCCTGATTCGTTTGTTTGCTTGGTGGAATTTTGAGGACAAAATTCTTATAAGAGGGGAAGGATGTTACAACCCCAATTCTTTGGGTTCATTTGGTGAGAAATTTAATTTCTCATATTAAAGATATTTGAACAAATAATGATATAATTTGGTTCTAATAAATGGATTTCATTTACAATAGCCTTGATATTTGTGTTGTGGGCTTTATTAGCTATTGGGCCCGAATAACAAGAAAATTCAATTAGTAAATGAATAATTGAATATTTGAGAAAAGAAAGAGGTAGAAACCTTTAGAAGGCAAAGAGATGTAATCCAAGGATGGATTTCATGCCTCTTGGGTTCCTTGGGTTCCAAGGAGTCCAAAGTTGCATAAAAAGTGCAATAAGAAAAGAAAAGATCAATTAAGTATTTCTTTATTAAGAAAGAAATTGAAAATAATGATAAAATGCGGAAAATAAGTGAAAAGAGGTATAATTGAGTTATCCTTGGTGGAATTTCATATCCCAAGGATTCCTAATGATAAAAGGAATACCAATGAGGAAAATAAAAGGGAAATAAAGAGAAATCTTCAAAAAGAAATATTTTAACAAGAAATAAACATGATAATGAGAAATAATGCATATAGATGCATCTTGAAGGATAATAAGTATCCTTGAAGAGGAATTTCGAAATAATAGAGTGTCTTGGGATCCAAGGAGTTCCAATAAAGAAGAAAGATAGAGAAAATACCAAAATTGCAAAATAAGAGGATAATGTGATGCATAATTAATGTTTTTAGTGGTATTATTAAAAAGGAAGTTCTTTCTACTAAATGAAAATAAAATTTCGTGACCAATGATTAAAAGGCAAGTAAACAGAGAGTGAAAGAAATAATTCTCATATTTCTAAGTATCCATGAGATAAGGAATATCAAGGAAGTAAATAGGAGAGAGAAGAACTACTTCTCCATGAAGGAATAAGAATCCTAATGGGAATAGAACTTTTAGACACATGGATGGTCATCTTTGGGCGTGCATAGCCACCTCTATTTAAGGGGGGGGGAGAGCCTATGGATCGAGTCTTAAGGAAACCCCCCACATTTCCCTCTCTCTTCCCTATATTCTTCTTCCTTGTTTTCATCCTCAACCCTAGTCATGGGTTTGGCATTTTCCCTGAAGAAATATACAGTTGTGGGTCATCGTGATGAAGGTTGGGCGTTCCCTGATGACCTAGTGATGATCGGCCCTCGTCCCCAAGCCCTCGACCTCCTGCATTGACTTGCAGCAGGCCTACACGACCAGCCAAGAGTCGCGGGTCTAGGAACACTAGACTGGCCACCTTGGCTGCGAATAGGAGGTGCCCTGGGTCTGACGGAGGTTGACGAAGGAGGGGCAGTAGTTTCCGGCCACCCTCGGGCTTTGGAGCAAAAGGGATGAACCCCCACAGTCTGCAAACGCCGCCGTGGTGCTAGGTCGCGCAAGGTAGAAGAAGGGCGGGTCGTTGGACCATATTACCCCTTCTCGGGATGAAGGGGCGACCACTTAACCAGGGGCGAAATCATAATTTCGAAATGTTTTCCAATTTGGCAGACAACATGCATACAATAAGTGACATGGCGATCTCTGATTGGCCGAAAGGTACTTTTCTTACAAAATTCATAACTAATCACTGGTAGCTCGGATTTAGATAAGTTATATATGAATTTTGATCAGGAGAATCCAAGGAATGAAATAAAAATATAAGTGAAGTCTGATTCTAATTGAAATGCAAAAAGTGTATAAATTTATCATCTTTAATAGTTTAATTAGTGAAAAACCCTTAGAATTGATGATAGTTGAATATAATGATGTTCTCTGATTGTTTTGAGCAAAAAATAACCTGGTGATAATAAAAGGGATGATTTAGATCTAAAAGAATGATCTTTGTACATAATTGGTTTAATTTAAGGTTTCCTATACCTAAGTTTGCATTAATGGGCTTAGAAACCCTAATTTAGGAGTATACGTCTTTTAATGGTTTTAATTATACCAATCCATGAATAATATAGAGTTTTTTTGTTATAAATCCAATTTGGGTATAAAAGATCATTAAGGTGGATAATTTGGCTTTTCTAGTGTATAAAGTGGAATTAATGATAATTGGGGTTGCTGACATAAAAGATGAGAAATGTAGTAATTAAGGTTCCTTTGAGAATCGAACTATAATTCTTTGTGAAGTTGTCAATTCAAAGAAACCTGAACATGATAATTGGCCTTAATGATCTTAACATGACTTAAAAGGGAAAAGATGGTAGTTTTAGTATAAAAGCGATATATTAGACTTTCAATTGTTCCTATGATGTTGAAAGTAGGTTTTTTTGGATTAAGAGAGTATTAGAAGTGGTAATTGCATTATGAAGGCTAAAACCCTAATAAAACCATAAAGTCGGCCTAGAAATCATAAAGTGGAATCCAAGTCGATCCTGAAAATGTTTTGAATAAAATAATGACACTTGGATGTTATGCATTATTTTTAGGATATTGTTGATTGCTTGTTTGATTGTATTGAATATTAATGCTTGGTCATCAACATTGCTTGGGACCAGGTATGTGGTTACGCCTATGAATATCCCGAATTAGTTTCTCGAGGATTTTTGAGGTTTTATCGATGACTTTAATTAGACTGTTGGTTGCATTTAATTCTTGCAAATCATAATGTGGATATGACTATAACCTAAGATAAGTGCCTACTAGCTTAGATCCTAGTCCCCTCTGTATCTTTATAGATTGACCTAGTAAATGGCTACCAATGGGGTAGGTCCATCAGGTCATTAAATGACTTAGTAAATGGCTACCAATGGGGTAGGTCCATCAAGTCATCATGAGTCAGGGATTGGGCTACCTTTGGGTAGGGCCATGCGACTCCATAACCCTATGAATTGGCTACCTGTATGGTAGGACCATGGGGGTAATGATCTACCATATGAGAGAGGTAGTATCCATGTCCACTGTAGGGACGATACAGAGATAGGGGATAGGCAAGGATTGAGTAGTATTGCTTAAAACATAATCTTGGATGTTAAATGATATTTGGTTGACTACATTGTTAACATAGTTGCACAATTATTGTTTCCCCCACATACCAGCTTCTTGCTGACCGATGTTTTGTTTGTCAGCGTTTTAGGTACAAAAGAAAAGAACAAACAGTAAAGTGGCATATGTGGAACTAAGTGAGAAATAACGTACACAGGAGGATTAGTTAGATTAGTATCTTCATGGATATAAGTTTAGAAATCTCGGCTTTTAAAAGGTAAGTAAAGTTTTTATTTTATACCCGTTTTCAGTTTAGTAGTAGAATTTCATAATTATTATTGATTATTTGTTGAACCTTTGATCCCGTTAATTGAATAATGGCTCTGACCTTCGGGTCTCCCTTAATTGGGGGTTACCGGGAGGTGGGGTCGTTACATTTTCATTTCAACCCTATCTTGTTGGGTAAATTATAGATTGTACCAAAATTGGTGCACAAAGTACTAGCATTGTTTAAACATGTTATAACTTGGGATTTAGGCTTTCCACAAGTCACCACTTGACATAATACTCTCTCTTATGATATTCAACATGTGACATATTGTAACGTAACCTCTCATCTTGGATAAATTGTACATTTCACTCAAACTATCAAGTAATGAACAAATAGTTTGCAAACAAGCTCAAGCTTGACAATAAACTTCACAAGAAGCCTTAATCACTTTTCAAAAGATTAGAATCAATTTGTAAGTAACTTACTTAAACAAAACTTCTAGGGTTAAGTCATAACCCAGGTTAGGGGTATTACACGGGTGTTTTGGGCATTCGGCCCAGATGTGAGGCGTTGGGTATATTGCAGACTGTTATTACTGTTGATGGCACATTTCTAGCAGGAAAATATCATGGCACACTTATGAATCATGTGGCATAGATGTTGATAATGGTATATTTCCACTTGTGTTTGTTGTTGTCGTGGCTGAAAATAGGGACTCATGGGAGTGGTTCTTTGGTACTCTACAAACATGTATTCCGGTCATTCAATGTCGCATGGATTTGTGTATTATTTATGATTGAATGAGTAGAATTCTTCAACAATTGATTCAAAATTTGACTGGGCTCAACGTCATTTTTGTCTTCGACATCTTCACGAGAACTTCCATCAAATGTTCAATTCGCATATCCTTTGGGTACAACTGAGGGGCAATTTTCTTCATGGTCTCACCTTTGTGAGAGTTTCTTGAGAGATGCACCAGATGGGATGTCTAAGGGGCATATTCATCTTGGGTGGCTGTGTGATACCTTTAGTGGGATGGATCTTACGTTAGGAGATGAAGAACAACAAAGACAAATGAGGATAAGGTATACTAGGGCATATCTTCTATATTTTTTTAGGAAGTTACCTTATTCTAGATAGTATCGGGGATAGAGTTCATGTAAGGTACCTTCCACTTGTAGTTGACTTTGCAAGTTGTAACACTCTATCTTTGGGTGCTACAACTATAGCATACATGTATAGGAAGTTGTACAAGGCTACCACCCGTTCTAAGAAAACCACCCACTTGTCTGGTTGTGTATGTCTACTACAAATGTGGTGTTGGGAGAGGTTAGGAATTGGATGCCCATGTTCACTTGTTATGAACTGGGGGGAGTGGCCAGAAGATGTTCCCTTGGGTTACAGACATACATTTACGCAACTTCTTAATACATTTATCCAAATATTTTGTAATGTTTATCTAAATTTAGGTTGTCAATTCATTTAATAGGTGACCTGCTTTTCTTCAAAGGAGTGATACTATGAGAGGATCAGTCCAATTTTATGATTCCGCATTTGACCAGATTTTTCCATCTCAGGTATAAGTTACTTCTACTAATATGTTATATAATATATGTTGTATTTTTTAATGTAGTTTACTCATTTTTATATCATACATGTTTTATTGTCTTTTTTTTAATAACAGATACAATTAACTCCTTACACTAAGGATATTCTAGAGAGACTTCCAACATTGTGTCGGGAGGATCATGACATTTGGTTGGCCCGGGTGCCTCTAGTGTGCTACACAGTAGTAGAGTGGCACCTCCCAAATAGAGTACTTGGACAATTTAGCTTTTTTCAAGTACAACCTACTCTTGCCTTGCCACACCTTAGTAGGATAGATGAGAGGGGTCATGCTATTGAGGATTGGTTGCATCGCTATAGGGAGGAGGTGCAACTGTTGAACAACAGACGTGAGAGCTTATTCCCCCCTCCACTAGAAGACATAGTCTTCAGTCCACATCTACATTATGCATGGTATCATCCACAATATGTAGTGCCCCCTCCAACTCAGCCTCCGACCACATACTACCCAACCAGTTATCGACAACAAAAATTGTGAGTATCATTATATTTTATTTACAAATTGTTATTATTGATCTTTATTATATGTAATATATGTAATTGGTGTTGGCTAAATGGACATCTATAAATCCCTTTGTTTTGATTATGACAAACATTTCATTCTTATTGATCTAACGAGCTTCTTGAGTGTGCAGGAACAAGGTGGATGACAAAGTACTAGGGAAATCCATATGCTTACATATTTATATTCATGAAATGTAATCGCTTTGTAAAAACTTGTACAAATATATAATGTACAAGTACTTAGATTTCATGTAAATCAAGCGTTAGATCTTCCCCAGCTAAACTCCACATTTAGATAAGTCATCCCCTTCAAATAGCATCACATATGCACACTCATACATATAATTAGTGCCTAAATTGAAACATTGAAATAGGATCAATCTCGGTCGACCAACTCCTCGACCGAGACACTCTCGGTCGAACTCTTGTCGACCGAGAAAGATCCAAAGTAGCTGTTAGACACAACTGACAAGGTAGTTGGCAGTTGGAGATAAACGTTGCAAAACACTTGATTCAGAGAGCCTGTCGGTCGACAAGAGTTCGACCAAGTAGGTGTCTCGGTCGACCATTCCTCGACCGAGATAAACTCTGACAGCAACTGCAGAGTAAATTAATTAGCCGTTGCTAAAGCAACAAACTTGTACCTAACGACTAGTTAAGCACTTAGAAACCCCTAGAAGTTGTCTAGAACGTCCTTAAGCATCCTTAGGCCATTCCTATAAATAGGACAAGCCATAGGACACTCAAACACACTTTTTACACTTGATAAATCCTTGAGCATACTTTGAGCAATCTGTTTGTGAGCAAATTGAGCATTGTAACAATTGGCTACTTCCTTCCTTAGCTCATAATTTGTGTCCTATAGACTAGCATCTCCTATCCACTGCAATTACAATTCCATACACTTTGGTTAGGAGATCTATACGCTTGATCTAGGCAAATCAAGCCTTGTGCTACAAAAGGATAAGTTGTAATTTCCTTTTCCTTTCTTGTTCTCTATTATTGTTTGTACTCTCCTTGCTACTCCTAGGTTGGAGGCTGCGGATTGGAGAGGGTGGAGATCTTCTTGGTGAAGAAGGAGACCTTGAGCTACTTCAAGAAGGCTGGTGCAACGGGAGGTTACTTCTAGAGAGGAAGGCTACTTCAAGGGGGAGCTTGGAGTTACTTCAAGAAGGCTACCTCAAGTTGGTGCATCTACTTCGAGTGAAGGCTGTTCAAGGGGTGTAAAGGAAAGTATTGTATTTTGTATGAATCCTTGTGAAGGTAATAAAATATATACTTTCAAAATCCCGGTTGGGTAAGCAACCAGGTAGTGGACTGACAACTTTAGTATTTGCTAAAGTTGGAACCACTCTAAACACCTGTCTCCTTCTTCCAATTTCAATTGTGGTTGTTTGAGTTCAATAATTGTTAAAATTGTTTTAAAACTCTATTCACCCCCCCTCTAGTGTTTTTCAATTGGTATCAGAGCAGGCTTCAAGGAACCCTAACCAGGTCTTGAAGAATGGAGGGTGATGGTGATTACAACCACAACAAAAGGTGTAGCCTGAACAAATCTACAACATGCTGTAATTGGTGCTTAGGAACAAGCCACACAACATCTAGCTGCCCATGGAGATCAAAGAAGGAAGATGAGCACAAAGACTGTCTTATTGCTACTTCTAGTGAAGAAGAAGAAGAAGTAAGTCTTTTTGATTTATCTAAAGAAGAACTAGTTGCTAGTCTTGAAGAAAAACATAATAAATATGTTGAGTGCAAGAAGAAATTAAAGAAATCAAATAAAGCAAATGATGAATTACATGCTAAACTTCTTGCTATTACATCTGAAAATGAAGATCTTAAAAAGATCATTGAAGATCATGATATTAAGATAAAATCTATAGAGGCAGATTGCAATCTTCTTTCTTTAGAAAAGACTAAATTGCAAACCCAAGTGAACGATCTTCAAAAACAACCCATCTTGTGCACCCATCTAGATTATGACTCTATTGTCAAAGAAAGAAATTCGTTGTCATCTAATCTAGATCAAGCAAAACTAGATATCAAGAAGAGAATAGATGAGATTGCTAAGTTACAACAAAAAGTCAGTAGTTTAAATAATAATGGCATTCTTGATCAAATCCTAGATAATCCCTATCATCAAATTGGGAGAAGAGGACTAGGTTACAAGCCTAAGGGGAAATCCTATCAACAACCTAGTTGGAGAAAGACACAAGCATATCAATCTAAATATGTACCTAAAGGAACATCTTCACCCATGAACAACATAGAACACAACCATAGAAAAAGATATGAAGTTGACTCAATATGTTGTCATTATTGTTTGCGCCTTGGTCACTATGCTTTTTGATGCCCTTACAAGAGAAAGGATGTCGAATTAGTTTGGGTTTAAAAACCTCCAAACTAAATGAACGAAATCAAGTTGAGATATGACCAAGGACCTTAGTTGCATATTTCTATGTCTATCTCAACTCAACATAATAGGATAACAAATTAATTTAAGTATCTAAACATTTAACTTGCATAATCATGTTTTACTTGGAAGCAATCAACAATTCCAGAAATCTTGTCGGTTGAGAGACTGTCGACCGAGAGAACCGTCGGTCGAGAATTGTCGACCGATTAGGCCACTGGTTACCAGTCTGAAATAAATCTGCTGAATATATTTTCGATTGGTTAAATTGCTATCTACCTGCTGTTAATAACTGTTTGTACATGCAAAACAAAGTATACATTATGTAACTCATCTTTGAAAACTTACATGAGATTTAGTTTATTCTCTAAATAATTATGGATCATATGATTCAAGTCAAACTACCGCCTTCATGGTCTGTTCTAAGTATTATTTGATTCATTCATATAGAAATCATATATTGAATTTCATTACATCATGGATATATCTTCATCATTTCATTATTCAACATTCTATAGATAACGTTGACGCTTGTTGTATGAATAATGAGTGCATAGGCAAGCAAAATAATTTGTTGGTAATATGCCATTTTAATGCTTGCAACATATAAGAATTTTATGAGGACACAAAAAGAAGTGAAATTTGATATTCTTGTAACTACAACAAAGCTTACATTTTAAGAAAAAACAAGAACAAATGTTTTCATAATGATTATTACTCAATACTTCAAATCAAATTACATGCAGATATTATATATGAATATTAAATTTGGAAATCTGCAAACTCGCCTCTTGGTTAAAATGAAATTTTGATCAAGGGGCGCTATGGTCGCAGTCAAAGTCGACCTAAAATAAGTTTGACACAATATTTATTTGAATATTATTTTCTATTGTGATTAAAAGAACCATAAAGTTATGATCACAAAATTGTCCAAATATTGGTAATAATATTCACAATATTACTCCCTTAGAAAATATATATATGCTCTACAAATTTAGTCTATCATTTGCATTAAAAAAAAATCAGCTTTAAAAATTCGTACCCAGTAAGTCTGTCGGTCGACGAATTCTTCGGCCAAAAATATCTCGGTCAGTCTACCTCTTCCGACCGACAGAGCCCAGACATAATTAATATCGGACACACTTCCGGTCGACAATTGTTCGACCGAGACAGTGTCGGTCGACAATTGTTCGACCGAGAATCAACCGCTGGGATATGACCGTTGAAATCCGACCGTTACCGTTGGGCGGCCGACCGTTACAAGACGACCGTTGGACGGCCGAGTGGCGCGTCTGGAATATGACCGTGGCAGACGCTCGGTCGACAAATTGTCGACCGACCCGGTCACTGAATTGCTATAAAAAGGGACCAAAAAATGGGTCATTTCTTCACACTTTCATAGTCTTTCTTACATAGGTTCTCTCTAGTGCATTCTTGTGCAAACCTTTAGTATCTTCATCCCCAAGACTTCCTTGCTTCTTCTCCACCTTCAAACAACGCAATGGCATCATCCTCTGCTCGTGGAAAGAAGAAGGTCGCTGGCAGGAAAGGAAGGGAGGCTACTCCACCATTGACGATCATCAACGACATTGCCTTCATCGACGGAGATGCTGGTGATCGCTATCTACGGCTCTCCTCCAAAGCTCCTCTCCCACGAAGACCAGTTGAAGTTCTGGACTTCCTCAACATCGTCGACTTGGAGGATCTTTTTGAGGTGCAAAAGTTGAAAGAATTCATCAACCCTTCCTTCCCCTCCTATTCCACCAAGGTAGTGAATGAATTCTATGCTAACCTCATCTCCCATTCTGAAAATGAAATCAACTTCTTCTATTCTATGGTCAATGGACATAGCTTTCGATTTACTGAAGAGGATATTCTTGACATGCTAAATATTGACCTAGATGAATATCAAGACACCCTTGACCTTACCACTGGAAACCCACTTAATCAATTTTCCCAAGGTGACCATACCGTTAGTCTTAGTGACATCAAAAGAACCATTTTTCAATCCAATACAACCTGTCACGAAGATAGGGTCACATACTACGCTATCAATCTCAAACCTGCAGCTAGGATTGTAAACCTTATTGTTTCAACAAACATACATCCTAGAGCAAATAAGTCTGAAGTTCCTATTTTTCGCATATGTCTAATCTATGCCATTATCCAACGTATTCCCACAAATTTTATCCGCATCATTCTTAAAAACATGCTTGAGTTTTCTGGCAATCCTCCATATGCTGATCTTGTATGCCAAATTACTCAACATTTTCTTAAGACACAAATTGAGGATATGGGATATACATGGGAGCGTAGACCACAAAAAATAAGTAAGAATACTGTAGAAAAAATGGGAATTGATTTCGGTCATAAGAGAGCTAGGACGGAAGGTGAGACATCTACCCAAAATATACCACCACCACCTCCTCCTACCAACCTACCCTATGATCCCATCCAAAACACCCTAACCTATGTTGCTGGGTCACAATATCATCTTAGTAAACAACTAGATTATAACCATCATGCCATGAATTATCTAAACCAAAGAATGCAAACCCTTTCTACAAACCAACCAGATGAATATCCTTATTCTTTAAATCCTGGCATGCTCAATCCATACAATCCATATTACAACTACTATCAACCTCCACCTCCACCATCTACAGATCTCACGCATACTCAGTTTTCATCAATGCAACTACAAGATATTGCCGCTCATTTCCGATTTGATCGGGTTCCTACCTTCTTGGAAGCATATGCCTTAACCAAGACAGGTGCTCTGGAGTGGCAAACTTTGGTCCAGTATTATGGAGCTGAGCCTTTTCTTGGGAAAGACCCTGATGTTGATGTAACTCTTAAGTCTTTCCAGTGAGATTTGGAGTTGTATTAGTTGTAATGGAATCTTTGCATGATTGTAATAAAAGAGCTATCTCTACATGATTTGGCTATCTTTCCATGTTTGTAATGAAATTGGTTATAATGGATATATTTTTGGCATCATTTGAATTTGGATTATAAAGACTATTGTAGAGCATACAAAATAAGGGGAGTAATAAATAAAAATAAATCACAACGGATGCAATTTTTGCAAATACCTAAAGTTATGACTAAATTGACATCTATTGCAAAGCATTTATACCTTGGGATATCTATCTAAGGGGGAGCATAGTATAAAATTAAGGGGGAGAAGTAATATCAAATATTTAACATGGATATCTTTTTGAAATGACAAAGGGGGAGAAAAGAATATAGAAATAAAATAAAGATCAAAACTATAATAACTAAGTTTAATAATGAAAAAGGCCAAGCACTCACTTGCAAAACAAGAATGGCTACAAAAGGCAATCTTCAGGTATGAAACTCATTTGTTATTATAATTCCTTCATTTATATTTTGGAAATGTTTGTCATCTTCAAAAGGGGGGAGATTGTTGGCTAAATGGACATCTATAAATCCCTTTGTTTTGATTATGACAAACATTTCATTCTTATTGATCTAACGAGCTACTTGAGTGTGCAGGAACAAGGTGGATGACAAAGTACTAAGGAAATCCATATGCTTACATATTTATATTCATGAAATGTAATCACTTTGTAAAAACTTGTACAAATATATAATGTACAAGTACTTAGATTTCATGTAAATCAAGCGTTAGATCTTCCCTAGCTAAACACCACATTTAGATAAGTCATCCCCTTCAAATAGGATCACATATGCACACTCATACATATAATTAGTGCCTAAATTGAAACATTGAAACAGGATCAATCTCGGTCGACCAACTCCTCGACCGAGACACTCTCGGTCGAACTCTTGTCGACCGAGAAAGATCCAAAGTAGCCGTTAGACACAACTGGCAAGGTAGTTGGCAGTTGGAGATAAACGTTGCAAAACACTTGATTTAGAGAGCCTGTCGGTCGACAAGAGTTCGACCGAGTAGGTGTCTCAGTCGACCATTCCTCGACCGAGATAAACTCTGACAGCAACTGCAGAGTAAATTAATTAGCCGTTGCTAAAGCAACAAACTTGTACCTAACGGCTAGTTAAGCACTTAGAAACCCCTAGAAGTTGTCTAGAACGTCCTTAAGCATCCTTAGGCCATTCCTATAAATAGGACAAGCCATAGGACACTCAAACACACTTGTTACACTTGAGAAATCCTTGAGCATACTTTGAGCAATCTGTTTGTGAGCAAATTGAGCATTGTAACAATTGGCTACTTCCTTCCTTAGCTCATAATTCGTGTCCTATAGGCTAGCATCTCCTATCCACTGCAATTAAAATTCCATACACTTTGGTTAGGAGATCTATACGCTTGATCTAGGCAAATCAAGCCTTGTTCTACAAAAGGATAAGTTGTAATTTCCTTTTCCTTTCTTGTTCTCTATTATTGTTTGTACTCTCCTTGCTACTCCTAGGTTGGAGGCTGCGGATTGGAGAGGGTGGAGATCTTCTTGGTGAAGAAGGAGACCTTGAGCTACTTCAAGAAGGCTGGTGCAACGGGAGGTTACTTCTAGAGAGGAAGGCTACTTCAAGGGGGAGCTTGGAGTTACTTCAAGAAGGCTACCTCAAGTTGGTGCATCTACTTCGAGTGAAGGCTGTTCAAGGGGTGTAAAGGAAAGTATTGTATTTTGTATAAATCCTTGTGAAGGTAATAAAATATATACTTTCAAAATCCCAGTTGGGTAAGCAACCGGGTAGTGGACTGACAACTTTAGTATTTGTTAAAGTTGGAACCACTCTAAACACCTGTCTCCTTCTTCCAATTTCAATTGTGGTTGTTTGAGTTCAATAATTGTTAAAATTGTTTTAAAACTCTATTCACCCCCCCTCTAGTGTTTTTCAATTGGTCTTTATTATTTATACATACTTTGTTTGAACATGTAGAATCACATGTGCAGATCTGAGTGGCCTCACAATAGGCCCCTACATAGATCAAAGATAATATCTACAACATCCATGGGAGCTAATTTACGAGTCTTCTTGACTATGCTCGCCCATATGATCCCATACACACTTCTAGTCATACCATTGGTCCTGAACCCACACCCACTCCTACTCCTCATACATGCACCACTTAGTCTGAGCCCATTCCCACTGAACCTGATCTCACTCCCACTTCTCAGTTCATAACATGGGGACTGACAGAGTCATACTTTTTAGGAGTTGGTTCATTTTCTTCATACATCACCCCACCTCTACCAGCATCCTATTATGGAGCATGTTCTTCTTTTGTTCCATACACTCCACTCCCACCACCAGTTATTCATGAGAGTCGACCACCATCTTATGTCACATACTCACCGACTCCATTTGATTTCTCAGGATGCACCCCACTTGATGCCCCACATCCTAGTATTCAGAGACCCCTCACCCCACCTCTAGCTTTTCATTACTTCCCTGGTCCTCGTCAGCCTATTGCTACGTAGTTGTCCCCCATTGAGGCATCTCCAGATGAGTTCGCTACTCAGGAGTCAGATGTACATGGAGGTGGGCGAGGACGTCGTATGCATGGAGGACGTGCTTAGTTTATTACATATTGTACTATTTTGTATATATGCCTTTGTGAAGGTATTTATTTAGCTTGTATTTGGATCTATCATATTATGATATCATTTGTTTGTTCATGTTGGAATATGTACTGTTATGTATTATTTGGGTCTATCATATTATGATATCATCTGTTCGTTCATGTTGTATTTGGATCTATCATATTGTACTGTTATGTATTATTTTCTCTTCAAGTTGGTTCATGTTGTAACCTTGATTTAAATTGATATCTCATTTTTTTGGATTAATTTCTTCTTATTTAATCAATTAGTAACCAACTATTGTTGGTTGTAATAGCACTTCTATAATCTATACGTATGTTTAGAGCTATTCAAATTAACAAATTTATAATAATTGAAATATTATAGACATTCAAATACAAATGAAATAATTGTAATGTACAAATATAATCAATAGTGTTTATATACAAATCAATAAGCAACAAATTATAATTATGAATACACAAAATATTGAATAAAAAAACAATATGTCATGTATGGAGACGTATTGCTCTACGAGAGAGCAATGCATCTCCGCGTGCGACGCATTGGTCCCACAACAGGGGCAATGCGTCCGGAAGTTGGACGTATTGCTATGCGGTGGGACCAATGCGTCAGGAGCGGAGACACATTGCTCTCTCGCACAACAATACGTCCCGTTTCGGGACGTATTGACCCACCGCAGAACAATACATCCCGCCTCAGGACGTATTGCCCTGCTGTGGGATCAATGCGTCTCCCGACGGGGCGTATTGTCTTCGGACAGTGCAATACGTCTCTGTCGGGGACTTATTGCCCTGTAAATGTGCCATTTTAGAAATTACGATGAAGAACGTGCCATTTTGGACATTAAAGTGGGTAAACGTGCCATTTTGATTTTTTTGCCGATATTATATACAATAAATCTCAATAAAAGTGCACACATGCTAGTTTCTTCTACTTATTCATGATATGAACCCCACCCCACAGCTGTGATTCCACTTCATATTATTTGAGAAATGGGACATTGTTTCCTTTATAACCGTTGGCAATCGCGCCCAAACTACGTACCCGTTCTTACCTCCTGATCCACATGGAACATTGAGCTCAGCTCTCTCTTGCCCCCGGTTTGTGAAATCCAGCATTTATGCGGAATCCAGCATACTATGCATGCACGTGTGATGTCGTCAACTTCAGTAGTGGAGCTCTGACTCCATCTTTTGCTAGTCTACGTTGACCATCACTGCGGGCACACCCCAATGGTTAGGGTCAGTCCACAGCCGGCCGGCCTGTAGCTACTGCTGGGCAGTGAAGCACCGTCCAACTTTAACCGGTTGTAAATGGAGCATTCAAGTTGGGGGTTGTTAATTTTCTCTCTCTAGGGAAGGGAAGGGAGGGTCATTCTACTTAAGTACGAATTGTGCCATGTTGTAAACTTTTCTTCACAACCTAAAGAGGTCGAATATCATTATCAACATGTAACCAGTACATGCTTGTCGATCAAAAGAAGTGGAAGGGGAACAAGAGAAATATCAGTTCGCCATCATTGTCTGTGCAATGTTTATGTCAATCACAAGTAGAATTATGTCGCGTACAAAAATATGACATATGATTCCGGAAACAAAAATTTACTGTCACATTCTGCTTTGAACAGTAGATCGTGTCAACAACTAAGTAATGAGAATGAGGGTTGCAAGGTATATACCTAGTCCTGGAGCTAGTCCAACGACTATCCCTTGTTGCAGCGTGTTCCTTTGTTCAAGTTTCACCTGGAAAGCTGTCAACAACAGTCTCCTGGTTGATCACCGTGGACGGCGGTTCACACATAAGACGATAAGTTCGACACTTGAACCCATCATTTCATCATGTTTCATATTCACAATTGTATTGGTAATTAATATACGATTAATACACAATGTGACACCATCATCAATCCTTGATTCAATCAAATTTGATCAACCAAATAGTCGGTTCACAACCTAAACTGGTCGGTTGAGACATCTGAGTCGATCAATTCACTTGTTGAACCGGTCGTTTCAGAGATCTAATTGTCAATATTGGTTCAAATTGACCTGACACATGAATCGATCGGTACAACACTTGAACTAGTCAGTTCACAATCCTGTCAATCAATTCTCAATCATTGTTATTTAAATTGAATATGTAACACTTGAGTAATCAATTTAAACATCATTCATGAATAAACTCATATTCCAAGTGTATTCTATGTGTGTGACCCTGTAGGTTTCAAGTTACATTACTGTGAATGTCCATAATTGATTTATGATATCACAAACAATGAGTGGTATCTAGCAAGACATCATTGCTACCCAAGTAATTGAAAAGTTGGAGAATAACTTCAACCTACAATCTGTGATTGGTATTATAATGATCGTATAGTTCCTTTATCATTGATATCCAGATTGAACTTGAGGCATGGAATCGTCATCCTCTTCAATGTTCAATCCATGTATCTTGAACTAGATTAAATTGTATGAGATATGTGTAAGATCAATATCACATATTGACTCATATGAGTATGATAATGCATTTATCAGTCTCACTTATCAAGTGACCAGGATATCATGCTCCTATAGGAGGGACAAATCCCATCTACATCACTCACAATTTTCATAATGTGTCACAATGCACCCAAGCACCACCTTTATGGCAACTCTTATTCAAGGTCACCGTGGATGATGTCAAAGCATGACAAATAATGTATAATGAATGTAGTGGTTTTAGGTCTAATAGAACTACAATCACAACCATCTCTATGAGAGATGATTCTAACTACCATATAATTATTTCCGTGCATCACTCTCAAGGTGGGTCCATCTGATACATTGTTCTCTAATAAAATATCTATGTGTTTGGTTTGACATCCCATATCATGAATTAATGAGATTTTTTCATTAACCTACACACACTCTAGTGTTATGTGTTATTGATGTATATTGGCCTTCCACGACAACAATCGACTAGGGGCATAACAAGAATATATATATTGTTAACATCTGTATGATCTCATTGTATAGGTCCTCAACTTGAAGACGTACGTCATTGAGTAATATCATTCTTTAGGAATTTATTATATAGTGTCATTATCCCATAACCAAATAAAATAGAATAAATTGGAAGAATAATTTTTTATTATTAATCAAAATGTGTACAAGATATGCCATTAAAATCATCATATGGTTGTCTCTCTGAGCATACATACCAACAAACTTCCACTTACACATTGATCCAATCATCTATGAACTTAATCGCAAGTGATCTACCATGACCTTCATACTTCTGTTGCAAAAGTACTTTTATCAAAGGGTCAACTACATTGCTCTCAGTCGGTACTCTATAAGTCTTCACATCTCCTTGTTGTAAGCTTTTTTTGTGTGAGATGGAACCGCCTTTGTATGTGCTTGGAACGCTGATGTGATCAGGGTTTCTTAGCTTGAGCAATAGCTCCATTCTTCTTGGAATATAGCTCAATTGCATCATTGATGCTTGGAACCACCCCAAGTTTTGAGATTAACTTTTTGATCCAAAAAGCCTCCTATGCTGCATTGGATGCAACAATATACTTGGCATCTATTGTAGTCAGCAACTATCTCTTGCTTGGAACTCTTCCAACTTATAACGTTGTTGTTTAGGCAAAACACAAATCCAGACTGTGATTTATAGTCATCTTTCTTAGTTTGGAAGCTTGCATTGGTGTAACCCTTTACCACCAACTCTTCAACACCACCGTAGATAAGAAACTAATCCTTAGTTCTTCTCAAGTACTTCAGGATGTTCTTCATGAAAATCCAATGAGCTTCACTGGGATCTGATTGATATCGGCTTGTCATGCTCAAGGCATACAAGACATCTAGACGAGTACATAACACCACATACATGATAGATCCAATTGCAGATGCATGTGGAACCTTAATCATGTGATCCTTTTCTTCATAAGAATTGGGACATTGATCTCTAGAGATAGTTACACCATGTGACATGGGCATGCTTCCCCTCTTTGAGTTTTACATGATGAACCTCTTCAACACTTTGTTAATGTATGTGCTCTGACTTAGCTCATGAAGACTTCTAGTTCTATCTCTATAGATCTTGATTCCTAAGATGTAGGATGCTTCACCTAAGTCCATAATAGAAAATGTACTTCCTAGCTAGGTCTTTACCATCTGTAAAGTAGGAATCCCATTTCCCATCAATAGCATGTCATCCACATATAATATGAGGAATACTATAATGCTCCCACAAACCTACATGTAAACAAAAGGCAAACTCTTTGACAATTTTGCCAAATTGAAGATTCCATCTCGGAGATGCTTGCTTCAATCTGTAGATTGACCTTTGTAGCTTACTGACTTTATTTATATCATTTGGATTTATAAAACCCTCAGGTTGTGTCATATACACATCCTCAAGAAGATTCCCATTAAGGAATGTGGTTTTAACATCCATCCGCCAAACACATAGTCATGATAACCTACAATGGAAAGCATGATCCTAATGGACTTAAACATGACAACTGGAGAAAAGGTTTTTTCATAGTCAATACCTTTAACTTGTCTAAAATCCTTTATGACTAATCGACCTTTGTAATTTTGTACATTACAATCCATTTCAGTCTTATTCTTGAAGACCCACTTGCACTATATTGGTTTTACCCCTTCAGGTGTCTCCACCAAGGTCCATACCTTGTTGGTGTACATGGATTCTATCTCAGATCTCATAGCCTCAAGCCATTTTCAGACTCTGGACCCTTAATAGCTTCTAGGTAGGTAGTTGACTCATCATTAATGGCCGACTCATCGCCTTCTTGAGATACTAGATAACCAAATCTATCTGGTTCATGGTGTGTCCTACTAGATCTATAGGGTTCCTATGTTATAAGAAAATTTAAGATTCTGTAATGATTTGTGACTCTCTATGTTCCTCTTGTACCTCTATAGGTTTAATGCTTTCTTATTGGTCTAGAACCTCTTTGAGTTCTACTTTCCTCCCACTGATTCCTTTGTAAATGAATTCTTTTTCTAGGAATACATCATCCCTGGAAACAAATACTTTTTTGTCAGATGGAGTATAAAAGTAATATCATTTGGTTTCCCTAGGATATCCAACAAAACAACATTTATTTGATTTGGATCTAAGATTTTTGGGAAACTAATTTCTTGCAGAAGCTTCAGAACCCCAAATCTTCATAAAAGACACATTGGGACACTTCCCAAGCCATATCTCACATGGTGTCTTTTGAGATGATTTAGATGGTACATAGTTTAGTGTAAATGCAGAAATTTCTAGAGCATAATCCTAGAAGGAAGTCGAAATATCAATAAAACTCATCAATGATTGCACTATATCTAGCAATGTGTGATTCCTTCTTTATGATACACCATTGTGTTGTGGTGTTCCAGGTGGAATCCATTGTGATATGATACCACAGTCTCACAGAAGGTCCTCAAACTCTTGGTTTAAGTATTCTCCACCTCAACCAGAAGGAAGTTCTGTAATATTTTTACCAAGTTGGTTTTGCACTTCATTCATGAAATCCTTGAAATTTTCAAGAGTTTTTGACTTATGTTTCATCAAGTAAACATAACCATGCCTATTGAAGTCATAAGTAAAGTTAATGAAGTACGTACAACCACCTCTAGCATTTGTTATAAAATGGTCACATACATCAGTATGTATGATTCCTAATAGATCACTAGCCCTCTCACTATTGCCAGTGAAGGGAGTTTTTGTCATCTTGCCCAACAAACAAGACTCACATGTCTCTATTGATTTAAAATCAAAAGAGTCTAGATAACTATCTTTTTGGAGTCTAGAGATGTGATTCTCATTGATGTGCCCTAGATGACAATGCCAAAGATATTTTTTTTCTTGAGTTATTGAGTTTTAATCTTTGGGTATTAACATTATAAATATTTGACTTTAGATCCAACGAATAAAGACCATAAGACATGGGGCATTATTATAAAAGATCTCATCTTTTAAAGTAGAACATTGACCATTCTTTATATGAAATTCATATCCATCTTGTCAATACAAGATACAAAATAATATTTCTATCTATGGCAGGTACAAAATAGCGGTTCTTTAACTCTATTACAAGCCTGGGGGTAGAGATAAGTTATAGATTCCAACTGTAGTAGAATCAACTCTTGCTCCATTTCCAACACACAGTTCAACCTAGCCCTTTTGTAAAGGCTTACTTCTTTTCACATTATGCATGTTTGAACATATGTGAGATACACATCTGGTATGTAGTAAACATGATGAAGAAGTAGACTAATTTATCTCAATAACTTATATACCTAAAGATGAGATCTCTATCCCCTCCTTCTTCCTTAGTTTCTCCAGGTAGAGAGGTTAATTCCTCTTCTAATGTCTAGGGTGGTGACAGTGGTGAATATTGCCTCCCTTGTTCACCCCTACCTTTGCTTTGAGTGCAGAAGACTTGGGTTTCTAGCCATCTTTAGAACTCCTCTTATCTTTTCCTTTACCCTTGGACTTCCCCTTTCCTATGTTAATCATCATGACGGATTTGAGTTTCTCCTTCTTCATTTGTGCTTCAACAGTTCTCAGCATGCCAAGCAATTCTGACAATGGCTTGTTAAAATTGTTCATGTTGTAGTTCATGACAAACTGGCTATATGACACTGGTAGTGACTGCAGAATCATATTTGTAGCCAAATCTTGACCCAAGAGAAATCCCAATCTAGTAAAGTCCTCTACATACCCAACAAGCTTGAGCACATGGGAACCTACTGGATCTCCTTTTGCCATGTTGCGCTTGAGCAATGCCTTGGATGATCTTGATACATGTTACTAAGATATGTTACCATCTCAATAGCATCTATGTCCTCATGTTGTCTCTACAACTCATAGTTCAATGAGCACACATAAGGTACTTGACATCAATGGCGTATGCAAAGTGCTTCTTGTAAGCATCTATGTCAGCCTTAGGCATAGTGGGAGCAGGCTCATCTAGCTTTGGTGTCTCTAGGGCATAGAGCTTATTCTCTTGTGTGAGAACAATTCTCAACATCCTGAACCAGACATGAAAAGTATTCCCATTCAACTTGTCCTTCTCAAGGACTGATGGAAAGGAAAACATGTTATTGGTTGCCATTTGATTCTACAAAAAAAATTGTAATTTGTGAATACACTTTTGATTTGATTTGATCAAGAATAAAAATTGATGATGTTTAATTAGGCCCTTGATTAACTATTTCTCGACTTTTTTTTTTTAATTTGATAGCCCTCACATATCAATTTAGAAGATTATAGTGTATAACCTTCTAGTGTGCCAAGACCCACTACAAAAAATTAATGATTTAGGTACAATTATTCTAACTACATATATTTTATATGTAGTTAAAATCATTATTAATTACAAATAAAATATGTAAACAAAATAAATGTAGCCAATCTATAAGACGATGTCTAACTATATTTCCCTCTCCCTATTTCAAATGTAATGATATAAATGTAGTTAATTAAATCATAAATAGCTAGATAAAATCTCATACCAAAAATTGGTTTTCCCGCACCTCACTCCATTCCGCGCTCTAGTCTTCCCCTCCCCCACACGATTCTCACTATATCCCCTTATTATCGGTGACCTCCCCCAACTCCAGAGTCCATACTCTCATCCGCATGCGATAACTATTGATCTAATCCCCTCTGCTGCAGCCACGGGAGATTCACCCCCAACTGTCTTCTTCCCCTCCCTAACTGCAGATGGCATCATCTCCCCCAACTGACTGCAAGGTTGGCCAGGCAATACTCCTCATCATTGGGCTTCTTCTCTTTAGTGTTTTCTCTCAAGACCTAGGTGCCCACTTTGTCCCCCCTACGCACCCTAACCTCTACCGCCCTTCCTTTTTTCACATCTGCGGTAGTAGAAGCACCTAACAAAGGATTTCATTTGAGGGATCTTCTTCTTGGTGTAGGAAATAATGTAAATTACCACTGTAAGTTCTGCTCCAATTACTCTTTTTTCATCTTCTTACTCCCTTCTCTATGTGTAGCTTTTCCAAGAAGATAGTGCTACGACAAGTAGTGGCGAGATGGAGATTTTTGCCTTGTGTTTTATTTTAACGGCTTTAGTTAGCCTGCAATTTCCCTCTTGTTCATACACTTAATATTCTTTCCTCTGTAATAGGCATAATTCTCAGGTCTTCTTCTTACATTACTAGTGTGGGTGAGATTCTGATTATTAATTTGATAATTGGAAGTCCTACCGTGGTCTATGACAGACCATTTGCTAGCCATTAGCAGATACATGAGATTCTAGTGGAAATTTCTGTGTGACACCCCATAAAACTACCATTTACAAGGTTAGGTGCTCTTATTCCTTCATATATAATGAGGAACATACTTTATTGCCCTTCTACTAGCTTGATGCATGTTGCTTCCCCACTTTCCAGTTTAAAGATTATTCCCTTAGACCAATTGCAGAATTCTACGCTCATAAGTTGTTTGCTGAATTGCTTGAACCAATAGATTGATGTGGTTTGCTACTGTATAATTCTCTTTTAGGTAAGGTTGCTTTGAATTTGTTGATTGTACAACTTTAGTACTATAAATCAATGTGGTAGGTTGTTTTTAGTATAGTTTTTATTCAACAAAGATGAAATTGATGTAAATTTGATAGTGTTTATCTTGTCTAAATGATAAATTATGTTGTTAATTGTACACATTTAGAAATGGATGAGACTTCTTTACTGTTTGGGATGTTTTCTGTACTTGGTGGTATGATGGATAATTAGCTAGTTTTACATTTGTTTTAACTTGTCAGTAAGTTTTCTCAACAAAAAAAAATTGGCCGTAAGCCTTCATTTCATAATATCAAGTATATCATAAGATAGATAGGTACATTTACATCCATGTAATAGATAGAAAGTGATGCCTGTTATTTGAATTGAGTAGTACTTGAGTAGTACTTTGTTTTTCTACATTGTAGTATAATCGTACACTTATATTTCTAGTTAATATGTCTTATCTACTATTTTCCACAAAGGGGACCATGGCTGGGTTCAGAACTTGCAGGAGTGGCAGCTAAATGATGGTGCCATTATTGGATAAGGGACAAGTACCTTGCCACAATAGTTCCCATCCATTCAGGGCTCCATTGGATTTATGTGACTTATGCACATGTCATTCTGCATGCTTCATTCAATACAACAATGAGCATCCCATTTCCCTCGCTACGCAAGTCTCAAGCTAATTTTTTGCTTCACAAGTCAGTGGATGCTCGTCGAAGCATTAGAGGTAGTCATCTTTCCACCTTTTTTCCGGAAGACTAAGTATATGGTCATTTGGAGCAGTAGAATATTTTTTTATTCCTATTCTTATGAGTGTTTTTTCTGTTTAATTTACATTTCTTGAACTTGTGTGGGCATCATTGTCATGGCTTCTTATTTATTCAAGGACTAGCCTCGATTAATTACCCAGATGTAGATGTCGTATGTATGTGCTTTGATGGCGGAAATGTTGGTATTCTAATTATTTTTTCTGATGTGCATTACATTAGAAATTTGAATGGAGTTGACATTTAAACTAATAAGCTTCTTAAGAATCATACTAGTTTGCAATCGATCTGATTGTAGTCGGCGTTATGCACGACCATTGTTGTAGTTCCATATTTGTATCTTATTGATTAGTTCTGTCTTAGTAACATTTATCCAATTCTAGATAATTTTCTAACAAGAAGTATGAATAGTGCTCTAAGATGTCATGATGTAGACTATTGTTGGTATGCATAATGGATACTAATGCACCAAGAGCAAACAACAACAAAATTGGGGTAGGTTTGTCAATGACAACTAGTTGCATATGTCATTGTAGCTATTTGTATAAAAATTGTTTAGACCAATAGAAACCATGAATGGGATTTTAGAATTTTTTATTTTCTAGAACGTCATGCTCTTTGTTTCCCATCTTGTTACTATGTCACATAGAAAAATCTTTTCTTTTTTAGGATGATTTACTTTTGAATTTAATGCATTTTTCACACTTGTGTCTTGTTCAATTAAATAAGATTAGATTGTCTTGATAAAAGGAAACATGAATGAAAAAAGGACTAGTAGACAAAAACCCTCAGCCAAAATTGAGTTGTTCCTAAATGAGATAAACCCAATTTTGTATAATATAGAATGACTATTGTTCTTTGGATATCAAATCTTCTTGTCAATACTATTTTTTTAACTGAATGAGTTCAGGCACTATTAAATATTTCCATTTCAGTATGTCTTTATTTGCTTAGTATATCCTCAAATGTTAACATTTAGGAAACATATACATACTAAAATAAAGCACACTCTCTTCATTACTTGAACAAAACTAAAAATAAATTTCACTATGATTTCTCTAGTTGTCTCAGCCTAGATAACCATGAAACTCCAGTTTAGCTAACAATTGATGCATACTACTACAAACATGCTTTCTTACCAAACGTTTCTCCATCTTTTTGTAAGAATGATACTAAATTTATCAACCTATTAACTTGTTAATACATGTAAGGAAAAATGGTCCTCTCCCTTTTTTCCATTGCCTCTATGCCTCTAACCCCACCCACCTTCAAAAGCATGTTATAATTCCTCTGTCCCTCTGCATGCTCTTCTCAATCCCACCAAACCTATCCATGAATCATCCATGCTTATGAAATTATCTTTGTTGCCGGGGAGTCAAAGTTCAAAGGCATGGCTTGAATGCAAATATCAAGCCCTAAACTATCAATTTTACTAAGCTAGAGGAAATTGTAGTTAAGGAGCTTGATAGAGAAAAAATGCAGCATGGATTGAATATGGATACATTGGCTTAGTCAATACAAGAAAAGGTATTATCTTTATCAAGTATTTTCTTGATCCAATACATATTACTCCATTTTATGTCAATCTAATTATAGAATGGTATACTGAATGAAACAATCAATAAGCTAACATGATGTCTTCAGTGGACCCTTTTTAAATGGAGCACACATCTCTTATTACTTTCTATTCATTTCCTTGGTAACGGGAGGGAAGCCATAAATGATTAATGGTTGTATTGGGAAGAAGCACTCTAACTATAGATGTGTACCAATCATGGATTAAACCTACACCTGAGATCAAAATCACTAGAGAAGCCATTTTAACCACATTTTTATTCCACTATTTTAAAAGTACAAAATAAATTACATGTATTAGTCATATGCTTTATTGGTGTATACAGTGGACTTTAGTTGTTTCATGACATCATAATATATATGGATAGGGAAGGAATAATGCTATAAGACTTTTTTTAGAATCATTGATATGATACTAATTTTTCTAATGTCTTTTACCATCATAATTTTTATATAATGCAACACATCTATTTCAATAAGTATATGGAGAGATTATCTAAAATAGAAAAATCACCATCATATGAGACATGTCCTGTGCAACAAGTACATATTCAAATTAGTCAAAGAAACTACATGTAGATCACCTCATTCCTCTCTCTCCCTCATTGTTTAGACCCACATTTGGTATTTGAATTTTTTGGAAACATTAGGTATTCATCTTACACTTTGTCCTTACTCCTTATTTGTGATTTCTAAATATTGAACTTTCTAGAATTTGAAATAGAATCCTACTGCTCGATTCAATGCAGACAAATTTCTTTATCACATTTTCTTTGGTGAATTGTGGTACCCATATGATATGCTCATGTATTAATAATCCATGAGGCACATAAAACATTTCATCTGAAAGAAAGGGAGATGATTACAGGATGGACACCTATATTAGAAGTACATCAGGTATGAATTGTTCTACAATCCTTTTACCTTATCAATGATTTTGTAGTCACAATCCTATAGAATATCATGGTTTCCAGTTAACTACTGCTTATCACATTAATGTTAATGCCACCTCTAAGATCAGTTTTCAGCTCCTCACACTCATAAAATTAAACACAATACAACATCACTGATTGCTGGCCTTTTAGTGGAATTCAGATGATTACATGCAATAAATAATTGTAAGATTTGTCATGTTGTGCTCATGAAATCAAGTAGCTATTGGACATGGTGAGTCTACCTTAGAAGTTTTTGTGTGGATTCACATTCTACATGTTTTAATGATTTACATGTTCTAGACTTGCAAACTATATGTGTTCTCTCTCATTGGGATTCATTTTTTGTTAGATGGAATGAAATCTCTGATGTAATGGATCTTTTCTCAAAAGTACCATTATCTAATGTAGATGGAATGATCCAGGCCGGTGACCCCAAGGTGTTATACCCACACCTAGAGATGACCAACCTGGTGTCATGGTAGATGAGAATTGGTTTATTGTTGGTGGAGGCGACAACAAGAGTGGTAAAATGTTCTTGAGCCCTTAATGACTTATTATTACTACAATTAAGAATGAACTAGTAAAATATCCTTTATAAGCCTTCCTCTGTCCACAAGGCTACTAAGAATTGAGATCATAAACATTGTGATATTGAATTGATAATGTAACCAAGGAGAAAATGTAGATAGTCATCTTTGAATCTGACGTTTTCATAAGATTTGATCTGGAATAGCAGGAAAACTTCTACCAAAAACCTAAAAAACCATATGAAATATTGAATGTTAGCTTTTTACTTCATCACTGTATACAAAATGTTACATACAAATAATTTGTATGCATCAGTTACTTACGTGACATTGTAAGAAATGAACTATGTAAAATATTCATTGTTCTTCAACTCAATTGTTTCCATAGATGTGTCCCATTTGTGGTAACTGGGTGACCTGATAAGAGATTTATTATTTTTGGCCAATAATCTTAGCAACTTATTAGTCTAGATTCATGCTACATATTTACACTCATTTACTAGCAATTATTTTCTCAAGCGTAAACCTTTGTTGATAGCTACAACAAGAAACAACTTTTTTCTCCTTGCAATACTGTAGCTCACTAATATTTTGGTCTAGGCATGGTCCAACTGACGCTCAATCACATATATAATGAATTCTAATTTACATTTGGTAGCTTCATTTCCTTCTATTATAGTGTACTAGTTGTTAGATTGCCAATCTATCAAAACCTCATAATTCATAGCCCTCCCTTATGTTATAGAAAAAGGCATAAAGTGTGGCACTTTAAATCCAGATGTGACCCTGAGATTCCTTTATCATTCATGATATGTGATATTGGACACCTACAAGGTCCCCTTTTATGTTCAGATATCTCTTGCAATCTGAAGTTTATTACCCACCTGCCTTATCTTGACGTCTCGTCACACACCTAGCAGGCTAGCATCATAATTGATCCATGCATTATGTCCAATGACTTTTCGAGTCTCTACATACCACCAATCCCATGCCTTCCTCTTGTGACACCCAATGCCTATCTCTCATCAAACTAATAGTCATTCTGTCCCCTTCCACCATGGCAGTGTGCTAATGGTTGTTTTCGTGTTCACTTATGGTCATCTACTAGTTAATTTACCTTGTCTTTTGGTGGTCATCTCCTTTATGAAAGATGAAGTGACATGGAATGTTCTTATCAAGACTGTGAATATATAGAAACCTTACAGGTACTTTGTAAATATAGTGAAATTAAGTAAATTTTATATCTTATCATTAGTTAAATGTTTTTAGTCATGTCTCCTAGTGACTGTCTCGTAAGTTTATCAACAAACCATAACATGAAACTACTTCCCTTTGTTCTTGTATTCATTTTTTTAAGGACACTAAGTCTCATTTTCATTTAGGAATAGTATAATACCATGTTCTTCCAAGTTCGAACTCCAAGTGGCACATGTCTTTCTAAGTTCCAAGTTCCTAGTGCTAAATTATCCAAGAACTGTTCTTTTATTTATGATAATAGTGTGCATGTCATTCCAACAATGTCGAATTTCAAGGGTTACTGTCAGCTCACTCCACCGAGTTGGCTTCATGGAAATTTCCTTCAATTTGAATCAAATGAATAGGAAATCATTGTGAGTATATCTAATATTTGAGGCGGTGCAGACATATTTGATGATAAAACCTAAAAAATCACCTTGGCTTGACAATTCTAAAGTTGTTTGTTTGTTCTTGAAAATGAATTGCTACTCATTCTCATTTAACTAAAATTAGTTGTTACAAAAGTCTATCCAGAAAAGAACCAAGTATGACTCTATGTCCTTCATGAAGGAACAATCACCTTGATAGGAAATACTCCCTAATAGGTAAACAATCTCAAACATAAGTATAATAAACATGGAACTAGTTCTCTATGATTTCTCACTTTCATTTATTTGTTGCTGACTATGCAAGTCATTTTTACCTTGGATCCCATATTTGAATTGGTGAAGACACTTTTCACAAGGACACTAAAGTTGAAAAATTATTGTGTCAAAAGACATACTGCAAATATTTTGGAATGAATTGGTCAATGATTCATAGTGTATAGGAGATGAATGTTGCTTTTGGATATTTATTTAGTGTTCCTCTAGAATGATCTGCATTTCCCTGAGCTTGTCATGCCCTCCTACAATATAACCCTCTCATGTATGGTTTATGTTGGAGTTCCCTAGAAACCTTCTATATATTAGATTCAGTATCCATGGAATATCACAACTTTACAACATTGCATGCAATGTTGTTGCACTTCTGTGCTCTTAATACCTGACATTGTTCTCTTGAGCCGCTATCTTCAACATCTCAGCTCCTCAAAGACTGTGTTACTTCAGTGCCTGGGAAACTATGAATTAATTTACATTTTTATCCAATTACATATTTTCTCAACATCTATTAACATCATTTGATATTTGTTATGATTGTTGGAACTATGTTCTATGTTGGGGCATCAATGGTACAATTTTTGAATATTTAAAACTAGTTCTACTACATAATGAGGCTAGATTGTTTGTGCTTCTTGCATTCTTCATTATGAGGTTAGATTGTTTGTATTACTAGTTGTTGAGTATTTGAACCAAGTTCTACTGCTTCCTTTTCATTTTTTTAGTAGACTGACATGGAAATAACTCATTGTCATAGGTAATCATAGAATTTATTGAACCAAACTTTAACCAGTTACTTCATGAACCAGAGTGTTAAAATGGGATTAGACAGGCAATCTTCATCTGTATCTATATTCATAGACTTTTTAGATTGAAGAAATAAGCATGACTCAACTCTTCCATGCCACTACCAATGGGAAGGTGACAAGTTGGCCATCTCGTTCTCTCAAAAGGATATTTCTACTACATCCACTCAAATGTATAGCTAACATGTATTTCAAATCATTAAAATTGTAGTTACATGTCTCATATATCAAATTGGTCCTTTTGTCATGCCCTTCTATATTGCTAAATATCATCACCTAGATTACTAAATCTATCTGTGAGTTTATATAAGTGAAAATTTAAGCATTTCCATAGTAAGGTCAAATGTGCATGGTGTTTCTTGTAGAATTGCTCACACCGAAGAAAACTTGAGTGAAAGTGAAATTTGTGAAGCCCATTTGGCTAAAGCATTGCATTATATTCAAATTAGTGATATGGTAATATAAACTTAGTATCTTATGTTGTTTTTTCTTCATTAAAAATTTGCAGCTCCACCACTAGTTCTCTTTATTGATAGGACAATGCACTGGGACAACTAATATTAGGTGAAGCAAAAACAATTGTTGTTGGCCAAAAAATGGATGTTGCTTAGGGTGAAGACTTTTTTGTGCCACCATGGGTGGTGGATGAGCACTATGTGTCAAATATGGATCTTGCTTATGATAATGGATGAGCAGCAGTTGTAGATCTCTGCCTAGCAATAAAAAAGACAATGTATGCAATAGTACTTGTTATTAAAATTCTTATAATCTAGTATTGGTGATTCACTTTCAGGTCTGATGATGTTTTCAAATTTTAGGTCCACTTCTAAAAATGACATGAAGCAATTGATTCACTTTTTGCCCACTAATGTTCTCTTGAGACCCTATATCTAGGGCATTTTCACCTACTTTGAAGGGGATGACCCTCCTATTCAAACTGTTGATGTCAAGCTTTCTGGAAAGAGTCTCTGCCACCAACTATTAGTGCAGAAGACAAAAGAACTTGAGGTTAAACCTTCTACTCTTGGAAAGTTTCTCGACCACCCACAACTACTAACTGCTTTGTAATGCAACTTCCTCAACAAACTTTCTCAGTTGAATAAAAAGTGTGTCATGGTTGAACTACCACAAAGGAAAATGTGGTGGATGCTATATCAGGGTTGCAGCCAAGGTTACTACTGTAATGCATTCCAATATTCATTAGACTCAATATCAAGTTGACCTTTATTTGTCAAATTCAAAAGTAGAGCTTTATTAGAGAGAAGATGATTACAATAATTCAGAACGCAATCTACTTTTTAGGAGTAGTTCACTAGTTTCCCTTGTATAGTTGATGTTTTGATTCTATCAAAGGGTCGATATGTATAGCTTTTCTCAAAATACTGTGTAATAGGGGAAAGGCATACATCCTCCCTATGTACATTTGTTGTTAAAATATATATAGAAGTATGATTGTTGGCATAATGATTATAACTTGGCCTGATTATATCTTGGTCTGATCTCTCTCGTGTATTGACAAATTACATAGTATATGCACAATAATCCAACATATATGTATGTCTAGTAAAGTGTACTACATATGTAGCTAGATGTATAATCTAACTACATATATATGTGTAGTTATTGTTGCTTTTCCCTACTCATGAACTATACATAAAATGTAGCAACTTCATCTTTTTGCTACATAATGACTACATATGCAATTGTAATTATACATTTAACTACAATTACAACTACATTTAAATATGTGAAGACAATATCCATCTACATTTTAGACTACATAATATTTTTAGTGAATGGATTATTGAACTACATATTTGAAAAATGTAGTTAAAGCTTTTAGCTATATGAGCATATACTACAATTTGTATATGTAAAGAAAAATGTAGAGAAAGCCTTTAGCTAAAAAATATGAGATTTTTGCTACATTCTATTTTTATAGTTAAAGACCATTTTTTGTAGTGACCCAGAATAATTGAGTTGTTATACAGTCAATGCCAGTATCCATAATCAATCATTAAGGTAGGCAACTTTTGCCAAGTGCATCTTATGTAATTGTTGGATAGATCTTATACACAACTCTTTGCCATAGTCTTCTACATGATTTTATGTACTTAATCTCATTAAGGTCACCTAGTTAAGTCTCACCCAAAATCCAACACGATAGTAATGCACCATGCTCGGCATGCTCACATGACTACCATCACACTTCCACGATATAAATAGTGCACCATGCTTGGCATGCACACACATAGTTGATCAAGCTTTTCATGGTTTTTACTTATGAAAAGAATCTAAAACTTAATATTTTAATTATAGATTTTATATTTATATACATATACATATCCAATCACCACATACTTATAGTATAAATTATATACATGCTATAACCACAATGAAAAACAAGAGCAATGGTTATGGCCATACTATGTAATTCCTTAGTACCACAAGGAATTACTACCATCTAAGGTCTACATCATATGTAGCAACCTGTTGTTGATGAAGATCTGTGTTGGAATCAGTTTGAGATGACAGGTTCAACTCTTGAAGCGATTAGTTGGCCTCCTAGTTGATCGGCTGACCTGTCAGATTAATTGTCTGGTCTCCGATCCAATTGACTTCAGGACACCTCCAGTCGATTGGTTAGGCCACCAGCCGAGCTGTCAACTCATCTTGTCGTCAGGCCTCCTCGGTCCTCCAGCTGATTAGTTTGCCTTATGAAATGGGCGGTTTGTCTAGTGTTGATCATCTTATTTGCATAACAAGAATTAAATCTATCCTAAATCCTATTTAACATATTACATGGTAATAGAGAAACCTTGAGTTACATTCGAGGGGAGCATAGTAAGGAAATAATTAATAATTTTACATATAGAAAAGGAGAGAGAGGCTAGATATGCATACCAACATATAAAATAGGAATAATAACCATCCAACCAAGCACAAAGATTAGGGGTTATTGGCCATAACCATGCTAACATCCACCATCAAAACCAATTTTAGGGTGTCGCATATAAATTACATATATATCAAATCACACACGCACACACACACAAATATATATATATATATATATATATATATATATATATATATATATATATATATATTAGTTGGGATCGTATGTAGTATTTAATCGGCTATGCACATTAATCATTTTAAGTATTTGCATTGTATCCAATAATATAAATTATAAAATAGAAATCTGATCATATTGATTGAATCCCAAAGCATAGTAAGTTGACATGCTCTGATACGAATGTTGGAAAATATAGCATCAGATATGGAAGAAAAAATGAAAATTTACTACCATATTCCCCTTTGAATAGTAGATCACGTCAACAATTAAGTAATGGGAAGAAGGGTTGCAAGGTATATACCTGATTCTAGAGTAAGTCCAATGATTATCCCTTGTTGCAGTGTGCTCCTTTGTTCAAGTTGCACCTAGATGATTGTCAACAGTGGCCTCCTGGTTCATCACCATGGACGGCGGTTGACTACTTCCCCCTAATGGGTGGTAATGACCTTCTCACCTCTATAGTAATCCACACATACCACCAGGAACTCTTGTCATTCTAGATGAATAGGCAAAAAGGAGTTGTCCCTTCTTCTCGATGTGCTAGCATTGACTTGCTCCCTCAATTGTCTCTCCCTTACTATTCCTCCCTTTAACGGGTAAAACTTGCTTGGATTTTTATGCTATCACTATGAGAAGACAACAATTGTCTGAGATTATTATTGTATGTCTAGAAAGCCTCGACTACACCTCTATTTATAGGAGGGTTAGGGTTAGGGTCAGGAGTTCTAATTTGAGAGGGAGTTGAAAGGATGGAATTTCATAAATTTTTCAAAACCTACGAACATTGAACCGATCAGTTCAGTAGTGAATCGATCGGTTCACACATGAGACAATCAATTCAACACTTGAATTGGTCATTTTATTATGTTTCCTATTTGCAATGTATTGGCAATTAATATTCAAGTAATACACAACATGATGTCAACATCAATCCTTAATCCAATCCATTTGATCAACCAAATGATCGTTACAACTTGAACCAGTCAGTTTAAACATTTAAGCCGATTAGTTCACTTGCTAAAATGATCGTTTCAGAGATCTGATTGCCAATATTGGTTCAAATCATCCTAACACTTGAATCGATCAGTTCAACACTTCAACCAGTCAGTTCACAGCCCTGACAGTCAATTTTCAACCATTGATGTTTAAATTGAATATCTAACACTTTAGTAATAAAATTAAGCATCAGTCATGAATAAAATCCTATTCCAAGTGTATCCTATGTGTGTGACCCTATAGGTTTCAAATTAAGTTAGTTGTGAATGTCCATAATTGATTTATGACATCATAGCAATGTGTGGTATCTAGCAAGACATCATTGCTACTCAAGTAATCAGAAAGTTGAAAAACAACTTCAATCTACAGTATTTGATTGGTGTTACAGTGATCGTATAGTTCCTTTGTCACTGACATCCAGATTGAACTCGAGGCATGGAATCATCATCCTCTTCAATATTCAATCCATGTACCTTATCCTAGAGCAGAAAATCTGCGATATATGTAAGCTCAATGTCACATATTGACTCACATGAGCATGGACATACATCTATCAGTCTTGCTCATCAAGTGGAAACAATACCATACTCCTATAGGAGGGACAAATCCCATCTGCAGTACCCACAACCATCCCCATATGTCACAATGCATCCGAGCACCACCTTTATGGCAACCCTTATTCAAGGTCATGGTGGATGATGTCAAAGTACATCAAATGACATGTAATGAGTATAGTTATTTCAGGTCTAAGAACCACAATCACCACCATCACTATGAGAGATGATTTTGACTGTCATATAATCGTATATATGCATCACTCTCAAGGTGTGTCTGTCTGACACACTATTATCTAAAAAGTATCTATGCGTTTGGTTTAATATCACACATCATGACTCAATGAGATTTTATCATCAACCAACAACACACTGTAGTCTTATGTGTTATTGATGTCTATTAGCCTTCCTCAATAACAACTGACTAGGGACATAATAAGAGTGCATATACTCTTAACATCTGTATGTTCTCATTATTCAACTCCTCAACCTGAAGACATATGTCACTGAATAAAAAATAATAAATTGGAAGACTGCCTTTATTATTAATCTAATCATTCACAAGATGTGCCATTACAATCATCATAAAATTTACTCCCTGGGAATACATACCAACATATTGTGCTGTAGTTTTCCTTTTATATTGATATATAGATGGCATCAATGAGCAAGATCCTTGACGCCATGGGATGACTACACAAGAGAAGTACTAGCTTGCCATCATTGTTTTATACATAAAATGAAATCAACCTCTGGATATGATTGCATCAAACTCCCAAGATGATAATGATGATGATGATGATTATGAAGATGATGGATAAGAAGAAAAAGAAGAAGAAAAATGATTATGATGATGATGCAAGTGGTGTTTTGTAACTTATCAGTCAGTTGCTTGGTACTAGTGTGCATTTGTCACATACCAATCACTTGTCAAGTATGCACTTTAAACATGGAAATCTATAAGAAGGGAAATATTTTACTTTTTTATTATATTATTGGAGTGGTTTTGGATTTAAATCTTGTTTCTTTTGGTATGAAATTTGGTGTTAGTTATTTTGGGGATTATTGATGGGATGTTTAACAAATTGATTATATCTAAATGTAAATTTCAAGTGAAGTTTTCTTGTTTGGTTAGATATAGTCAGATGAAGTTGATTGAGTTTGAACTTCATCAAAACAAAATAGATCATAATATAATACTTGGATCGTGCAACACATTCTGTAAAGGAGGGCTCATGTGTAACGCTTCCATCCCTTAAGTGTCATTGTTAAGCACCACATGACCATTGTTAGGCATCTTCTAGATTGTGCAATGGAATCTCTTACAACATACTATTTGGAGGTCCCACATGTGTTTTTGATGGGACATGATGATAAGAAGTCACACCATCGTTAAGTTCCTTAACACCATTATAGAGTATGCAAACATCCAAACAGAATTTAGATATCCTATTATATGGAAGGAAAAATTAAGAAATAAATATATGAGATGCATGATTCTTCTTATGGTGTTGGGAACAAAATTCCTAGGACCAAATGATTGTCACAATAAACTCATTCCTAGGAACGCTTGGTGCCACATCAAGCAATACTAAAGAGTTTTGCAAAGAAACAAATAAAATTAAGGAACTAGAAGAAGGATTCTTGTGATTTAGGAAATTGTCAATCATAAAGTAGAAATCATAACAATAAAAATTTTCACCATATATGGTAATTTATATAATAATATAAAATTAAGCATGTTCGAAATACAAAGATACCCTTCTTGGAATGTTTTTCAAAGAAATTAAAGAGAATGAAATAATGTATATGACTAGAATAAAAGACATATGAATGATTGCAAGAGAAGATCATGTTATTTTTTCTTCTAAGGGTTATTTTTAAAATTATTTTTAATATATCCTATGCTTGAAAAGCAACATGATTAATTTATTTTTGAAGTAATTCAGTTTTCTTCAATAGGCATGAATAATTAATAAATCTCCTTAGAAAGATTCAATAAAATTTGAGGTGCATTTTAGGCTAATTCAAAACAAAAAAAAACTAGCTAGTAAATGTATTCAATGATAAATCAAAAATATGTCTCAATCCATGAGGATTCATAAATGATATACGAAATCTTTAATACTTTGAGATCAAAGTGATCATGTACCATTGATGTATGACACTCTAGTAGAAACTATGACCTTTAATCTATGATAGTTTATGGAACAGTTACCTTCCAAATACTTTAATGATAGCTTCATTAAAACTAGTGAAATCCTCACAACTTTTGGGATCTTGGTCAAATGTATGGGTAACTATTATAAGAAAAGTACTAATTTTACTAAAAGAATGTCAATCAATATTAATGAGGAACATCATGTTATATAGAAGAGTATTTATCTTGTCTAAGTTGTGAATATAAACCAGAGTAACATTGGATGTTAATCTAAAAACATTGAGGACTAGAGAAGCATGTGGATGTATATAAAACTTCAAAATCAATGGACAAGTTATGGGATCACTTAGTTTTCCTTGTATAAATTACAATCCTCATATAATGCCAAAAATACGCAACAAAGTGTTCAATATCTATTTTAATACATATTCTTAAAAATAATAGTTTGTATCATGTGAAAACATGGTTTGTGAATGTAAAAATCATTGTATACAAATAAATTGTTAGTTATGCAAGAAAAATTTACCACCTCACAATTTTTATATTTATTTGTAACAAACCATGCTGGAAAAACTAAGGGGTGCTACATGCTAGTTAGACCCCAAATGGAAGAACATTTTTTTTATAAAAAGGAACCCCTCCTAGGAAGGACAACTATTGAACCCACCACAGTAGGGTAAACCCTAGAACCAATCGTGTACATGGGGACACTGCACCATGCTCAATAATATGAGGGCTTTTTGCAACCCGGGGTTGACCCTAAATGGAAGAGCTTTGATCATGTTCAACTAATAATCATAGAGTAGGACTAGTGCCCCTTTATGGAGAATTTTTGGAAATAAGTTACTTTAAAATATGGTGTTGATATTGTCATATTGGCCTTTTCTATTTGCGTGTACTATAACTCCTTTAGGAGATCTTATATGTTTGGTTACTATAACCTAGAGACTCCAATGATAGTTAAATTACTGAGTTTGTATGGGTAATTGAGTAGGGTGGGGTTCATTTCAGGAAGATTTACAAAGTGATGATATGCATGGAGTATAAATGATTTACACAGGATGTATTATTTTGTTAATATTAAAGTAGTATCGGTATTCCAATAATCATGATACATATCACTAAAGGTTAAATGATCAATCTTAAACCATTACATAATTAATTGTGGTTGACCTACAACTTCATGGGAGAAAACCATAGATTGAGTCTTTATCTACTAGTGCACAACATGCAACTTTATATTATCAGAAACTTATAGTTAGTGAAGAACATGTTTCCAATTTATTGTTGAATTGAATTCACAAACTTATATTTGAATATCAATCAAGGCTACATGGCCACTGATAAATAATCACATAATTTATTTATTTGAAAACTTCAAGAGAACAAATCATGTACTGGGTTTTTACTCTAACAATGAACTTTTACATTCTAAAGAAATGATAATCAAGAAACATTGAATAGATATTTGAAATCTGCATATTCAATTTGCGTTTGAGTCTGAAAATTAATAAAAAAAATCATTTGACAGTTGTCGGGGCCGATTCAAATACCAAATAGTATATTTAAATTGTGGATGAACAATGAGTTGCAAGTTTTTGAAGCATGGAAATTAATGACTTTATTCTAGGTGAATCCTTAATGTCTTCAATTAATTCTGAACATCAAAACTAACTTTCATCAATAAGCATTAGCTCTACTATATTTCAAGGTTTGTAAAAATGTAGGATTGAGTCTGTAGTGGGGTACTGCATCTCTTTTAGTGGTCAACCATTTGTTATGAGTAATTATGGTTGTTGTATGTAGTAGAGAACTCCATCGGAGCTCAAAATAGATCAGTGTGTCAGATCGTGTTGTAGAAGATCCCATCCCAACAAATAGTAACACTTTAAAAACGAGGTGGAAGTGACAATAATGTTTATTTGAAGCTGTGTGGGTTGTGGGTTCGCATATTCTGGGAACCTTTATTTGATACCCTTGAAGGTACCAATTGGGTGGGGTTGTACTGATAGATAGGAGGCTGATGGTGATGGATGATGAGGTATCATAATAAACAGCACTCTTTGGATACCGTAAGCTTCATGACGATATGGCACTCTTCGGATATCGTAGGCTTCATGGTGATATGATCCTGTGCAGTTTCTGATTTTATTCTAGCATGATTTGCTTATGACTCACAAAAAACAACACAAGGGAAGAATAAACAGTGCGTGCTCCCTCTCTTGTCGTACCTAACCCACCCCTTAGCTCATAATTTTTTGTATTCAAAGGCGCCTGCGCTCTCTTCGCGGACACCAGTACCCATGTTCGATATTCTGAATGCTCAGTGCCTCCGGACCTCCCACCACCACTTAGGGCACGTTTGATTAGCTGGATTTACTGAAATTTTATATTTTGTCCATCATGTATTACTAAAATGTTGCATTCTTAAAATCCCGCAAAGTAGAATTTTATAATTAGTTTGCTGGATTTTATAAGTGTGAGATTTATTTATTTTTGTGTTTGTTGTCTTGTCCATGATGGATTTTGGCGTCGGGGAAAATTTCAATGGAGATCAAAATGCGGGATTCCTATTCTGTCTGAAAATCCTAGGATTAGCCTCATTTCTCCAATCCCACAAACCAAATATAAAATTTGTAAAACTGGAGTCTAAAATACAATCCAATACGACAAAATCCAGGTAATCAAATGTCCCTTAGTGAATGGTAGTGTCTATCTTACTTCTTGTGCGTTGCACTTTGAGTAATGCTACATGAACAAAAAATGAGACTAGAAATGGATATTTTTTGTCTTCATATAAGCATAACAACAAAACAGATGAGAGAATTAATTTTCTTCCCTCTCTTTTTGTTGTTATGCATACGTGGGATAAAAAAGTCTCATTTCTAGTCTCATTTTTTGTTCTTATAGCAAAATATGTCCTAACTTGGGGACAACTAATGGTGATGTTATCCGCCGATTATAACTGACGGGGACATTTACCAAAAGTGAAATAATAGCTACTCGAGGACACACGTCCAGAGACGATAGTTATCGGCATAAATGCAGTAACCATTATTACTGCCGATCATGAACAACTGCAGGAAGTGACAGTGACGGTATCTAAATAGACAAAACAAGATCAAATACTTCCGCCCCTAGTTGAGAACTTAAGATTTGATGTTGGTTAAATGGACAAAACAAGAAAAAGTCATACCCATGAACAGATGGCAATTATTTTTGAGAAATTGATAAAGAAAGCCAATACATACAAGTCCCATAGATGGTCATTGTACACAGCAAGTCTTACTGGAGTCTGCACATCTCACCTTCTTAGACTCACTATTCATATACTGACGTCGTCCACTTCGGAAGTAGTGGATCTCTGAACTCCTTTTATGTTTGGATTGCAAAGTCTACAACCTTCACATGTAATGTCGTCAACTTCTACGAAAGTCTATGTCCCCCATGCGTTCATGGTTTGCACGTCTGTGACCTTGACTACTGACACACCCCCACCACGGTGTTCTGGCTTTGTGGTCTAGACCCCCAAGGGTCACCGTCTACTGCCTTGCCCCAGCAGCTACTGCCTACTGCTAGGCAGTGAAGCGCCGTCCAACTTTGACCAGTTGGGAATGAAGAGTTGGGAGTTGGATGTTCTATGTTTGAACTTCCTGTGTGTGGAACTTTCTATTTAAGTATGAATTATGTTATATTGTAATCTTATTTTTACTTTGATTACAATGATATTAATATTCAAAATTAGGTCTGGTCATAGTAATCCGGGTGGTAAGAGTTCGGTAAGTCACAATGAAGGACCCAGGTTTGAACCTCACCGAAGGTACTTTGCGAACGACAATACACGATGATTAGGCACGAGAGAGAGGTGACCAGACCATACTCTCTCATGCTTCAAGAGTTTACCATATCGACTTCGCCCGGAGTGGGTTCTCTGGTTCATCAAAAAAAATAATTCAAAATTAGACCTCTTTCAAGAATTAGAAGCAGATCAAGAGGAACATCAGGTTCATGTGTTGTATGTGTGGGCCCATTCGATACAAGTAAGATTTCAGTTGTGTTGTTGTGTGCCTCGAACAATATATGTTAATCCGATTATAGATTCGGTCAAAAATTAAATGAATTTTTTGCCGACCTGATTAATGAGCCCGACAATGCCAAAGGGGTACGGGGGGAAGCCCCCCCACCCCCGCGGTATGGTATAGTCTAAATTACAGATCAATATAGGTATTCGATTACAATTCTACATGTATAAGTATATGCGTCCTAGTTAGGATTTTAGCATCATCCTGTATTACGTTTCCGAGACGGCTGCCTCCGTACCCCATAGTATATTCTACTTCCTTCGAAAGCTCTCCTCTTTGTAATATTTTCTCTAAAAATAGTGAAAATCTCGTCCTCTCCCGTGGAGTATGTCATGCCGATCGAACCACATAAATCTTGCATTATCTGATTGTGTGATTTTCCTCTTTGTTCTCGGTCTTGTTATTCTGCACGAGCTCGTCGTATTCTCTCGTTTGAAACTTAACAGATTGGTATTGAGCCTCGTGTTCAAGATCCGAATGATGACAAGTTTAAACAAGATTGAGAAGTTTGACCGCTCAATTAACTTCAGACTCAGGCAGATACGATGTGTGGTGTGCTTGTTCTACAAGGAGTCACCATGGATATGGAAGAGATAGAAAAGATGGCAGCCACTATGAAAGACGAAGAAAAGAAGGACATAGACCAAAATGCTCTTACTGTCATCCAGTTAACCTTGTACTATAAGGTTTTGCCTGAAGTTGCAAAGGGGACTACTACTATAGGGATTTGGAAGAAACTCAAAGATCTCTACATGACGTCTCTCCTAACCAAATTCTATCATAAGCAGCGTCTCTACCTACTGTGCATGGTGGTAGGTAGTTCTGTTCATGATCACATTAATGAGTTTATTTCTATTATTGCGGATCTTGAAAACAAAGATAATAAACTTGAAGATGAAGATAAAGCCCTTATTCTATTATATTCTCTGCCCCACTCATACAAGCAATTTCATGAAACTATTATGTATGAAAAATCCTCAATCAAGGTAGAGGATGTTATATCCTCATTGTTGTCAAAGACCATGGTTGATAAAGATCTAATTGATTCTTCTAATAGGATTCAGTCAGAGACTCTTATGGTGAGGGGTCGAACAAAGAAAAAGGAAAATAACAAGAAGGAGACACAAAGATCTAAATCAAAATCTAAGAAGGTATGTAAACATTGTAAGAAGATTGGACACATTGTTAATGATTGCTACAAGTTACAGAATAAGAAAAAGAAGGAGAATAGTGATGAAAAACAAGAACAACCTGTAGATGCTAATGTAGCACGAGAAGATCCGGATTATGTTCTTATGGCATCATCATCTTCTTCCTTGTTAACAAATTTTCAAACGTCATGGATTCTGGACTGAGGCTACTCACATCACATAGAGATTGGTTTTCTTCTTATGAATATTTTGATGGAGGTATTGTAAACATGGCTAATGATACTACTTGAAAGACTATTGGTATTGGATCAATTCACATAAAGATGTTTGATGGAGTCATCTAAACTATCTTAAATGTCTTCCATGTTCAAGGCCTTTAGAAAAAACCTCATCTGGATTGGCTTTTTTGAAGCCAATGATTTTTCACATAGGGCTGAAAATGGAATCTTGTCCATTCCAAAGGAGATGATGTTATGATTAAGGGAGTACATATTCCAAGAAACCTTTACAAGATGCTTAGTGAGACTGTGACTGGTGTAGTTGTTGTTTTTTCTTCCTCAATCACTTCAAATTTGGATGCCACAAAATTATGGCATATGAGAGTGGGACACATGAATCAGAAAGGTCTTGAATTATTAAGCAGGACATGACTTCTAGGTGATATCAATACTAAAAAGTTGGATTTCTGTGAGCATTGTGTAATGGGGAAGTAGAAAAAGGTCAGCTTTTCAACTGTAAACCATACTAGAAAAGGTATTGTTGATTATATTCATTCCAACATTGGGGTCCTTCTCATGCCTTCAAAGGGTGGTGTCAGATATACGCTTACTCTCATTGATGATTTCTCAAGGAAAGTGTGGGTGTATTTCTTGAAGCATATATCTAAAGCTTTTGATCAGTTTTAAGAAATGGAAGACGTTGGTTAAAAACAAATAGGAAAATGCATCAAAAGGCTAATGACCGATAATGGTATGTAATTTTATTCTTTTGAATTTAATGAATTCTGTCATTATGAAGGTATTTCAAGACACCACATAGTGAGACATAAACTTGAGAAAAATGGTGTTGGAGACACATGCATAGAACTCTTATGGAGTGTGCGCAATGCACGCTAATCAGTGCAGGTCTTACCAAAGATTTTGGGCTAAAGCCATCTCCACTGCAGCCTATCTTGTAAATCACTCTCCATCTATTCCACTGGGCTTTAAAACTCTAGAAGAGGTATGGTCTGGTTATGTAACGACCCCACCTCCCGGTAACCCCCAATTAAGGGAGACCAAGAGGTCATAGTCGTTATCCCAATTTCTCGGATCAAAGATTTGACAAACAATCAATAATAATTATTAAATTCTACCATGACTATACTGAAAGCTAGAATAAAATAAAACTTTACATACCTTTTTCAAAAACTTGGATATCTAACTTCTATCCACATCTGGACTCTATTCTAACTAATCCTTCTTGCACTTTATTTCTTAATTTCACATTATGCCACTTTACTATTTGTCCTTTTCAATTTGTACCTAAAACGCCGACAAACAAAATGTCAGTCAACATAAATGAATATGTTGGTATGTGGGGACAACCAAAAATTGTGCAACTAACTATAACAACATATTTCAAGCAATTATGGTTTAGCAAGCCAACTTTACACTTTAATTATAACTACTCAATCCATACATACCCTAGCCTGTGCACTGTCCCTACAGTGGACCTGGATACTACCTCTCATATGGTAGATCCCAATTAACCCCGCATGATCCTACCTAATAGGTAGATCAATATCTAGGGTTGAAGAGTCGCATGGCACTACCCATAGGTAGCCCAATCACTAACTCATTTGAAGAGTTGTATGTCACTACCCATAGGTAGCCCAATCCCTAACTCATGATAGCCTAGATCATGCTCTAGGTTACCCTTTTCATCATTGTCTAAGCCATAGAAGAGGACCATGATCTGAGCTATTCATGTATACATATTTATGGTGATAATCATAGTCACTTTATAGTTGTATGAAATAAAAGTCATCCAAGCAGTTATTTTTAGGCAGCCGATAAAACATCCGAGAATCGCTGTGAAACTAAAGTGATTAACCATAAGCCTAATCACATACCTGATCCAGAGTAACTTGATGTCCAAGTAAGAATATTCAAGAACAATCAATCAAGCAATCAACAATATCCTGAAATTAATGCATAACATCCAAGTTTCATTGTTTTATCCAAAACATTCTCAAGATCGACTTGGATTCCACCTTAGGATTTCTAGGCCAACTTTAGGGTTTTATTAGGGTTTTAGCCTCCATTATGCATTTATCACTTTTAATGCTCTTTTAGTTCACAAACCCTAATTTCAACATCATATTCACAATTGAAAGTCAATTAAGTCTATTATGCCTCTTTTACACTAAAACTACCATCTTTATCCTTTTAAGGCATAACATGATCATCAAGGCCAATTATCATCTTTGGTTTCTTCTGGATTAACAACTCATAATTTATTATGGTCTAATTCACATATGAACTCTATTTATCACTAATTCCATATTTATCCATTAGAAAACCCTAATTATCATATTAAGGGTATTTATCCACAATTACAAACTTTCACACTCGAAATAACTTAGAATCATCATATCTCAGCTTTATTCATGGATTTGAACAATTAAAGCCATTAAGGGTCATAATTATCAAAATTAGGGTTTCAAGGCCCATTAAAGCATATTCGTGTACATGGAACCTTAAATTAAGCCAATTATGTACAAAGATCGTTGTTTTATATCTAAATCATCCCTTTATTAACAACAAGATAATTTAAACGTCCATAAAACCCTTCCCAAATCATTAGTAATCAAAATCTAGGGTTTTTCATTAATAACAATATTAAAGGTGACAACTTTAAGTACTTTTTGAATTATGATCAGATTCAAGCTCTAAAACATTTTTATCGAATTCCTCGCATTTGCTTGATCAATTTTCATATATTGGTCGTCCTAATTGGAGTTACCATTAATTAATTATGAATTCGTAAAGGAATTACCTCCTGGGCCAATCACTGGCTGCCACGTCTGCTTTTCATTTTCTTTTCCTTTTATTTATGGCCAATCCGAGATTTGGTGTAAAAGGACACATTTGCCCTTGATCCTTGTATTTGCGTGAAGGGGCATATTTGTCTTTACAATGTGTCTCCTTCTTCCTCACGCACAGGTGCTCCGCGATGCACAGGCCACCGGCGCCACATCCTAAGCCCAGACTAGCCTCCTCAAGGGAGAGATGTCGGGGTGCGACCTCTGTCCTTGCTGTGCGTGAACCCCTACCGGTACTGCGGTACCCTAGTTCACTCATCCGCCACCCACTGACGCCCTGATCTCCTTACACACACAACTGCTCCCGAAAAAGTTGTAGGACCACCCAGGTTCACCCAATAAACCAGGCCATCCGTTGTCATGTTATCTTCAGGGCTGACGGGTCAGCAGGTCTCTTGCTGCCGAAGGAAGCCAACCTTCTATGGCCAGAGAGGAGGGCAATGGTGATAACCTGCCTAGACACCAGGCCCGACTGACCGAGGTGCTCGTGGTGCATCTAATCCCTTGATATGCTTCTGTTCTTGTTTGACTCTTCATGCACATGGGGCAGAGGTCATACGGGCGACTGTGTCGAGGGTTTGCGTTCCCCTTTCCAATGCGGGCACACCAGGCCTTATACTTGTAGGCTCTACAATGGAAGAATAAGAAGGAAGGAGAGGGATAGCACCACATCAAAGGAATGCCTGGGTTTTGATATATATATATATATATATATATATATATATATATATATATATATATATATATATATATATATATATATATATATATATATATATATATATATATACACACACGATGTGGGGAAGACCAACGAATACCATGATACTCGAGTATGGAAAGGTTATTTGATAATTCTTGCTTCTCATACTACCATGTTCTCACAATTCTTTCCCAAAAGCAAAGCACTTGCACAATATATTAGTAGCTTTCCCGAAATAATATTCCTTCTTACTCCACTAATATCATGAACAACATGTTTTATAAAGATATTGAGTATATTCCCTTATTTCCTCCTTTCTTCAAAAACTCTTGGCTTTGATTACGAGGTACACTATCAAATACAACATGATATTTCTATTTGGAAATACCAAAAAGTCATTACATAATTCCATTAGTATATGGTACGTTATTCCCATATTAAGGCTTTTATTATTTGTATTTTCTCTTCCTTCTCATATTATCTTTGCAACTCGGACTCCTTGGAACACAAGAAATCCTAAGGATTTAAAAACACTCATGAAGAATAATTCTTAGCCTTCTAGATTCTTGTACATCTCTCATTTTTCTTTATCTTACTTATTCTTTTATTAAAAGATTTCTCTTGTAGGATTTCTCTTTATCTTTTATTTCTTTTTCCTCTTTTCCTATTTCTTTTATTAGAAATCACATATAAACAAAATTTACTCCATTGTGGCCATTAATGCCACTTTCTAGAGATTTCAATGTATTTTCATAAATATTTTGCTTAGTATCCATTATCTTGTATCTTTTTCTACTATTTGGACTTTTTTTTCTTTTCTTCTCTTTTATATCCATTATTGGATTAACATAATAATAGGATCCATGAAATTCCTATCCAAAGGGATAATTGCAAATAAATCCATCCTTTGAATCAAAGCATACAACCTTTTCAATTAAGTACATATTCATAAAATCATTACATTTTAATTATGAAAACATATGCAAAATTGGGGTTGTAATATCCTTCCCCTCTTATAAGAATTTTGTCCTCAAAATTCCATCAAGCATACAAACAAATCAAAAAGACTTTTCCATGTGCATCATTGGCCCCTATGTGGCTTTACCCTATCCATGGCGCTTCCAAAGAACCTTTATCATCACCTATTCTTTTCTTTGAGTTCTTTCACCTTGGCATCTATAATCCTCACAGGTGACTCAGGACATTTTAGCCTCCCTTGGGGCTCACTAGGTTCATTGCTCAACACATGACTCGAGTACCTCACATAGTGCTCTAAATTGGACACATGGAACTCATCACTCATCACATTATCCTTAGGGGTAAGGTAAAACATAAGTAACTCCACCAATCCATCTCAGATGGACCTATGTATCAGGGACTCATCTTTTTCAGCTATAGCTCAGAGGAGTCAGATTTTTATATCACATATTCTCCCATAATAAACTGCATGTTAGTCTACTTTGCATCAGCTCACGACTCATGTCGCCCCTGGGTTCTCTTTCAGCCATCGCACGATCAAAGCAACTTCATCTGCACACACTGTGGTCCTTTTCTGGCTTTCATGAGGTCCCTTCACCAACATCATCTTAATGAAGTGGTGACCAACACAACCTCCCTTACAAAGCTTCTTTACATCACAATACTAGCTATGGTGATTATCATCACATCTTACATAGGACAAGAACTGTCTCTGTGTATCACCCTGAATGAGCATACATGCTCTCATCAGACCCTGTAGTTTGGATCATACTAACCATTAGTTAGGGGTGATAAACTGTAATATCATTGAGTTCTTCATGTACCTACTTCCACCGCATGGAAGTAAACCTTTAGGTCACACTCAAGAACTTTTGAACTCGCATCATGGTGTAGTTGAACCATCTCTCTCTCTTACATGTAGTTCAACTGGATTTGTCCCTTGAAAGTACTCTCTCTTTTCTCTTAGATCATGTCATCTAGGTAAAGCGATCTACCATAACCCATATTGCATCTTGACCTTCCTTGGTCCAGGGGAGACTTACCCCAACATCCATAGTGATGAACTCCCATTCCCTCTCAGGGACTCTTTATCCTCTATATCAATTCACTAGGTTACTAGAGTTTGTCCTTCATCTTCTGGCATGCAGGGCGACAAGCAACATTCAACTTCATCTTAGGCATCCAAAGTACTACCACAACTTACTATGGTATATGATGAACTTAAAATCATGATCTCCTGAATGTCATGATTCCTCAAGGTTGATTCCTCAGAAACCCTAAAACACTCTAGTTGTGGGTTTCATCACCTCCTTTTCCATAGAAGTGCATCTGAGGTTCTACAACCATCCTTCCATCACGACAAGCCCTAGGTTGGATAACTGGGCAACCACTAACTCGATCAACAGATCTCGTTACATCTGAGTGTTAGCCAAACAAATCTCACAAACTTAGGGTCCACCTAACCCCTTCTTCCAGCCTGCCCACTAGATAAACTTGATAGATGCCTCTCAATAAGAGCATCCATTACCACTTCACATCCTTATGTGTTAGGTAATGTTGAAGACATACACTTCCATGTATTCCACTTACTATCTCATCTCGGACTCTAAGTCTATCTTCATCAAGAAAACTCAGATATCATCCTCTTAGTTATCAAACTCAACCTTGTATATCTCATAAATTCCACATAGCTCATGATAAAAACATCCTCATAAGATGACTACCTTAGTTCTCTTGATGTTTGTAAACCATCCACACATCATACACTCCACAAAGGTATCTCTATCCTCATATCTCATAACAACATTTCAACTCGCATCATCTTTATCCTTAGTGTATGGCATGCGTGCTACCCTATCTCTCACCCCCATAATGAGAGGAAATAAGCATTTGGCTGCCGTCCAATCACAAAGTTCCTCCCATTCCAAGAGTAGAGATGGTGCATCCCACCTTGCCGATACACCTTCCAATCTAGGTTGAAACATGCAACACATGTCTCTACATCATGATCATCTCGATATCAAAGTCACTTCCATGAAAAACTGATCTCGAACCCACTCGGGTCATCATACCATCCTTGGTAATCTCCTCTAGGTATGTAGGGTGCAGGAACTTTTGGGGTCATCCCTCTTCCCTTATGCATCCAGAGAGTGCCCTCCTCATCTGCCCTTTGGGTCCCATGAGTTCATGAAGGTGATCAATCTCCTAACCCATGGCCCTCAGGCAATGATAGCGGTTACCTCCCGACCCTATGGTCATGTGAAACTAGGGAATTAGGCAACTCCTACTCCCATCGGTCTTATCCCTACCTGACCCTAGGATAGACTTAGGATTCTAACATAGTACATGTCCAACTTAGAACCTTACCCAAGTCTCCATCATCTCTCTACATTCCAGGTCTGACTTACATCCTTTCATAGGGGTCATGGCGACCTACCTACCTTGGTCATGCCCTATACTAGTTACCTCCATGGTAACACATCCAAATGCACTTAGAGATGATTATCTATGGGTCTATAGGTTCAATTTCATACTATGTACTCTCCAATTAGCTTCTCAAGACTCTACGAGACCTCTTAAGGTTACCTCAAACCCAACAAAAGCTGATCCATACCCTACAAAAGGGTCCCTCTCCCAGGATGGGAGGAAACTATCTCTTGATAGCAACCAAGGTCACAAACATCCCTACGTCTAGGGTTTACACCCACATGAGCATGCCTATCCCTAGCAACCTACTAAGGCACATAGCTAACAAATAGACCACCTTCTAAACCATACTAGGTCTCCATGGTAGGTCATACTTGTTCTCAATCCTCAACATTTGACCAAGACCATACCTGCCCATGTCACCAACTTATATGCGAGGGTTCAACAAACATACACCTTAATCCAAGGGGTTTCCCTTTCCTCTAAACTTGAGGAGTTCCATGCTTGAGTCTATGGAAACTCAAATCTTGTCATGCACATCATGTGCACTAGGTACAACTACTTCCCCTCTTAGGTCTAGGAACCCTAGGTTCACTTTTCTACACGAGCTGGCCAACCGCATGCTCATCATTCTAACCACAAACCCAACATGTACGAGGTACATCATGCACGTCCTATTATCCTTCCATCAGAACAAAACCTTAGAGTCGAGTCCTCCTCAAGGACAACCATCTAGATATGAGGCCTTCCAACTTATTACTAAACCTCCTCAGGGTCTAAGGAACTCTTCTTACTATCCTTAGAAGGTAAGCACCTATATCATCTGCACATAGGTACTAGCGGCCTCATCCTTCTTCTAGGGTTTAGTTCCTCTAAAGGCAACCAAGAACCACAAGGACCATGCACGAGGCAACCACAACCATCCACTTAGGTCGTAACATACTCAGCTCCTCAGGGTTCCTCATATCCCGGAGTCTAAGCTTCCATCTTTCTTGCTCAAGTCTTGCTCTCCCTCTCTACAGCTAACCCTACAAACAACCTTGCCATTGGAGGTTCTCTCTCTAAGGTGGATCAAGCTCATATGCATACACCTACATGGGTGAAACCTAAGTTCGCTCGAGATTATCTATGGATCTTTATGCTTAGCTCATAATCTATCCAACATGCCCTTCTAGCCTGGGTTTCGAACTACTACCAACACTACTGACGTACTCAAGGTGCATACAATGCCATGCTCATATCATCCCATAGGGTTTCTATATGGTCATCACTAACTTCATCAATGAAGGAGTTATCCTTCACCGTAACATGCACGACCCCTTTCCAGGTTGGGTTGCCCAAATGACACTAAGCCAACCAATCTCACATAGCTCATACTTCTCATAGGTATCCAAAACCAAAAGCATGTCAACCCACACACATGGTCGACCATGAAATCTAACTCATCATGCCATCTCTCTCTCTAACCACCACTTAGGGTTAGGGTTAGCATCATCCTCATAAGATGTGTCAGGTTTCTACCTTTAATGGAGGTTTCTTCCTCCGAGACCAACTCTCTACTACATCCTCCTGACAAGAAGGTCTAACCTCAAGTCTCTCCTGAGGGTATGACAACACATGTCATACAACCTAAGCATGCAACTATTCTTTATTTTACACTTAAACTATTAAGCTTATGTCCATGACATCTTATTTACACACTTTAAATTAATTTGGTGGAGGATTCCTTAACCTTATTATACATACCCTGACCTCAAGAGGGTGAGGAAAAGAGAGAAAAACCCTAAACCTTAGAATCTTAACAAAATTAGGGTTGAGAAGGGACAAAAATAGATGAGAGAGTCCTAAAGGTATCTTATTTCGAGTCAGATCCTAAGACATTGGCCAGGCAGTCACACAGATATGGGAGTCCTCATATTACGACTAGCAGTGTGAAGGAAAATATTGCCACCCCCAGACGTGATCCTTTTCTAGACACCTCTGTCTTTCAAAAAATCCTCTAATAACTCCCTCGGTTCTATGAAATTTGTAAAATTTAATAATTACTAAAGATCAAATGAGGAACCAATGCTCTAATACCAAATGTAACGACCCCGCCTCCCGATAACCCCCAATTAAGGGAGACCAAGAGGTCAGAGCTGTTATCCCAATTTCCTGGATCAAAAGTTCAAAAAATAAATAGTAATAATTATTAAATTCTACCATGACTATACTGAAAGCTGGAATAAAATAAAACTTTGCATACCTTTTTCAAAAACTTGGATATCTAACTTCTATCCACATCTGGACTCTATTCTATTTCTTAATTTTACAATATGCCACTTTACTAGTTGTCCTTTCCAATTTGTACCTAAAACTCCGACAAACAAAACATCAGTCAGCATAAATGAATATTCCGGTATGTAAGGACAACAAAAAATTGTGCAACTAACTGTAACAACACATTGCAAGCAATTATGGTTTAGCAAGCCAACTTTATATTTTAAACATAACTACTCAATCCATACATACCCTAGCCTGTGCACTATCCCTGCAGTGGACCTGGATACTACCTCTCATATGGTAGATCCCAATTAACCCCGCATGATCCTACCTAACAGGTAGATCAATATCTAGGGTTGAAGAGTTGCATGGCACTACCCATAGGTAGACCAATCACTAACTCATTTGAAGAATCGCATGACACTACCCATAGTATCCCAATCCCTAACTCATGATAGCCTAGACCATGCTCTAGGTTACCCTTTTCATCATTGGCACGACCACAGAGGAGGACCAAGATCTGAGCTAGTCATGTATACATATTCATGGTGATAATCATAGTCACTTTATAGTTGCATAAAATAAAAATCATCCAAGTAGTTATTTTCAGGCAACCGATATAACATCCGGGAATCATCGTGAAACTAAAGTGATTAACCATAAGCGTAACCACATACCTGATCCAGAGTAACTTGATGTCCAAGAAAGAATATTCAAGAACAATCAATCAAGCAATCAATAATATCTTGAAATTAATGCATAACATCCAAGTGTCATTGTTTTATCCAAAACATTCTCAAGACCGACTTGGATTCCACCTTAGGATTTCTAGGCCAACTTTAGGGTTTTAGCCATCATTATGCATTTATCACTTCTAATGCTCTTTTAGTTCACAAACCCTAATTTCAACATCATAGGCACAATTGAAAGTCAATTAAGTCTATTATGCCTCTTTTACACTAAAACTACCATCTTTATCTTTTTAAGTCATGACACGATCATTAAGGCCAATTATCATCTTTGGTTTCTTCTGAATTAACAACTCATAATTTATTATGGTCTAATTCACATATGAACTCTATTTATCACTAATTCCATATTTATCCATTAGAAAACCCTAATTATCATATTAAGGGTGTTATCCATAATTAGAAACTTTCATACTCAAAATAGCTTAGAATCATCATATCTCAGCTTTATCCATGGATTTGAACAATGAAAGCCATTAATGGTCATAATTATCAAAATTAGGGTTTCAAGGCCCATTAAAGCATATTCATGCACATGAAACCTTAAATTAAGCCAATTATGTACAAAGATCACTCTTTTATATCTAAATCATCCCTTTATTAACAACAAGTTAATTTAAACGTCCATAAAACCCTTCCCAAATCATTAGTCATCAAAATCTAGGGTTTTTCATTAATAACAATATAAAGGTGACAACTTTAAGTACTTTTTGAATTATGATCAGATTCACGCTCTAAAAACATTTTTATCAAATTCCTCACATTCTCCCAATCAATTTTCATATATTGGTCGTCCTAATCAGAGTTACCATTAATTAATTACGAATTTGTAAGGAATTACCTCCTGGGCCAATCACTGGCCGCTACATCAGCTTTTCATTTTCTTTTCCTTTTATTTCTAGCCAACCCGAGATTTGGTGTAAAAGGACATGTTTGCCCTTGATCCTTGTGTTTGTGTGAGGGGGCACGTTTGTCTTTACAGTGTGCCTCCTTCTTCCTCACGCACAGGCGCTCCGCAATGCACAGGTCGTCGATGCCACATCCTGAGCCCTGTTGCGCCCTTCTTATCCTCTCGACGTGCCACCGCCTTTGTCCATCCCCCGTTTTCCTTTCTTCCTCGGCCTAGACTGGCCTCCTCAAGGGAGAGACACCGGGGTGCGACCTTTGTCCTTGCTATGCTTGAAGCCCTATCGGTACTGTGGTACCCTAGTTTACTCATCCACCACCCACCGACACAAAGGTTATTTGATAACTGCTTACTTCTCAACCTACCATGTTCTCATAATTCTTTCCCAAAAGTAAAGCACTTGCACCATATATTACTGCCTTTCCCGAAATAATATTCCTTCTTACTCCACTAATATCATGAAAGACATGTTTTAGAAAGAGATTGAGTATATTCCCTTATTTCCTCCTTTCTTCAAAAACTCTTGGCTTTGATTATGAGGATACACTATCATATACAACGTGATATTTCTATTTGGAAACACCAAAAAGTCATTACATAATTCCATTAGTATATGGTACATTATTCCCATATTAAGGCTTTTATTATTTGTATTTTCTCTTCCTTCTCCTATCATCTTTGCAACTCAGACTCCTTAGAACATAAGAAATCCTAAGGATTTGAAAAACACCCATGAAGAATAATTTTTAGCCTTCTAGATTCTTCTACATATCTCATTTTTCTTTATCTTACTTATTCTTTTATTAAAAGATTTCTCTTCATGGATTTCTCTTTATCTTTTATTTCTTTTTCCTCTTTTCCTATTTCTTTCTTTAGAAATCACATATAAATGAAATTTACTCCATTGTGGCCATTAATGCCACTTTCTAGAGATTTCCATGTATTTTCATAAATATTTTGCTTACTATCCATTATCTTGTATCTTTTTCTACTACTTGGACTTTTTTTTCCTTTCTTCTCTTTTATATCCATTATTGGATTAACATAATAATAGGAACCACGAAATTCCTATCCAAAGGGATAATTGCAAATAAATCCATCCTTTGAAGAAAAACATACAACCTTTTCAATTAAGTACATATATATAAAATCATTATATTTCAATTATGAAAACATATGCAAAATTGGGGTTGTAACATGTTATCCTGCAAACTTCTCAAATCTTCATATTTTTGGTTTCTCTTCACATGTCTATTCAAAAGAAGGGAAGAGGAGCCTAGAGAGAAAAAGTGCATTATTCTGGACTATGTTGATGGTGTGAAGGGATACATATTTTGGTGCATTGAGCGAATGTCATCAAAGTTCTTGATTGAATGAAATGTCACTTTTGATGCAAAACTAGGTGGTGATACATCTTCTATTGTTGGACATTTTCAAAACTTTATCGAGTAGGTAGAGGTTGAAGTTAGTGCACACAACCTGACACCTCCTATTGTTACAAAGTAAAACCCAGATGATGATGAAGATGACACTTCTGAAGAACAAACATATACCATTGCTTATGGAAGAGAAAGAAGATAGATAAAACCACCTGCAAGACATTCAGATTATGTTATTATGTATGATATGGCTACTGTAGAAGAGACAAATAATTCTAGTGAACCACCTACCTATGCTAAAGTTGTGTCTAATCCATATGTTGTCATGGAGATTGCATCTATGTAGGAATAGATGGAGTCTCTTTGAAAGAACAATACTTGGGTGCTTGTAAATCCTCCAACTATAAAGAAGATTGTTAGATGTAAATATGTATTCAAAAGGAAGGAAACAGATCCTGGAGATACTACTACAAGGTTCAAAGCGTGGCTAGTTGCAAAAGGCTACAGTCAGGTGGAAGGTATGGATTACAATGATGTTTTTTCTCCACTTGTCAAACACACATTCATCAGATTTCTATTCACATTAGTTGTTAAATATTATTTAGAGCTTGAGCAACTTGATGTAAAGACCGCATTCCTCCATGGTGAGTTATAGGAACATATGTACATGCAACAACTTGAAGGTTATGTTTCTGTTGTGAAGAAGGATCATGTGTGCTTATTGAATCAACAAACTTCAATAGAAAAACTAATCCACAAAACAACAACAGGGTCAGTTGTTTTACTACTTATAAATATACACATTTCAAAACCTATACTTGATAATGAATAATAAGTGACCAAACAAGCCTATACCATCATCCATCTTATACTTCTTCTTGATAATCATCCTCAATAGTATGGAGCAGGAATATTCCATGGCTAATTTGATTCTTTGTTCAAACAACACTTCTCTCATCAAGCTTTCAATTTTTCTTTTGCCCATTTAGGAGCTTGTCGAGTTGACATATCTGTATCAATTTTTAGGGAAGACTACAACTGTTAAGTTTTGAACTAGAGAATACGATGATTCAGTGTGGAATAACAGGACCGAGAATGAAGAGAACAATCACACAATCAAAGAACACAATATTTATGTGGTTCGATCAAGATGACTACTCCATGGGAAGGGGACAATTTTCATTATTTTTAGAGGAAAGATTACAAAGAGGAGAGCTCTCCAGGAGGCAAAATATACCTTAGAGTATGACGGCAGTCGTCTCATAAAAAATATAGGATAATTTTGCAAAACCCTAACCAGGGAGCACATATTTATACATGTAGAACTATAATCAGATTCTGATTATGATCTAGAATTTAGATTGTATCGTACCATGGGGGGTGAGGGGGTTTCTCCCCCTACAACCCCTTGGCATTGGCAAGCTAAGGCCAACACAATGCCCATTAATCGGGTCGACAAAAAATTCATTTAATTTTGGACCAGATCTACCATCAGATCAACATAATTCTTTGAGGCATACAACGAATTCCCACCTTGACTCGAACTCTGTCTCTCTCTGAAAAAGAAGAACAATAGACCATCTCTCCTCCTCCAGCCCATAAGGGTGTCATTGTAGGCTGTGTAGACTAACCAAGTCGAGACAATGTCTGAACTTGGAAACTGGCAACATCTTGATCATCATATCGATATAATTTTCTTTATTGGTAATCTTCTTACTACAATGTGTCCCTACGCTATCAATTCTCTAATAAAGTGATACTTGACGTCAATGTGTTTTGTTCATTCATGAACATCTGATATTTTGTGAGGTGAATTACAATTTGAGTGTCATAATAGATGGTTGTTGTCTTTTTAAGAACATAGAATTCTGCACACAATCCTCTAAGCCATGTAGTTTCTTTGATTACCTCTGTCAATGCCATGTATTCATCCGCAGTGGTGGACAAACCAATAGTTGGATGTAGTGTAGCTTTCCAACTTACAACACAATCTACAATAGTAACCAAGTAACCTGTAAGAGAATGTCTTTTATCACAATCATTTGGAAAATCAGAATCAACGTACCCAACAAGTGTCTCTGTGTTCTTGCCAAATCAAAGGCACATAGAAGATGTACCCTTTAGATGCCTAAGAATGCATATGACTGCCTAGTAGTGAAGCCTTCCTGAATTTGACATGTATCCAATCACCACGTTAACAGCCTGAGAAATATCTGGATGGGTGCAAATCATGGCATAAATGATGCTACCAACTACACTAGAATAAGGAACATGAGACATATAATTATTGTCCTCTTCAGATTGTCGATACTCAACAGATGAGAACTTCTTGAACTAGACATCTAAAGGAATAGATACATGAGATGCTTCAGATATAGAAAACTGTTGTACCAATTTCTTCACGTACTTTTCCTGACTGAGAAATAACCTTCACTCTTTGCGACTTCTAATAATTTCCATCCCTAGAATTTACTTTGTTGCCCCCAAACCCTTCATCTCAAATTCACCACTGATTAAGTGATTTAGCTTGCTGATTTCATAGATATCCTTTGATGTGATCAACATGTCATCAACATAAAGCAAGAGACAAACAAGATACTCATTAGGAAGTTTCTTGAAATAGATACAAGTATCATGTCCTCTCCTTGAATATCCATTCTTGACCATGAAAGAATCAAATCTACAATACCACTAACATGGGGATGGATTCAATCCATAAAGAGACATTTTCAATAAGCACACATGATCCTTCTTTACAATAGAAACATAACCTTCAAGTTTTTGCATGTACATCTATTCCTCTAAGTCACCATGGAGGAATGTGGTCTTTACATCAAGTTCCTCAAGCTCTAAATAATATTTAGCAACTAATGTGAATAGAAATATGATGAACGTGTGTTTGACAAGTGGAGAAAAAACATCATTGTAATATATACCTTCCACCTGATTGTAGCCTTTTGCAACTAGCCACGATTTGAACCTTATTGTAAGGACCCTGACCTTTGTTTTAGGTTTACCCTATTTGCTTTGCCTAAACCTTGTGTTAAGATGCTTGCTAATCACCTGGAGTTGTGATTAGGGTTCATTTGTGCTTTTTTAAGAGTTGGAGGTGCAACTTGCAAATTATCCAAGTTTTGGGGTTGATGTGCAAGTTTGTCACCTTGAGAGATGTCTTCTCTCTCCTTGCATCCTCTAGGGTTGATAGGATGGGTTGGGCTCGTTGCTTGAGTAGTTGCGGGCCTTGTTGAGCTTTGTTGGGCTTTGCTTTGCTTTGCCTTGTTGAGGCCTTATGTCGTGCATAGGAGAGCTTGAAGCTTTGTGTCACCCAGGAGTGTGTCGCCCAGTGGGCTGTATCGCCCAAGGTGACCACTTTGACCATGCCTAGTTTTGTCACCATACCTTGGACAAGTGGCCGATCCTTTGTTAGTTGGTGGCATGACATGTGCATGTGGTTTAGCAAGGTGGCATGGCTTTGTACAAGTGGTGCCTTGGACATGCATATGTGGAGCAACACCAAGGTGGGCACCCCATAGACCCTCTTGTATATATACAACCCTCTGCTTAGTTGCTTAGCTCTTTAGTTCCTTTAGTTGCTCCTTTCTCCTTTGGTGGCCGATACACCTTTCCTTGGTAGAGCAAGGTTGGTGGCGATCTCCTTGGTGGAGTCTCCTTCTTCTTCTTCCTCTAGGTGGTGGCCAAACCGTAGAAGGGTCTTGCTTCCTTGGTGTGGTGCTTTGGAGCTAAGAGCTTAAAGCTGGTGCTTGGAGCTTTGGAGCTTGAGAAGCTTGCTTGAGGTGGGTTACATAACTCCTAACCCTAGCTATACTACTTTCTTTTATGTTGCATGTTCATATGTGATCTTGATCGACCTTGCATCTTGTTGGATATGTTTCTTGCTCTGGTTTGTACCCTTAATCTTGTTGGAATTAGTGGTTATGTTGTTAATAGTTGTGTGATCTTGGACCATGTTGGCCGAACTTATGGTTTAGGGTTTCCTTTGGGGCAATACCCCTTTCTCTCTTTGGTTTTGAGAAGTGAGCTTGAGCTCTAGTGGTGTAGGCAAAAACCCTCTCTTCCTTAGTCATTGAGAGGTGAGTCTATACTCTAGTTGCTTGGACAACACCCTTCTCTCACCATGGATTTGAGAGGTGAGCCTTTGGTTGTTGATGACCTAGGTGAGGTTGAAGGGTTGCCCGATATGGATGACCTACCTTGATGCCCGATATGTGATGGAGGTTGTGCAATACCCCTCTATCTTGGTTGTTGAGAGGTGAGCCAACTGTCTTGATCTTTTAGGGTTTGATGATGGTGATCTTGAGGTTGATGATGACCATATCGATGTGGTTCTTGTGCCCTTGCGCGATATCCTTTTTGGTGCTTTGCATGATACCTCTCATCTAGGGTTTGTCTTGGATGATATGCCTTGATCGAGATGTACCTTTGCCTTAGTTGGTGTTGTGCCTTTGGCCGACATGGTGCTGAGTTGATACCTCTATTTTGTACCTTGGGCGACATGGGCTAGTTTTGTTATTGCCCGATATGATACTTGGGTAGTGAAACCCTAATAGGTGCCTTAATGGTGACCGAGTTGTAGTGCCTAACCCAGTTGGACGATAGGCCATCTTGTGGTGCCTTGGTGTAGTTTGTTGTAGTGGGTTTGTTAGGCGACACAGTGTTGAGCTTGGGCGCCATGACCTTAGCCGATATAGTGATGATGGTTTCCCGATATGAAACCCTAATCCTAGTGGGTGATAGGGTCTTGGACGATAAGAGGTGCCCATATGTTGCCCGACACACCGTTGCACTTGGTTGCCTGATACCACCTTGTTCTTGCATGCATGATACCCTCTTGGATCATGTTGCATGACAAAACACTAGCCCTAGTTGCACGATACCCTTGGTGCATTGGTGCACGACTTGGATGGCCGATATGTGTGTGGCTAAGTGCCCTAGACGTTAGAGTTTTAGTGAGGGATATGATCCTACCCGCTACCCCTTTGGGTGAGGGATGGTGCTGCCCACCACATCTCTAGTGAGGGATGACAGTACCTTTGGTGAGGGTTGTGATTAACCTGGGAAACTCTAGTAGTTACTTTCTTGTACCTTATGGATGATGGGTTATGGATGAAAGGTTGTGACCAATGATGTATGAATAGGCTATGGTTGTATAATCCTTAAGGATGTATTCCTTGATAATGGTCATGCTCATGAGATAAGGGCATAGTGGATGCTCATGGTCTGATAACAATAATGTAATTTATGTACAAGATACAACTTTGTGCTTCATGTAGTGATAATCATGGATGTTGATCCAGTCATGTGCCTTCAACCCTTATAGCATGATAATCATAAAGATCTATGGTTGGTGATTTATGTTATCTCTCTTAATATGCATACTAACTGTGCAGGTGTATCAGATGGATTCATAGCCAGGTAAGAGCTATGAGGTTTATGTGTTTGAATAACACTGAATGATGATAATACTCATTGATGAGATAACATGTATCACCCATATGATGTGAAAAGGTTTGTTGACCTAGTAAAGGCTGAGTGCCTAGTTGAGGTGTTACCCTCTGATGTTGAGATAAGGGATTGCTATCCCATGGTGATGATGTAAGCCTTAAGAGGCAGTGACATTCTGTGATGAGGGATTGAGATCCCATGATAATGTGGTAATGATAGTATTAATGTAACTCAATGTTGTTTATGTTTTATAACTTGGTTGCCTCAACAATCCACTTAAAATATACTAATTAATTACAGTGGAACATATCATGTAGTTTTCCCTGACCATAGATCCATCATCGTCAGTAATTGGTGATGGTGAAATAGGTTTATCCTGTGGGATTACCTAGAGTGCATATATATGCGGGGTTTTCTCCTAACCGAAAGTAGGAGGATTTGAGTACAACTGTGGTTATGTATAGAGCATGGTGAACAGGCCCATGGCTCAGTGATTATAGAGCATGGTAAATAGGCCCATGGCTCAGTGATTATAGAGCATGGGGAACAGGCCCATGGCTTAGTTTTATAGAAGGGTAGCCTGCAGAGCTGACCCTATGGCTGAGGCCACTCAAGTAAGAGACTTTGGTTTTCGTACATTAACCACGAAGAGGTGAGTTCATGGAGTCTGGCTCTCCTGATGACCTTGTATAGCACCGGTTTTGGGCTTCGCATCCAAAGGTTGGATTTGAGTGGGACGACTCACTTCCTCAGGGCATAATAAATCTTAATCCAATCGTATAGAATATATTGCTTAAGGAAAAACATGAAACATTGATTGAGGCCTTGCATATATAGATGATCTAGTTATGCCTTGCAGTTTTGTGTACAATCCTTATATTTTGTGATAAGTTCTTATAAATCTTATCTTGTCAATCATGTTCCATAAAGAAATACTTGGTTATATGCCTCCTAGATATCTGGTAAGATTGTTCATAAAATAAGTTCTGCTTAGGATGCTACTCTTATGATCTGCTGACATCAGTTATCTACTTTACCTGCTTTACCTAAAGTTTTATAGTTTCTACGGGGAGTTATGTTTCTCACTGGGATTGTATGTCTCACCCCGTTGGTTTACAACCTTTTTAGGTGATCGTGCTAGATGTGGTGGTGGTTGTGAGGTTGCGGCTGAGCAGCAAGAAGAGTAGTAGGAGGCAAGAGATGGATATGCTGTCATTTTGGTTGTTTAGTAGTAGAGTCCTAGAGTCATCCCTATACTCTCTGGTCCTCAGAGGTGTTTTTATGATGTTTTATGATGTATAGCTGATGTAGATTGTATATCCTGCTGCTGGCCTGATGTGGCCCGTTATGTATGTATAAACAGGTGATGAACTCTGGTACTGACAGGACAACTGGTTCCTTTAAGTTGTGGACATATATCAAGGCTTGTAAATGTTTATATAACATGTTTCCTTAGAGGATGAGGATCTGGATGTAATAGTTCTCTTTTATCTACTTTTCACAAACAGTTTTAATTAACCTGTGTTTTTGGTAAAATGTGGTTTATGGTGTTTCCGCACATTTTCGCGTGGCATCTCGTTGTCTGTGTGATAGAGGGATGTGGCGCCACACTTGTAGTAGTATCTCTAGGACCTGTTTCCTTCCTTTTGAATACCTATTTACATCTAACAATCTTCTTTATAGCTGGAGGATTTACAAGCACCCAAGTGTTGTTCTTTCAAAGAGACTCCATCTATTCTTGCATAGATGCAATCTCCATGACAACATATGGATTAGACACAACTTTAGCATAGGTAGAAGGTTCACTAGAATTATTTGTCTCTTCCACAGTAGTCGTGTCGTAAACAATAACATAATATGAATGTCTTGGAGGGGTTTGATCTATCTTCTTTCTCTTCCATAAGCAATGGTATATGTTTGTTCTTCAGAAGTGTCATCTTAATCATCATATTGGTTTTAATTTGTAACAATAGGAGGTGTCAGGATGTGTGCACTAACTTCAACCTCTACCTACTTGATAGAATTCTGAAAATGCCCAATAATAGAAAATGTAGCATCACCTAGTTTTGCATAAAATGTAGTAGGCTCATCAAAAGTGACATTTCTTTCAATCAAGAACTTTGATGACATCGGCTCAATGCACCAAAATATGTATCTCTTCACACCATCAACATAGTCCTGAATAATGCACTTTTTCTCTCTAGTCTCCTCTTCCCTTGTTTTGAATAGACATGTGAAGAGAAACCAAAATTATGAAGATTTGAGTAGTTTGCACGATAACCAGACCATATTTGTTACATCCTTGAAATTCGTAGATTTCAATCCTAAATGAAATTAGAAGAACATATAACAATCAAGTGATGGGAGGGATCTTTGTTGATAATTCCAAACCCCAGACTCATAATAAACGTTCAATTTAAGTAATAATGTGCTTTTGAGCATATGCGTTTATATGAGGCTAATATAAGAAGCAATGATTATCAAAGCCTTAATTTGGTAATTAGGAATGTGTGTAAGCTCATGGAGCCTTTGGAAGGCCCAAGATGCGGTTCATGGGCCTTAGGTCACTTTTGAGCCCAATTGGATAATTGAAATGTACATATGGGCCCATGAGACATGATTTTGGATAATGTGGATACTCGTGATCATAATAGATATCCAAGATTCAGATAATTCGTAGATAATTTAAGACCTTATCTTCTTATTAAGGATGGATAAGATATATAGTGGGTTATTATCCCAGTTCTTGAGATAAATAGGGGTTATTGCATGGCTTTTAGGACTCTCGTTAGGAAGGGAGTCCATCTACCTTTGGGGAAGTAGTTAAGAGATAAAGGTAAGAAATAGTTATATCTCGTGAGAATTATGTTTTTCCTTTCCCTAAGAAACCAACAAATTAATGATATTCATATGGTGAAGATAAAGAGAAGGGAATTGGCAAATGTTTTTGGATTAGGAAAGGAACACAAAACTTGAAGAGGAGGGACCCGAAGGAAGGAGTCTGTACGCCTAGTATATATATATGTAGGGTATGGGTTGTCATCCTCCTGGTAGAACACCCTTTCCCTTCTATGTTATCATCCTCCTCCTAGACTTTAGGGTTTTGGTTAGACCTTGTAAGGGGCCGCAACATCCCCATACCTACCTGGTTGACTGGATCTGTGGCCTACGTAGCCGAGGGGAAACTAGGATGAGATCACCTAGGCCTATGATGTGTACAAGAGCAGAACACCCATGGACCCTCTTTATCAATAGATCAAGAAGGCAAGTCTAGACCCCAGATCACAATGGGGGTCAATGAACTCCCAGGCTGGGCAGAAGGCGGCTCCGTGGAGAGGCCCATAAGAATTTGATGTTCTCTGTGAGGTGAGAGGGTGATCGTGGCCCTTGGTCATACCTCCATTTGTTCGCAGCTCTAGGTTGGAGCAGAGCACTGTCCCGCCAACCCAAGTCACCTTCGGCTAAGATGAGACCATCCACAGGTCCAGCGGGATCCCACAGAAGTAGTCACAGGGTGGCTCAACCCTCGGCCGGCCAGGAGCATCGAGTCAGCAAACGGGCTGACGTAGGGGGGGACCATCGCACATTGATGAGTCACAAAGAGTGACGAGTTTGTGCGAGGAGGAAGACGGGCGGTGTCGATCTGTTCAGAATACTCTCCATGGCGTGAAGCATTGTCTCACAGCAACATGAGGGTGCAAATCCTAGGGGTTGGGGTGCCTCGAGCCACCCCATGATGGGGATAGTCGTAGACGCAGGTGGCCACTGAGCAGAAGGCGCCCGCGTGCGAGAACACGAACAGTTGCAGGAGCAGGAGTTGTGGATGAGGAGGTGGAGGAAACTGGCATATCCAAGGAGATAGTAATGTAGGATGAAGAGCTGCTAGTGATGCAATTCGCTATTGTGATGGGGCAACGCAACCTGTGCGTGCGGGTTCCCGATCGCGAGGAGAAAGATAGAGTTTGGGGAAAATACACACATGCCCCTCAGTTACTTCATGCCAGGTAAGGGTAGTATAGTCAATTTGTTATTTTTTTGAGTTACCATACTTGTTGGTGGTGAGCTGAGATGGCCGCTGGCCATTGCTAAGCCTGGGCCCGCGTGGCATATGAGGGTATAGCAAACATTGGCATGTCAACGTGTAATTGGCCCAATAATGATGATTTTACAACAAACCTAGTAAATGATAGGTAACTCTGAATATATCAAAACTATATATCAAATTGATTAGGAGAACAAGAGGAATATAAATAAAATACTATCATAACCTGATCATGCTTCCTGTTCTAAAAGTATATGCAATTCATGTGTTAATGTGATTAGTATAAATGGAAAACCTAGATTTTTCTTAATCTAATGCTTAATTGAATAGATTCATTCATGTTAGGCTAACACCTGATCTTTCCATGTATAATGATTAAAACCTTGATAATATTGAATACTGGATGATTCCATATTGGTAATCTTATTCATGATATTTTAGGGTTCGAAACCAATGTGAACATCTTGATATAATCTTAATGCTAGAAATGTGATTTAGGTGTCATGAATAGTTTAATATGCTTAAGATGCTAATCAGGGTTTAACTTAACATGGATGATTGATTTGTAATCTTAGAAACCTTAATATGATGTAATTAGGGTTTGTAATCCTGATCCCTAGTCCAAACATGAGATAGTCCTAAACCCTAGTTTAGGAGCATATCTAGGTAGGATTAACGTAGCGTGAATACATGGTGACACATATGTAGTATGTATATTTCATATTGAATGCTTTGTTGCTTGGATGTTTGGATACACTCTTAAAGTACATGTGATATATTCTGCATGGTTTCTACATGGCAAAGGTATGTGGTTACACTTATGAATACATGTATCAAATTCCAAGATTGCTGATGTTTCTCTATGAGATTGAATGACAAATAAATTGCTTGGTTGTTTATTTACTTCTTGCAAACTATAAAGTTCCTATGAGTATCATATAAGTAAATAACAATATTATGAACCTTGGGTTAGACTGATCTTAAGGGTAATGCACACGAGCCCCGGAGGGACAATGATTACACCTTAGGTAGTAGACCAGATAAGGGTTAGAATATGAAAATGAGTTTATGTTCTTATATTCAAGATAAAGATGTTTGCTTATATCTGTACTTGTGATTATTGTTTGAACCCACATACCAGTATAGTAATATACTGACCGCGTATTTGTTTGTCGATGTTTTAGGTATCAGATATACTTGATTCGTGGACATGAGGGTATTGTTAAAGATGTTGAAGACACTACAGTTTAATCATGAAGGTTTCATCTTAATGTTTATCTCCACACATGTATAATTGATTCTGTTTAAAAGTTATGTAACTCCATAGAGGAGCTTTTTATGCAAACATGTAATTATTTGATCATTAATGGAAATTGTTTACTATTCTGTATACTTCATGAATCTGATCCTGGAAATTATGATAAACGATCTGCGACTTTAAGGTCTTTTAGACACTCAAAAGTGTGTGTCGTTACATTTGGTATCAGAGCATAGATTCATTAACTAATACTTAATAGTTTATAATTTCAAATTATCCTTAGAAATTTAGGAGAAAAATTAGTATAGCATAATGTGTCTTTTGGGTTCCTCATCTCACATTTTCGTCTACTTCTCATCTCTTTGCTTAATAAGCCTTAGAAAGAAATTGTTAATTAGAGAAGTAAAATGTAAAAATATGTAACCTTTTGTGTAGGTCCCTCTAGAGAGGGTAGACACTAGAAAGTTACATTTATGGGTAAGCCCTTTCATAGAGGAAGGAATTGGATTAAGGTAGGAAAACTCTAGGGAGTCAAGGGATATGAAAACTCTGAGAGGTAGAGTATAGTCCCTAACCCTAACCCTAAAACCTTAATCCTAATTAATGGACATGGTGTGGTGGTATGGGACACTACCCATGTGAAACTTGAAATCAGTAATAAACATGGTGTGGTGATATGGGACACTACCCATGTGAAACTTGAAATTGGTAATCAACATGGTGTGATGGTATGGGACACTGCCCATGTGAAACTTGAAATCATGAATAAGAAAGATAATGGATGGTCTAGGTAACCCAATCTCCCATGCATGTGGGCATGAGGATCATAAAACTTAAGTGATAAGTCTTAAGAGATATAAAAACCCAATAGTTATATATATATATATATATATATATATATATACATGAAAATGAAAGGTTGAGTATAACTTGTTCAAACTCCTCATGTTGTCTCTAGAAGTTTAGTTATGGTGGCCAAGCCCCTGGAGGGGAAGGCCGAGGTAGTACCAAGCCCTGGAGGGAAGGTGACCCAAGTTCATTGAATGGACATAGACCATGAGGGGGTATTCCAGAGGTTGAGCAAACATGGGTTGATATGTTATAATGATAAAAGTTATACTTAATGAAAACAAAGAGGTATCTATGAAACCTTTAGGGTTAGTGTGCCAACCTGGGGTGGGTCAACCCAAAGAGTGGGAAGATGACCTATGAGGGAGGCGAAACCTAGATCTTAGGATTAGGTTGTGGCTAGAGAGCCTAACCCTCTCCTATGAGCCAAGAAGGCACCCTAGGCTAGGACTTTCCCTTAAAGGGTAAGTGAATAAATGTATTTAAGTATTGAGATAATTTAATCCTCACCTAGAGGAGTGAAGAGTTAAGGATTGAAAAAAAATACTTAAATTCTTTGAACCCAAGGATGCTGACTCTAAGTGACACAACCGGTCAAGCCCAAGAGGGAAGACCAGTAAGGCACCAAGCCCAGGAGGGAAGGTGGCCTAAGTGGATGACCAAGCCCAGGAGGGAAGGTCATGAAATGGTCAAGCCCATGAGGGAATACCAGGCAGGCACCAAGCCCAGGCGGGAAGGTGGCCTAAGTCCACAATGCAGTTGTTTAAGATCAAGCCCCTGGAGGGGAAGATCACAGAGGTCAAGCCCAGGAGGAAAGACCAACATGGCACCAAGCCCTGGAGGGAAGGTGGCTCGAGCCCAATGATGGGATGACACTGCATTATGTGTACTCAATAGAGAGAGATGAAGGCAATCCGGGTTAAAGAATTAAATAAGAGAATAATGTGCTTAAAAGGTGTGACATCTCAAAAGAAACCCTTAGGGAGGGTAGAGTCCTAATGCAATACTAGAGTCAAGTAGGGTGTATTGGAGGTACATAGGACCGATGGGTTGGGAGTTGATATGCCCTAAATGCACATGACCATGTGGTCGGGAGGTAACAACTAGGTTTATCCAAGGTACATGACTCAGGAGATTAGCTACCTCCATGAGGATCATGTATCCTAATGGGTGAATATGAAAGACACTCTCTTGAGGCATAAGGATGAGATCACACCAAAAGTACCTATACCCCTAGAGACCTCAAGGATTTGTCTAAGGCTCATAATGATACATGAGATGTAAATACAAAAGAAGTCATGAAAACTTGAGAGAAGTTGTTCCCTAACTTAAGAGTAAGAAAATGGACACTTTATTCATGGGATATAAGAATGCTATAAAATCGAGAACAAGTATGTTTAGAGTCATATAGATTATGATTCAATTTAATATGTGAAATTAAAAGTTAATGTGTGGATGTACTATCTTCGCTTTGGAATGGAATGAACTTTGTGTTTGGGCTACAGCAAAATGCTTATTTCATTTCATTATGAGGGAGGGAGATGGGGTAGACACACATTATGCTTAAAATTGAGAATAAATATCTTAAGATGAATGTGTAATGACTTGACCTAGGGTTAGAGGTGTCACCTCACCCTTATGCAAAAATAATGAATAATAGGTTGGAAACCTAGGTGAAAAGAGAAATCAACAAGTGAAATTGATCACAGAATAAGAATAAAATCATCAAGGGGTGATAAGATGTGTATACTATAGATGTGGATATACTTTAATTTCAATTCAAGTACCAATCCTAGTAATGAAGGAAGGAATCTGCATATATATAAAAGATATTAAGAATATCTAGCTGGGGTAGCTAAACATAATGCTTGAAACTGAGTTGAGATATCATTCACCTTAAAGCTTACTAGGTGTGAATTTTGGGGACAAAATTCCTTTTAAGGAGGAGTGAATGTTACATCCTTGAAATTCATAGATTTCAAGCCTAAATGAAATTAGAAGAACATATAACAATCAAGTGATTGGAGGGATCTTTGTTGATAATTCCAAACCCCAGACTCATAATAAACGTTCAATTTAAGTAATAATGCACTTTTGAGCATATGTGTTTATATGAGGCTAATATAAGAAGCAATGATTATTAAAGCCTTAATTTGGTAATTAGGAATGTGTGTAAGCTCATGGAGCCTTTAAAAGGCCAAAGATGTGGTTCATGGGCCTTAGGTCACTTTTGAGCCCAATTGGATAATCAAAGTGTACATATGGGCCCATGAGACATGATTTTAGATAAGGTGGATACCCGTGATCATAATAGATATCCAAGATTCAGATAATTCGTAAATAAGTTAAGACCTTATCTTCTTCTTAAGGTTGGATAATATATATAGCGGGTTATTATCCCAGTTCATGAGATAAATAGGGGTTATTGCATGGCTTTTAGGACTCTCGTTAGGAAGGGAGTCCATATACCTTTGGGGAAGTAGTTAAGAGAGAAAGGTAAGAAATAGTTATATCTCGTGAGCATTATGTTTTGCCTTTCCTTAAGAAACCAACAAATTAATGATATTCATATGGTGAAGATAAAGAGAAGGGAATTAGAAAGTGTTTTTGGATTAGGAAAGGAACGCAAAACTTGAAGAGGAGGGACCCAAAGGAAGGAGTCTGTATGCCTATTATATATATATGTAGGGTATGGGTTGTCATCCTCCTGGTAGAAAACCCTTTCCCTTCTACATTATCATCCTCCTCCTAGACTTCAGGGTTTTGCTTAGACCTTGTAAGGGGCCGCAACATCCCCATACCTACCTGGTTGACTGGATCCCTGGCCTACGTAGCCGAGGGGAAACTAGGATGAGATCGCCTAGGCCTATGATGTGTACTAGAGTAGAACACCCATGTACCCTCTTTATCAACAGATCAAGAAGGCAAGTCTAGACCCCAAATCACGATGGGGGTCCATGAACTCCCAAGCTAGGCAGAAGGCGGCTTCCTGGAGAGGCCTATAAGAATTTGATGTTCTCTGTGAGGCGAGAGGGTGATCGTGGCCCTTGGTCATACCTCTGTTTGGCTACAGCTCTAGGTTGGAGTAGAGCATTGTCCCGCCAACCTGAGTCACCTTCGACTAAGCCGAGACCATCCACAGGTCCGACGGGATCCCACGGAAGTAGTCACAAGGTGGCTCAACCCTCGGCCGACCAGGAGCATCGAGTCAGTAAATGTGCTGACGCAGGGGGGGACCATCGCACATTGCCGAGTTCCAAAGAGCAGTGAGTTTGTGCGAGGAGGGAGACTGGCGGTGTCGGTCTGTTCAGAATACCCTCCATGGCATGAAGCGTTGTGTCAAAGAAAAATGAGGGAGCAAATCCTGGGGGTTGGGGTTCCTCCAGCCACCCCATGATGGGGATCGGCATAGACGCAGGCGGCAGCGTCAGCCGCTGAGCAGAAGGCACCCGTGTGTGAGAACACGGATGGTTGCATTAGCTGGAGCTGCGGATGAGGAGGCGGAGGAAACCGGCAGATATGAGGAGATAGCAACACGGGATGAAGAGCCACTAGTGATGCAAGTCACTGTTGTGACGGGGGCAACAGAACCTGTGCGTGCGGGTTCCCGATCGCGAGGAGAAAGATAGAGTTTTGGGAAAATACACACATGCCCCACATTTACTTCATGCTAGGTAAGGGTAGTATAGTCAATTTGTTATGTTTTTGAGTTACCAGACTTGTTGGTGCTGAGCTGAGATGGCCGTTGGCCATTGGCTAAGCCTGGGCCCACGTGGCATATGAGGGTATAGCAAACATTGGCATGTCAACATGTAATTGGCCCAATAATGATGATTTTGCAAAAAACCTAGTAAATGATAGGTAACTCAGAATATATCAAAACTATATATAAAATTGATCAAGAGAACAAGAGGAATCTAAATAAAATACTATTAGAACCTGATCATGCTTCCTGTTCTAAAAGTATATGCAATTCATGTGTTAATGTGATTAGTATAATAGGAAAACCTAGATTTTGCTTAATCTAATGCTTAATTGAATAGATTCATTCATGTTAGGCTAACACCTGATCTTTCCATGTATAATGATTAAAACCTTGATAATGTTGAATAATGGATGATTCCATATTGGTAATCTTATTCATGCTGTTTTAGGGTTCGAAACCAATGTGAACATCTTGATATAATCTTAATGCTAGAAATGTGATTTAGGTGTCACAAATAGTTTAATATGCTTAAGATGCTAATCAGGGTTTAACTTAACATGGATGATTGAGTTGTAATCTTAGAAACCTTAATATGATGTAATTAGGGTTTGCAATCATGATCCCTAGTCCAAACATGAGATAGTCCTAAACCCTAGTTTAGGAGCAGATCTAGGTAGGATTAATGTAGCGTGAATACATGGTGACACATATGTAGTATGTATATTTCAGATTGAATGCTTTGTTTCTTGGATGTTTGGATACACTCTTAAAGTACATGTGATATATTCTGCATGGCAAAGGTACGTGGTGACACTTATGAATACATGTATTGAATTCTGAGATTGCTTATGTTTCTCGATGAGATTGAACGACAAATAAATTGCTTGGTTGTTTATTTACTTCTTGCAAACTATAAAGTTCCTATGAGTATCATATAAGTAAATAATAATATTCTAAACCTTGGGTTAGACTGATCTTAAGGGTAATGCACACGAGCCCCGGAGGGACAGTGATTACACCTGAGGTAGTAGACCAGATAAGGGTTAGAATATGAAAATGAGTTTATGTTCTTATATTCAAGATAAAGATGTTTGCTTATATCTATACTTGTGATTATTGTTTGAACCCACATACCAATATAGTAATATACTGACCGCGTATTTGTTTGTTGGCATTTTAGGTATCAGATATACTTGATTCGTGGACATGAGGGTACAGTTAAAGATGTTGAAGACACTACAGTTTAATCATGAAGGTTTAGTCTTGATGGTTTATCTCCATACATGTATAATTGATTCTGTTTAAAAGTTATGTAACTCCCTAGAGGAGCTTTTTATGCAAACATGTAAATATTTGATCATTAATGGAAATTGTTTACTATTCTGTATTATTTCATGAATCTGATCCTGGAAATTATGATTAACGATCTGCGACTTTAAGGTCTTTTAGACACTAAAAAATGTGGGTCGTTACAATACCTCTTCTAGAGTTTTAAAGCCCAGTGGAGTAGATGGAGAGCGATTTACAAGATAGGATGTAGTGGAGATGGCTTCAGTGCAAAATCTTTGGTAATACCTGCACTAATTAGCATGCATTGCGCACACTCCAGAAGAGTTCTATTCATGTGTCTCCAACACCATTTTTCTCAAGTTTATGTCTCACTATGCGGTGTCTTGAAATACCTTCATATTGACAGAATTCATTAAATTCAAAAGACTAAAATTCCATACCATTATCAATCCTTAGCCTTTTGATGCATTTTCCTATTTGTTTTTAACCAGCGTCTTCCATTTCTTGAACTGATCAAAAGCTTCAGATATATGCTTCAATAAATACACCCACACTTTCCTTGAGAAATCATCAATGAGAGTAAGCGTATATCTGGCACCACCCTTTGAAGGCATTAGAAGGACCCCAATGTTGGAATGAATATAATCAACAATACCTTTTTCTAGTATGGTTTGCAGTTGAAAAGTTGACCTTTTTATGCTTCTCCATTACACAAAGCTCACAAAAATCCAACTTTTTAGTATTGATATAACCTAGAAGTCATCTCCTGCTTAATAATTCGAGACCTTTCTGATTCATGTATCCCTCTCTCATATGCCATAATTTTGTGGTATCCAAATTTGAAGTGGCTGAGGAAGAAAAAACAACAACTACACCAGCCACAGTTTCACCAAGCATCTTGTAAAGGTTTCCTGGAATATGTACTCCCTTAATCATAACGTCATCTCCTTTGAAATGGACACGATTCCATTTTCAGCCTTGTATGAAAAATTATTGGCTTCAAGAAAGCCAATAGAGATTAGGTTTTTCTAAAGGCATTAAACATGACAGACATTTAAGATAGTTTAGATGACTCCATCAAACATCTTTATGTGAATTGATCCAATACCAATAGTCTTGCTAGTAGTATCATTAGCCATGTTTACAATACCTCCATCAAAATATTCATAAGAAGAAAACCAATCTCTATGTGATGTGAGCAGCCTGAGTCCAGAATCTATGAAGTTTGAAAATTTGTTAACAAGGAAGAAGATGATGATGCCATAAGAACATAATCTGGATCTTCTCGTGCTACATAAGCATCTACAGGTTGTTCTTGTTTTTCATCACTATGCTCCTTCTTTTTCTTGTTCTATAACTTGTAGCAATCATCAACAATGTATCTAATCTTCTTACAATATTTACATACCTTCTTAGATTTTGATTTAGATCTTTGTGTCTCCTTCTTATTGTTTTCCTTTTTTTTTCGACCCCTCACCTTAAGAGCCTCTGTCTGACTCCTGTTAGAAAAAGCAATTAGATCTTTATCAACCATGGTCTTTGACAACAATGAGGATATAACATCCTCTACCTTGATTGAGGATTTTTCATACATAATAGTTTCATGAAATTGCTTGTATGAGTGGGGCAGAGAATATAATAGAATAAGGGCTTTATCTTCATCTTCGAGTTTATTATCTTTGTTTTCAAGATCCGTAATAATAGAAATAAACTCATCAATGTGATCACGAACATAACTACCTACCACCATGCACAGTAGGTAGAGACACTGCTTATGATAGAGTTTGATTTGGAGAGATGTTATGTAGAGATCTTCGAGTTTCTTCCAAATCCCTGTAGTAGTAGTCCCCTTTGCAACTTTAGGAAAAACCTTATAGTCTAAGGTTAACTGGATGACGGTAAGAGCATTTTGGTCTATGTCCTTCTTTTCTTCGTCTTTCATAGTGGCTGCCATCTTTTCTATCTCTTCCATAGACATGGTGACTCCTTGTAGAACAAGCACACCACACATCGTATTTTCCTGAGTCTGAAGTTGATTGAGTGGTCAAACTTCTCGATCTTGTTTAAACTTGTCATCGTTCAGATCTTGAACACGAGGCTCAATACCAATATGTTAAGTTTCAAACGAGAGAATACGACGGGCTCGTGCAGAATAACAAGACCGAGAACGAAGAGGAAAACCACACAATCAGATAATGTAAGATTTATGTGGTTCGATCGACATGACATACTCCATGGGAGAGGACGAGATTTTCACTATTTTTAGAGAAAATATTACAAAGAGGAGAGCTTTCGAAGGAGGTAGAATATACTCTGGGGTACGGCGACAGCCGTCTCGGAAACATAATACAGGATGATGCTAAAATCCTAACTAGGACGCATATACTTATACATGTAGAATTGTAATCGAATACCTATACGGATCTGTAATTTTGACTATACCATACCACGGGGGTGGGGGGGGGCTTCGCCCCGTACCCCCTTGGCATTGGCGGGCTCATTAATCAGGTAGGCGAAAAATTCATTTAATTTTTGATCAAATCTATAATCGGATTAACATATATTGTTCGAGGCACACAACACCACAAGTGAAATCTTACTTGTGTCAAATGGGCCCACACATACAACACATGAACCAGATGTTCCTCTTGATCTACTTCTAATTCTTGAAGGAGGTCTAATTTTGAATTTTTTTTTATGACCGAGAGAACCCACTCTGGGCAAAGCCGACATGGTAAATTGTCGAAGCATGAGAGAGTGTGGTCTGATCACCTCTCTCCCGTGTCTAATCATCATGTATTGTCGTTCGCAAAGTACCTTCGGTGAGGTTCGAACCCGAGTCCTTCGTTGGGACTTATCAAAATTTTACCACCAGGGTTACTATGCCGGACCTAATTTTGAATATTAATGTCATTGTAATCAAAGTAAAAATAAGATTACAATATAACATAATTCATACTTAAATAGAAAGTCCCACACACAGGTAGTTCAAACATACAACATCCAACTCCCAACTCTTCATTCCCAACTGGTCAAAGTTGGACGGCGCTTCACTGCCTAGCAGTAGGCAGTAGCTGCTGGCTAGGCAGTAAACGGTGACCCTTGGGGGTCTAGACCACAAAGCCAGAACACCGTGGTGGGGGTGTGTCAGTAGTCAAGGTCACAGACGTGCAAACCATGAACGCATGGGGGACATAGACTTCCGTAGAAGTTGACGACATTACATGTGAAGGATGTAGACTTTGCAATCCAAACATAAAAGGAGTTCAGAGATCCACTACTTCCGAAGTGGACGACGTAAGTATATGAAGAGTGAGTCTAAGAAGGTGAGATGTGCAGACTCCAGTAAGACTTGCTGTGTACAATGACCATCTATGGGACTTGTATGTATTGGCTTTCTTTATCTATTTCACAAAAAATAATTGCCATCTGTTCATGGGTATGCCTTTTTCTTGTTTTGTCCATTTAACCAACATCAAATATTAAGTTCTCAACTAGGGGCGGAAGTATTTGATCTTGTTTTGTCTATTTAGATACCATCACTGTTACTTCATGCAGCTGTTCACGATCGGCAGTAATAAAGGTTACTGCATTTATGCCGATAACTATCGTCTCCGGACGTGTGTCCTCGAGTAGCTATTATTTCACTTTTGGTAAATGTCCCCGTCAGTTATAATCGGCGGATAACATCACCATCAGTTGTCCCCGAGTTAGGACATATTTTGCTATAAGAACAAAAAATGAGACTAGAAATGAGACTTTTTTATCCCCACGTATGCATAACAACAAAAAGAGAGGGAAGTAAATTAATTCCCTCATCTGTTTTGTTGTTATGCATACACGGAGACAAAAAATATTCATTTCTAGTCTCATTTTTTGTTCATGTAGCATTACTCAAAGTGCAACGTACATGAAGTATGATAAACACTACCATCCACTAAGGACACGATTTTGTCGTATTGGATTGTATTTTGGACTCCAGTTCTGTAAATTTTATATTTAGTTTGCGGGATTGGAAAAATTGGGCTAATCTTTGGATTTTCAGACAGAATAGGAATCCCGCATTTTGATCTCCATTAAATTTTTTCCTGACGCTAAAATCCATCATGGACAAGACAACATACACGAAAATAAATAAATCTCACACTTATAAAATCCAGCAAACTAAATATAAAATTCTACTTTGTGGGATTTTAAGAATGCAATATTTTAGCAATACATGATGGATAAAATACAAACTTTCAGTAAATCCAGCTAACTAAACATGCCCTAAGTGGTGATGGGGGGTCCGGAGGCACTGAGCACTCAGAATATCCAACATGGGTATTGGTGTCTGCGAAGAGAGCGCAGACGCCGTTGAATACAAAAAATTATGAGCTAAGGGGTGGGTTCGGTACGCCAAGAGAGGGAGCACGCACTGCTTATTATTCCCTTGTGTTGTTTTCTGTGAGTCATAAACAAATGAATATGTGGGTCTGCTCTAGCATGGTGCATATTCATCATGTTGGCTTTGGGTCGGACTTAACAAGGTGATCTAGATAGGATCTAGCACCTTGAGGCATGGAGGTGATTATGGCAAGGAGTTGCATATGACATCTTTCAAGAGTTACAGATGATGCAATTGGCAAGAGTTGCCTACCTGAAAGATCTAAGTTGTGGGTGACAGCTGGAATAAAACCAGAAATTGCAGATGATCATATCACTATGAAGCCTACGATATTTGAAGAGTGCCATATCGTCATGAAGCTTACGGTATCCAAAGCGTGTTGTTTGTTATGATACCTCATCAACCATCACCATTAGCCTGCTATCTATCAGTACAACCCCACCCAATTGGTACCTTCAAGGGTATCAAATAAAGGTTCCAGAATATGCGAACCCACAACCCACACAGCTTCAAATAAACATTATTGTCACTTCCACCTCGTTTTTAAAGTGTTACTGTTTGTTGGGATGGGATCTTCTACAACACGATCTCACACACTATCTATTTTGAGCTCCGATGGAGTTCTCTACTATATACAACAACCATAATTACTCATAACAAATGGTTGACCACTAAGAGAGATGTAGTACCCCACTACAGACTCAATCCTACATTTTTACAAACCTTGAAATATAGGAGAGCTAATGCTTATTACTGAAAGGTAGTTTTGATGTTCAGAACTAATTGAAGACATTAAGGATTCACCTAGAATAAAGTCATTAATTTCCATGCTTCAAAAACTTGCAACTCATTGTTCATCCAAAATTTAAATATACTATTTGGTATTTGAATCGGCCCCGACAACTGTCAAATAATTTTTTTTATTAATTTTCAGACTCGAATGTAAATTGAATATGCAGATTTCAAATATCTATTCAATGTTTCTTGATTATCATTTCTTTAGAATGTAAAAGTTCATTGTTAGAGTAAAAATCCAGTACATGATTTGTTCTTTTGAAGTTGTAAAATAAATAAATTATGTGATTCTTGATTAGTGGCCATGTAGCCTTGATTGATATTCAAATATAAGTTTGTGAATTCAATCCAACAATAAATTGGAAACATGTTCTTCACTAACTATAAGTTTCTGATAATATAAAGTTGCATGTTGTGCACTAGTAGATAAAGACTCAATCTATGGTTTTCTCCCATGAAGTTGTAGGATAATATAAAGTTGCATGTTGTGCACTAGTAGATAAAGACTCAATCTATGGTTTTCTCCCATGAAGTTGTAGGTCAACTACAATTAATTATGTAATGGTTTAAGGTTGATCATTTAACCTTTAGTGATCTGTATCATGATTATTGGAATACCGATACTACTTTAATATTAACAAAATAATACATCATGTGTAAATCATTTATACTCCATGCATATCATCACTTTGTAAATCTTCCTGAAATGAACCCCACCCTACTCAATTACCCATCCAAACTCAGTAATTTAACTATCATTGGAGTCTCTAGGTTATAGTAACCAAGCATATAATATCTCCTAAAGGAGTTATAGTACACACAAATAGAAAAGGCCAATATGACAATATCAACATCATATTTTAAAGAAACTTATTTCCAAAAATTCTCCAAAAAGGGGCACTAGTCCTACTCTATGTTTATTAGTTGACCATGATCAAAGCTCTTCCATTTAGGGTCAACCCCAGGTTGCGAAAAGCCCTCAAATTATTGAGCATGGCGCAGTGTCCCCATGTATACGACTGGTTCTAGGGCTTACCCTACTGTGGTGGGTTCAATAGTTGTCCTTCCTAGGAGGGGTTCCTTTTTATAAAAAAAATTTCTTCCATTTGGGGTCTAACTAGCATGTAGCACCCCTTAGTTTTTCCAGCATGGTTTGTTACAAATAAATATCAAAATTGTGAGGTGGTAAATTTGTCTTGCATAACTAACAATTTATTTGTATACAATGATTTGTACATTCACAAACAATGTTTTCACATGATATAAACTATTATTTTTAAAAATATGTATTAAAATATATATTGAACACCTTATTGCATATTTTTAGCATTATATGAGGATTGTAATTTATACAAGGAAAACTAAGTGATCCCATAACTTGTCCATTGATTTTGAAGTTTTATATACATCCACATGCTCGTCTAGTCCTCAATGTTTTTAGATTAACATCCTATGTTACTCTGGTTCATATTCACAACTTAGACAAGATAAATACTCTTCTATATAACATGATGTTCCTCATTAATATTGATGGACATTCTTTTAGTAAAATTAGTACTTTGCTTATAATAGTTACCCATACATTTGACCATGATCCCAAAAGTTGTGAGGATTTCACTAGTTTTAAAGAAGCTATTATTAAAGTATTTGGAAGGTAACTGTTCCATCAACTATCATAGATTAAAGGTCATAGTTTCTACTAGAGTGTCATACATCAAGGGTACATGATCACTTTGATATCAAAGTATTAAAGATTTCTTATATCATTTATGAATCCTCATGGATTGAGACATATTTTTGATTTATCGTTGAATACATTTACTAGCTAGTTTTTTTTTGAATTAGCCTAAAATGCACCTCAAATTTTATTGAATCTTTCTAAGGAGCTTTATTAATTATTCATGCCTATTGAAGAAAACTGAATTACTTCAACAATAAATTAATCATGTTGCTTTTCAAGCATAGGATATATTAAAAATAATTTCAAACCCTTACAAGAAAAAATAACATGATCTTATCTTGCAATCATGCATATGTCTCTTATTCTAGTCCTATACATTATTTCATTCTCTTTAATTTCTTTTAAAAACATTCCAAGAAGGGTATCTTTGTATTTCAAACATGCTTAATTTTATATTATTATATAAATTACCATATATGGTGAAGATTTTTATTGTCATGATTTCTACTTTATGATTCACAATTTCCTAAATCACAAGAATCCTTCTTCTAGTTCCTTAATTTTATTCCTTTCTTTGCAAAACTCTTTAGTATTGCTTGATGTGTCACCAAGCATTCCTAGGAATGAGTTTATTGTGACAATCATTTGGTCCTAGGAATTTTGTTCCTAACACCACAAGAAGAATCATGCATCTCATATATTTATTTCTTAATTTTTCCTTCCAAATAATAGGATATCTGAACTCTATTTGGATGTTTGCATACTCTATAATGGTGTTAAGGAACTTAACGATGGTGTGACTTCTTATCATCCTGTCCCATCAAAAACACATGTGGGACCTCCAAATAGTATGTTGTAAGAGATTCCATTGCACAATCTAGAAGATGCCTCACAATGGTCATGTGGTGCTTAACAATGACACTTAGGTGATGGAAGCTTTACACATGAGCCCTCCTATACAGAATCTATTGCACGATCCAAGAATTATATTATTATCTATTTTGTTTTGATGAAGTTCAAACCCAACCAACTTCATCTGACTATATCTAACCAAACAAGAAAACTTCACTTGTAATTTACATTTATATATAATCAATTTGTTAAACATCCCATCAATAAGCCCCAAAAGAACTAACACCAAATTTTCTACTAAAAGAAACAAGATTAAACCCAAAACCACTCCAATAGTATAATAAAAAAGTAGAATATTTCCCTTCTTATAGATTTCCATGTTTAAAGTGCATACTTGACAAGTGATTGGTATGTGACAAATGCACACTAGTACCAAGCAACTGACTGATAAGTTACAAAACATCACTTGTATCATCATCATCATTTTTCATCTTCTTTTTATTCTTATCCATCGTCTTCATTATCATCATCATTTACATCATTATATTCTTGGGAGTTTGATGCAAGCATATCGAGAGGCTGATTTCATTTTATGTATAAAACAATGATGGCAAGCTAGTGCGTACATTGATGTCATCTATATATCAATATAAAAGGAAAACTACAACACCATATGTTGGTATGTATTCCCAGAGAGTAAATCATATGATGATTGTAATGGCACATCTTGTAAATGATTCGATTAATAATAAAGACAATCTTCCAATTTATTATGTTTTATTCAGTGACATATGTCTTCAGGTTGAGGAGTTGAATAATGAGAACATACAAATGTTAAGAGTATATGCACTCTTGTTATGTCCCTAGTCAGTTGTTATCGAGGAAGGCTAATAGAAACCAATAACACATAAGACTACAATGTGTTGTTGGTGGATGAATAAATCTCATAGAGTCATGATGTGTGATATTAAACCAAACACATAGACACTTGTTAGATAATAGTGTGTCAGACAGACACACCTTGAGAGTGATGCATATATACCATTATATGACAGTCAAAATCATCTCTCATAGTGATGTTGGTGATTGTAGTTCTTAGACCTGAAATAACTATTCTCATTACATGTCATTTGATGCACTTTGACATCACCCACCATGACCTTGAATAAGGGTTTCCATAAAGGTGGTGCTCGGGTGCATTGTGACATATGGGGATGATTGTGAGTGTTTCATATGGGATTAGTCCCTCCTATAGGAGTATGATATTGTTGCCACTTGATGAGCAAGACTGATAGATGTATGGCCATGCTCATGTGAGTCAATATGTGACATTGAGCTTACATATATCTCAGATTGTCTACTCTAGTTCAAGGTACATGGATTGAATATTGAAGAGGATGATGATTCCATGCCTCGAGTTCAATCTGGATGTCAGTGACAAAGGAACTATACGATCACTATAACACCGATCAAATATTGTAGGTTGAAGTTGTTCTTCAACTTTCTGATTACTTGAGTAGAAATGATGTCTTGCTAGACACTACACATTTCTATGATGTCATAAATCAGTTATGGACATTCACAACTAACTTAATTTGAAACCTATAGGGTCACACACATAGGATACACTTGGAATAGGATTGTATTCATGACTGATGCTTAATTTTATTTCTAAAGTGTTAGGTATTCAATTTAAACATCAATGGTTGAAAATTGACCGTCAGGGCTGTGAACTGACCGATTGAACTGATTGATTCAAGTGTTAGGATGATTTGAACCAATATTGGAAATCAGATCTCTGAAACGATCATTTTAGCAAGTGAACTGATCGGCTTAAATGTTTAAACTGACTGGTTCAAGTTGTAACTGATCATCTGGTTGATCAATTTTATTGGATCAAGGATTGATGTTGACATCATGTTGTGTATTACTTGAATATTAATTTCCAATACATTGCAAATAGGAAACATAATAAAATGACCAATTCAAGTGTTGAATTGATTGTCTCATGTGTGAACCGATCGGTTCACTACTGAACCGACCGGTTCACTACTGAACCGACCGGTTCAATCTTTGTCGATTTTGAAAAATTTATGAAATTTCATCCGTTCAACTCCCTCTCAAACTAAAACTCCTGACCCTAATCCTAACCCTCCTATAAATAGAGTAGTCGAGGCTTTCTAGATATACAATAATAATCTCTGACAAATGTTGTCTTCTCATAGTGATAGCGTAAACATTTGAGCAAGTTCTACCCCTTAAAGGGAGCAACAGTAAGGGAGAGACAATTGAGGGAGCAAGTCAATGCTAGAACATCGAGAAGAAGGGACAACTCCTTTTTGCCTATTCATCTAGAATGACAAGAGTTCCTGGTAGTCTGTGTGGATTACTACAAAGGTGAGAAGGTCATTGCCACCTGTTAGGGGGACGCAGTCAACCGCCGTCCATGGTGATGAACCAGGAGGCCGCTATTGACAATCGTCTATGTGCAACTTGAACAAAGGAGCACACTGCAACAAGGGATAATAATTGTACTTACTCCAGAATCATGTATATACCGTGCAACCCTCCTTCCCATTACTTAGTTGTTGACGCGATCTACTTTTCAAAGGGGAATATGGTAGTAAATTTTTATTTTTGCTTCCATATCTGATGCTATATTTTCCAACATTGGTATCAGAGCATGTCAACTTACTATGCTTTGGGATTCAATCAATATGATTAGATTTCAATTTTATAATTTATATTATTGGATACAATGAAAATAATTAAAATGATTAATGTGCATATCCAATTAAATACTACATACGATCCCAACTAATATATATATATATATATATATATATATATATATATATATATATATATATATATATATATATATCTATATATATGTATGTATGATTTGATATATATGTAATTTATATGCGACACCCTAAAATTGGTTTTGATGGTGGATGTTAGCATGGTTATGGCCAATAACCCCTAATCTTTGTGCTTCGTTGGATGGTTATTATTCCTATTTTATATGTTGGTATGCATATCTAGCCTCTCTCTCCTTTTATATATGTAAAATTATTAATTATTTCCTTCCTATGCTCCCCTCGAATGTAACTCAAGGTTTTTCTATTACCATGTAATATGTTAATTAGGATTTATGACACCTTTAATTCTTGTTATGGCAAAGAAGATGCTCAACACTAGACAAACCACCCATTTCATGAGGCAAACTAATTGGCTGGAGGACCGAGGAGGCCTGACGACAACACGAGTTGACAGATCGGCTGGTGGCCCAACCAATCGATTGGAGGTATCCAGAAGTCACTTGGACCGGAGACGAGACAATCAATCTGACAGGTCAACCGATCAACCAGGAGCCCAATTGACCGCTTCAAGAGTTGAACCAATCGTCTCAGAATGATTCCAATGCAGATCTTCATCAACAATAGGTTGCTACATATGATATGGACATGAGATGGTAGTAATTCCTTGTGGCACTAAGGAATTAAACAGTATGGCCATAACCATTGCTCTTGTTTTTCATTGTGGTTATAGCATGTATATAATACATACTATAAGTATGTGGTGATTGGATATGTATATGTATATAAATATAAAATCTGTAATTAAAATATTAAGTTTTAGATGCTTTTCATTAGTAACAACTATGAAAAGCTTGATCGACTATGCGTGTACATGCCAATCATGATGCACTATTTATATCGTGGAAGTGTGACGGTAGTCATGTGAGCCTGCCAAGCATGGTGCATTACTATCGTGTTGGCTTTTGGGTGAGACTTAACTAGGTGACCTTAATGAGATTAAGTATATAAAAAATCATGTAGAAGACTATGGCAAAGAGTTGCGTATAACATATATCCAAGAATTACATTAGATGCACTTGGAAAAAGTTGCCTACCTTAATGATTGATTATGTATACTGGCGTTACCGCATATATTCTTCAACACATGTTCAAGCTGGCATGCATTAAAAACATTATTAATATATTTGACATAACCTTCATCACTCAGTCTCTGGTAAGTGCCTCATATATTCTTCAACACATGTTCAAGCTGACATGCATTAAAAACATTATTAATATATTTAACATCCTAGGTGAAAATGGTAGAAACATTCTTTAATGTGTTGATGATACATGTCTATTTATAAAACTGGAGCCAACAACAATATCATATCTATCATCGATATACTGAGGAGTTCTAAACACCTCTCCGATCTTGGGAATAATTTTACCAAATCTACCACTTGCAATATTCATGTGCTTAAATAAAACATGTGGTGTTTCTCTCACATCATATAATGCAACTAAGCAACCTACCCAATTAAGTATTTGACTTCCACTATCTTATGTCAAACTTGTATTACCAAAATCCAAGCATGGACACTACAACAAAACTACTCAACAGTCAGGGCCATATACATGAACAATGGCAATAAATCCATGGGCATTAATTGTTTCCCAAGACCAAATCATCAACAATTCTCCCTAAGTGGAGGCTTGGTAAGTAGTTATCATATTTAGGGCTAATCCTTGATCAAAAAGGTTGAAGTTCCCTGACCTTAACTCCAAGAAAACATCAAATCAATGAACCATGGTTGATGTTATAAAGTACTAAAACTATTCAATAATAGATCAATGTTTTGGTAGTATGCCCTTAGATACACTCATATGATGATTGTAGTGCCACACTTTGTAATTGATTTGAGTACTAGTAAAGTAAATTCCAATTATTAAGTTTGATTCAATATGAGATGATGGATACATGTAATATATTTTTATTTCTTAGTATGAATAAATAAAATACTTTCCCAAGAATGAATGACTCAATGACATGTGATACCGAGTTGAGGACCTAAACATTAGATCATGTTCATGCTAAGAGTATCCATTTTTGTATGGGTTCCAAGCTGAATATAATTGTGGAAATTAGGATAGCAATAATACATTAAGACTAATATGTGCATTATATATGAGTGATGACTATGTCTCATTACTCATGATATTGGATATCTAGTCAAACACATAGGTACTTGTTATGAACAAGTTTACATGATAGAATCACCTTAAGTATGATACATGGAATCCAAAGATGGCAATCAAAATCATAACTCATGTGATAGTGGTTATTTCAACTCTTGGACCTGAAGTCCACTACAATGATCACAAGTTGTTTGGTGTACATTAACACTACTCAGCGTGACCTTAAGGCTACATTTGGTTCGTGGTGAATCATGGTGATAGGGAATGATGGTGAAATAAAAATGTTGTTTATTATGCATGGTGATAGTGATAGGAAACTTTTTTGTGGTGAATCCATGGTGAATTGGTTTGTTTTTGTCCCCATGGAAAATCATGGTGAATGATGGTGAAAAAAGTTCATTTTAAGTCTCCATTAATATATGGACATATGTGCAAAGAAAAATTCTACTATATTTTACCTTCCCTTCCTATGCCACATGTTTCCCTCCAAGATTTCCTTCCCGTCAACAAATTTTGGCTTCCCACCAAAATTTATTTTGCTCCAAATACTATTTATATATCTTCTTTCTGAACAAATTCTTTTCTTGTTATTTTTTTCATTTCTTAATATACCCAACTAAAATATTTATTTATCGCTAAAAATCTCCCTTCTAATAGAACAATTTCCCATCATAATGTTTCTCTCCAAGATGAGTTTTCTCCCTCCAAGACCAAATTTTCCACCACACCTTTTTTTTTCCAAGACACATTTTTTCTCCAAGACGACGTTTCTCATCAAATCAATTTTTGTTCTCATACTAAATTTGATGATAGAATGTTTGTGTTATTCATGCCATATGAAAATTTCATGTATGAGGTTTTTAATAAATAGAATTTATATTTGTATGAGGTGTTTTCTATACAAATAATTCTCTATCCCCATCACCGTAACTATGTAACAAACAACACTTTCTAAATATTTTCATATCCCTATCACCATAACCATGTAGGTGTTACCAAACAACAATTTTTATCAATTTCACCATCATCATCACTATCACTATCACTATTACTATCACTGTTACTATCACCATCACCACGTATTTTGTCACCACGTACCATACACAACCTAAATAATGGCTGACATACATGTAGTGTTTGGGTGCACTATAGCACATATAGATAGTTGTGAGTGATGTAGATGGAATTTCTGGCTCCGTTTGGTGTGATATCCTAGACACTAGATGAGTGAGACCATGAAATGCATAGTCATTCTCGTGTGAGTCAACATATGATGTTGAGAACTGATAAATGTGTATTTATCCTTTTTTTTACATCTTTTAGATATTTTATAGGATTGTTTTGTTATTTATTTTTTTAGTTTTGTAATTAATTGAATTAGTTTAGATTTTTTGTATTTATTTGGAGTTTTAATTATATATAGTTTCTTTAGGTAGCCTAATCACTCCAATAATTAATTTCACTTCGAAGATGTTTGGCACAATTAATTTATTTCCTAGAAGAAAAGCATATTAGTTGGACCTCTTTTAAGCCTTTGACAGGAGATAAATCCTATCGAAATCGCTATTAGAGAAACCTGTAGCAAAATTAAGTCGAACGGTCAAGATAATTAAAGGCAATCAATAGTTTCTCTTTTGACAAAATCTAGAAAGTTCCAGTAGCCACCCTCTCTCTTTTCATCTCCCTCTTTTAGGGTTTTCAACCCTCCCTTCTCCTATAAGAGGTGGGGGGACTCCACAAAGAAGGGTATCTAATTATCTATATTCACAATTTAATTTCAACATTAGTCTTTTCAGTTCTTGCATGTATACTCCATTGTTCTTGAATAAAAGTTGGTTTTGATCTCAAGATTTCTTCTTTAATTCTATTATTGTTCTTTTGGAAAAAGGAACTAAGAACGGTTACCATTTCATAGTCACTAGGCAGAGTCATCAGATTCTTTCCTTTCTAGTCTATGCACTCCCTTCTTTCTTCCTTCATTCTCCCTTTAATTTACATGACTAGCGAGTAGTTTTCTTATCGAGGCAAGGGGACTAGCCCCTTAGCCATATGTAACTTAGACTGGAGTTTTTTACAATTATGTTAGATAAATAAATTTTGGTTTGGAAAATCGTTGATTTTAACGAAGTGATTTTTTGTTTTTATCATATGGTAATCTTAGCGGATGCGACCGTGGAACATAATATTTAGAACGACTATACCAATCACATGGGGTTTTGGATGAGACCTCAAAAAAATCCCTATTAGGATGATTGGACTAGGATTTGTGAATGCCAGGACCAATGGGTTCACGGGAGTTCATCTTTTGTAATTCATTTACGGATGTTTTACATGCCTTCTTTTATCTTATTTATTGTATGATTCCTTCAATCTTGTTTTCATTTGGCTATGGTGCTGAAACTCATAAGCCTCAATATCCTTTCCCATCAATTCAAACTCCCTTTTCTCAAATCACATGTTTCAATCTCTTTCTTTACTTGCAATTTAATCTGGTTTTTAGAATAAATTCTTTTACTTATTCTTAGTATAATCTTTTCCTTCAATTTTTCTTAGTGTAACTTTTATTTCCTTACATATTTATTTGTTATTTTAGCATAATCAACAATCAACTCTGGATTTTACTTTCTGTGATCTCTTTGTTCAAAAGTCTTTTGGGTTGGGCTTCAATCTTAAAAACATTGTTTGTGATCGACTCTTTCTATACTAGGAAGGTTTAAACTCGAGGATTTTAAACCTAGTTTTTGATGAGCAAAACCACATGTATCAAAATGGTATCATTATGGGAGGCAATGGATTGTTTTTTGAACCCCAAAAATTTTTGAACAATTTTTTTTCTTTTTTTATGCCTTTCGAGTACCACTCCTGAAGTGCTAACTCCTCTTTTTACTGAGTTTCCATTCCAGCAGTACGTTTTTTCTAGATTTGATATTATCTGTCAATTATAACTCTGCATGTGACTCTCGATGAACGTTGATTCTGTGTCACCAGTTGTACTGCTTTCTATTTTATTTTTGTAATTTTTTAATTCATAATTTCTTAGAATTATTTATGTAATTTTTAGCTTTTTTGTTAATTTTTAACTAGTGTCAGTTTTTTTCATAATTTTTTTAGTTTGAATGTTTCTTTCTATTTTAGATTCCTTTTTGTTATTTATTTCTTCAACACATTATGGTTCACAATGTCAACTGTGTGGTTATTACAATCATACATCACAAAATTGTCTAAATTTATCCCCTCACTTTTGTGATGGCACTTTGTAATATTGAATCTTCCTACCAAGGTGGATATAATAAAAATTACAATCCACAAACTCTTGGGGATTATTATGAGGAGCCATGGTACACAAGTCGATGTCAGCAATATTATGGGAACTATGGCATACATCCTTGTCATGCATATTATAACTTGCCAGACAGAGATGAGGGGATAGAGGCCTTTCAAGAGATATTAGATGATGGAGTATTTGTTAGTAAGAGAATGGAGGCATGTCTGGAATGCTTGACAGTACGACACACTCTTCTAGTCAAGCCTCTTGAGAGTCAATAAAAAAACTCCCTAAGAAATGTGGAGAAGCCAAGGATGATTTTAATCGATGATGATGATGATGATGGTGATGATGATTATATCATCTTCAATCTAGTAGAACCAACTCCAATACGTAAAGCTCCAACAATCATTCCCATTGTGGATGTTAATCTAGTTGTTGTTAATGACCAATTCACTTCTGTTGAACCCTTTTTGGATAATGAACTGCCACCCTTGGAAGAAGCCCAAAATGAAGTAGAAGAGGTTCCATACAATATTGATCAGGAAATGGACATGTGTTCTGAAGAAATTAAGGATAACACAAATGAAGAACTTCGTTTAGATAGAGCAGTAGCTGTATGGGGCCTCGACTATCCATATAAGTCAGAAAATGAATGGATGAGGGCCTATTTGGATAAATTCATGAATCAAGAGTCTTTTAACAAAAAGTTTAAGGACTGGTGGGCTCGAAAAAAGTTCCAACAACTAAAAGATCCACCACCCTTCTTGGTTGCAGTCCCAGATTTGGATGTTTACAATAATCATCCGAGCTTGGTTGAGCAAATTGTGTGCAATGTACCATCACTTACCCTGTATGGCCCCTAAACTTGCATAATGAGTTGAATAAGATTAATTACCATAATTGAATTCTTATAACCCTAATATAACCTTGTGATATGCTTTGAAATCATAATACAATCTTAAGTTTAAAATTTGGTCCAATTTGGACACTGTTTGAGCAAGTTATGCAATTTTATGCACATTTTGGACTTTTCTATAATTTACCCAATTAAGATGTTTTATTTGCAATTTATCACTTGCATTATGTTCCTTGGATATTCTCTCATCATTCTTGAGCTTTTTGAGCCATGGGGCACATATTTAAACCTTGGTTTGAAGGTGTTTTCTCCAAGGGTATTTTAGGGTTTACCCCTTCACGGATGAGCTACCTTTAGTAGCTATCAACTAATGAATTATGTGATTGGCTGGGAAATTCGACAAAGGAAAGATAAGAAGGTCTATAAGGACGGTGTGGGAGATTCTTGTGTGTGTGCTTGTATATTCTTAATAGTTTAAGGCCATACACACATGGGGAAGCTACTTTTACACCTCATGCTTGCTTCCATTCTTATCCATGGGCTATATTTACCTCTTCCTTGACCAAGTTCGAAACTATGCTTGCTTTCTCTTTCCTTTAACCTGGAGCAATAAATCCCCTCTGTTTTTCTGTGGAACCAAGTGCTCTAAGGTAGACGACGATCACTTTTTGGAGAAGAAGGTATCTTAGAGCTCCATTTAGTCCTACCTAGGGTTTCCAAGGTCATCTTCTAGGGATTTCGACCAAGGCAAGTTATTTTATTCCTTCCTTCTCCATTTTTGTTGCTCTTCTCCTTCCTGAGACCTTTCTACAGGTCATAACCTTGCTGTTCCATGGTAGAAATTTCTCTAAAGCTCTAAAACCCTACATTCTTGCTCCTTATGCTTAGGGTTTGCTCATTTGATGAAGAAAGGTGCTAGATGGACGAGTTCATAGCTTATTCTTATATTTTCTACCCTACCTGCTTGAGATTTATTTTGTGTGGGGTTTCATCTTCTCATTTGAGGCAAGTTTTATAACTTGCCCCACATTTATTGCTTACCATAAGCTTTCTAGCTCATGTTCTTGTTTGAAAATGATGATTCATGCACTAAAAAGCTATGCTTGCCTTGGATTTTGATTTTTATAATGTTCCCTGTTCTGATTTCAGTTATATATGAACCTGTGATCATGTTTACATTATTCATAAGGTTTAATATGACTTGTATCAGGTTGGTTTCACAACCTATGGAGCTAAGCACCTATCAACCAATGGTCAATTTTAAGGTATAAATCTGATTTCTTCTATAAACCCATTATCCAATTATGGTACCATTGCAACAACCCTATGGTGTTGTCTTCATGAAAACTGATGGTCGAGATCAAAGGTTTCATATGATGGTGACAATCTATGGTCACCCCTTAGGTCAGGTTTTGGATCAATTTGAAGTTTAATGATCAACCATTAAGCACCCTACTGATGTTATCAATCAATGATGACATTAGCTTAATATTTGATGATGATTAATGAATATAGTGTTTATCTAACAACCTATGGTGACTTAATGGTCACTAAAGATGGTGGATCAGGGCTCTACAACCTATTGTGAGTTAATCATTGTATTTTTAGCATCAATGAAGCCTTAGACCAATGGTTTCTTGGGTCACTTGATGCAATGGTAAACTTATACTGTTATTGATGGTTTTAACATATGAACTTGACCCAATGGTCAAGATCTAATTTTATTCCTCCAATAAGGTGGAATGATGGCTAATATAATATGTTGGTCCTAATAATGTGATTTATATGGATTCCTTTATATGATCAACTTAAGGAGATTACTTGTTGAGAATGGATGGCTTGTTTTAATTGAACAGTCGATTGTGTGTTTTACCCTACTCTCAATGGAATTTTTTATGTTGTTAATCAAGGAATGTATAGGGTTAGATGGTGACTCTTTCTAGAGCACAAATCAAGGACTTTATATGTGGTTTATCCAAGGTGTTTACTTATGTAAACAATCAATGGTTTTACCTTTTTAACATCCAATGGTTCTGGGTGACATTGTGGTATGGTGATATGGGTTGAATGATGATGGAAAAAATGGAGGGTTACCCTTAATAAGGTAGTATTACCTATTCACTCATATTAATAGAAGGGATGATAACCATATTGTGTTGATATGTAACCCTAATGAGGTATAGCTTGTTATACCTAACTTTAATATAACTAAATGATGGTAATTGTGTATGAATAGTCCTTGAATGACTAATACAATCATGGAGTACTCTCATATTGTTGTTGAAACCCTATTATGTTATAACCTGATGGTTACACCTTGATTTATGTGTGGGTTCATACTTGAGAATAGTATGGAATGTGATGGTGATGCTTCACCTTATGCATCCATGATCCAATGGGGATGTCGTGAGTTAGGGTTTGGGTATAAGTGTTGATTAGTAACATTAATATAATTTATCTTATTGAACCTAACTCTAATGCAAATAGATAAATATGAGTATTCATGTCTAAAATTCTTATATGATAGAATGATGGTGAAATAACCTCCTTAATATGATCATAACCTTAATGTGTTAATTGGTGGTTGTCATAGCCACATGGTTGATACTTGCTTATGCGAAACATGTGCATTATGAATATGATGAGGGTTAATCATATCTAGATTCCTTACATGTTGATGTAATAAAGGAATGTTCTTAATGTTAATATAACCCTGCTATGATTGTTTATGAATATCTCCTAGCTCAGCAATACAATACTTGTTGATATGGTGTAATATATGTAAGTGATGTTGTTGGGCCTTGTTACAAGGCATGAAAAGATAATGATGATCTTACAGGGAATAGTATGATGGTATTAATGACCTTTGGGCATGATTGAGCCCTGAATGAGGTGTAATCCTCTTGTGTTGATAAGGGTTGATTCCCTGTGATATTGTGAAAAGGATTTATATCCCGTGATAGTATGATGGTCTTAATGACCTTTGTGCATGGTTGATCCCTAAATGAGGTGTAATCCTCTTGTGTTGATAAGGGTTGATACCCTGTGATATTATGAAAATAATTTATATCTTGTGATAGTATGATGACTAGTGTGGTCTCATGAATGGCAAGTGAATAGTACCACGTGATGATGAGATGAGAAATTATGTTTCACATGTTTTATATGTTTTGAAGTTGTGATATTTATATGCTTGCTAGAAGTGAATTAGGGTTTGTATGTCCACTTGTTTGATACAACCTTAATTCACCCAATTGGAATAACTAATCAAGTGCAACTCTAATCTTGTAGTGCCCTGTGACATAAATCCATCTGAGTGTTAGAACTTGCCAGATGGTGAAACGAGTATTCCTAAGGGAAACGCAGAGCGCATACTGTTGAGTATGTGGGGATGGCAAGTTGAGGATATATCCTTGTCATCCACCATGCAGGTTGTGGAGGTTGTCTTTGGTCATGCCTCATACATATTTTGTGATTGAGAACGGTTGTGGTCGTGTCTCGATGATTATATATGTGACAAGATTGGAGGAAAATTGCGGTTGTACCTCAGATGGTAGGGTATGCGTACCCACCTCCTTTCACTAGTGTCGTGACCTGTACCAAGGACAGACTAGGTTGTTAGCATCTTGACCTTATGTTTCACTGTGGCGGACCTGTACTGACCTGGGGTAGAGGAGATCTCAAGAGTCTGACTCTTCCTAGATCTTGTATGGCATTGATTTCGACTTAGCAGTGGTCAGTTGGATTTTGAGTGGGATCCTCAATTTCCTCAGGGCATAATAAAAGATGTAATACAGCCGTATAGCATATCTATTTAGGGTTATACACGACGCTTCACATTGGATGATAACCCTTGTTTGTTCTCTTTACATAAAGACGATGCTTAGTGCAATTAAGATATAGTAATTATACTTATGTTGTGGATATTCATAAGATTGTAAATGTGTACATACAGTAGTCATGCTTATGTTGATATATATACTGATACTGTTGATTATGATTAGGATGCTAGCTATATCATGTTGTTAGTTATGTTTAGCATGCTAGCCATGCCTCTATAATTAGAAATGCATATACTACTAATCATGCTTATGCAAATACTCATGCTTATGTTGATAGCTCTTCTTATGATATTGATCTGTTCAAACTGTTAGCCATGCTAGTGTTGTTAGATATGCTTATGATGCTAGACTTATTCATGTTAATAGAGATAATATGCTACTAGACTTGCTTATGCTAGTTATGCATATGCTATTGAATCTCTTATATGGTTAATAAGGAAAATGATGATAGTCAACTTGATGATGATAATTGTTATCTACTCCTTTATGTATTTTGTTAATTATCAGTATTGTTGTTCTTATTTGTTATATTTGATTAAACTTCTTAACTATTTAATTACTTAAAAATGTTGTAACCAATAAGCATTGTTGGAGGTTATATCTCTTGCTGGGACATGGGTCTCACCCTTGTGGTTCACCACATTTTTTTAGGTAATCAGAAATGACAAAAACAAACATATGACATCAAAGAGGATCTATAGTAATGAATCTTTGAGAAAGTTGATTAGATGTCTAGTGTGTCCTAGAATCGTCCCTGTACTCTCAGGTCCGGGCGAGAAAAAGTTTGTATATGGTGTTTCAAATGAATCAGACTTTTGTTAGCATATTAATTCTTGTTTGTGTGGCATATACGAATATTGTTTTCTTGTGTATATATGTGGTGGCTAAGATGATAGAACAATTTGTATCGAATTCTTGGCATAGTATGGATATAAGAAAGATGTTGAGCTCTTATGCAAATATTCCTGAGCGGGTGCTGACGTTGAAATAGGTTTTAATTTACCCATGTTTTTGGGTATGTGATTGATTAGCGATTGATTGTGTTTTATGTTTTGAGTAAGGTCATTTAGTGTAATGGGTTCTCACATACCCAGGATGCACTGATGGATTATTTTGAAAGGATTCCTCATCAAGATCACTATGCTCCACCTCAACCACTTCTTGTTCCAAAATCTAGTTGAAACTAGTGAGGTGATTCCACCTCTGTAAGAACCTTACATGACACCATTATATTGTGAGGTGGCCCCTCTGAGCCCATTGAGTTGGGCACATGTTCTATGAATGAATCATATCTCCCCTTCAGCATAGTAAAGGATCATGATGACTCCATAGACATTCATTTTGATGGGGTTTTTAATGCATAAGAGATGGAGAACTCTCCAACAGAGATGGAGAAGTCTAGATTAATAATATTTGATAATTATGACGACAATTACACCTTTCTCCAGTCATCCAAACCGCATCCGTTGGCTTCCATCTATGGGGTAAGGGCACTAGATGTACCTTGTTTCATAATCCTCCAGGAAGACATACAGACCGATGAGACTGTTTACCCCGCTAACAAACTAGTTATTCTAATACCAACACCCTCCCCCTACATGTAGATCCAAGCTACAAAAATAGACATGAGCCAGATCCTCTGCTCGGTCTTCCATATCTGACACTGCATGCGTTACCCATTGGGCACCCACCAATCTCCCCCAGTCATCATTTATCTTTGATACTTCCTTCACTGCTGAAGGAAGATCTTTGGATGCTATTGGAAGGACTACCAAGTGACAAGCAACATCATTTTATCCAACCAAAAAGCCCTTCGAGCTTCTATGACCACCCATCCATCGCGTGTACTATGAAACTCATTTTTCCAAGTTTCTATCCCTTATCAACATTCCATTCAGCTGGACATACTTTTAGCTACCAAGGCCTCCGGGTGATCCCATCAATTTTGTTCCCTCCATTCTAAATTTAAGTTTTTCTCGGGACAAGCAAAATTCTATGTCTGGGGTAGAGGTGGGTGGTATGTTTCTATTCCACCCCCTTATGTTTACCTTTTGCATTATCTTCTTATCTTCCATTTTCTGCTTGTAGTTTCTTTAGTATTTCTTTTGCTTCACTTTCTCTTATGGCCTTTATCTAGTCGGCCATACTTGTATTTTCTTAATTTGTGATTGGCCTTTATCTAGTATACCATGATGAATACATATTGTAATCATTGTACCCCTTTGAATTTAGTAAATCCTATTTGTATAAAATTTTAGAAATTGCCATGACTGAAAATACAATGTCATTTAGGATCCCAAAACTAGCACCACTCCTTAGAACAATTGGCAAGTCGTATGAAATCAATAAGAACTAAACATGAAGTTTCTATATTTTAACTATGGATTAACTTGTCATAAATCTTGTATAATGCAATTGATAGGAAATTCTATATGATGAAATGACATTCTCTAAAAAAAAGTTAAAGTTTATAAGTACAGGAACAATTCCCCCTCCTCTCACAAATAAAAAAAAGAATCACCTTCGGACAAAAATCTGAGTCCGGGGTGGAATGCTCCCCGAATTTTTCATATCCCTCGAAAGGGGCGTACCATCAAAAGATGCCAAAGTGCCCACAAAAAAATTTGTGGCCAATGTAGCCACAAGTACATGAATAAATATATCTCGAGTCGAATAGAAGAGGGATCATCTTCTTCCAAACTTTTTTCATCATGTTCTTGTGCAAAAACTCATCAAAAGAAAGAAAAAAATGGGAGTGTCAAGGAAGAAGAAAGAAGAAGCTTGTTTTTCTATAAAGTCTTGATTTAGAAACAAGATATGAAATTTGTTTTGATAGAGAATATAGATTATGTGTTATGCGGTTCTAGGAGATTGGGTTGTTTAGCCAAATTTGAAGGTAAGAAACAAAGTGATGCTATGAGGGTGAGGATAGACATGTTGCTAGTATAAATTTGATTTTTTTGTGATTTTATTTTCTTTATAAAAATCAAAGATTCAACTCTGAGGTATTTTGATAAATGTGTATTTATCCTTTTTATTTACATCTTTTAGATATTTTTAGGATTGTTTTGCTGTTTATTTTCTTATTTTTATAATTAATTGTATTAGTTTAGATTTTTTATCTTTATTTGGAGTTTTAATTATATTTGGTAAGTTTTTGGTATAAAAATGAATTCATCACTCCAATAATTAATTTTTCTTGGAAGATGTTTTGCACAATTCCCGTATGTAGTGCCAGAGATTAATATATACATGGCACCAAAAGTGTCATATCTTTTGGGTCCGAACTCCAAATTGGATGCAAAAATTCTCATTGTAAAGGAAATTTTATTTCCTATAAGAAATCTTATTAGTTCGACCGCTAAGAGATAAATCCACTGAACTTGCTATTTTGGAAATTTATAGCAAAATAAAGTCAAACGATCATGATAATTAAAGGCAGCCAATAGTTTCTCTTTTGACCAGATCTAGAAAGTTTTAGTATCCACCATCTATATTTTCATCTCCCCCTTTTAGGGTTTTCACCCCTCCTTCCCCTATAAAAGAAGGGAGGACTCCACAAAAAAGAGATCCAATTTTCTGTATTCATAATTTACTTTCAGCATTAGTCTTTTCCATTCTTGCATGTGTACTCGATTATTCTTTAATAAAAGTTGGTTTTGATCTCAATATTTCTTCTTTATCTTTGTTCTTGTTCTTCCTTTTAAACAAGGAACTAAGAACGACAACCATTTCATAGTCACTAGCCAGAGTCCTCAAATTCTTTCCTTTCGAGTCTACGACATCCTTTCTTTCTTCCTTCGTTCTCCCTTCAATTTCCATGGCTAGCGAATAGTTTCCTTATTGAGGTGAGGGGAGTATCCCCTTAGCCATGTGTAAATTAGATCAAACTTTTGTATGAATTTATTAGATATATGGTTTTTTGTTAGGAAAATCATCAACTTTAACAAAATGACATCTCATTTCTATCGTATGTTGATCTTGGCAGATGCGACAATGGAACCAAATTTAAAATGACTAAACCAATCACATGGGGATTTGGATGAGACCTCAAAAAAATCTCTATTAGGATGATTGGACTAGGATCCGTGAACAGCATGTCCAATGGGTTCATAAGAAGTTCATCTTTTGTGATTCATTTAGTAATGTTTTACATGCCTTCTTTTATCTTATTTATTGTATGATTCATTCAATATTGTTTTCACTTCGGCTATGGTGGTGAAACCATAAGTCTCGATATACTTTCCCATTAATTCAACTTTGTTTTCTCAAATTATTTCAATTACTTTCTTTATTTCTTACAATTTAATCTTGTTCTTAGAATAAATTCTTTTACTTGTTCTTAATCTAACCTTTTCCTTAAATTGTTCCTAGTGTAACTTTTATTTCCTTTCATATTTATTTTTTGTTTAGCATAGTCAATATTCATCTCTGGATTGTACTTTCTACAATCTCTTTGTTTAAAAGTCTCTTGGGTTGAGATTCAATCTTAAAAAGGTTGTCTATGGATAGACTCTTTCTATACAAGTAAGGTTTAAACTCTAGGACTAAAAACCTAGTTTTTGGTGTGTAAAATGACACACATCAAGCACATATGTATTTCATAAATAGTCTACTCTATATCCAAGAACAAAGATCAAATATTAAGAGAATGACATTTCAATGCATCAAATTCAATCTAAATATCAAAGACAAAGGGATTGTACGATCACTATAACACTCCTCATAATATTAGGTCGAAGTTGTTCTTCAACTTCTCGAATTACTTTGTGGAAATGAAGTATTGGTAGATACTAATCATTGTTTCTAAAATCATAATAAGGTTATAGTGTCACTACCAATTCACACATAGGATGCATAGGGAAGAGGAGTATATTAACTGGCACATGATGAAATGGTTACTGTAAGGTTTAGGAAATCAATTGAATCATTATTGGATTGATTGGAAGCATTGTGGGGTCAACAGGAAAGCCCATTCAATTGATTGGAAAGTCTAGTCAGTTGACTATAAAGTCAAGTCGCATGACTGGATAAATGGGTCAATCAATTTTAGGGTCCTATTGGTTGACTAGGCCAAGATCTGCCCAATTGGTTGATTAGCTAGCCCAGTTGATCAACTGGATAAGACTAAGTTGACTTAGCCTCTAGGTTAGAACCTAGATGTACTAGAACTAGGTGTAGTCTTGTGTAATCACTGGATCCCTTTCTTTTCTCCTCCTTATGTCTTGTAGTATGGGTTGTAGGTTCAGGAGGGTGAGAAAAGGGAGATCTTATAACAACCCTACACATATGTTCTGGGCATGTGCTTAGGGTGGCTACATAGGTTTGCACCATGGTCTTTCTAGTTCTCTAGGTGTCATGGCACTAGACTGCCTACTGAGTGTGGTAACTCATTTTGGTTTTTGTTTTATTCGAGTGGAGTATGGTGGTTTTCATTGCCTATTTCAACATTGGAGAAAACCTATTTCAAGTATTAGTATATGTACATATGAAAAATGTTAACACACACAGAAAGGTAGTGAGTGTCCATGTAGCCTAAGAGAAAGAGATGTAACATCAGTCTAGATGAGAGAGTTTAGATCATAGTTGTTGTCTAGATCCATGAAAAAGGTTAGGCTAGTGAGTATCCTAGAGAACCTAAGATGATTATGATGATGATTATGATGATGATGATGATGATGATGAGTTTGACCACACAACCCTAGCTAAAATCAGCACTTTGTATGATACATATGACTTGGTTGATATGTTGAACATGGCTAGTGGGTTGGCATGCTTTCTTGTAGCTAGTCTTGTATATGTTGAGATATGATATGTGACATATGGTTTGAGACCAACACGGGCCTCAATTTCTTTACAAAGAAGGACCTATAGCATGGGACATACGAAAAGGGTGATCTCTTGAAGTGAGTCGACCTGCCACGGGAGAAGGTCAGAGTACCTAAACTTCAAAATATGTGACATATTGAAAAATATGCATGATGAAATACATGATGATGAGTCCCTAGCTAGACTACTTCTAAGTATGTGAGTTGAGTCCCCTAGTGTGTGGTCCCCTTGATAATGTTGGACCCTAGATTTCCTATGAAAAGATCTAACCCTAGAGAAAGAGGCCATGCAATATATGATGCTTTCTATATAGGTGAGGGAGATGTCCCAAGAACCTATTACGATGTACATGACATGTGATCTCCATGATGAGCCTCGTACTCGAGTTAGTGGTTGCACGTAAAGGAATCTAGTGGTGGCCCTTGTTTCTTGAAAGTTGGATAAACATTTGTAATGGGTAGATGGTTGTGGTTAACATTTCTTGTTGGACATAGTTAGGTCTTAGCTTGAGTAGCTCGAGCTTGTGAAGCTCCTTTGAGATACCAATGAGATGAATTATGACATCTCGATGTTGATGATGTGTTGCTCCTCAAAAGATGCCTGATGCATGAAACAATATCCAACTTACATTAAAATTTGATATATGTACAATGAGCCATTCTCTTAAGCTAGACCTAATATGAAATCATACCTCGTACAAAAGAGGTATATTTGAAACCATGAACTCGATGCAATGATGCCTAGAACTCTAAGCTTGAATAATTAGGGGTAATATGCCTAATCTCATACCCAAATGAAAAATGATATAACTCGATATGATGATGCTCTTGGGGTCTTAAATCACATAACATGATGAATAAATTTCTTAATTTCATATTCAAAATGATAAATGATAAACATAGTTTGGGGACAATTGGTAAAAATTTTGTGGGGAAACTAAAACATGTAAAAAATCTAGTATAATATACACGTTCAATGATGATCTCATTTGGATGTCATGATTGAGAACATGTTCATTTGAGAATGGATAACATAGTTTTTTGTAACACAACTTGGTCTCATATGAAGATATGAACAAAACCCTAATGTAGGGATACTAAGGGATGGGAAAACCCTAATGTCTAGATTATGTCATATGTTTGAACACTAAGTAACAAGTATGTTTGGAATGGGTACACCCTTGACGATGATGACCTATTTGTACACCCAGAGTAGTGAAAGCCTTAACACCTAAGATTGGATACCTAGACATAACTGATATTGACGTAGACACTGGAGTATGATCTTAGATGAATTTTGAGGGCCAAATTTCTTTTGGGGATGGAACTATGTTACAATTCTAACTTTTCTCTCTCCTTGATTATACTCTTTCTCCCTCTCTCCCATTATGTATCTTGACTCACTACTCTGACCCAACCTTGGTCCCAGTGATCAATTACATGCTTTGAACACCTTGATTTTTGTTAAGAGTCACATTGCTAGTATGATGCTAAATATGGCATTATTTCTAGTTTTGATCTAAATTGGAAACTATATTGCATGTCATTGGATACATCATCTTCATTGAATTTTTTATCCTCATATCTAAGATACTTTGGGACCATAATGTTTTTCATGTTGAAGGGACCTCAATTGTGAATGTGACAAGGCAATAATCTCTTCAATCGGCGTACCCAATTAAATGATATGGATATTATACAACATGGCTTTATTTGGCCCATTACTTATGTTTTATTCTATGTTTGGGCCTATTTTGACCAGTTTGGGCCCAAAGTTGAAGTTGAGGCCCATATTCTTGCTCCCTCTTCCCCTTCTCTTTCAGGAAATTATCATAGGGCAGGAGCTCCTTGTCCTTATCCTCTCCAAATCAGGCATGGCGGGGGAACAAAGAAATGAACTCAAACCTAACCCCTTACTTCTTTTAAGGCATCCCCTTTCCAACCCTTGCTTCTTTTTAGACTCACTCTCCACAGTTTCCAGCCTCGTCGCCTCCTCTCCTAAACCCTCCCTTTTTTGCTCTAGCAGCTGGTACATCTGTAGAGCTAATGGTGGGAATTACATCCTACCTCCATCTATAGCAAGGGAGCCAACCCCTGAATGATGGTGCGGCTCCGCCACCATTGGAACACTGGAACCGCCTTAACACCTTCCCACTTGTAGATACCCCCACTCACAAGTTTGTTCCATGGTTGCTGCAACTGGAGTTCTGGCGATGCTGGGTAGCGGATCACCCAGCCAGCAAATGCGCTCCTACGGCCGGGAGCAGCGCCAACCTCAAGAGACGGATCTGTAGGGGCTTTTTCACCCCACTTGGACCTCGGGTGGAGGCATGCCAGGGAGGTTGGGCAGTACCTTGTTGCTGCTCTATTCGCAAGGTAGAAGTATGGGAATCCCACTTGGGGTCGGGCAAAAGGGGGCAACTCCCCACCTAGCTTGGCATGTGAGGACCCGTCGCCTGTGTTGTGAGTGGGTGACTGATGCGCCACATAAGGAGCCCAACGGCCCAACTCTTTTTGTTGCTCACCAAGGTATTCCAAGCCTTCCAAATAAGTAACATCCCTCTTAATGCTAGAATATGCTAGAATGCTAAAAAATATACAAAGTTACATATCAATTTGATTGGAAAGAAAAGATCTACAACATGACAACTTTTGTAGATCTTAAATCTCAATGACATCCTACTATTATCCCAAAATGTATGAACAATAGTCTTTTGATGAGATTAATTACATGATTATACTTAACTTGAATTGTCTATGTTAAACTCTACCTTAAATTTTCTTATTTATGCTTTATGCACTTTGGAACTCAATGTGGACCTAAACTACCCCTCTTATTCTCATGATTGTCTTTTATGAAAAATGTAACTTTATCAGGACATTAGTATTGGAACTTCAATCTTTGTGCTAATCTTGTACCTATATCACATCAAACTTTTTTCATAACTCAAAACCAGTATCCTTGTACCATCTCATGGTACAACTACCAACCCTGAACCCACTTCTACACTTGTATTGGTGCAAACACCTTGTATGCATAAATGCAACCTATATATGACATGTATGGTTACCCCTTGATTCAAATGGTAGTTGTGACCTATCTCGTACATCAAACTCCTATGTATTGTTAAAATAAGTTATTTCATGATGATTGGAGACCCTAATGTCTAAGTTCACCCTATGTTATGTTGTGATGGTGTATGTGACTTTTAGTCCACTAGTGTTGACTTAGTGCAACACATATCATCTACTTGCTTTACAGGTGCCCGAATCTCATATAAATATGGTTTTTATGCACTCCCTCTATTTTTGTTTTGAATCTTTTAGTAATATTTGAATGGATTTGAATGTCCCATATAATATCTATGTTGACCCCTAATGGAATATGAACTATGTTGATGCTTGCATGTATGTGGAAGTGTTGATACCAAGTTAGACCTTGATGCCTAGATCCTAGGGGACATCCACTTATCCTTGAATGTAGTCTTATGTCATGATCTTGCTGATCTAGACTATCATTTATGCTTGTTTCTCATCTCTTGATGATCCTTAACCTTGCATGTCCTATAATGAGTCTTTTGACCCTAAAATGCAAGTAAGTGCCTAGAATATTGAAATGTCCATATAGGACGAACGGAACACCCAAATGACTTGACACTTTAATCACACTCTTAAGATGACATCTAAATTAGTAAAATATCATCTAATGTACTAGTAGGAAACTGTGAACCTAACTTGGCCAAAACCCTAATATGATGCTAGTCAGGGTTAATGATGAGAATCTAATACATGTGTACAATCTTGTGCTTAATCAGGTGTGGCTTGTGGCTAGATGATCAAGGATAATTTAGGGTATGAATCTCTGAATCAGGTATGGGCTTTAAAAATTTATATGACAATGGATTTCTTGCTTAAAATGTGATACATATGTATGCTTGTTTACTTATTCAAGTATTGCCATGTAGTATTATAGTATGTACTTGATGTTTGCCTCATATGGTGTTTTTGTAACTTGAAAACATAATATATAAACTCCATTATGCAATGTTGAAATAGGGTTGTCACTTGGCAATTGCCTTGAGGTCCCTCACGTATAAAAGAGTTAGCTGATCTTGAGCTCCCTTACCGATCCTTTCGATGGGAAGTTGATCAAAGGCCTTATGAATACATGATATGATGGTATAATTGGAGTAAAGTGACATAAAATATGGCCTCTCATTTATCTAAGCACTTAACTTGTTCAATCTTGTTTGTTTATTTATGCAGTCTTTTCAAATTATGCAACGGTTAACGATATGTATCTTTTAGCCTTGTACTCGGTACCTTGTGTGCTTGACCCACCTTGTTTCACATATTTTATAGGTTTAGAGATGGCTAGAAGTGATGGTCTTAGTGAGCTATGTCAGGTGTACTTGTTGTAGGATCCCTGGTATACATGAACAGTCTTATAAAATTGTACTCTTGAATATGTAATTGAAAGCTTGTAATAAAAGGATGTTGCTAAATACTATTGTTGAATGTTAAGATATTGTTGGTGCCTTTATCTTGTTGCTTGTTCATGTATGCTAAGAATTTCATGCTTCTACATGTTGTCTTTGGTATTCGTTTGGTTCATGGGACTAGGATTTCGGTTCCGTGACAACATCTTTGTCTGTTATTTCTATGCCAAATAATGCTACACAAGCTCTTCAGTATCCTGCATGGCACAAAGATATGGAAACTGAAGTGACTAATCTATGAGATTGCAAGACCTAGGATCTGGTTGATCATCCTAAAAATGGTCTGACAGTTGGCTGTTGTTGGATTTTTACAATTAAATATCAACCAAATGGTTCTACTGAACAGTTGAAGGCTAGACTTGTAGCCAAAGGCTACACTCAAACCTATGGAGTGGACTACTTTGAAACTTTCTCTCATGTGGCTCGCCTCAAATCTATGAGAGTTCTTATCTCTCTAGTTGTCAACAAATATTGGCCTCTTTATCAACTTGGTGTGTAAAACTCCTTCCTGTATGGTGACCTACATGAGGAAGTTTGTATGGAGCAACCACCTAGTTTTGCTATTCAAGGGGAGTGTTCCAAATTTTGCAGAGTCAAGAAATTGATATATGGCCTAAAACAAATCCCACGTGCATGGTTTGATAAATTAAGCTAGATACATCTCAAGTTTCAATTTTGCGGCTCCCGTTCTAATCATTCTATTTTTATTAGAAAACCCAGCTATAGACTTGTTGTACTTATTATTTATGTGGATGATATCATTCTGTCTACTAATGATTCTAATGGTATTGCAGCTACCAAATGATATCTAGAACAACATTTTATTACTAAAGATCTGGGTAAACTAACATACTGTAAAGAGGTGAGATCACCTCCTTACTAAAATTTAAAGGAAATATAAAACATCCATCTTTTTAGAAAGACAAAAGATATGGAGGGATGCATGTATAATATCCCAAGTAAATAAGCTTGCACCAGATACATTATAAAATGTCAATAACAGTGGAAATAAAAGTACTAAGCCTATTACATGGCTTTCTTTGTTCATTACATGATTATTCCCAAAAGAAAAAGATAAGAGAAAAGGATCTAGCTATAGCAACCTAGACATCCTTTCAGATAGCTTGAGATGTACTCCTAAGATGACTTCCTTCAAACTTGTCCTTCTCCTTGCTCAGCACCAGCACTTGGGTGGTTGGGAAAGCACCCAGCAAAAGGGGAAAGAAAACAAGGTATGTGTAACAAAACTAGTCTAGGATAACAAGATAAGTAAAGCAAATAAGAATAGGCTATGGTTCATCGTAAGATAAAGATAATAAGAGTATGAGGCTATATTCAAAAGAAACTTGCCATTAACAATTATATTAAAAAGGATTTGCATGTAAGATAATTATGTCTACCTAACTAAGTTGAGTTGAGGCACCTACCGAACCTCTAACCTATATGTGAGGGGAGAATAATACATTCCCAGTCACCTACACAATTATATAGGGGAGAATAAAAACATTCCCCAGGGTGATTAAGTACATACCCTTTGTGGGTGGTTGTACATAAGTACCGCTACTTTAAATTAAATAGAACATAAATCTACATGCTAGAAAAGTAGTCATGGCAAGAGTAGTCATAATATTCAATAAGAATGGCAGTGGAGTATAAGACCCAAATAAGAAGAAATTATAATCTGATTTGAGGCATGAACAACATTAGGATTCAAGAATAGAAGATTTAGGGTTCATTGAAGCCTCATTAGGGAAATATAGGGTTTGGCTGCACTTATCCCAACATAGTGTAAGGAATGCACATACCTCTATTACTGATATCATTTACTAACTTTCACAACTTTAATTGAGTTCAAGTTCCACTTTGCCAATTTTCAATGTATTAACATGTATTAGAGTACATAGTGCACATTAATGTATATAATCTGTAATTTCATAATTATTTAGAAAATTTCAGATTTAACTTTTGAAAATATCACCAATGAACTTATTAGGTTCTCTTGATCAAGAAAACATATTTTTATGTTAATTTTGGAGTTATGATGATTAAGATGAAATTTTTATGGATTTTATGTATCAAATTCATTTTAGAAAAATCACCCATAGTCAAACCATGAAATAAGACCTTTATAATATTTTTATTAGATAGATATTAATTTTCCAATTCCAAAACATATTTATTTGTCAAATTTGGATACGTGGATTAGAAGATATGATTTTTTTAATATTGACCAATCGGAAATTGCCACATCATTAAACCGATCGAGATAATTGAAGAGAGAGGGAGAGGGAGAAAACACCATTTGACCCAAGATCAGGTTTTAGGTTGCATAGGTAACCAAACTAGAGCTTCTAGAGAAGGTAAAATAGAACGAAAGAAAAACCCTAGAAGAACATGATAAATAGAGATGGAGATCATCGGTTTTAAACATAAAAGCATGAGTTTTAAGCATGTAGTAAGCAATATATGAGAAGGGAGTGAGCAAAACTTGCCTCTTGGAAGGTACAAAGGTATAAACAGAAAAGATCCCGTGATTAGAAGGTCTGGTTTCTCCAAGCCAAGCTCCTTTCTTGAGCAAAGATCACCTTCTCCACTTTACAGGTGCAAACCCTAGCAAAAGAGCATGGGTATGAGATGTTTTAGGGTTCTAGGTGGAGTTTTATCATGGAAGGTCATGGTTACGCCCTAGAAGAAGGTGGGATGAATACTAACAAAATGAAAACAAGGAAGGAAAGGAGGATACTTACTAGTTTTGGTAAAAATCACCAAGGAGGAGCTTATGAATTCCTAGATAGAGAAATTTGGAACCCTAGGAGCCTTCTTCACCAAGGTAGGCACCCTCTTTTACCTTGGGACAACAACTTTGTGGACAAACATAGAAGGGACTATGCTCTAATCTGGGGGAAAGATAAGGAGAGGATTGCTTCTTGGATTGGGAGGTGGGAAGGGGTAGGCATGGCTTTATAAAGAAGGGGGAAAGTATAAGGTGTCTCTGGGACTTTCCATGTGTCCTTAGGCTAGGGATTCATGGCCATGCAAGAGGACAACTCATAGACTCTTCTTGTATATAAAAGGTCAGTCCTAAAAGCTCCTAGAGACTTCTAGGCCATCCCCACCATCCTTCAAATAAGGAAATAACCCCATTGGTTGATAACTTTTAAAGATAAGCTCATTTATAAAGAGGGTAATCCCTATAATGCCCTTGGAGAGAAACACCTTCAAACCAAGGTGCAACCAGGTTCCCCATGGTTCACAACTCAAGAATGGTAAGTGAATATATACGGATTAAAATTTAGGTGATAATTTACAAACAAAACCTCCCAATTGGGTAAATTGCATAAAAGTCCAGAATGTACCTAAAATTGCATAACCTGCACAAACAACATCCAAATTGAACCAAATTTGAAACTTAGGCTCATTTTATGTTTTCAAATCACATAAAAAAGTTATATTAAGCTTTAGAGCACTTAATTATGGTAATTAAGCTTGTTTAATATATTTAATCAAAGTTTAGGGCCTTGCACTTCTAGCACAAATTAATATACCATTATTTTACTAAAGTGGTGATTTTGCATTTTAGATCCTTAAATAAGCTTTCACTGGGTATTTGTGCATAAAACCTTAAATTTGTATAATTAGTGGATAAATATTCACTAAACCACTATAAATTCCACGAATTAAACATGAACGACATAAAGGACAGAAATGAAAGGGAAACTTGGGAAAAAGGTTTACATGGATATTACATCTAAGATTCATTATGTTACACATACTTCTTGGATATTGAAGTGTCCATATCATCTTCTGGCGTCTACCTCTCACAACGCAAATATGTTCTAGACCTCTTGACATAAGTAGGTATGGTTGGTTTCTAAACCTTCTAGTACTCCTCTAGATCCCAATACCAACATGGATGGTCAATCTTTATCTCCATACCTCGATAACCATCAATATCGATGAACAATTGGTAAACTTATCTATCTCATTATGACAAGAGTGGATATAATTGTTGTTGTTGGACTTGTCAGTAGGCATATGGACAAATATCGACAATGTCATTGTGATGTTATGTGTTACATTCTTTAATACTAGAAATCCTCTCCAGGAAAAGATTTACTATGTCATAGACATGGGAACTACAAACTTACTGAGTATTCTGACTCTAATTATGTTGGCAGTCAATGTGATAGAAAATCTACTTATGGATATTGTTCCTTTGTTGGAGGAAATCTGGTCACATGGTGCAGTAAAACACAGATTGCAGTTTCCCAGTTGAGTGTTGAAGCTAAACACAAAGAAATGGTCCATATTTCTTGTGAATTAATGTCGGTCCAAGGAATCCTCAAGGAATTTGGAATATTTGACTCTAATCATATTCCTATGCACTGTGATAATAGAGTTGCCACTTTTATTACCAGCAATTCCAATCTATATGAGTGCACAAAGCACATCAAAGAGGATTGCCACTTTGTATGAAAAGTTGTACTCTCTGGTTGTGTATCACTCCTTATCTCAGGAATAGGGATCAATTGTTGATATATTCACCAAGATACTTCCCAAGACATGCATTGCTACATTGGTTGACAACATGGGCATGACTGACATCTATGCTCTATCTTGAGAGGGAGTATTAGTATATAAATTTTATGTGTTATTGCATGTTGTGCGTTTTATTATGTGTTAAGTTGTGTAGTGTTATATGATTTAGACTTGTCTTTATCTTTATCTTTTCTTTTATCCCATATTACCTTCTTTATCTCCCTTCCTCTCTCGTCGTAGATAAAAGAGAGTGCAATGTAATTGTTTTAAGACATCAAATAAATTTTTCCCATTCTATAGTATGTGTGTATGGGATTAAGAGAAAAATATTTCTTCCCCCACTCTCCCACAATCTATAGTGGATATTGGATGCCCAGATGGTATTAAATCAAGAAATGTTTATCCGATGGTTCAAACTTGGGTCCAATCATTGGGGAGTACTTGAGTCACCACTACGCTATCTCTTGTTAACGTATGCATCTATATATGTATGTATGCGATTAAGAGAGGCATTCTCTGCCCCTCTCCCATGCCTATTATGGAGGCCGAACATCTAGGAGGGTGGTAAACCAAGGCGACAACTGGGATTCAAACCTGAGTCTCTTTGTTAGGAGACATTGTGCTTGACTACTTGAGCCACTCCTCGTCAGCTCTATGTATGTAAGTATATATGTATGTATGTATGTATGTATGTATGCATGTACGTATCAGAATCAGGAATATATATATATATATATATATTTCAACTTCCTCCTAAAATATAGGAGGTCAAATAGTTACACATATCACAACACCACATATCATAAATTAAGACAAATCACACCCTATCTAATGTGTAGCTTGCGCTTAACACATTTACAATTTTTTACAGCAATACTACTCACACCCTTGGCTCTAGCTTCATGTCTTCTTTCATTTATTTTGCTCTGGATATGATACCATAGTTCAAAAAATAGAAGTCTCTTATTTTCCCCTTCCTTATAGATAACAATCAACCAATTAACTTCCTCCTTCAGGGTCATATGCATGTGAAACTCCTTCCATGCCATGTCCCAAGTTTCCTTGATAAATTTGCAACGCCCAAAGAGATGGTTAAGGGACTCCTCTTAATTGCACAAAAAGCATGTAGTGGAAAATCATTATTCCATTTATGTACCTTGTCCAAATGTAGCCACTGCGCCATGCAAAATTTTGAAAACACCCATAGTCCATATGATCACATGTTTCCCAATCCAGATATGTTCCAACACTGTATCATTTGTAGCTCTAGATCTTGTCACTTCCCACATGTCCATCTTTGGATTCTTGCTCTGCCATCCACTTGTATCTTGTGGTTCAAATAAATGTTTCACTTGCTCTCGGAAGCCCTTCATGACATTGATGTTGTGTGAGTATCCTTCCCTCATTACTGGAAGAAAATACAGCCCATGTGGATATCTTCTCTCATCAACTTTCCCGACACTGAGCTCCCGTCCTGGTAAATAATTATACCCCTTAGTGTTCCCCACTTGGCTATATCTCTGGGTGTTTTTAATTCAACCCTCCTTCTTCTTTGGATAACACCAACCTTGCAAACCTCATGGGATGATATTCACTTTCCCACACAAATTTAGAAATCTTCATCTCTATTCTATCTAAGACCAACTCCAAAATCTCACCTTGTTACACTCTAAAAATCAAAAGTCCTTCTATATCTGCCTTTGTGAGAGTTGTTTTACCCGCCATGGATGTATTTTAGGAGGGCCATCTAGCAATCATCTCATCAACCATATCCTTGCAATTAGAAAAATCTTTGATCTGTAAATTTCCTCCAGCAAGGGGAAACCCCACATATCTAGTAGGAAACTTGCCCATTTCCACCCAAGTAGCTTCCTGTAGACTGGCTTCATGTTGATAATATTTCTTGGATAGAAACATATGGGTCTTATTAGCATTAACACACAACCCGATTTGCTCACCAAATCTCCTCAGTAGAGCATTCAAATTCATAGGTGTGTTGGTTTTGGCTTTCATGAATACCATGAAATCATCAATAAATATCAAGTGACTCATCACCTTCATCCCATGCACTATGTACATCTTGATAACCTTCCTCTCTTCTACATGTGTCATCTTCTGGGTGAAGTATTCCATGACTATAGTGAAGATTAGAGGAGATAGGGGATCCCCTTGTCACAACCCGTTAGTCCCTTTGAACAAACATATAGAGGTACCCTTCACAGGGATAGAGAAGCTCGCAGTACCTACACATTGTTTCATCTAACCAATCCACTACTCAGAGAATCCCATTGTTGCATGATCCACCATAGTTTGTCCCACATGACACTGTCATAAGACTTGGATACATCTAGATTCAAGCAAGATTTCTTGATCCCCCTTATCACATTGTAATCAAGTAAGAACTCACCAGCCAAGAGAGCACAATCACCAATGCTCCTCTCTATAATGAGGGCTCCCTACTTATCAAAAATAAGGAAAGGGAGGACTAACTTTAGCCTTGTTGCCAAAATTTTTGCGATGAATTTATATTGAACAAAACAACATGCGTTGGGTCTAAAATAGCAAGCAATGTCATAACCTTTTTCCTAGGAATTAAAAAACATGTGTTTGTCTCCTAGGGCTCCATCTGGGAGATTGTTCAGGAAACCAAGACCCCCGAGCATGGCGCCCACATCGTCGACCACTCTGGCGAAGGTGTCCAACCCTAAAACACCCTCCCATCCACCACTACTAAGCCATAGTACGTTGAAACAAATAGAAGAGAGAGTAGTGAGACTGGGAACCATAACGATAGCACCAGGGGTTCTAAATATGACAAAGTCAAGAAGATGATTGACCCTAGTCATGATGAGGAATGAAAGTAGATGGATCAAGTGGATGACAAACAAGCATGGACCTAGATCCTGAAGCAACCATTGTTGCCAGGAAATAGGGAGGAGCAATTCCCAACACCAAGGCACATGGAGGGACATTACCATGTGAACCTAGAGGAGGATGAGTTCGAATGCATGAGGAATATATGGGAGTTTATGGTGATGGCATGTGTTCATGTCAAGCATCCCTATTATCCACACCTTCATACCTAGATTCAATGCACCTGGAGGCCTAAGGGATCATTTGAATTGCTATCCGGGGAGAAGGGATATTCTTGGTTTGCTTCTTCAATGTAGAAGACAAGAAGGTAGTCCTTGACCTTGATTGCAGTGGTTCAATATGCAGTTGGTGGTGGCCAAGGATTATTGACATGGAGACAAACTAAAGTGAAATGTTTTTTTCACCATCTCAACCTGGATAACATTGAAGTCTTCTGGCAGATCCTGGACTAGGCAGGAAACAACCACCATTGTTTTTGGCATCAGCAAGATTCTCCATATCGATGAGTAGCCACTCAAGGAGGATGAAGCCAGGGTCCTTATGGAGTTGGGGCAAATGAAGAACCACCAGAGAAGGTTTGGTTTAACGTGTGTGGTCATGAGCCCATACCAATGTAGGTTGAGTTCGATTATCAACCACCAAAGTGCAGTACCAACCAGGCCTTTAGCTATTCTGATGAAAAATGTGAAGCAAGGAAGAGAAAGAGCAAAGAAGAAGACAAGGAACCACTAAGGAGAGAATGGATAGAGAAGACCTACACACTAGAGATGGTGATAGTTCTGGTTGTTCTTGGCTCCAGCAATGAGATAGGGAAGGATTCCTATAGAAAGGGTAAGACTTCGGCCATGACTGAACCTATTTTTGGTCCTTCTAGTGGTATAGGAAACTAGGAACTTAGCTCGAAGATGAACTCAGGGTCAGTAGGTGAAGCTTAAATATGTGACACTCACAAGAAACAGAAGGAGGAAGGGGAGTTCACCCCCACCCCTTCTATGAGAAAAGAACCAAAGAGGGCTGGTATTATGAAAACTCAAGGGTTGGATCCATTATGGATACATCCAATGCATTTGAAGTCTTTAGAAAATATGATAAGGAGGAACCTGACATAAAATATTGAAGGAGAAAAGGGGAGGCAAGGAAGACTAGCAACAAGGAGCCTGCAAGGAACAAGATCCCAAAAGACTCATTAGTATGTCCATACTTATGTGGAATATTAAAGGGGTTGTGAAAGGAATACAAAGAAGAAGATATGTGGCTGGATTGTGGCAAGTGAGTCCTCACTTTTGGAAATGGTTGAAACTAAGATAAATGAACAAAATAAATAAAGCATCAAATACTTATTTCGACAAGGGTGGGAACATGTGTCAAATCTAGAGCACTCTGATTTAGCAAGGGTGTGCAAGGTGTGGAAACCGAATGCATGGTAGGTGGCAATGAAGAGGATGTCTGACTGGCATATTATAGTAGACTGTAGTAATATTAGAAGTCTACCCATGTGTTTGACAGTAGTGTATGCTCACAATGATGTTAGTAGAAGACAGGAGCTTTATCAGGACTTGGATTTGTTTTCTTGATAGATGAACGTTTTGTGGATGGTGATTGGCAACTTCAACAACATCATGTTATAGGGGAAAAGAAACCAGGAAGACATGTATTGGGAATAGTGATAGATGCATTCGACAAGGATATTTATAGAGTAGAGTTGATATAGCTTCCAATGATAGGTTGTGACTTTTTCACATGGAACAATGAAAGAAAGTTGGAGGACATGATAGCAAGCAAGTTGGATAGAAATTTGGTGATTGAGGAATGTCTAAAGAGTTTTCCCAATGTGTAGGTGATGGTGGGTGGTTCTGAATTGAGTGACCACACTCCCTTATTAGTGTAGATTATGGAGATGAAGCAGAAGAGAAAGCCTTTTAGGTTTCTCAACTACTGGGTAGAGTGGAAAGGGTTTGATGAGGTTGTTATGGATAGTTGGATCTTGTAGGTGCATGGGAACCCGATGTTTATCTTTACTACAAAGGCTACTTTGAAAGGATGGTCCAAAGTAGAAGTGAATTATCTGAATCTGATTTCAATGACAAAGTAGGAGTGCAGGGAGGTGAGGAGGTGACTTCTTAAAAACCCACTTGATGAGGAGTTGATTAGGAAATATGAGGAGCTACGAATGATGCTTGATGATCTTAAAAAGGTAGAGGAAAATTTTTACTTGCTAAAGGAGTAGGGAGAAGTGGATGTAGGATGGGGACAAAAACACAAAGGAGAGAGGCAAGAAACATAATCTCTAAACTTATTGATGTAGAAGGCAAGGTGGTCAACAAATAGGAGACCAGAAAAACTAAGCCATACAATTCTACATCAGTCGATACAACAAAAATTGTGAAGTGGAAATGGAGTAAGAGTGTAACATACCAAAGCTTCGACATATTCTCTTTTTGACCCTTTCCCAATATTTTCCTATCATTTCTATCCGTTTTGGTCTTGATGCTTAAATTGTGGAATTTATAGTGATTTGGTGAACATTTATTCAATAATTATACCAATGGAAGGGTTTATACACAAATACCTTGGTGAAATATTATTTAAGGATCTAAAATGTAAAATCACCGCTTAAGTGGAACAACGGTAAATAAATCCATTATAGAAGTGTAAGGCCCCAAACCTTACTTAATGTACTGAACATGATTAAATACCATAATTAAGTACTCTAAGCCTTAATCTAACCTTGTGATGTGTTTTGAAATCATAAGAAAAGATTAAGTTTCAAGTTTGGTCCAATTTGGATGTTGTTTGTGCAAGTTATGCAATTATATGCACATTTTGGACTTTTATGCAATTTACCCAATTGGGAGGTTTTCTTTGTAAATTGACACATGCATTATAATCTTTAGATATTCCCTTACCATTCTCGAGTTTTTTAACCATGGGGAACCTAGTTTCACCTTGGTTTGAAGGTGTTACTTTCTAAGGGCATTATAGGGATTACCCTCTTTATAAAAGAGCTTATCTCTAAAAGCTATCAACCAATGGGGTTATTTCTTTGATTAAAGGAAGGTGGGGATGTCCTATAAGTCTCCATGGGCTTTTAAAACGACCTTGGATATACAAGAAGACTCTATGACCTATCCTCTTGCATGGCCATGAAGCCCTAGCCTAAGGACACATGGAAAGTCCCATAGACACCTCATGCTTGCCCCCTTCTTAATAAAGCCATGTCTACCCCTTCCCACCTCCCAATCTAAGAAGCAATCCTCTCCTTTTCCTTCCCCCATCTTAGAGCCTTGTTTCGACTCTGTTTATCCATGAAGGTGTTGTCCCAAGGTAAAAGAGGGTGCCTACCTTGGTGAAGAAGACTCCTAGGATTCCAAATTTGCTCTGTTTAGGATTTCTTAAGTGGATTCTTGGTGATTTCGACCAAAAATAGTAAGTATCCTACTTTCCTTCCCTATTTTCATGATTTTAGTCTTCCTTCCACCTTTTTACAGGTTGGAACCCTGGTCTTCCATGGTAAAACTCCACCTAGATCCCTAAAACATCTCATCTCCATGCTCTTTTGCTAGGGTTTGCACCTCTAAAGTGGAGAATGTGATCTTTTCTCAAGAAAGGAGCTCAGCTTGGAGCAACCAGATTTTCTAATCTCGGGATCCTTTCTTTTTGGACCTTCTTATTTTTCTAGATGTGAGTTTTTTAACCCCCTTCTCATATATTGCTTACTTTTTTTTTGAAATATGTTAGGAGGACATCTTATTCATCTCACCCTCCTCTTACGAGATTATCAAAAGGATTATTACAATTAACAGATGCAGGGCTAGAAATAAATATGGCAGTACTACTACCATTACATTCTTTGTTAACTACTTGAACAAGGTTCTCTGGTGGCCGGACATAATGTGCCTTGTTCAGGGTTTAGTTTTGATGGCACTTGGCCAAAGCATCGACCAAGATGTTCCTTTCTCTCTTCACATGCACGATCTTCCATTCCTCCTTCATCAACCTCGTAGCAAGCCTAATTTCAATAGTGAATCTAGGTGTGTTCCCCGAGTCCTGCTGAAACATTTGAACAACTGATTTGCTGTCAGATTCGATAATGACCTTCTCAAGCCCAATAATATTAGCATCTTCTAGCGCTAGTAGGATTGCTCTCACTTCAGACTCCAAAGCATCTTCGGCCAATATCATGCTACCTTTCCCAAACATCCAACTACCATTCCAATCGCAAACAACATAGGCACAGGTTCCCCTTCTCACCTTGAAAGTGCCATCGACATTCATTTTAATATATCCTTCACTTGGTTTCATCCAGAGCTGTTGGTGACCCTCTTGATCAACATAGTTTCCACGTTCCCAGGATTTTAGGCTCAGTTCAACATCCTTCTTGGTTCTCATAGCAATATGAGATATTTCTTACTACATGCTTAAAACTCATGCTTCTATGTTTAAAATCGATGATATCCATCTCTATTTACCATGTTCTTCTAGGGTTTTGGTTTCTTGCTATTTTACCTTCTCTAGAAGCTCTAATTTGGTTACCTATGCAACTTCAAACCTATTCTTGGGTCAAATGTCATTTTCTCCCTCTCCCTCTCTCTTCAATTATTTCAATTGGTTTGATGATATGGCAATTTCCTATTTGTCAATATTGAAAAATTCATATCTTTTAATCCTCTTATCCAAATTTTACAAATAAATATTTTTAGAATTCTAAAATTAATCTCTATCTAATAAAAATATTTTTAAGGTCTGATTTCATGATTTGACGAAGGGTGGTTTTTGTAAAATGAATTTGATGCATAAAATCCATAAAAATTACATCTTAATCATCATAACTCCAAAATTAACATAAAAATATGTTTTCTTGATCAGGAGAACTTAATAAGTTTATTGATGATGTTTTAAGAGTCTAAATCTGAGTTTTTATAAAAACGTCTAAAATTAAGGTTTCTATACATTAATGTGCATTATGTACTCTAATACATTTTAATACATTGAAAATAGGCAAAGTGGGACTTGGACTCTAAAGTGGTGAAAGTTAGTAATTCATATCAGTAAGAGAGGTATGTGCATTCCTTACACCCTAAGTTGGGATAATTGTGAACCAAACCTATTTTCCCTAATGAGGCTTGAAAAGAACCCTATTTCCTTTATTAATACTTCTCTTATTCAAATAGCCTCAAAATCAGATTTGAGATATTCTTTCTTGGGTCTTAGTACCCCACTACTGTGTTCTACTTATGTTATGCTATTACTTTCCATGGATTCTTTTCTAGAATGATGATTTTATTAGACTATTTAACTATAGTAGTGGTACTTATGTACAAACACCCATAGTTAGGACATGTAAATTCACCCCGGGGAACATCTTATTCTCCCCCTGGGGAATATGTTATTTTTCCCTATAAAATTTGTATAGGTGACTGGGAATGTATTAATTCTCTCCTCACCTATAGGTTGAAGGTTCGGTAGGTGCCTCAACCCTACTTAGTTAAAGTAGTCAATATTAATCATGCATGCAATTCTTTTGTTATATTTTTGTTATGAGAAGCATCTATTTGATTATGCCTCATTCTCTTGGACTTATCATCTTATCATGATTCAATATCTTTATGTTTCATGTTAATTACTTATCTCTTGTACTTGTTCATAATGTTGACACATACTTTGTTTTTCTTTCCCTTTTATTGGGTGCTCTCCCCACCACCCAGGTTAGGACAAGCTATTGAGTTGAACCAGGAGAACATATCTTTGGGCACCGACCTAACACTTGGAGATGTTGCTCTGGAGACAAGATTTGTAGTAGTTTAGACTTCCCTCTATTTAGATCCTTATGTTGTATCATACATGTAAATCCATATGGGAGATTTTTATGTACTTATGTAATTTTTTATGAAAGTTTAATATAGTCAGTTATTTTTATTCCACTGCTACACTTTGGTCTTTTGTGTACCAATATAAAAAATTTGGAAAATTTATACCTATTCTAACATACCTTTGAGTGTGTTTGGAATGGGTGTTAATTATTCTAAAAAAATTAGTAAGGGGGTGATCCCACCTTCTTTCAAAGAGAAGATGGATTGGAAGTTCAAACTCACTATTACACATAACAATATACTTACAAGGGAAGTGACTGAACATGCGGTCAAGGACGCTCTTTGGAGTATTGGCTGCAATAAGTCATGGGGTTCAGATGGTTTTCATGCCTTCTTCTACACAAAGACATGGAACATTATTAATGAGAACTTGCTGGAGTATGTGAAGTGGTTTCTGAAGGGCAGTAAAATGGTGAGATAGGTATGTGTGTGTATGTATGTACGTACATATGTACATACATACGTATGTATGTGCATATGTACATACATATGTATGTATGTATGGGATTAAGAGAGAAAGATTCCCCCCCCCCCACTCCCACGCCTATGGTGGAGGCTGAATGCCTGGGAGGGTGGTAAATCAAGGCGGCAACTGGGATTCGAACCTGGGTCCCTTTGTTAGGAGACACTATGTTTGGCCACTTGAGCCACTCCTTGATGACATGTATGTATGTATGTATGTATGTATGGGATAAAGAGAGGCATTCTGTCCCCTCTCCCACACCTGTGACTGAGGACGAATGTCCGGGAGGGTGGTAAACCAAGGAGGCAACTGGGATTCGAACCCAGGTCCCTTCGTGAGGAGACACTGTGCTTGACCACTTGAGCCACTCCTTGTCGGCTGTATGTATGTATGTATGTATTGAAATTAGGTAAATATATTCTGACCCCTCCTACAATAGTAGGAGGTCAAATATTACATGTAGCATGATGCTACACCCATCAACACTTACAACTCACACATCTATCTAATATGTAGCTTATGCTTGACACATTTACAAATTTTTACAGCAATAAATTTTTCATTTTTAGCTGAACTCCCATGCATTCCACCATTCTGTTCATTCCATATCTGAAAACAAAGTGCAGTAATCAACATTCTATTTAGATCCTTATTTCTGCAACTCTTTATTATCAATTTTGCATCATCTTTCAATGGTATTTGCAATATGAACTCCTTGCAAATAATGCTCCATACTCCCTTTGTGAATTTGCAGCAACCTGTCAAGTGGTTATGTGACTCCTCCTCCTCTTTACACAACTACCAAGTAGCTGAACTATCTTGATTCCATTTGTGTATTTTATCAAGTATGGAAAGTGTGCCATGCATGATTTTATAAACACATCCTCCATGTAGGAACATATTTTCTAGCCCATACTTGTTCAAAACCTTTGTCTTTTGTAGCTCTAGTTCTTGTTGCCTCCCAAAAATCCATCTTCAAGTCTTTTAGGTGCCATCTTCCCACTTCATAGGGGTCAAATAAATGCTTTGTTTGCTGCCATAACTCCCGCATAACATTGATTTTGCGTGAATATCCATCCCTGATATTTTGCTGAAATTCTAGACCCCGTGGATATCTCTCCCTCATCCACTTCCCCCACACTGAGGCACCTTCTTGATACTTTATTATTCTTCTCAATGTCCCCCAATTTTCAATGTCTCTAGCAACTTTTAAATTCAGACCTCCTTCCTCTCTTGGTAGCGCCAACCGAGCATACCTTATAGGATGCTATTTCCCTACCCATAGAAAATTAAATAGTTTCATTTCTATCCTATCAAGCATGGCCCCCAGAATTTCTCCTTGCTGAACCCAGAAGATGAGAAGACCCACCAATGAAGCCTTGATTGATGTATGTACATACATACATATGTATGTATGTATGTATGTATATATGTATGTATGTATGTATATTTGTATCGGAATTAGGTAAATATATTCTGAATTCCTCCTAAAAATATAGGAGGAAAAAAGTTACATGTAGGCCCAACACCAAACATCAAAAAAAACAAAGCAACAACTCACACATCTAGCTAATGTGTAACTTACGATTAATACATTTTAAAAACTTTATTGCAATACTTCTAGCATTAGTGGTTGTGCCTCCGTGCCTTCGTGCATTCCTCTCCTCCCAAATATGGTAGCATAAAGCAACAAATAAAATCCTCTTTTTGTCTCTTCCCCTGCAACATTCCAAAGTTCATTTAGGTTCTTCTTTCAGATGTACATACAATCTGAAATCATCACATATAATATTCCTAACCTCTTTTGTGAATTTGCAACAGACAACCAAGTGAGAATGAGACACATCCACTTCCTTCCATATAATGCAAACAAGAACAACTTCATGATTCCATCCATCAATCTTGTCCAGAGTGTCTAGTGCATTGTGCAGAATTTCATAAACGCACATACTCCACTTTGGTACATGTATTCCAGCCATACCTAATCCATATGCCTCTCTTTTACACCTCTAGATCTCGTCATTTCCCAAAGGTTAGTCTTTGGGTCTTTGATTCTCCATCTCCCTCCTTCGTAGGGGTCGAACGGGTGCTTGACTTGTTGCCACATTTCAGTCATGATGTTGATTGTGTGTGAATATCCTTTTCTTGTCTTTGGTATAAAATCCAAACCTCTCAGATATCTTTCTCTCATCCATTTCCCCCATGTGGTGGTGCCTTCTTGGTAATTGATGATTCTTCTCATTGTCCCCCACTTTGATATATCCCTTGGTGAATTCAAATCCATCCCACCTTCATCCTTTGGAAGAGACAAACATGCATACCTTAATGGAATGAAACTCACTCGCCCAAAGGAAGTTTGCTATCTTCATTTCCATTCTATCCAGGACCGAACTAGGAATCTCTCCTTGTTGAACCCAAAAGATTAGAATCCCTTCCACATTCGCCTTTAAGAGGTTAACTCTCCCCGCCATGGAAGTATTTTGTGTTGGTCATCTATTGATCATTTCCTCCAGTCTATCCAAGCAATAAACAAAACCTTTGACATATAGATTACCTCCAACCAGTGGGAAGCCAGAATATTTAGTAGGGAACTGTCTCATCTCCACTCCCATTGCCTCCTTGAGTCTATCTTCCATCTGTATGTATGTATTTATGTATGTATTAAAATCAGGTAAATATATTTTGACTTCCTCCTAAAAATATAGTAGGTCAATAAGTACATGTAGGCCCAATGCCATACATCCATATCAAAGTTACAAATCACTCAACTATCTAATGTGCAACTTACGTTTAACACATTTACAAATTTTTACAACGATACTATTGACATTTGCAGTTGTTCCTCGGTGTCTTCTAGCATTCCGTTTGTCCCATACATGGTAGCATAGAGCAGCAAATAGGAGTTTCTTTCTATCTTCATTTCCACATTTTGTCAGCATCCTTCTCGGGTCCCCTGTTAGCTGAATTTGCAACTTCAATTCCTTGCATAGAATTTCCCATATATCTCTTGTGAACTTGTATTCACCTACAAGATGATAATGAGATTCTTCCTCCTCCTAGCAAAGAAGAAACAACGTGGAAACATCATAGTTCCAATTTTTTTTATAATGTCAAGAGTGGCAAGAACATTATGTAGAATTTTATATATACACATGCTCCATTTTGGCACGTAACTCTGATCCATATCTGTTCCCCAAGTATGTCATTTGTGTTCCCTGTCTGAGTCAACTCCCATGCACATGTTTTTGGGTCTTTGAATCTCCATTCACATGTATCATGAACCTCAAAAAGATGTTGAATTTGCTTCCTTATTTTGGTCATAACATTAATGGTTCTCAAATATTCTTCCCTTATCTTTAGGGTGAAGTCCAATCCTCTTCGATATCTTTCTCTCATCCATTTCCCCCAAGTTGAGGTGCCTCCTTGATAGTTGATGAATCTTCGTATGGTCCCACATTTTTCTATGTCTTTGGGTGTTTTTAGATTCAGTCCTCCTTCATCTCTTGGAAGAGCTACACTTTCATATTTCATAGGATGGTGTGTGCTTGCCCAAAATTTTTTTTGCCATCTTCATCTCCTTCCTATCCAAAATAGAACTCGAGATCTCACCTTGTTGTACCCAGAAAATAAGAAGTCCCTCAATGGTTGCTTTTATAAGAGTTGCTCATCCCCCCATGGATGCCTTTTGAGTTGGCCATATGTTAATCATTACATCCACCATGTCAATGCAATCATCAAAATCCTTGACGTGCAGATTACATCCAGCTAGAGGGAGTCCCAAGTATTTTGTTGGGAACTCCCCTCTTTCCACTTCCATAGCCTCCACTAATCTGTCTTCCATTTGGTAGAAATTCTTGGATAAGAAAATATGTGTTTTATTTGAATTCACACATAGCCCAGTTTGCTTGCCAAACTCTTCAAACAAATTTTTATGATTTTCAAGAGAATGTTTCTTGGCTTCTACAAATACTAACACATCATACACAAAAATCAAATGAGTCATTACCTTTGTTCCATGGACTGTGTACGGTTTAATCTCCTTTTTTCTCTCATCCTGTTGCATATTCTATGTAAAGTACTCCATAACAATCACAAAGAAGAGAGGCGAGAGGGGGTCTCCTTGGCACAGACCATTGCCACCTCTGAACATACGTATAGATGCACCATTAACTAGAATAGAGAAGATAGTAGTGCCAACACATTGTTTCATCCAGTTTATCCATTGTTCATTGAACCCCATTTGTTTCATAATCCACCACAGTTTCTCCCATCTAACACTGCCATAGGCTTTAGAAACATCCAGTTTTAAGAAAGATTTCCTACTACCTCTCATGATGTTGTAGTCCAATAGAAATTCTCCTGCCAGTAAAGCACAATCACTAATACTTCTACCAGCCACAAAAGCACCCTAATTCCCTAAGATAAGAAAAGGAAGGACCATCTTCAATCTATATGTATATATGTATGTATGTATGTATGTATGTGTGTGTGTATGTATGTATGTTTTATGCATGTATGCATGTATGTATGTATGTATGTATGTATTTATGTATGTATGTATGTATGTGATTAAGAGAGGCATTCTCTCCTCCTCTCCCACCCTAGTGACAGAGGTTGAATGCCTAGGAGGGTGGTAGGACATGGTGGAAATTGGGATTTGGACCTGGGTTCCTTTGTTAGGGGACATTGCTTAACCACTTCAGCAAAAAATCCTTGTTGAGGTATGTATGTATGTATGCATGTATGTATGGGATAAAGAGAGGCATTCTCTCCCCCTCTCCCATGCCCGTGATGGAGGCCGAACTTCTGGGAGGGTGGTAAACCAAGGCGGCAGCTGGGATTCAAACTCAGGTCCCTACGAGAGGAGATATCATGCTTGACCACTTGAGCCACTCCTTGTCGGCGTATGTATATATGTATGTATGTATGTATGTATGTATGTATGTATGTATGTATGTATGTATGTATCAGAATCAGGTTAATATATTCCGACGCTCCCCCCTAAAAAATATTAGGAGGGGTCAAGAGTACATGTAGGCCCAATGCCATACATCCAAAACACCATTACAACTTATGCATCTAGCTAATACGTAGTCTACTTCTAATGCTTTTACATATTTTTATAGCAATGCTTTTAGCAACCGTGGATTTCCATTGGTGTTTCCTAGCATTTCTTTCTTCCCAAACATGGTAGCAAAGAGCAGCAAATGAAAGATTTTTCCTCTCACCTGTTCCGCATCTAGCAAGCATCCTTCTCTAGTCAGCAATAAGTTGTATTTGAAGTCTGAAATCTCTGCATAAATGCTCCCATATCTCCTTTGTGAACTTGCATTCTCCCACAATGTGGTTGTGTATTTCTTCCTTTTCCTCACATAGCAGGCATATAGTAGATATATCATAATTCCAGCTCCTTACTTTATGAAGTGTGGCAAGGATATTATTCAGAAATTTGTAAACACATATGCTCCACTTCGGCACATACCTATCATTCCATATTTATTCACCCACTGGGTCCTTTTCTCTTCTGGTCTGGGTCACCTCCCATAAGCATATCTTCTTGTCTTTGAGCTTTCACCCTACACAATCCTTTGCAACAAACAAATGTTTAACTTGTGGCCACATTTCCCTCATAACATTGATGGTCCTTGAGTATCCTTCTCTAGTTTTTGGAATAAAATCCAGCTCTCTATGATATCTGTCTCTCATCCACTTTCCCCGAGTGAAAGTTCCTTCCTGAAAAGCAATAAGTCTTCTCATGGTTCCCCACCTAGCAATATCTCTAGGAGTCTTCAGGTTCAACCCACCTTCATCTGTAGGGAACACCATCCTGGCATACTTCATAGGGTGATGCTCACTCCCCCAAAGGAAGTTAGCAATCTTCATTTCAATTCTATCCAAAACAGATATGGGAATTTCACCTTGGTGTGCCCAGAAAATGAGAAGCCCCTCAGAAGCTTTAATCAGAGTTCTACGCCCCGCCGTGGATGTCTTTTGTGTAGGCCATCTATTGATCATCTCCTCCACTCTGTCAACACAATCTGTGAAATCTTTGACCAAAAGATTACCACCTACAAGAGGAAAACCCAAATATTTAGTTGGGAATTCACCCCTTTCCACTCCCATAGCCTACGTGATTCTGTCCTCCAACTGATAACAATTTTTACATGAGAAAATATGTGTTTTATTTGCATTGACACACAGCCCCGTTTGCTTCCCGAACTTCATCAGTAAGTCTTTAATATTTTCCAACTGTTGTTGTTTGGCTTCTACAAATATCAGAACATCATCTGCAAAAATAAGATGTGTCATTACCTTAGTACTGTGGAATGTATAAGGTTTTATCTCCTTCCGTTCTTCAGCTTGTTTCATCTTTCTTGAGAAATATTCCATGACAATCACAAACAAAAGAGGAGACAAAGGGTCCCCTTGCCGTAGTCCATTTCCACCCCTGAGGAGACAAAGTTGTCCCAACACATTGTTTCATCCAGTTGATCCATTGTTCATTGAAGCCCATCTGTTGCATGATCCACCATAATTTCTCCCACCTCACGCTATCATAAGCTTTGGAAACATCAAGTTTAAGGCAGGCCTTCCTACTTCCTCGCATGACATTATAATCCAGAAGAAATTCACCAGCCAGGAGGGCACAATTGGTGATACTCCTACCTGTGACAAAGGCTCCTTGGTTTGCAGAAATCAAATAAGGGAGGACCAACTTCAAACGAGTAGCCATGATTTTTGCAATGATTTTATATTGTACAGAACAACAGGCTATAGGTCAAAAATCAGCAAGAGAAGACGTGACCTTCTTTTTAGGAATAAGAACAAGGAAGGAATGATTGACCTATCTCACCATATTTCCACCCTCCATGAACCAGTTCACATAAGCAAGTAGATCATTTTTGATGATTTCCCAATTCTTCTTGTAGAAGAAAGCATTGAAACTGTCAGATCCCGGTGAATTGTTGCGACCAATACTCCATAGAGCATCTTTCACCTCTTATTCGTTAACTCTTCTAATAAGTATGTTATTATGAGTGCTGGTGAGCCTATACTTCCAATCAATTACCTCCTCAACATCAATGTCGTCCTGAAAGTTTTTGTTGTAAAAGGAAGTGTAGAAATTTATAGCCTATTCTTCAATGTCCTCTTTCTTGTTAATCACCTCCCCATCAACATTAATAAGTTCAGAAATAATATTACCTACCTCCCTTCTTCTCATAGTAGAGTGGTAGAGCTTTGTATTTCGGTCCCCATCATTCATCCATTTTTCCTTGCTTCTTTGCCAGTAGAATTTATCATCTGTCTTTTTTAAATCTTCTATCATCATCTTAAATTCCCTGTCCTTCTCTATCAGGCGAGGATTCAGTGGATCAGCCAAAAACCTTTCCCTGACTTCTTTACACTCCCTTTTGGCCTCTTTCAGCATATTTGGGATATTTACCTCCTCCTTTGCCCACTTTTTCAGGACCATCTTGGTGTTCATCAGCTTCTTGGCAAACACATACATAGGATTACATGTTACCTGAGTGTCCCAGCCTTGCTTAATGACATTATCAAACCCTTTCCAGTCAGCCCAGTAGTTAAGAAATCTGAACAGTTTCCTTTTCTACTTTTTCTCCGTAACCTGAACCGAGATAGGTGCATGGCCACTAATATCAGAACCTACAACCTTTACCTGTACATTAGGAAAAAAATTCAGCCACTCATCATTCACCAAAGCTCTATCAAGCTTTCTATCTATTTTGTGCTCTGGGCCCCTCTCATTGTTCCACGTGAAAAGGTCACCTCCCACCATAGGTAGCTCATATAAACATGCCTTATCAATAGCCTGATTGAAAGCATCCACCTCAGCTGTGATAGCAAGTCTCTTCCCCCTTTTTTCCTTTTGCAGATGGACTGTATTGAAATCACCAATGACCAACCAGGGAGCATGCCCCTGTCTAGAAATAGTAACCATATCTCTCCACAGATCAAGCATTGCTTTTCCATCATTGTGACCATAGACAGTTGTCATCCATATCAGTAAACCACCATTGTTTCTACATTCAGCTCTGATGTGCAGATCTGACATCTGTATCACTGACACCTGCCAAGCAATGGGTTTCCACGCCACACAAACTTTGGCAACATCACCACACTCCACATTAGATACGTGGTTCCATCCCTGTGGAAAGAGGTACTTTATTCTATTGTTGTTTTGTTCCTTTATTTTCATTTCCACCAACGCAACTAATGAGTGACCACTGGTAGCAATCAACTCATGAATACTCTTCTTTATATTCTTGTCACACCCTCCCTTAACATTCCAAAGAAGCATGGACATATCAAGGGTTTTTTGTTGACCTAGTTTGCCTGTTTGGCTCCTTCTGTTTGTCCTTCTTCTTTACTCCTTTGTCCTTCAAAATCTCTCCTTCTTCCTTATCTGAGTCTGATAAAGCCCTTAAGCTATTTGTGGTGTCAAGAATTGTTCCCACTCCCTGGGACTTTGGGATACATGCATGGCGTTGTCCATGTCTGTTGGATGCGGGAGTAAATCCTCCATCTACGATAGGATCAGTCATTGCTCTTTTGTCCTTGGTGGTACCGTCAGCACCCCCCCTTAGCATCCTGCATAGTCGGATTCTCAAAACTACCCCCACTGCCTATTGCCATCGCTACAGCCACAGCTCCCATCTGCTTATCAATGCTCGTTGTCACAGTTGTGTGAGTTTCATCCTGCACCTGAGCGTCATCCACTGCCTCATGTGCTGCGGTTGCAGCCGGCTGAACTTCTCCAGTCTTCTTCGTATTCTCAACCCAATATGTCTTTGCTTTAGCCTTGGTTGCTTCCTTGTCCTCCCGTCTGGTCACCTCGCATTGCTGTGTGCCATGCCCGAAGACCCGACATCTGTTGTAGTTAAGTGGAACATGATCATACTCGATCGACACCGGAGTCGACTGCCTCCCCTTCACGTTAAGCCAGACCCTGGTAGGCTTCACTCTGTCAACCTCCAGTTCAATCAGAACCCTGGGATCATCACCTCCAAGATACCTTTCATCAACATGAAGGACCCTACCTACCCCCGCCGCTATCGTGCCGACAGCCATCATCGTCCATGAACGCCCGAACGACCTCAGTGTGATCCATGTTGGTATGGTCGTAAAGGAATCCTTTCTCATCTCATCTCCATGATTGTAGTGCTTGGCTATGACGAGTTGGTGATCAAACCAGCGAGGTCCCATTGCCAAAACCTCCTTCTTGTCTGCCTCCGTGGAGAAGCGAACCAAGAATATGTCGTTGTCGCGGGAGAGGAGTTCAAAGGAACCCTTCAACCGACATGTTCTTTTGATCCAGACCATGAGATGGGGGTAGAATGGCCTTTTGCCCAAGGTATACACCATCACGGTGTGCTCCCAGATGTTCGCAAGCCGCTCAAACTCCGCCTCCTCCAGATCGATGTGCACCTCATCCCCTTCAACCCTTAGTGGCGGGAACTCCAGCTCCTTCTCCTTACTTGACGGTTGCTTGACTATCAGGTTCCATGCGATTCCGCGTTGGCCAAGTCCAACTGACTTTCCCGAATCCAGCGCGTGCTTCGCCGCCAATGCTTCCTTCCATTCGGCTCCTGCAGATTATTTCTCTTTCCTAGTCATTCCGGCTTGGTGCTGGTATGGGTGTAGTGTGGAGGTAGGTGGGTATGTGGGATTATGGTGGTGGTCTCCCCCGGTCAGGATGATCAGGGACATGGACGCCATGCCCACGAGCTTCCGACGATAGCCCAGGATTTCGCCCGAGAATCACCCAGAGCTAACCCTAAGGAGGCGGGTGTGTCTGTCATATGTGTATGTATGTATGTATGTATGTATCAGAATAAGGTAAATATATTCTGACTCCCTCCTAAAATTATAGGAGGTCAAGAGTTACATGTAGGACAACGTCATACACCACAAAATAGTGTTACAACTCACTCTCCTAGCTAATGTGCAACTTATGTTTAACACATTTAAGATTTTTACAACAATACTCATAGCATTAGCAGTGTCACCTCTGTGTTTCTGGACATTCTGTTCCTCCCAGATATGATAGCATAGAGCACCAAATAGAAGCTTCTTCATGTCCTCATTCCCGCATTTTTTAATATTTTTCTGGGATCACCCTTTAGATGGAGTTGTACATTGAAGTCCTTGCACAATGTTTCCCAAATCTCTCTTGTGAATTTGCATTCACCTACAAGATGATTGTGAGATTCTTCAACATCCTTACATAGTAAGCACAATGTGGAAACATCATAGTTCCACCCCTTTATGTTGTTAAGAGTAGCAAGAATACTATGTAGAATTTTATATACACACATGTTCCACTTTGGTACATGTGCACCAGTCTAGATTTACTCCTCGTGCATGTCCTTTGCACCCCTTGAGCATTTCAATTCCCATAAGCATGCTTTTGGATCCTTGAGTCTCCATCTCCTTGTGTCTTGGGTTTCAAACAAGTGTCTAATGCACTGCCATGTTTCTATCATGACATTGATAGGATGTGAGTATCCATCCCTTGTCTTCTACTTGAAGTCCCATCATCTTGGATATCTCTCCCTCAATCATTTTCCCCAAGTTGAGGAACCTTCTTGATAGATGATTATTCTCCTCATGGTCTCCCACTTTGCTATGTCTCTAGGTGTTTTTAAATTCAGCCCACCTTCATTCTTCGGGAACACCACTCTTGCATATCTCATAGGATGGTGCCCACTTGCCTACAGAAAATTTGTCATATTCATTTTCACCCTATCTAGGACTGAACCGGAAATATCCCCTTGTTTCACCCAAAATCCTTCTATAGAAGACTTTATCAGTGTTTCTCATCCCGCCATGGATGTCTTCTATGTCGGCCACATATTCACCATTTCCTCCACCCTGTCAATGCAGTCAGCAAAGTCCTTGACCTATAGATTACCTCTAGCTAGGGGAAACCCAAGATATTTTGTTGGGAAGTTCCACCTCTCAACACATGTTGCATCTACTAGAATGTTTTCAATCTGATAGCAGTTCTTAGATAAGAAAATATGTTCTTTGCTAGCATCCACACATAGCCCCATCTACTCTCCAAATTTCTATACAAAATATTTGAGGTTTTTCAAAAATTGTTGCTTAACTTCAACAAAATTAACACATCATCTACAAAAATCAAGTGGGTCATCACCTTTGTGCCGTGGACTGTGTAGGGCTTGATTTCTTTTTTCACTTCTGCTTGTTGCATTTTCAATGTGAAGTACTCCATAACAATCACAAATAGGAGGGATCAAAGGGAGTCTCCTTGGAAATCCCATTGCCTCCTTTGAACTCCTACAGATGTTCCATTAACTAAAATAGAAAAGCTTGTAGTGCCAACACATTGCTTCATCCTGCCAATCCATTGCTCATTAAATCCCATTTGTTTCATGTATGTATGGGATTAAGAGAGAAAGATTTCCCCCCCCCCCTCTCCCATAACCTGTAGCAGAGGTTGGATGCCCGGGAGGGTGATAAATCAAGAGATGTTTCTCCGTGTGGTTTCGAACCCGGGTCCCTTCATTGGGAACCAACGGAATTCACCAACCAGGCTATTCCCTTGTCGGTATTGTTTCATGTATGTATGTATGTATGTATGTATGTATGTATGTATGTATGTATGTATGTATGTATGTATGTATGAAATTAAGATAGAAATTCTCTCCCCCTCTCCCATGCCAGTGATGGAGGTTGGACATCTGATAGGGTGGTAAATCAAGGTGGAAATTGGGATTCAAACTTGGGTCCCTTTGTTAGGGGACATCGTGATTTACCACTTGAGACACTCCTTGTTGGATTATGTATTTATGTATCTATGTACGTATGTATGTATGGGGTTAAGAGAGACTTTCTTTCCCCCTCTCCCATTCTTGTGATGGAGGCTGCATATTCAGGAGAGTGGTAAACTAAGGCGGAAGCTAGGATTCAAATATGGGTCCTTTTGTTAGGAGATGTCGTACTTGACCACTTGTTTGTATGGGATAAAGAGAGGCATTCTCTCCCCCAATCCCATGCTTGTGGCGGAGGCTGAATGCCCAGGAGGTTGGTAAATCAAGGTGACAATTGGGATTCAAACACATGTCCCTTTATTAAGGGCCACCATGCTTGATGACTTGAGCCATTCCTTGTCGGTTGACCACTTGTATGTATGTAGGTATGTATGTATGTATTTATGTATGTATATATGTATGTATGTATGTGTATGGGATTAAGAGAGAAAGATTTCTCTCCCCCTCTCCCACGCCCATGGCGGAGGCTGAATGCCTAGGAGGGTGGTAAATCAAGGCGGCAACTGGGATTCGAACCCGGGTCCCTTCATGAGGAGACACCGTGCTTGACCACTTGAGCCACTCCTTGTCGGTAATATGTATGTATGTATGAATGGGATTAAGAGAGAAATATTTCACCCCCTCCTCTCCCATGCCCGTGGCAGAGGCTGAACGCCTGGGAGGGTTGTATGTATGTATGTATGTATGTATCAGAATCAGGTAAATATATTTTGATGTCCTCCTAAAATTATAGGAGGTCAAGATTAAATGTAGGCCCAACTCCATACATCTAGAAAAGAGCTACAACTCACTCCCCTGTCTAATATGTAATTTATGTCTAACACATTTACATAGTTTTACAGAAATACTCGTGGCCTCTGTAGCAGCTCCTTGGTGTCTTATGGCATTCCTCTCTTCCCATATATGATAGCATAGGCCAGGAAATAAAATTTTCTTCCGCTCATCATCTTCGCACTTGGACAACATCCTTTTTGGGTCCCCGGATAACTGAGTTTTTAATCTGAATTCCTTGCATAAAATCTCTCATATCTCTTTTGTGAATTTACATTCACCCATAAGGTGGTTATGGGGTTCATCCATCTCCTGGCATAGAAAGCATAAAGTAGAAACATCATAGTTCCACCTCTTTATCCTATTCATAGTTGTAAGAATAGTGTGTAGAATTTTATATACACACATACTCCATTTCGGCACGTATCTCCCAATACAAATCTATTCTTTGTACATGTCCTTTGTACCTTTTGAATGTATGTATGTATGAGATTAAGAGAGAAAGATCCCCCCCCCCTCTCCCACACCCATGGCGGAGGCCAAACGCCCAGGAGGATGGTAAATCAAGGCAACAAATGGGATCTGATCTCGGGTCCCTTCATGAGGAGACACCGTACTTGAAAACTTGAGCCACTCCTTGTCGAAATGTATGTATGTATGTGCACACATGTATATATATATATATATATATATATATATATATATATATATATATATATATGTATATATATATATAGAGAGAGAGAGAGAATGAATTTGAGGGCTTAAATTTGTTGAACTAGTGAATGCTTTTAGTTGGATTTGTGTAAATATCTTTGTCTAGTGAAAATGCGGGTTGTTTTATATTATTTAACTTTTCTTGTAGCATTTTGAATAATACAAGGAGATGTTGCAATATGTGGAATTTATTTATGAGTTTTGGCTTGGATTTTCTAAATAGATTATTAAGACTAATGGTATTTGAACACTTTTTTGGGGAAAAGTTGGTAGGGAGAGTAGAATGAAAATGTATAAGTCAAGCAACGATCAAGGATAAGACTTGGGGAGTGTTTTTAAATTTTTCATAGAAAGGTTTCCTCACAACATGGCCCAACAAATTGTATATTTTCATTTAGTGATCTAATTATAGACTGTAGACTCACAATAACCCTAGTGTAAATACCTTATCAAAATACTCTGTATTGTCAAACTATCTAGGGTTTTGGCAGTAGGATCATATGACACCATTCAATTTTGGATTAACCATTGGTCCAAAAATTCTTGCCTTGCTATTACTCACCAAGTTTATTACCCTTTCTCATATGATAACTTTGAAACTTAAATACAAATTTCTTATATCAAATAATGCAAATAGCCTCAATTAGAACAATCACAAACCTAGGGTACATTGATGAGTTTGTGTTTATCTCAATAAATAACTCATAAAATAACCTAGGGGGTGATTTGTCATGGATGCTCATAGTGTAGAGAGTGGGATAGGAAGATCAACCTTGCACAAAATTTATCTAGGAAAACATTTCTTTGGTGTTTGAATTGCAAAGTCTACATCCTTCACATGTAATGTCATTGAATTCTTCAAAAGTCTATCTATCTCCTTCATTGTATGCAAGTTTATGGCCTTGATTAGTGACACACACCGCACCCTGCAAGACCTATTTTGGTGTTTTAGGTTTGATGTCTAGACTACAAAGGGGCAACGTCTATTGCTTAGCCAACGTCTACTGCTAGGCACCAAAGCATCATCCAACTTTGACCAGATGGAAGTGAACACAAGATTTTGGAGTTGAAATGTGTTTTTAAATTCTTGTATGAGGCGTGATCTTTTTTTGGAAATAGGTAAATATATTGCCAAAGGTGGAGGTATAGCCTATCTATACAGTATATAAAAGACCCAAAGGCTACCCTACAAAAAAACTTTATAGGATGAATCTATCTACAAAATGCCCCAATGTAATTTATCTTGGGATGACAAGCCCCTATCTAAGCCTATTTTAGTTTTTGTTACATTCAGATACCTTTGTTGATCTTTTGTATGATTTTTATTTCATTGTTTGTCTCACCACCATTGGCCCTTTTTTATTTCTCATCCCATATATAATAGCTAAAAAGTGTGATACAAATCCCACTGCACCCTAGATGATAGTATTTTCCCTTGAACTTGTCATTTATCCAAATCACTACTTTAGATAGATCATTGGTCTTGTTTAGCCCCCACTCATTCTTCATGAATATGTTGGACCATATGTATTTAGTGAATATGCAATTGTGGAAGAGGTTATTGTGTATTTTATTCTCCTTGTGATAGAGGATACACACAATATCAACATGTTTCCACACCCTCCTCATTTTTTCATTTGTCATCAATTTCCCTAGTAGCGCTCTATATGTAGTGGTGCTCCATTTAGTATGTGGAAAGGAACCCATATAATATTAGACGAGATGACCTCCTCGTAAGTCTCATTATTCATCCATGGTGTAATCTATTGACTCAAAAGCCTGAAAGCATCATTGCCATAAATAGTGTACAAGAGGTTGACATTCCTCAATCTATTGCAAAAGCTAATCCACGCACCAAAAGGTTGTAGGCCATGTTGTGAAGTCCTATCGTCGTATCGCTTGGCCATCCAATTAAACTAGGTATTATCTTTGTACCTCGAGAACTTGCCAAATATTTTAAGTTGATAGGTCCTAATGATGTCCTTAGTTTGTTTGATGTTGAGTCGATCTTTGTCATATGATTTGGTTATTGTATCCTAGGAAATGATATGGTGTCAACAAACCCATATAAAGTTAATCGTAATCATCTTCATTGTGTCAGGAAATGGGTTAGGTGTCTCAAAAACCTACCCCAGAACCTGACCAAGCTCTTTATAATAGATCTAACAAGCATCAGTATCTCGGTATGTGAAATCTTCACACTTCTCTAGCTTTTAATATTTCCTCTCAGGCTATCAAGACACATACTAAAATCTTGTAATGAGACTTTACTCCCAGCTATTGAGACACCAAGGTACTTGGTGGGTATAACCCCATTGTCCATCGCAATAGATGTTTTCATCCTCTTCCTCTTACTCTCACACTATTTAGATAGAAAAACTCTTGATTTGATTTCACTAATGTATAAGCCTATCATCTTGTAAAGTTGATAAGAACTTTCTTAAACTCTTTTAGTAGATTAATTTGTCCCACTAAGAATAGCACGACATCATTTGCAAACATCAGATGTGATTGCACTTTTATGCCATTAACTATGGAAGGTCTAATCTCCCCTTTTTATCTTCTTTGTTTATCATGTTGGAAAGACCCTCCATGACAATTGTAAACAAGAAAGGGAACAGAAGGGCCATTGTTGAATGTTGTTGGTATTTGAGAAGAATCCCATTGGGGACCCATTGATGAGTATAAATAAACAAGTGGTCTCCATGCACAGCTGAAGGATATCAATCCACCTATGATTGAACCCAATATCCTTTATAATCTTCTACATGGTGTCAAACTTTAATAATCGTAAGCTTTTTTAAGGTCTCTCTTGACATACACCTTGGTATTAGATCTGCTAATCCCAAATCCAGTGAGAATTTAATAGAGATCCTCCTCCCCTAGATGAACACACTTTGCTCCTTGGATATAATGACATGTAGGACCTCTTTGTGCTGACCTTTAATAAGTTTAGCAATGATTTTGTATAGGACACTAAATCACTATATGTGTCTGTAGTGTGTAATAGAAAAAGCATACTTCTTCTTTGGAATCAACTTAATGAACATTTGGTTTGTTACAACCCCAATTTTTTGGTTCATCTGGTGAGAAATGTAATTTCTCATATTAAAGATAATTGAACAAAGAATGGTATAATATGTTTTGAATACATGGATTTTGTTTACAATAGCCTTGATGTTTGTGTTATGAGTTTTATTGGCTATTGGGCCCAAATAACAAAGAAAATTCAATTAGTAATTGAATAATTGAATATTTGAGAAAAGAAAGAAGTAGAAACCTCTAGAAGGCATAGAGATGTAATCCAAGGATGGATTTCGTGCCTCTTGGGTTCCTTGGGTTCCAAGGAGTCCAAAGTTGCATAAAGAGTGCAATAAGAAAAGAAAAGATTAATTAAGTATTTCTTTATTAAGACAGAAATTGAAAATAATGATAAAATGTGGAAAATGAATGGAAAGAGGCATAAATGAGATTTCTTGGTGAATTTTCGTATCCATGAGGTTGCTAATATTAAAAGAAATGCCAATGAGGAAAATAAAAGAGAAATAAAGAGAAATCCTCAAAAAGAAATATTTTAATGAGAAATAAACAAGATAATGTGAAATAATGCATAAAGATGCATCTAGAAGGATAATAAGTATCCAATAAAAAGAATTTCGAAATAATGGAGTGTCTTGGGATCCAAGGAGTCCCAATAAAGAGGAAAGAAAGAGAAAATACCAAAATTGCAAAATAAAAGGATAATGTGATACATTATTAATGAATTTTGTGTTGTTTTTCAAAAGGTGGTATTTTCTATTAAAAGAAAACATGATTTCGTGACAAATAACTAAAAAGAAAACATAAAGGGAATAAGAGAAAAGAATTTCGAATTTCTTAATGACCAAGGATCAAGAGGAAACAAGGAATTAATTAAAAGAGAGATTTTGTTCTCAATTATGGGAAAGGAAGTTTCCTAATGAGGAGAAGCCTTGTTCTCTTCATAGGCAAGCACGTTAGGGTGTGGGTGTCCTCCCCTATATAAGGGGTAGTACTGTTGGACGAATCCAAGAGAAATCTCACATCCCCCTCTCTCTCCCTCCTCTTCTTCTTGTTCTTCCATCGTATAAACCCTAACCAATGAGAATATACATGATTGCGAAGATATGAGGCTGCAAAGAAGGAGTACAAGGGAAGCACGATGCCTCATGACATCTCGGAAGAGCTCAGCCATCCTTCCCGAGCCCCAGCTCTTGTACGGTGGCCGCAGGAGAGCAGTAGGCCATCCGCGAGTTGTAGAGGTTGGGAAGCTTGTTTCGGACGTCTTGGCCATGACCCAGCGGCTCCTTCACATGCACAGAAGCATGTCGGAGGCAGTGTAAGCCTCCCTGGGGTCATCGGGGTCAGAGAAGAAGGAGTCGAGCCACATCCTTGGCCGCTAGGGCGACAGCGGCACCTGCGTGAGGTTGAAGATGAGGAATTGGACATTGGACGGTTTTTCCCTTCGTGGGCTAAAGGGATGATCAACTTAACCAGGGGCACGGACGTCTTTTCAAAATGTTTCCCAAAGCATATGTTGCATGGGAGTGGCTACGTGGCGCAATCTGATAGGCTGAGAGGTATGTTTCCTTGCAAAAATCATATCTAATGATTGGTAACTCCGATTAGGACAAGTAATATATGAATTTTGATCAGACGAACACAAGGAATCCAATAAAAATAGTTTTATAGCCTGAGTGTGATCATAGTTCGAAATGTAGTATACATTATCATCTTTAATGAATTAAAGATTAAGAAACCCTATTTTGAAATGAATAAAGTGTTTAATAGGGTTTAATAGATCATTAGAGTTGATGTTAACCTGTTAAATGTAAAAAGGTACATTATGTTCAAAAAAGAAGAACTTTGCACGTGATTAGTCTAATTTAGAGTTTATGTGCGTAAATATGCTTGAAATTTGAAAAAGGCATAAAGTTATCATCTTTAATGATTTAATTAAGGAAAAACCCTTAGATTTGATGATAGATGGACTTAATGATGTTATTTGGATAATTCAATATGATATTAACCTGTTTATAATAAAAGTGAAAATAGGATCTAAAAAGATGATCTTTTTATATAATTGGCTTAATTTGGGGTTTCGTGCATGATTATGCATTAATGAGCTTGAAAATCCTAATTTAGGAGAATATGTCTTTTAATTGGTTTAATTGTTCAAATCCATGAATAAATAGGGATATGATGATCCTAAGTCAATTTGGGTATAAAAGACTATTAAAATGGATAGTTGAGTAATTAAGGTTCATATAAATGGAAAAGAGTATTTTAGGGTTTGTTGACCTAAAAGGGATAAAGTTTGAGGAATGGATCTAAGAAACCCTAATGAAGATTAATGAAACTCTAAAATGGATACAAAAACCCTAGAAAGTGAATCTAAGTCAATAAAGTAGATTCTTGATAAACTGTGTAATAAATAGAGTGCATATTCTTTTTAGGAATTATATGATGATTTAATTGCTTGCTTGGATTTCATTGTTGATTGGGTTTACTTAATGCTTGTGAAATCATCAAATCAGGTATGTGGTTATGCTTATGAATATATCGAGTTATGTTTTCCGAGGTTTACCAAAGTTTTCATCGATGACATGAATTAATTGTTAGATGATTTTAATTCATGCAAACTATAATGTGGATATGACTATCACATAAGATATGTGCCTACTAGCTTAGATCATGGTCCCCTTTGTGGCTTATTAGTTGACCTAGTAAATGGCTACCTATGGGGTAGGTCCATCAGGTCATCAGATGACTTAGTGCATGGCTACCAATGGGGTCGGTCCATCAAATCACTTTGAGTTAGATATTGGGCTACTTCTGGGTAGTGCCATGCGACTCTATTACCCTATGTATTGGCTACCGGTAAGGTAGGACCATGGGGGTAAGGATCTACCTAAAGAGAGGTAGCATGCAAGGATAGCACAGAGTTAGGGATAGGTAAGGATTGAGTAGTGTGGCTTAAAAACGTAATATTGGTTGTTAAATGATTAATTGAAGGATTACATTGTTAACATATTTGCATGTTTAGTGTTTCCCCCACATACCAGCTTCGGCTGACCAACGTTTTGTTTGTCGGTGTTTTAGGTACAAGCCAAAAGAACAAACAGTAAATTGTCATATTGGGAAATACATGAAGTAAACTACAAGGAGGATTAGTTAGAGTAGAATCCTTAAGTGGATAGAAGGTTAGAGATCCAAGTTTTCAAAAAGAAAAAAAAAGAGGTATGCAAAATTTATTTTCTTACAGCTTTTCAGTTTAGTCTGTTATAATTTAATAATTGTTCTTGGTTAATTGTCGAACCTTTGATCGGGGTTATTGGTTAACAGCTCTGTCCTTTCGGTCTCCCTTAATTGGGGGTTACTGGGAGGTGGGGTCGTAACATTTGGTATCAGAGCGTAGGTTCCTCAGTTAACCATTAATAATTATTAAATTTTACAAACTCCATAGAACCCAAGGGAGTTATTAGAGGATTATCCGAAAGACGGAGGTGTCTAGAAAAGGATCACGACCGGGGGCTGGCAATATTTTCCTCTGCACTGCTAGTCGGAATACGAGGACTCCCAGATCCGTGTGACTGCCTGGCCAAAGTCTTAGGGTATGAATCAAAATAAGATACCTTTAGGACTTTCTCATCTTATTCATCCCTTCTCATCACAAATTCTGTTAAGGACCTTAAGGATTAGGGTTTTCTCTCTTCTCCTTGCCCTCTTGATGTATGAGTAAGGTTGATAAGGTTTACGGGATCCTCTACCAAATTAAAGGAAAAGCATGTAAATAAGATGTCATGGACATAAGCTTAATAGATTAAGCACAAACTAAAGAATAGATACATGCATAGGTCGTATGATATAAGTTGGCATGCCCTCAGAAGAGACCTGAGGCTAGACCTTCGTATCAGGAGGATAGATAAAGAGAGTTAGTCTTGGAGGCAGGGACCTCCATTAAAAGTAGAGACCTGGCACATCCTCTGAGGATGATGTTAACCCTAACCCTAAGTGAAGGTTAGAGAGAGACATGGCATGATGAGTAAACCAGGTGTTTGAAAGGACATGCCTTTCAGATGCCATATGATCCATGGGTGACCTAGCACCTTTGGCAACCCAACCCTGGGAAGGGTCGTGCATGTTAGAGTGAAGGATAGCTCCTTCATTGATGAGGTTAGAGAAGAACCCATGGAAACCCCATGAGTTTATATGGGCATAATAGGTACCCAGATTGTATCAGTAGTGCGAGCAATAGGTTGAAACCCTGACCAGGAGGGTAGGAAGGAAGGCCTATGAAATAAGCATAAAGAGTTATGGATAACCTTGAGCGAACATAAGTTTCATCCAGGTAGGGGCATGATTTTGAGGTTGATCCTTCATGAAGAGAGAACCTCTAATGGTGAGGTTGGATGTAGGGTTAGCTCTAGAGAGAGCAGGAAACCCAGCAAGAAGGTTGGAAGCCTAAAACCCCGAGATATGAGGAACAATGGATGATAGAGGTTGCCTCATGATCGATCCCTGGAAGTTGATGATATCTTGGTTGCCTTTAGAGGGACCAAACCCTAGAGAGAGAAGATGAAGCACCTGGTACCTATGTGCCTACGGTATAGGTGTTTACCTTCTAAGGTAGGAAGAAGAGTTCCTTAGACCTAGAAAGGTTTAGTAGCTGGTTATGAGGCCTTGTACCTTGTTGTTTGTCCTCGAGGAAGACTCTGCATTAAAGTGTCGATCGAGAAAAAAAGATGACATGTTACAAGTTTGGTTCATGGTTAAGAGATAGAGCATGTAGTTGGACACCTAAAAGTGAACCTAAGGTTCTTAGGCCTAAGAGGGGAAGTGGTATACCTAATGCTCATGATGAGAATTAATTTGTTATAGTTTCAAGCATGGTACTCCTCATGGATAGAGGAAAAGAGAAGACTCTTAAGTTTAAGGTATGTTTGGTGAACCCTCACATCTAGGTTGATGATAAAGGAAGGTATGATCTTGATCCAGCATTGAGGAAAGAGGACAAGTATGACCTACCTTGGTTCGGTAAGTGATTTGATGTGTCTTAATAGCTTGCTAGGGTTAAGTAGGCTCATGTGGATGTAAACCCTAGACCTGAGAGCTTCTGTGACCAGGATTGTCAAGAGATAGTTTTCCTCCCATCTTGGGAGAGGGACCCTTTGGTAGGGTGTATATCAATTTTGTTGGTTTAAAGTAACCTAAAGAGGTCTCATAGGATCTTGAGAAGCTAAGTGAAAAGTACATGGTATGAGAATGAACCTATAAACCCATAGATATCCATCTCTAAGTGCATGTGGATGTGTTACCATGGAGGTAGCCGGTAAGGGGCCTGACCAAGGTAGGCAGGTCGCCATGACCCCTATGAAAAGATGGATGTCAGCCCATGTATACAAAGAGAGATGATGAAGGCTTGGGAAAGGTTCTAAGTTGAACATGTACTATAATGGAATCCTAAGTCTATCCTAGGGTCAGTAGGGATAAGACCGATGGAAGTAGGAGTTGCCTAATTCCCTAGTTGCACATGACCATAAGGTTGGGAGGTAACAGCTATCATTGTCTGAGGGCCATGGGTTAGGAGATTGATCACCTTCATGAACTCATGGGACCCCAAGGGCAGATGAGTAGGGCACTCTCTGGATGCATAGGGGAAGAGGGATGACCCCAAAAGTGTCGACACCCTATAGACCTAGAGGAGATGACCAAGGGATGTGTGTAAACCTCAGTAGGTTCAAGACTAGTTTTCCATGGAAGTAACCTTGAAATCGAGATGATTGTGAGGTAGAGACATAAGTTGCACGTTTCAACTTAGGTTTGAAGGTGTACTGGCAAGGTGGGATGTATTATCTCTACTCATAGAACAAGAAGAACTTTGTATTTGGACGGCCGCCAAATGCTTATTTCCTCTTGTTATGGGAGTGAGAGATAGGACAGTATGCATGCCATACACCAAGGATAAAAGATGATGTGAGTTGGAACATTGCTACGAGATATGAGGATAAAGATGATAACATATCTTGGTAAAGTGAATGATACATGGATGGTTTGCAAACACTAAGAGGGATGAGGTAGTCACCTTATGAGGATGTTTTTTTTATCATGGACTATGTGGAACTTACAAGTTATACCAAGTTGAGTTTGATCACCAAGAAGATGAGTTCGAAGTGTTCTCCATAAAGATAGACTTAAAAATCGAGTTTGAGATGATAAGTGAAATATGTGGAAGTGTATGTCTTCAATGTTACCTAATACCTAAGGATGTGAAGTGGTAATGGATGTTCTGGTTGAGATGTATCTGACTAGTTTGGCTAGAAGCTAGAAGAGGTTGTTAGGCTAACCCTAAGTTTGGGAAAGGAGTTATGTTTGGCTAATACTACGATGTAATGAGATCTGTGGAACAAGTTAATGGTTGTTTGGTTAACCAGTCTAGTCCTTGATGCAATAAAAGAGTGGTGGTAGAGCCTCAGATGCACTTCTTTGGAAAGGAAGGTGATGAAACCCCGACTAGAGTGGGTTAGGGTTTCTAAGGAATTGATCTTGAAGAATAATGACATACAGGAGATCATGATTTTAAGATCACCATACACCGTACTACGAAGATAATGAGTAAAAGTGGTACTTTAGATACCTAAGATAAAGTTGCATGTGGTATATTGCCATGCAAGCCGAGGGTGAAGGACGAACCCCAGTAACCCTGTGCATTGATATAAAGGATAAAGAGTCCCCAAAAGAGAAAGGGAGTCCATCACTATGGATGTTGTAAGTCTCCCCTGAACCAAGGAAGGTCGAGATGCAATATGGGTTATGGTGGATCACCTTACCTAGATGACATGAGAAAGAAAGAGTTCTGTCAAGGGACAGATCTGGTTGAACTAACCATGAGAGAGATGGTTCAACCATGAAGCAAGTTCAAAGGTTTTTGAGTTTGACCTAAAGGTTCCCTTCCAAAAGGTGGAAGTAGGTACATGAAGAACTCAATGTTAGTACAGTTTATCACCCCAAACTAATGGTTAGTATGATCCAGACTAAAGGGTCTGATGAGAGCATATGTGCTCATTCAGGGTGATAGCTAGAGACAGTTCTTGTCCTATGCAAGATGTGAAGTTAACCACCATAGCTAGTGTCGGGATTTAAAGAAGCTCTGTAAGAGAGGTTGTGTCGGTCACCACTTCAGTAAGGTGATGTTGGTGAAAGGACCACGTGATGGTTAGAAAAGGGCCATAGTGTGTTCAAATGAAGTTGCTTTGATCATGTAATGGCTGAAAGGAGACCAGGGATGACATGAGTCGTAAGATGATGCAAAGTAGACTGACATGCAGTTCACTATGGGAGACATGAAAATCTGACCCCTCTAAGTTACAGCTAAGAGAGCTGAGTTCCCGATGCATGGGTTCTTTTGACATGGTTTGGTGGAGAAGGTTAAGATTGACCTTACCCCTCAGGATAAAGTAAGGTGTGATGAGTTCCATGTGTCCAATTTAGAGCACTATGTGAGGTGCCCCGACCATGTGCTGAGCAATGAACCTAGTGAGCCCCAAGGGAGGCTGAAATGGCCTGAGTCACCTGTGCAGTTTATAGACGATAGGATGAAAGAACTCAGAGAAAAGAATATGTGATGATAAAGGTTCTTCGAAAGCGCCATGAGTACGGTAAAGCCACATAGGGGCCAATGATGGACATGGAAAAGTCTTATCCTGAATTATTGGTTTGCTTGATAGAATTTTGAGGACAAAATTCCTATAAGAGGGGAAGGATGTTACAACCCCAATTTTTGGGTTCATTTGATGAGAAATGTAATTTCTCATATTAAAGATAATTGAACAAAGAATGGTATAATTTGTTTTGAGGACATGGATTTTGTTTACAATAGCCTTGATGTTTGTGTTGTGGGATTTATTGGATATTGGGCCCAAATAACAAAGAAAATTCAATTAGTAATTGAATAATTGAATATTTGAGAAAAGAAAGAAGTAGAAACCTCTAGAAGGCAAAGAGATGTAATACAAGGATGGATTTCGTGCCTCTTGGGTTCCAAGGAGTCCAAAGTTGCATAAAGAGTGCAATAAGAAAAGAAAAGATTAATTAAGTATTTCATTATTAAGAAAGAAATTGAAAATAATGATAAAATGTGGAAAATGAATGGAAAGAGGCATAAATGAGATTTCTTGGTGAATTTTCATATCCATGAGGTTTCTAATATAAAAAGAAATTCCAATGAGGAAAATAAAAGAGAAATAAAGAGAAATCCTCAAAAAGAGATATTTTAATGCGAAATAAATAAGATAATGTGAAATAATGTATAAAGATGCATCTAGAAGGATAATAAGTATCCAATAAAAAGAATTTCGAAATAGTGGAGTGTCTTGGGATCCAAGGAGTCCCAATAAAGAGGAAAGAAAGAGAAAATACAAAAATTGCAAAATAAAAGGATAATGTGATACATTATTAATGAATTTTGTGTTGTTTTTCAAAAGGTGGTATTTTCTATTAAAAGAAAACATGATTTCGTGACAAATAACTAAAAAGCAAACATAAAGGGAATAAGAGACAAGAATTTCGAATTTCTTAATGACCAAGGATCAAGAGGAAACAAGGAATTAATTAAAAGAGAGGTTTTGTTCTCAATTATGGGAAAGGAGGTTTCCTAATGAGGAGAAGCCTTGTTCTCTTCATAGGCAAGCACGTTAGGGTGTGGGTGTCCTCCCCTATATAAGGGGTAGTACTGTTGGACGAATCCAAGAGAAATCTCACACCCCCTCTCTCTCCCTCATCTTCTTCTTGTTCTTCCATCGTATAAACCCTAACCAACGAGAATCTACATGATTGCAGTGATATGAGGCAGCAAAGAAGGAGTACAAGGGAAGCACAATGCCCATGACATCTCGGAAGAGCTCAGCCATCCTTCCCGAGCCCCAGCTCTTGTACGGTGGCCGCAGGAGAGCAGCAGGCCGTCCGTGAGTTGCAGAGGTTGGGAAGCTTGTTTCGGCTGTCTTGGCCATGACCCAACGGCTCCTTCACATGCACAGAAGCACGTCGGAGGTAGTGGAAGCCTTCCTGGGGGTCATCGGGGTCGGAGAAGAAGGAGTCGAGCCGCATCCTTGGCCACTAGGGCGGCAGCGGCACATGCGTGAGGTTGAAGATGAGGAATCGGAAATTGGACGGTTTTGCCCTTCGTGAGCTAAAGGGACGATCAACTTAAATAGGGGCACGGACGTCTTTTCGAAATGTTTCCCAAAGCATGTGTTGCATGGGAGTGGCTACATGGCGCAATCTGATTGGTCGAGAGGTACTTTTCCTTGCAAAAATCATATCTAATGATTGGTAACTCCGATTAGGACAAGTAATATATGAATTTTGATCAGAAGAACACAAGGAATCCAATAAAAATAGTTTTATAGCTTGAATCGGATCATAGTTAGAAATCTAGTATAAATTATCATCTTTAATGAATTAAAGATTAAGAAACCCTATTTTGAAATGAATAAAGTGTTTAATAGGGTTTAATGGATCATTAGAGTTGATGTTAACCTGTTAAATGTAAAAAGGTACATTATGTTCAAAAAGGAAGAACTTTGCACGTGATTAGTCTAATTTAGAGTTTATGTGTGTAAATATGCTTGAAATTTGAAAAAGGCATAAAGTTATCATCTTTAATGATTTAATTAAGGAAAAACCCTTAGATTTGATGATAGATGGACTTAATGACGTTATTTGGATAATTCAAGCTGATATTAACCTATTGTTAATAAAAGTGAAAATAGGATCTAAAAAGATGATCTTTTTATATAATTGGCTTAATTTAGGGTTTCGTGCATGATTATGCATTAATGAGCTTGAAAACCCTAATTTAGGAGAATGTGTCTTTTAATTGGTTTAATTGTTCAAATCCATGAATAAATAGGGATATGATGATCCTAAGTCAATTTGGGTATAAAAGACTATTAAAATGGATAGTTGAGCAGTTAAGGTTCATATAAATGGAAAAGAGTATTTTAGGGTTTGTTGACCTAAAAGGGATAAAGTTTGAGGAATGGATCTAAGAAACCCTAATGAAGATTAATGAAACTCTAAAATGGATACAAAAACCCTAGAAAGTGAATCTAAGTCAATAAAGTAGATTCTTGATAAAGTGTGTAATAAATAGAGTGCATATTCTTTTCAGGAATTATGTGATGATTGAATTTCTTGCTTGGATTTCGTTCTTGATTGGGTTTACTTAATGCTTGTGAAATCATCAAATCAGGTATGTGGTTACGCTTATGAATATATCGAGTTATGTTTTCCGAGGTTTACCAAAGTTTTCATCGAAGACATGAATTAATTATTGGATGATTTTAATTCATGCAAACTATAATGTGGATATGACTATCACATAAGATATGTGCCTACTAGCTCAGATCATGGTCCCCTCTGTGTCTTATTAGTTGACCTAGTAATGGCTACCTATGGGGTAGGTCCATCAGGTCATCGGATGACTTAGTACATGGCTACCAATGGGGTAGGTCCATCAAGTCACTTTGAGTTAGATATTGGGCTACTTCTGGGTAGTGCCATGCGACTCTATTACCCTATGTATTGTCTACCGGTAAGGTAGGACCATGGGGGTAAGGATCTACCTAAAGAGAGGTAGCATGCAAGGATAGCACAGAGTTAGGGATAGGTAAGGATTGAGTAGTGTGGCTTAAAAACGTAATATTGGTTATTAAATGATTAATTGAAGGATTACATTGTTAACATATTTGCATGTTTAGTGTTTCCCCCACGTACCAGCTTTGGCTGACCGACGTTTTGTTTTTCAGCATTTTAGGTACAAGCCAAAAGAACAAACAGTAAATCATCATATTGGGAAATACATGAAGTAAAATACAAGGAGGATTAGTTAGAGTAGAATCCTTAAGTGGATAGAAGGTTAGAGATCCAAGTTTTCAAAAAGAAAAAAAAGAGGTATGCAAAATTTTATTTTCTTACAACTTTTCAGTTTAGTCTGTTAAAATTTAATAATTGTTCTTGGTTAATTGTCGAACCTTTGATCCGGGTTATTGGTTAATGACTCTGTCCTTTCGGTCTCCCTTAATTGGGGGTTACTGGGAGGCGGGGTCGTAACATGGTTCATAGCCCAAACCATATTCCCATCATCAATGATCCACCTCACTACATTCACAATGTCATTCTTTATGAGATCCCACATCGTCTAAAAGAACCTCCCATTGAACCTATCTAGTACTAGAGCCTTGAAGGGGTTAATGGAAAAAGTAGCAATTTTAACTCCCCCGGGTAGAAACATGACATAGCTTCTCATTCCTATCTTGATTGGTCTAGTCATAGGTAACATATCTCCATAGTTAGTTTATTTTGTACAATGTTGATTGTAGAGCTCTAGAAGTAATTGACGGCATTCAGGATGATGTCCTCCCTATTGTCAATGACCATTCCCTCTTCATTTATTTAGTTCATGGATAGTTTTCTACATTTCTCTATTTTTTATCACTGGATGATAAGTTCTTGTATTATGTTCTTCAACTTTCATCCTGTTCATATTACTCCTTGTTAGTTGTTTACACTAACGAGTCTTTAAGAATGATCTTTTACTCAACCAACTATATCCCGCAAGTATACGAGAGTAGTTGTAGTCGAGGTCGAACACAAAGAGCGTTGGTTAGTTAGGTGCAAGAGTTGTGATTTTCAACAATCTAGATCATTTTACACAAGATGATTGGATTAGAACAACTAAATTATATATTTAAAACAAAACAGTAAATTATCACTTAAGAAAGGTAAAGATTCAAATTTAGAAGGATCCTAGACTTGGGATTTCACTATCACAGCATAGCTTATATTAAAATACGAATTTAAACATGTTAATTAACTTGCAAAGGAGGTTTGTAGTCATCACTCACCTCCCAATGAAGTGATGATGATTTTTAACTCCATACATCACTCTCGTGTATGTATTTCATTTCAAATCACAAACCTTTCTCCTCAACAAAATCCCAGCCACTCTCGCGGTCAAGGACAAGTTGCCAAAAGAGTAACTCCATACTCTCAAACACATCTTCTCAGATTATGAAAGAAAGTATAAAACATGCAAGTATGATGGCCAATCCCACAAACAAGCATTTCAGATCTGAAACAATTCTTGGAACATGCAAGAAACTAACATTTAGTACAAAATTCATATGTTCATACAAGCTATGACATGGGAGTTACTCTCCCATGCCCAAGAAAAAGAGTCTACTCGTCCATAATGATGTATAACAGAAAATGTGCAGAAATTCCAGAGTTTAGCATGGTTTAAAGAAGGAAAAGCTAAGCAATCCCAAGGTGTAACCAAAGAAAGGTAGAATTCCAACTTGAGGACAAAATCCCACTTCTACAGCTACTACAAACCGGACAAACTTCCCTCCCGAGAAGCTTTTTAGAGTGAAGAAGCTCTGCTACACCTCTGGAGAAGAAAATGGAGAAGAAGAAATGGACTCCTTTGGCAAGAAACCACCTCTTTTCTCCTCCAAATCACCCTCCTCTGCTCTAGGCTTGCTCTGGGATGAGGGTACTAACACAAATGACCGAGCATAACCGCCCATTAAGTTCCCACTTCGTTTTAAACAAAAACTCATATTTTTCAAAATGTTGAAACTGCTAGGTGCACGCCTGCACCCAAAGTGCATGCACGCCGTGCAACTTTCCAGAAACTTTCAATTTGTTCCAGAATGCACTGTGCACAACGTGCACTGAAGAAATGCATGCTGTGCAACTTTGTAGAAACTTTTAGATCCCAGGTGCACGTCCTGCAATTGCATGCACGCCGTGCAACTTTCCAGAAACTTTTAGTCTACTTGACACTCCCAGGTGCACGGCGTGCACTTGGCTATCTGGGCTGTTGTGTATTCTGCTCATAGCTTTCAGCGTGTAGGTCTAAATTACATGCCGTAAAAAGTGGTATTTGTGTAGTTTCGAACCCCAAAACATGTAGATACTTGAGGAGTGATCCAATAAGAGATAATATGATATATTCCTCATCATTTCATTGCAAAATATAGTACCTACAATCCAAACCATGAGACAAGTAAGAATAGCTAAAAATATAGAATCTAGCATGAATGAGAGTGATAATTGAGTCAAAACAACATGGATATGCAACCAAACATGATCCAAAAGATGATATGATTTGTGCACATCAAATCCCCCTAAGCTTAAGCCATTGCTTGTCCTCAAGCAAAAAGAGCATAGAAACATAAATGAAGAATTGTCAAGTTCATGAATAGATTAAATGAAATGAAAGATGTGTATAAGACCAAACCAACCATGATCAACATGTTTATGCTCATAGCCATCAATTCAACTTAAACATCCAAGGAAGAGATTTTAGTTTAGCAGGGGTGGTCACAATTAAATGAATCAATCAATTAAACAACACTAAGTAGAATTTGGATGACCAAGCCAAACAATTAGTGGATGTGCAACTCAAACTCTCAACTATTAAGGATACAAATGATGAAATCTTAGTTAAAATTGAAAATTTTAGTTGTACTCTCCTTCTTTACCAAAAATGATATGACAATGGATTATGGGTTCCGACACTCGGCTGCTAATGTAGGCTTATGCACACGTGGAATGTCGGTTGGGATATTTTACCCTCTTTTAAGACATACCACCTAACCATCGTGGCCAGATCAGACTTACACTAGGCTAGCATGATATGTGGGCAGTTTAGCCATCTTTTATGGGGTATAAAGATGAGATAAGGCAAAAGAAATTTTAAAATTTTTCCAAAACATGGGAGAGTCAACTAAATTGTAACATTAGCTGGATTTCATTCATTTGTTTTGAAAATTTTTCATTGAAAGAGTGGTTGAAAATGCACTAAGAGCTTGGTAAGGGCATCCTGTATTCCAAATGATGTTGTAAAGTTGATTTACTCACAAAAATTGAAACCATTACATGTTTTAAGCAATCAAGGATGTGAAAGATGAATGTTCAGGCTAGAAGCATAAACCAGAGTTAAGCATATGTTGATGGCCAAAAGGTTTCATTTGATTAATGCATGCCTTTTACAATTTCTCCAAATGATATTTCTCATCAAAAGAGGACAATCAGTTAAGTATAGGAGTTCTATCCACATATAAAAGATAAACCTCATATCATACTAGATTTTCCACCAGAAGAGGAGAACTGAAAACAACAACTGAAATGTGAACACAAAACAAAAGCAAATGACAAGAAGCAAATAACATGAAAGGGAAAAGCTAAAAGAATTAGGTTATCATTCGGTTGCTCCCCCCTAAGCTTGAAATCTGCAGTGTCCTCACTACATAAATCAAACTAACAAGGTTGCAACCGGGTACCTCATCATGGTGGAAACATCAAAGTCCATGGAGGACCGGTGCTCTGATTTGCATCTGGAAATTGTTGTGCTAAAGATTGATGCCTCCTTGCAAATATGTCCGTGATTTGGGGCAAGCGAAAGCACCAATGAGCTACAGTAAGAAGAGTCTTTTGTATTCCAATACTATTTGTCTTTTCATCAAAATATGAGTTGGGAAGAGTGTTCTCATTATAAAGCAATGTGTCATCTAGAATGTGAGGAGGAAGGACATGTGGCTTGCTTGAAACATCAACATGTAGAGCATGTGGTGTAGCTTTCTCCCCTTTAGTTGCAACTTCATAATCGTCATGGGTATCAACATCATCATACTTTGAAGGATATACCTCTATAACAACTCCATTCGTCAATGTCACCGGCCTGAAATATGTAGGATTTGTCTTCGGTGGACTAGGCAAGAAAGGTGGAAATGCTTCTTTACTAGGAAGATCTTGATGGGCAATTCGTTTCTCCAAGATGTGTGCATGAGTGGCTGTAGTCTCCAACTTAGAAGAGAGTTGGCAAATGGAACCCTTCATTGATTGTCTTTGTTGATGGAACTCCTCATTTTGCTGCATTTGAGTTGAAATAAATGTTGCAAGTATGGACTCTAATCTAGAAGTTACTTGTGGTTGTTGTGGCTGAATAAAATTTGGGTTCACATTGTTGTAGAAACCCGGTGGAGTGTAGCCCATTGGAGAATAAATAGAAGAAGCATAACATGTAGAATATGAGCGTCCAAGAAACCCACATGCATCACAAATAATATTGGCTGTTTGAAATGGTTGTGTGCTTAGCTTCTCAAACCTTTGTGATAAAGTGTCTAGCTTTGCTGCAATCATATCGATAGCATCAACCATGTGACTCTCCACTTGTATCTCAGATGTAGTAGCTGAATAAGATGGCGGGTAGCTTGAATCTGAGCTCCATTGGTAATGATTTGCTGCCATATCTTCAATAATAGCATAGGCTTCTCCATAAGATTTGTTCATTAGAGCTCCATTTGCAGCTGCATCAATAGACATCCTTGTATTGTAGCATAAACCATTATAGAAAGATTGCAATAGAAGCCAATTACTTAGACCATGATGTGGACAAAGATGTTGAAGATCTTTGAACCTCTCCCATGTATCATACAAGGTCTCTCCATCTCTTTGAGAATAATTGATGAGTTGAATCCTCAGCTGCAAAGTTTTGCTAGGTGGAAAATATCTTGCCAAAAAGACCTTTAGAAGCTCCTCCCAAGTGCTGATTGACTTATTTGGCAAAGTATAGATCCATTCCTTGTCTCTATTTCTAAGAGAGAATGGAAAAAGGATTAGGTGTATCCCATCAGTAGGAACACCATATATCTTTATGGTGCTTAGCAACTGTAGAAATTCAGCAATGTGGAGGTTTGGATCCTCCATTGGTGTCCCCCCAAATGCATTCAGCTGTAGCAATTGTATGATGGCTGGGCTGATAGAAAACTCCTTTGCCTCAAATTCTGAAATATTAATAGGCCCACTCATGTGCATTGTAATTTTACCAAAGTAGTCCTTAAGAGGAAGGTCATTCTCCTTGACTAGTTCTTCATGTGGATCCGGAGGATTAGGTGGATGTGGCGTAGATGGTGGTGGTGTATGTGGTATGGATGAAGGTGGTGGATATGAGGGTGTGGAAGAATGTGGTATGGGTGTTGGTGGTGTATATGATGGTGGTGAATTAGGTGTGAATGATAGTGGTGTGGATGAAGGATGCATGGATGAATGTCATTTGGATGATGGTGACATGGATGATGGTTGTGTGGGTTGTGATTCCTCCATACATGTTTGGGTTTCACTCCGTCTTGCTCCATGAGGGCTGCAAATTGTGTGTTCATTTTCTGAATGTAGAGATATGCACGGTTCAAGGATCGTTTTATGAACACCCCATAAGCTCCTGCAAATAAACAAGGTGAGTGAGATACACAAACAAACATGGAAGATACAACAAATTATGATGATCATGATCAATTATGATTTATGGAAATGATGGTGGATATGAAGGTTGTGATCTAGTCTCATTTACTTATCAAGAACTCTTACTCTAATAGGAATACCGATGCTCCCTGGCAACGACACCAAAAACTTGTTGGTTGTTTACACTAACGAGTTTCGATCATTAAGAATGATCTGTTACTCAACCAGCTATATCCCGCAAGTATGCGAGAGTAGTTGTAGTCAAGATCGAACACAAGGAGCGTTGGTTAGTTAGGCGCAAGAGTTATGATTTTCAATAATCTAGATCCTTTTATACAAGATGATTGGATTAGAACAACTAAATTATATATTTAAAACAAAATAGTAAATTATCACTTAAGAAAGGTTAAGATTCAAATTTAGAAGGATCCTAGACTTGGGATTTCACTATCACATCATAGCTTATATTAAAATACGAATTTAAACATGTTAATTAACTTGCAAAGGAGGTTTGTAGTCATCACTCACCTCCCAATGAAGTGATGATGATTTTTAACTCCATACATCACTCTCGTGTATGTATTTCATTTCAAATCACAAACCTTTCTCCTCAACAAAATCCCATCCACTCTCACGGTCAAGGACAAGTTGCCAAAAGAGTAACTCCATACTCTCAAACACATCTTCTCAGATTATGAAAGAAAGCATAAAACATGCAAATATGATGGCCAATCACACAAACAAGCATTTTGGATCTGAAACAACTCTTGGAACATGCAAGAAACTAACATTTAGTACACAATTCCTATATTCATACAAGATATGACATGGGAGTTACTCTCCCATGCCCAAGAAAAAGAGTCGACTCGTCCATAATGATGTACAGTAGAAAATGTACAGAAATTTCAAAGTTTAACATGGTTTAGAGAAGGAAAAGGTAAGCAATCCCAAGGTGTAACCAAAAAAAGGTAGAATTTCGACTTGAGGACGAAATCCCACTTCTACAACTGCTCCAAACTGGACAAACTTCCCTCCCGAGAAGCTTTGTAAAGTGAAGAAGCTTTGCTGCACCTCCGGAGAAGAAAATGGAGAACAAGAGAAGAAGAAATGGACTCCTTTGGCAAGAAACCACCTCTTTTCTCCTCCAAATCACCCTCCTCTGCTCTAGGATTGCTCTGGGACGAGAGAACTAACACAAATGACCGAGCATAACTTCCCATTAAGTTCTCACTTCATTTTAAACAAAAACTCATATTTTTCAAAATGCTGAAATTGCCAGGTGCACGTCGTGCACCCAAAGTGCACGCCGTGCAACTTTCCAGAAACTTTCAATTTGCTCCAGAATGCACTGTGCACGGCGTGCACTAAAGAAATGCACGCCGTGCAACTTTCCAGAAACTTTTAGCTCCCAGGTGCACGCCGTGCAATTGCGTGCACGTTGTGCAACTTTCTAGAAACTTTCAGTCTGCTTGACACTCCCAGGTGCACGATGTGCATTTTTGGTGCACGACGTGCACTTGGCTGTTCTGGGCTGTTGCGTATTCTGCTCATAACTTTTAGCGTGTCGGTCTGAATTACATGTCGTAAAAAGTAGTATTTGTGTGGTTTTGAACCCCAAAACATGTAGATACTTTAGGAGTGATCCAATAAGAGATAATATGATATATTCCTCATCATTTCATTGCAAAATATAGTACCTACAATCCAAACCATGAGACAAGTAAGAATAGCTAAAAATATAGAATCTAGCATGAATGAGAGTGATAATTGAGTCAAAACAACATGGATATGCAATCAAACATGATCCAAATGATGATATGATTTGTGCACATCACTCCTCTATCAATAGAAAATGTTCTTAGCTTCTTTTTCTCTAGTAATTTAATTTTAGCTTCACTTTCCCTATTTATAGCCTCATTGTTCAGTAGATCATGTTTGACTTTATATTAGGCATCTTCATACTTAGATTTTATGATGGAAAACATGTTATTTTGATCAATATTCTCTTTTCTCCACTTATTTAAGACTCTCTTAGTGTTTTGTATCTTAATCAAAGTGACATATACAAGGTCACCATGTACATCCTTCTCCCAACTCTCTCTCACAATCTCCCTAAGGAACCAGTCCACTCGCACCACCAATTTAGAAATAATAAATGTTGAGGTACCTGAGGTTTATTAAACATATCAATTTTCATCCAGAATGATCACTCAATGGGTTTGCACCTAATTTTATTACTACATTGGGCCATAGGTCAAGCCAAGATTCATGTACTAATCCCCTTACAATGATTCCAGCAATATGTTTACCTACCTTTTGTTTGTTAGACTGGGCGGTAACTCCACCCATTACAATGATCTCTACCCACCTCGATACTTTCATAGTGTCATTGAATGCCTCCAATACTTTTCTTTTTCCTTTCTCACATTGTTGATGTCTCCTATTACCATCTAAGGGACCCTTCTTGTGTCGTTTCTTTAATGGTGTGCCATGTAGTCTTCATGTCACTCTCATGATTTTCACCATATATCCTTAATATGACACAAGCCATACAACCTTTGTTGCAATAGCTAACCATGCACCTGGATCTTTAAAATTGATTGGATCAACATCCTAACTAATGGGATTCCACCCAACTGCAATTTTAACTTCATATCTTTGTTCTAGATTGGATAAAGTCTTTTATCAGGGTGAGAAGAGTATATCATTCAAATTCCTTCTGATTCTAGTTTCATAATAGAAGAATATGTTTACTTCTTCTTCTTCAATGATGACTTTTTGTATCTCCCTTTGGCTCCCCAACAATGAGGCCCCTCACACATTCCATGGTAGAATGGACATTATTTATTGGTGTTGGTTCTTCTCCCTTCTCTAGAGTTGTTTCTTCACTTTGCCTTTTTAGTTGAGCTTCTAGTTTGCCTAGGCATCCTTCTTCAAGTTCTAGGAACATCCACCATATCTTCCCTTGTCATCTAGTCAAGCACCAAAATTGATTCGTGTTGTTGACAACTTCCTCTTCTCCTTTGTCTTCCACTATTGTACTATGTGTAGCACTAGTAATGTCAGCATCAGGTGGACCCGTAGCATCATCCAAGCCCCCCACCTCACCATCTCTAGAAGAAGAAATTGTGTTGGGGTTGTCATCTCCTCTAGTACCTAGAATCTCTGAAGTGTATTTTACTACATGCTTAAACGCAAGTATACGCGTCGAGTAATATAGGCCTTTGTGAGGCCCGAGTCGAACTCAGGGATACATGAATTATTGGAGACTTCTACTAACTAATCGCAATCAGCTAGGCCGAATAACAAAGTAGGGGTTGTTGTCGAAATTAAAAGAAAATCAAACGAACTAAAGAAAACAATTGATTAAAGGTTAGTTTAATCAATTCAAAAGGATATCTTTAGGATGGCGGTTTCACCGTGGGTCAACATTGTATTAGGTTTTATATAATTCCTCACTCTTCTCTCTCTATCCGGGTAGTGGCCTAAAAACAGAATTACCCACTGTCGTGGTGTAATTCACTACTTAGGTTTAGGTTGATTCCACCGTCGTAGTAATCATTCCCCTAAACTAAGCGCATTATAAACGGTCTCTCAGTTCCCACCATTAATTTTACAACTCCTTTGTCAAGGGTTTTATTGATTAATGTAGGTTTCGTCTCTTTTCAACCGTTAATCCTTCTGTCAAAGTGATTAAGGGCATTAAGTTATTATTATGGTGATCAAGCATAACAATATATATGGAGAAAACGAATCTATACCACGGATTTGAGAGAGAAAATGTGAATTATCAATATAAAATTTTCATACAATGCATTCTCGGGCTACTCCCGGTCCTAAAGATGGAGGGTTTTAGCCTCTCATGTTCATCTCACACGAATACATGGTAGAAATAGGGGAATTCATAAGAAAAACGTGAAACAAGTGGGAAAACCCCTGAACGGAGAAGAACCGGCAGATCCTTGGCGTAGAATACGAGCTTCCCCTCCTGTCGGTGGTGGAATTCATCTTTGGCAGCGTCCGAATCACCCGGGATGAGATCTGGCCTCCGTTCTCCTTTCTCCCCTTCCTCGGCACTCGTGCAATGCGATATGAGATCCCCCTATCGTATGGGCGGCCGTCATTAGGTATAAGTCCCTAATTAGGTCATCAAATAACTCCAGGCGCCTGATTGAGATCAAAACGAATCCAACGCATATCTGCCGGTGTCGATACCATCGACGCGGGTCGATGGTATCGACCCAGCGGATTAGCGGCATCTTTCCTTTCTTTTAGTCTGAGCGCCTGTGGTCATCTCGATACCATCGACTTGGGTCGATGGTATCGACTCTCTTTAGCGTCGGTTGTTGTCGTTTAGCGACGCTGTATCTCTCCATGTGTCGATGGCATCGACTTGGGTCGATGGTATCGACAGTTTCCTCGCCAGCAATCTGAAGGGATCTCGATACCATCGACTTGGGTGTCGATGGTATCGACTCTGTGCTGCTCCTCTCGTCTGGAAATCTGTGGCTTGGTCGATGGTATCGACTTCCGTCGATGGTATCGACGGAAGCATACACTTGTTTTTCCTGAAATTCCACAACAAGACCAAGTAAATACACACATATAATAATATTATGATAAATAATGCTCAAAATAGTAAAACAAAGGGGATTTGACATAATATGAAGGCAAAGACCGAAATGAGTGAATTATGCAATATTATCCATAAAAATGAGTAATTAGAGCACAAAACACATATGAAAAAGGTCTATAAATGCGACTCAAAATCATCGCATCAAACTCCCCTAAGCTTAAACATTGCTCGCCCTCGAGCAACTAATCCTTAGAATAGAATTGTAGATGTCAAATAAAAATCAACACACCAACCCACATCCCATGTGACTCCCACTGAGCGTTCTCAAACCGGCCTTCTCTAACCACAGAACAGTAATTACCCTAAAGGCGACAATAATCATCAATAAGAGAAATTATCCTTAAAACCGATGAACACTATCACATAAGGCATTTATCATAATAAAATTCGCCGATTCAGCATTGGTGCATCTTGTGATCGCCTATACTACGTTGCTCGTCCTAACTACCATCTACATGGAAGCAATTCTCCTGATAATCATTAGTGAGGAGAAATTCACGGTGGCCTACCAATCCGAGCAACAAGTGGATGGAATGGGTGGTTCATGGAAGAACTTGGAAGTATTGCACAGTTTCAATATGCATAAAACAAAATGTCCTAAATGATGCAAATGCACATTAGAAATGCCCTAATGCCTAAAATTGGGTGAAATGTTGCATGCACTAACCTTCCACCTCAAAATGAGATGGAAATCCAATTAAGCCACATCATGTACTCAATTTTCCTATAATGCGAGTGATATCATGTTCCTTTCTCCCTCTTATTCCATTTCCTTCTAAATTCTCTTTTTTTTTCTTTTTTTCTTTTCTCAATTTTTTTTCAGATTTTCAGAAAAAAAAATTTTCCTTCTCTTTTTTTTTTCTTGTAGCCCACATATCCATAATTGCTTAGCGATACATGTATTGGGCTGTTTTCTTCATGATTGGAACTCTTTGTACTCTTTCGAGGATATGGAACAGTTTAGATCACCTTTTAAGAGAAATTGAGATACATGGTGTACTTTATGCACGATAATCATGAAAGTCATGAGTACAACTACATGGCATGCACCTAAAGGTAATGTGCATGAATCCCTATATTTTTCTCTTTTTATGCAAAAGTATGGAAAATATCAATGCAATTCCTATCTAAATGCTATGCACACAAAAAGGAATTAAAACTGTACTTTACTTCCAATTCTTAGGTGGATTATGGAAAAATGAAGTGGAATGATCACAAGATTAGATGACTGAACCTTAGAAGAGTATTATGTGTCCCTCCTTACTGACATGTGTAGTAGTTTATAGGGTTCTCTCTCTTACATCCGATTAAGGTCTCATTACCATTTGATTAGATTAGGCTCAAACAACCGTTGCTATCCACTTTTCATGAGTCAATGGGATTATAAGTGTGACATATTGTTTTAAAGTTGACATAATCAATTCTTTTCATAGGATAAGTTCCCCAAGGATAACCAAGTCAAGCTATCCAAAAGACACAAAAATTTTAAAATTCCCTTAAATTTCGCATGAAAACAGCGAGATGACAATTTTTACGACCTCCACGGTTACACTAGATAGATGTGGATCCTAAACACAACCTAAAAATGCAAGAAACAAATAACAAAGCAAAAACTAAAAACACAAGAAAAGATAGAGCTGTTCCAGCTACCCCCCTAAGATTGAATCCGACTATGGCCTCATAGTAAAAAACAAACCTAAGGGTGGAACAGAGATACCCTGATCAATCCTGTGGAGGCGGAGGCGGGTACTGCGGGGCCGTAGGATCCCAAGACGGATACTCCCCTTGGAAGCTTGGATCATATTGGGTCCTCGGCGGAGGCTGTGGATAGCCTCCAAAGTAGTCCTGACTCCAGTAATGGTCATAAAAGGGCTCCTGCTGCATCTCCATCCTTTGCAACCGGTTGTGTATTTGCTCTTGGTTGGCGAGGATGAGACGTTCATTCTCGAACATAGCCCGTTGATTATCAAGTACTCGGCTCGTAGTATCATGAATACCAGTATACATAGACATGTGCTGTTGCTGAGTCTGTTGTATATCCTGCAGCATCGTGTACAATCCCTGCATGGAGTAGGGATCCTCGGCTGGCTGCGAGGGTTGTGGTGATGGCGGCGGGGGCTGTGATGATGAAGATGCACCCAGATGCATCCTAGGACGCTTCCGTGGTGCTACTCGTGCACGAAGAGGTGTGAAAGCCTCCTCTTCCTCCTCAGCCTCGCCTCCTTGCTCGTCGTTGCCGCCTTCTTCTTCGGAGGACTCGATGGCTATGATTGGCCACCGGAAATGCTGCGCACCCTCGATGTTGAAGACGTCGTCTGGCAGTGAGCGCTCCTGGTAAGCTTGGTTGACGTGGCAATGTGCGTATGCCAACACATCCCGGAGAAGGATAAGGTTTGAACGGTGCAAGTGTTGCACGTTCACCTTACTTCTTGTGAAAATCGGAGTCATGGACTGAAAATTCAGCCCCAAGTAGGACGCCAACTTGGTGATGAGCCCACCAAAATGGATCGGAGCCTTCCTTGTACTCCTCTTCACCGCCAGGACGCGCTGTAGACAGAACGCCCCCCAGTTGCATGTTTATCGCTTCAGCAGTGCGTAGAGGAAGAAGAGATCGCTCTCCTGAAACTTGCTCAATGCCAAATCACTCCGAGCGAAGAACATCAAGCTCAACATCCAGTGAAGAACCCGGACAAAAGGGTGCTCAAAATCTGCTACCGCTGCATTATGGTAGCTCACAGTCTTTCCTGTCGGCACTGTAACTAGCTCGGCGAAGATCTTGTCGTAGTCGGTGCGGGAATCTGGGCATCGGTGATCATGTTGGGAGTGGTTCCAGTTAAAGATGTTGTTGAACTGGACCAGTTGTTGTTGAACAGCCGGAAGGACACCCGGCCCCTGAACCACTCACGATCCGACACCACCACGTTGTTGGGCACGACGCAGACGTCGAGGGACGCCATAAACTCCGCCACCAATTCCTTGTAGGTGGCCCATTCGCCGAAGAACGGCTACCCATCCGCATGGTGCTCCAGCTCGCCTGGCCTTATGCTGGTGTGGCGTGCTTGTCCGTGAAGCACATAGGCCAAGTTGGCCTCGAAACCAAGCTCCTGAAGCATGCCCCGGTCCACATACCGGGTCGGCTCAATCTTCCACTTCATAATCTCCTCGTAGACCTTCCTTGCCTCCATGGAAGGGTGAATCAGGCGTGGGCGAGGAACGGAAGCGGTCGGGGGAGGAACAAACTCCTCGATCTCCATGGGATTTGCACGCGATGACGAAGCTCCGGCGGCATGCACCATGGTTGCGAGAAGATGGGATTAGAAAAAGAGAGCTCGGGGAAGATGAAGAAGTGATTCTCTGCTCGGTGAAGATCCCTGCTTGTTGTCGTTGCTCTTCAGTCTTGGAGGGCTCGAGGGAGTGCTCGGCGCAAAGGAGGACGTTTGCTCTGAAGGTGTGACGTCAAATGACGTTGCAATTCTCCTTAAATAGACTTGGCCGGCGCTACTGTTGACCCGTCGATACCATCGACGTGGGTCGATGGTATCGACACGTCTCGCTGGTATCTGCCTCCCTCGCAAGTATCGACGGCTGACGTTTGCTGGATCGAGAAACCCGGATTGCTGACGTGTCGATACCATCGACGGAAGTCGATAGTATCGACGCAGCACCCGGATCGCTGATGTGGACTCGCAATCATCGTCGATGCCTTGGCGCGGATCGGTGACATGGATGTCGATACCATCGATGAGGGTCGATGGTAACGACTTCTTTTATTGCGACACCGCCGTTTTGTTGCATTCAACCTGTGATCATGTCGATACCATCGACGAGGCCGTCGATGGTATCGAGTTGACTGAGCAAAATTCGTCTGAACTTCTCCAGAGATCTCGATGGTATCGACTGGCATTTCGATACCATCGACATTTTGTTGCAACCTGCCTGTAGGTATGTCGATACCATCGACGGGGGCGTCGATAGTATCGACTCAGTGCGATTTTTGCAGCTGTCAACCTGAGTCCATGTCGATACCATCGACCAGTGTGTCGATGGTATCGACCCTGCCTGTGCCTACACATTGAACAACGGATCAATGTATCTTCTTTAAACTAAAATATAAACGAAATAAAAGCAATCTATAACTACAACTAAACGATCCTAATGTACCAATGGTTGGGTTGCCTCCCAACAAGCGCCCTTCTTTAGCGTCTTAGGCTAGACGTCTTGCAACTCGTCATCTTTTCACATTGGGGACTGTGCTTAGAGGATCATGCGGTAATTTGAATTCAACTCGATCTCCTCCAATTCCCAAATACAAAGCACCTCTCCCTAAGGCAGTCACAACATCTGCCGTTGCTTGAAACGGTCTTCCTATGAGAATTTCACAGCTGTGGAGTGGTGGCATATCCATGACGACAAAGTCCACCGGAAATATGAATCTATCCACTTTGACTAGAACATCTTCACATACTCCATAGGGTCTCACTGTAGACCCATCTACCAATTCAATTGTTGCGGCCAACTTCTTTATCTCTTTTAACCCCAGCTTCTGAAATGTTGCCAAAGGCATGAGATTTATGCTAGCGCCAGAATCACATTGCGCTTTTGGAAAATGTTGACCACCTATTGAGCACGGTATGTAAAAACCTCCTGGGTCCTTTCTCTTCTTTGGTGAACTCCCATGAATCATAGAGCTCACTGTCTCATTCATCCAATAAATTTCATCGTCTTTTATCCGCCTCTTCTTATTGATGATTTCCTTGATGAACCTCCCATAGGTGGGTACTTTCTCGATCATCTCCACTAAGGGAATATTGATGTGGAGTTTTCGGAATATCTCCAGGAATTTCTTAAAATGACGGTGATCTTTCTTTGACTTAGAGTTGACCGGATCTGAAACATCAGCTGCAGCAACACGCCTATGAGGTGGAAAATAAGCGCTTTTCGGGGGTACCTCCCCTAAGCTTACTTCAATCATTCCCTCCGACGTGGGCTTTGGTGAGACATCCTCAACAGTAGCAGCTTGTTGTGGTTCCAATATCGCCTTAGATGTCTCCACATGTGCACAAACAACTTGCACTTGTTCTTCTTGCCTAGGTGGAGGGGTGACCACTAAGGGCTCTTGGCGGCTTTTCCAAAAAGAAAAAGTGCTTCCGCCTAGTAGTCCATAGTAAGTGTGTGGATATGGTATTGACGGCGTTGCATTCACATTGAAAGTCATTTTTCTTTCTTCTACAGCTTCTTGCGCCTGAGATTCCTCCTCATTGTGTACCACAGACATATACTTGACCTGATGGTGTGCCTGAGCCACATTTGCATTCTCGACTGGTTTCTGTTGATTAGTGTGCTTGATGGACGCCACTTCACTCGAAATCTGTGCCATGGTGGTCTCTAATGCCCGCATCTGTGCTCCATGGCTTTGCAGCGTCTTCCCAAATTTGGTTAGAGTGTCACCTTGAGATTGCAATTGTTTACCAAACATGGCCATCATCTCTTGGTTTTGCTGAACCATTTGACTTAGTAATTCAGTGTTCTTTTCCTCGGTTCTTTGCTGTGGTTTGGCATCCGGATCCTGCAGAAAATTATTCGGATCCTTCCATGAAAACTTTTTATCCTTTCTCCATGCATAGTCATTGTTTCTATAGCCCTGTTGTTGCATGAACTTCACTTGGGCTTCCTCATCCTCAGATGCATCTTCCTTAGTTAGCATCTTCTTGGCTAGAAGATATAGCTTGTCGTTCAGCTCCCTAACTATTCTGGATTCATTGGCAGCCTTGACATGTTCCACTGCACCTCTGTCGCCCCATGACTGTTTCCTAGCCATGTTCTCTAATATCTCCCAGCATCTCGTATCAGTGTTGTTCAAGAAAAATCCTAAACCGGCCGAGTCCAAGTTACTTCTATCATGCTCAGAGAGAGCAAACTAGAAGATCTTCACCTGTGTCTCCTTGTCCAGTCCATGATGTGGACATCTCCTCAACATGACCTGGAATCGCTCCCAAGTCTCAGAATATGTTTCACCCGCCTGTTGGGTGAAATTGTGAATCTTCCTAATCATGTCATTGGTCTTCTCAGGAGGGAAAAACCTCTCGAAGAAAACCTCTACCATATGATCCCATGATTCAACAAACTCATCGTCGAGGTTATGTAGCCACTCTCTCGCTATTCCTGCCAGGGAACTTGGGAATAACTTGAGGTACAGAACATCCTGTGGGAACCTATCTATCTTCACCATATCACAGTTTTCAACAAACTGACTAATGTGTGCCACTGGATCCTCATTCTTCAGCCTGTGAAATGCGTTTGATTTAACCAAGTTAATCAATGCTGGATCGATCTTGTAGGTTGGAATGTTGAGCCCCTGTTTATTTATAGGCCCCTTTGAAGCTGATGAAGAAGACGCTTTGATCTTCTCCCATATCGTCTGTGGTTCGGCCATTTCTTCTACTTGCTCTTGCTCAGATTCAGAATCTATGTCGCTTTGGTGATCTTGCTCGTAGTAGTCCTCGTCCTCTGGTCCCGGAAATGGAACCTCAGGTGTGCGATTCGCGTAGTCTGCGCTACGTGTATGCACCATGCAAAGTACCTGAAATAAGAAAATCGGGGTTCAGTACTATGCTTTGAACGAGTAAACACAATTATAGAGAAATTTAAGAATATTTAAAATTGTTTCAAAATAATAAAAAAAAATGTGGCCTAGAGTGGCCACTCTTAGCACTCAAAGTGCCAATAATTCGCCGTATCCCCGGCAACGGCGCCAAAAACTTGACGTGTATTTTACTACGCGCTTAAACGCAAGTATACGCGTCGAGTAATATAGGCCTTTGTGAGGCCCGAGTCGAACTCAGGGATACGTGAATTATTGGAGACTTCTACTAACTAATCGCAATCAGCTAGGCCGAATAACAAAGTAAGGGTTGTTGTCGAAATTAAAAGAAAATCAAACGAACTAAAGAAAACAATTGATTAAAGGTTAGTTTAATCAATTCAAAAGGATATCTTTAGGATGGCAGTTTCACTGCAGGTCAGCATTGTATTAGGTTTTATATAATTCCTCACTCTTCTCTCTCTATCCGGGTAGTGGCCTGAAAACAGAATTACCCACTGTCGTGGTGTAATTCACTACTTAGGTTTAGGTTGATTCCACCGTCGTAGTAATCATTCCCCTAAACTAAGCGCATTATAAACGGTCTCTCAGTTCCCACCATTAATTTTACAACTCCTTTGTCAAGGGTTTTATTGATTAATGTAGGTTTCGTCTCTTTTCAACCGTTAATCCTTCTGTCGAAGTGATTAAGGGCATTAAGTTATTATTATGGTGATCAAGCATAACAATATATATGGAGAAAACGAATCTATACCACGAATTTGAGAGAGAAAATGTGAATTATCAATATATAATTGTCATACAATGCATTCTCGGGCTACTCCCGGTCCTAAAGATGGAGGGTTTTAGCCTCTCATGTTCATCTCACACGAATACATGGTAGAAATAGGGGAATTCATAAGAAAAACGTGAAACAAGTGGGAAAACCCCTGAATGGAGAAGAACCGACAGATCCTTGGTGTAGAATACGAGCTTCCCCTCCTGTCGGTGGTGGAATTCGTCTTCGGCAGCGTCCGAATCACTCGGGATGAGCTTCTGGCCTCCGTTCTCCTTTCTCCCCTTCCTCGGCACTCGTGCAATACGATATGAGATCCCCCTGTCGTCTGGGCGGCCGTCATTAGGTATAAGTCCCTAATTAGGTCGTCAAATAACTCCAGCCGTCTGGTTGAGATCAAAACGAATCCAACGCATATCTGCTGGTGTCGATACCATCGACGCGGGTCGATGGTATCGACCCAGCGGATTAGCGGCAGCTTTCCTTTCTTTTAGTCTGAGCGCCTGTGTTCATCTCGATACCATCGACTTGGGTCGATGGTATCGACTCTCTTTAGCGTCGGTTGTTGTCGTTTAGCGATGCTGTAGATGTCCATGTGTCGATGGCATCGACTTGGGTCGATGGTATCGACAGTTTCCTCGCCAGCAATCTGAAGGGATCTCGATACCATCGACTTGGGTGTCGATGGTATCGACTTTGTGCTGCTCCTCTCGTCTGGCAATCTGTGGCTTGGTCGATGGTATCGACTTCCGTCGATGGTATCGATGGAAGCATACACTTGTTTTTCCTGAACTTCCACAACAAGACCAAGTAAATACACACATATAATAATATTATGATAAATAATGCTCAAAATAGTAAAACAAAGGGGATTTGACATAATATGAAGGCAAAGACCGAAATGAGTGAATTATGCAATATTATCCATAAAAATGAGTAATTAGAGCACAAAACACATATGAAAAAGGTCTATAAATGCGACTCAAAATCATCGCATCAATCTCCATATCATTATTCTCTCTACCATGTCACCTTCTCCTAATTTTTGTCCTACCTTAGTTTTCAAAACCATCTTCTCCTTACCTTTCCTTTTCTTAGGAGGAGGCTTAGATTTGTCCCCTATCTTGGTCTTCCTCTTATCTACTCAGTAACAATAGGAGGTGACTGCAAGATAGACCACCTTTCCCTGGGGAACTGGTTAGTGTCATGGTCAAACACCTTACGTGAGTCGTACCTTTTAAGAAGTGTCTCATATCAAATCCCCCTCACATCCCATTAGTCATCATTAGGGAGTTCCACTATCACCTCTGGAGGAGGTTTCTGTTCCTACGAGATGTCTATCTAGAACCTAGTGTAGCCTTGGATCGATTCATCTAATATCATGTCAATATCTCTAAGCTCTCAAATAACATGCACAATCACCTTTGTGGCTCTTGTCGTATCCAATGCTTCCTGAGTCAAGAATCGAGACCCAAATAGGAGACGTTTTGAAAGCCTCCCATCTTATATTTGCTTTTGTGTCCATTTCATCATTTGGACCATTTGGTCATCGAAAAACCAAGGTCCCTTGAGCATTACACCCTTTATATCCATCTCACTGGAAAATCGGGAAAGAAATAGGTTGTTATCCAACATAAAGACCTCCATCTCGCCTTTAGGTTGCCAGTATCAAATGATAAACCCCTTGAGAAATTTGGGATAACATTTCTTACCTAGGATTTGGACTATCATTGAGTGTCAATGGTTATCCTCCATTTTATCCATAAAAGGGTATATGAATCTAGTTCACAGTTTTCAATTTCCTTCCCTATAAAAGGGGGATTTCAAATCTACCACATTTGCTCCTCATATCTTCAGAGGTGGACCTACAACAAGGTGGACCCAGTCACGGTCTACTATGATGACTGTGGGCAGGGGAGAACTAGTCTTTCTCCCTACATCCCTCTCTCTCTCTCTCTCTTAGTGATTGGCATTGATGGTAGAAGTAGGAGGGGGTCAAGAGCCCCCATCCACCTTGGAGAGGCCTCTGACATAGAGAAGGATTTAGGAGAGAGGTCTAAACCTATAATTATGAAATTGAGGAATTTCTTGTGTGTTAGGAATTTTCTATTCAAGTATGAATTGTTTTACATTGTAATCTTTTTTACCGATGATATCATTATATTGTTGTGAAATCTATGCCACCATTCCTATCAAATGAATTGGATGCAGTTCATGAGAAACATGTCTTGTCATTATCTAATGACTATTTTTGTAACAATTCTATATGAGGGCTCATTCAATATAAGTATAAATTTTGTTGTATTGTAGTTTACCTTTCAGATGGATACTTACTAATATTTACTCAACAAGCTCCTTGAATACCAAAAGAAACTTTGCCCGCTTCACATGAGAGTCGTTGATTAACATTAAATAATATTTTCCACTTGATATTAATGCACCACACTTCTAAAGAAGATAAGGAAGAAGAAGGAAATGAATGATACTCATACAGGCATGCTTGGCCACTTTTTGTTCATAGTCAAGTTTGAATTTCAAATTTAGAAATATAGAAGTAGTTGAACAACTTAAGTTCTTTTGTTTTTGGAAAGAGTTGTATTTGGTTGTAAAGTTTTTTGATTCATGTGTAAAAGAATACAAACATTTTTGGGGCTTGTTGGAAGGAGGCATAACAAATCGGTTACATATACATGTAGTCTTTTGATGGAATTTTGTTGTTTGGTTCAACATAGTTGGTGATGTGGGATTTTATCACACAAGAAATTTCCCTATTCTATGTGAAATAATACCCACCCGCATAGGGATGTGTCTTATCATAATATACCTTATAGGATAAAACCCTAGTGACAATGTATTTAAGAATATTCCAATACTTGCAAAGAAAAATGACTAACCAAATTGTTTGATTGAATTTGGTTAACTAATTGCAAACACATTTCAAAGGATTATAATTAATTAAATGCAATAGTTAAAAGCACTAGGGAATTATGGCTTTCACCAACTCTACATGCGCACTTAATCTAGCCATGACAAATCCTTCAAAAATGGATAATTAGATTAGAACCATGGAATTTTGTATCCTTTTAATAACTCAAATAGATTTGTTTCCCATGGGCTTGATGCCTAGTTACCCACATGTCATCAACCTATCTTCCTAGAGAACCTATTAAAGTGCTTCTAGGCTTCAATGAATCAATTCATAGTCCAATCCTAGATTTCACGATGTCTTCATCTAGGATTGTATGGAACTTGTAATTTGATTGACCAGTTCAAGAAAAGCACATTTACAATTGCAAAGAAGTCGATTGACCAAAAATTAAGAAGCTTGATAATAATCATAATCAAATATATGCAACATGGTTACTCCTCATTCTCCAACAAGGATAATACTCATTTTTGTCCATGAAATAAGTTTACATACAAGGAAGTGAAGAAGATAGCATGTCAATGAGACACGTAGAGGCATAGTCAATGATTTTTGAAAGTGAATCCATGATTTCAATAGCAGGAGATGTGACAATCTCCATAAGAAATATGATTTTTCCTCTTCTCCTCATCCATTCCCCAATCAAAATGTAATTAGCAGTAAGTGTAGGAGACCCCTTTGTCATTGGGTTGCACTTTTATTTTATATGGGTGCCCCCAGACCCACAAATATAAGTTTGGATGGGAGATAGTGCTCCATTACTTCTATTGTGGTTGCACCAGTCTCCCAACTGACATGGTTAGATAAGTTAGTCATGTGGATCACTCCTTACTTGGGTTCTACCTCTAACTCCTAGTTTGATGAGTAATTTAGTTGGTGATATTAAACCTACAAAATACATCATCTATGATTCTGATTTTTCATTATCCTTTTCATTGGGAAAACATAGTCAAAGTCCACACGTGATTTATGGAATAGGTTAAATTACAATAGCGACGTGGAAAGAGGATGATATTGAAATAGATTGTTTGTGTAAGAGATTAGAGGTCAAATGGATTTTGTTGGATGTAATTGGGGTATGATATTCAAAAGGGGGTACTTCTTCCTATCACCGTTATTGGAGATGATGAGCGATGGAAACATAGGAGGTGGAATTTGTTGTGTGAGGCATTGGACTCTATCTAGATGTTGCACATTTTTCAAGGTACAGAGAGTTAGGTGTGGCATTGCATGTTGTCTTAGTTGTTGTTGTTAGTGACATTGGATATGTTTTCTAGCAGCAGAGGTCGTTGTATATGCTAGTTCTGGATAATATAGGGTAAAGTATGTAAGTGGCTGGTGTGTTATTGTTTAGTGCAGCTATACGCTAGTGCTCAAAAGTCTTTTCATGCTCTAATAGTAGCTAGGACTCCTTTTCCAATGTTGGTGAAGTTGTAGACAGTGTCTACTTTTGGAAGCCCGTCACAAATTGTGTAATATGACATGTTTATTTAAGATTCTCCATCCTAAATATTGATGCAAAATATGAGTTCTACTTTAGTGGTTGCACAAATCTTGGTTGCACCTCATGCCTAACATTCTAAATACACAATGGTTATGTCCATACATTGTCTACATGGTATATCTACATTTTTAGGAAGTCTAAGTTTTTGATGTTTGGCACATTGATTTTATGGACCCTTTGGTCTCTTTGAACACAAATTTGTGCATAATGTTGGTTGTTGATTATGCATCAAAATGGCTGGAAGAAATTCCAACCCAAAGCAAGGACACACAAACCATCAGTTTTTCAAGCATCATATTTTATGTAGGTTCAGAGTGCCATGTGTTATTATTAGTGATGTGGGTTCTCATTTCACAAACCACCAATTTCGGTCTTTGTATAGTAAATATGGGGTGACACACAGTATAGGTGCCCCATACCACCCCATAAACAAGGAGGTGAAGTTTCTTTTAGAGAAAACAACCTCCAACACTTGCACTAATTGGAATACACAATTGAATGATGAATTATGGTCATAAAGGACTGCTTTTAAGACTCAAATGGGTACAACTTCCTATAGATTAGTGTATGGTGGGGTGCGCCATCTGTTGATAGTATGCCAGGAGAGCCAATCCTATGATGATTGTAATGGCACACTTCATAATTGATTAGATTATTTATAAAATAAATTCTAACTATTATATTTGCTTCAATGTGAGATAATGAATAAATATAATAATACCTTAAAATGAATGACTTAATGGCATGTGATTTCATGGTGAGGACCTAAACATGATATCATGTGTTTGCTAGGAGCATTCCTTCTTGTCTAGGTCCCTAGTTGGATGTTATTGTGGGAATTAGTACATTAATAACACATTAAGATTGGTATGTGCGTTAACTAATGACTATGTCTCATTAGTCATGATATTAGAAAATCAAGGCAAACACATAGTTAATTGTTATGAGAAAATGTACTCGATAGACCTACCTTGAGTATAATATATGGAAGCCATAATTGGCAGTATGAAAAAAAATCTGATGACATAGTGATAATTGTGATCCTTAGACCTAAAGTCACTAAAATGATCACATGTTGTTCAGTATACTTTAGCACTACTCAACATGACCTTGAAGATATACATGTTATTCTTGGGTTCGCTATGACACACATGGATTATTGTGAGTGATGTATACAAAATTTGACCCTCCTACTAGACGTTATCCCAAACATTTGATGTGTAAGACTATGAAATGCATGGCCATGCACATAGTCATCGTATGATATTGAGATCATGTGTATGTCATATAGTCTACTATAGATCAAGGAACAAAGGTTTAACATTAAGAGGATAGCATTTTCATGCCTTGAATTCAATCTAGAGGTATCAGAGACAAAGAATTACACGATCATTGTTTCAGTGGTCACAATACTAGGTTGGTGATGTTCTCCGACTTCTCCAATTACTTGGGAAGTAATGAAGTCTTTCTAGATACCAATCCTTTTCTACTAAATTGCAATATAATTATATATATTGTTATCAACGTAATATGGATCCTATAGGGTCACAGGCATAGGATACATCAGATAGTTGAGTATAATAATGGACATATGATTAATTGGTTACTAAAAGATTTAGGTAATTTATTGAATCATTAATGGACTGATTAGAAGCCCAATCTGTTGATTCGAAAATCCAGTGATCTAATTGGACAAACCAATCGATCAACTCAAAGGTCTAGATGATTGATCAGGCCAAGATCTATCCAATCGGTCAAGTGGTTCACCAATTCGGTCTATCAAATAAGATCAGCCAATCAATAAACTGATTATTCTAGTTAGGCAACTAGAATGGATCGAGTGGTCGAATCCAGTATGTTCTGATCAAGCAGCCCATCAACTTTACTATCCAACCACTTGACTAGATCTCTTGGGTGGGCCACTATAAAGAAACCCACTTAAGAAAATCAGTCTACTAAACTAAGCCAATCAATCGACCATATGTCCATAAGAGAGATGTCATAAGGTTCAACCACTAATTTTTGTTTCCAAGATTTTATTAGAAATCGTATGTCCCTACCTATCCTATAAATAGGGGCATGACATCCAAAGTTTTGGTAATACATGTAGATGAGCCTTCATTACCCACAAGGAGAGAGAGATGGTGTGATTGTACAATGTTGTCATGTTTCCAATGAAAATGTTGCTCCTTCACCACATCTCTTTGAGTGTGAAGTGGAGTTACCTCAAACCACATGGATAATATAGAGACACAGATGTCTTTGTGACTGCATTTGAATAAATTCATCAACATGCTTGCATCTTTTTTCTTTGTGAGCATTTTTGTTGGATCTACTATGTGATAGGGTGTATCTCACTACGGTTCTTGTTGGTATATCTTATTGACCAGATCTACACAAGGGAATATGGGTTTTATAATTTTCATGTTGCTTTTGATGCACTTGTTGCATCCATGGAACCCTACAATGGTAATAAATCCATGTCAATCTACAATATATTGGGATATATAATCGACATAATGTGATTTGTTTATAATGTTTGTGTCATTACATGAGATGTCAATGATAAATCAACATGCATATCCTATTTGATTCCACATACATCTATATATGGATTTTGATATGGCAAATGGAGTATACTATGGAAAATTTTGATTTTTCCTAGTGCATGAAAGTAAAATTCTACATATATTTGCATGGGTGTTGTCCCTAAGACCCCGCAAGGGGTAAAATACTCTCTACCCCCTTCATATGACTGGATAGTGGGATCTCAATTTAGGGTGGGGGCTTCACCTACATATCCCACCTTGTTTGTTTGGATGTCAAAAATGCTTTGTGATAGTTGTCCTTGTGAAAAGATACAATTTTTGATATATATATTTGTGTGAGAGAGAGAGAGTATATAAAATATATGATATATAAATATACATACATATATTTATCATACACATCACTATGAAAATATGTTTTCTTTGGTGTATGTGTGCAGCATTATGGCCAAGGACCCATTCTATGTGTGCATGATATGAATGAGAATAAATCTCTTTTGTCTGACAAGTAATTGAATTTCATGTTGAGTCTCAGTTTTTATTATATATGTAATGGTCTATAGTCCTTTTTACTCCACTTGGATGTATCTCTAGGTTTCTTCATATCATGTAAATATTAGATAGGCAGAATAAGTTTTGGAATTGGCTTGATGAGGCAAACATGAAGATCCAAGGAGTTTCCATGGAGACATCAACATGATGTAGCACAAATCAATGTTCACAAGTTGATTATGCATGTTATGCAATGGAACTTAGGTGGATAGTATACCTTGTGGCTCCAAAGGATTACATTATTATGACCGTAACCAATGATTGTAGGTATGTGGATCATATTCCTAGATTGTCTATATGTTTATATGATATATATTATAAGTATATGTGATGTTTGGATATGTATTTGTATATATATATATATATATATATATATATATATATATATATATATATATATATATATATATATATATCAGACCCCTAAAATAAAATATTAAGTCTTAGATGCTTTCCAATGTGAAATACAAATGAGAAACTTGAACAACAAAGTGTGGGTACACCAAAGTAGGTTGAATTTTCTATCTCATAGAAGTGTGAGAAAAGATATGTGAAACTTCCAAAGCGGGGTGCTTATTCTATTGGTTTGGCCTTTGGTCAAATTTAACTAGGTGATCTTAATAGGACTAAGCACCTAGAGGCATATAGATGGTTATGAAAAATGGTTGTGCATCCATCTAATAAGAGTTAAATTGGATGCAATTGGTAGATGTTGCCTACATAAATAGTCAATTTGAGAGTGGTTGGCTAAAGGTGACTCTTGATTTGATGAAATATAGATCTTATCTCAATAAGAGATTGTACGGTGCAATTTTCTGAATTAATAGAGAGGGTTGCTGATTTAAAAAAATGAGAGTGATATTTAATCAAAGACCAAATTAATATCAACGAAATCTTTTTTAAAAAAATAATTACTACTACAAATACATCTAGTAGATCATATGAAAACCAACAACAACAAAAGAAAAACTTCACTATGATCGGCCCTTGAGAAGGAAAAACTAAATTGGAATAAATTCAACTACTGGTTTGAGAAACTAATAAGTGTTCTCACACATGAGAGTAAGCTATATGTGCTAGATACACCAATACCAAATGAATCAACTACAAATGCTCCTAGGATAGAAAGGAGAGTTGTAGGAATCATTTAAATGATACCATGGACATCAAGTTGAAAATGGAGCATGTTTAAAATGGAGAATGAGTTAGTGATACTTCTATAGTATGCACTATTTATCTATTCCCAGTGGGCTTGTAATTGAGTTAGAGAATTTCTATTATATACCAGCCATAATTAGGAACATCATTTGTATTTCTTTGGATAAGAAAAGGTTTTTTTATTTCATATCAAGAATAGTCAATGATCCATTTCTAAATATGAGATATGCCCCTATGTCTTATTGTGTTTATATGTTCAATCTTGAGACATATATCCATAGCATATATAGTAAGAATCTTAAACTCAATAACTCAAGAAACACTTATATATTGCATTTTATTCTAGGCCAATAAATGAGAAGCACATTTCAAGGATGCAAAAAGATGGATATCTAGACTCATTTAATTCTGAATCAATTGAGACATGTAAATCGTGTTTATAAAGAAAGATGAAAAAAGCACCCTTATCTAGTAATAGTGTAGTTGCAAGTGACTTACTAGGACTCATACATGTTGATGTGTGTGGACCTTTTAGAACAAACGATATAGGTGGGTATCATTATTGTATCCCATTTGTCAATAACCTCAATAAATTTGACCATGTGTATCTAAAGAAACAAAAGTCAAAATTCATTGAAAAGTCAAGGATTCCATGATTGAAGTTCAAAATCAACTTGGTGAAACAACTAAAGACTTTTATAAGATCGAGGTGATGAATACTCAATCCAAGATTTTGAGATCCTTTTAAAGTGTTGTGGTATTGTATTACAATGGACTCCACATGAAACACCACAATATAATTGTGTTCTAGAAAGAAGGAATCGCACCTTGGTGGACATGGTATGATCAATCATGAGTTTTTTTTTGTTCTTCCAACTTCCTTCTAGGGATATGGTCTGGAAACCATATGGTTTACACTTAACTGCGTACCTTCTAAATTTTTTTAAAGGATTTTATATGAGATATGGACTGGGAGATGCTCCAATAAGTCTTTATGAAGATTTGGAAATTTGAAGCTTATGTCAAGAAATAGTTTTCTGAAAAGTTTATACCCAAATATGACTAATTTCATTTTATTGGATATCTTAAGGAAACCAAGGGATATACTTCTATATTCCATATGAAAACAAGGTGTTTGTTTCCATAATTTTTTTATTCATCAAAAAGGAGTTTGTCTCCAGGGAAACCAGTGGGAGGAAAGTAGAACTCATGAAAATTTGAGTCCAATAAGATAACACTGAACCTATGGAGGTCAATAAGGAATGATAGGAATAAAAAATTAATATGGAATCTCAAGTTCCTCTTGTAATACAAGAACCTTAAAGATCTAGTATGGCACATCTTGTTCCAAGGAGATATGGATTTTTAATGACTCAACAATTTGATGCGTTGGTCATTGATGGTGATGAACCAACAACCTATGATGAAGTCCATCCATACCAATAGGGTATGGACCTTGAAGGATCCACGCAAAGGGGAAAACCCATACGGTGTAAATGGGTCTTCAAGAAGAAGATCGACATGGATGGTAATGCACAAACATACAAAGTTCGATTGCTATCAAAATGTTTCAAACAAATTCAAGGTGTTGACTATGATGAAACTTTGTCACCAATTGTCATGGAGAAATCCATCAAGATCATGATTGCTAGTACAACTTACCATAACTATGAAATTTGGCTAATGGACGTTAAAATGCATTCCTTAATGGTAATGTTCTTGAGGATTGCACATGACACAACCTAAAGGCTTAATTCCTCCAAATGAAGCCGGAAAAGTATGTAAACTACAAAGGTCAATCTACAGATTGAGGAAATAATCTCAGACATGAAATCTTTATTTTAAGGAGACAATCAAATTATTTGGATTCAATGAAAATGAAGATGAATATTATGTTTACAAGAAGGTTAGTGGAATGGGATCATGATTGTCATGAAGTGATCCAGCCTTTGCTTGAACCATGGAAGTATGCAGTCATTATTAAAGAAATAGGCATCAACCTTGGTTTCAAAGTTTTGGTCAGCAAGATTCAATCTTTATGGTGTCAAATAGAGTCGTTCTGGGTTATAGACCTAGATCAAGGCTACTACATAGTCCAATTTTCTAATGAAGTAGACTTCATGATCGCCATGACGGGTAGGCCCTATATGGTCTTTGGGAATTACCTCTTTGTCCAGTCATGGCCCCCTTCCTTTAGACTGTCAAACCCGATACCTAGGAAATTGGTCGTGTGGGTTTGGGTTCCTGATCTGCCAGTCTTTATTTACCAGAACCAATTACTATGGAGAGTGGGCAAACTCGTCGGAAAAACAATTAAGATAGATTCTAATACCTCCCAAGGCCACAAAGAAAAATTCACAAGAATTGCAGTTGAGGTCGAGACATCCAAACCCCTACTCCCTATTGTGTTCATCAACAAAGAACACTTCAAACTACAATACAAAAATCTACCGTCAGTTTGCATGAAGTGTGGTAGGATAGGCCACACGGATGTCGAATGCAAGTTTGTTTAGTCTCTACAGGCTGAATCAGTATCCTTGTTAGTCCATGTTCCCTTACCTGGTGTCACGTACACTATGGCAATACATGCTCAGGAGCTAGAGAGACAAAACCCCATCCATATAGAAAAGCTTCACAAAAGATACCAGGCATTGCAGCAGATGAGGCCTCTAAGGATAGTGGCCTGATTCCAATATTCAATAATGAGGCCTCTGATGTGGAGAATGACTGGGATACAACAATGAGAAAAAAGAAAAAGCATCAACCCAAGAAAGAGCCTCAGGCCTCCATGGCCAACAAAGGAACAACTAAAGGTACTACCAAGAAGTCTACAAATGAAACCTAGACGAACATTGTAGTCCTTCTTTGTGAATATGAAGTCAGTAAAGGGAGGCTGGCCTCTTTTGTTCCTAATGACTCATACTAATTCCAAGCATCTAAAGCAGATGCAAGCACTCATCAAGATCTACCTTTCCTATGGAAAGGCCAAGGAGGTAATGGATTCATGATACTGAGAAGTCATAAAATCATATATCAGTCCACCCAAAGCCTAGACAGAGTGTGGAACAAAAGGTGTACCCAAGGCCCATTCATGAAGGAAGTGAATCCCCCACTCTCTAGAACAACAGAGGTAGCTCGAACCTTGGAGTTTGTAAATGATGAAGAACCCCTTCAGAAAGATAATTCTATGAATGATGATGATGTAGAAGACACCCATGTGGTGGGCCTATGTGCCTCAATCAATTAACTCCCAACCCCCATCCTTCTTAATTGAAATGAAAATTTGTTGTTGAAACATATAAGGTGCAGGTAAACGGGGTATAATTGGCCTTATGAAAGATTTAAAATTCTCCCATAAACCCCAGATTCTTGCAATTATAGAACCAAGATGTAGTGGCTCAGTTGTTGAAGATATTATCCAGAAGGTGGGGTTTTCCACCCCTCACATAATTGAGTCCATCAGTTTCTCAAGTAGTATTTGGCTTATGTGGGATAATTCAAGATGTAACGTTGAGATTCTATGCAGTCGTCGATAATTTATTCATCGTAAAATCAATGATGAATGGTACCTTACTGTGGTCTATGCTAGCCCAAATCCGATCAAGCATAGATTATTGTGGAACTATTTGGAAGAACTCTCAAATACCATCTCCACTACTTGGGCAATGCTAGGAGACTTCAACAATATGCTTGATACTTCTGAGAAGAAAGCTGGAACATACTTTGACAAATCTGCTTCTAGCCATTTCAATGAATGCCTTATGAACACCAATCTCTCAGACGCAATTAGCCAAGGCCAAATCTTCACCTTCTATAGGGGATGAGTCCAGGAGAGACTCGATCATGAAATTTTTAATAATGAGTGGATACAAAAATACCTGGAAGCGACAATCACAATCCTTCCCCATGTCAACTCCAACCATAATCCTCTCCTCCTTTGCAACAATATTGTCTCTTCGAGAATGGAATTTGCCTTCAAGACTAAAGCAAGATGGCATTTGACCCCTTCCTTCCATTCAGAAGTGCTTCCTAAATGGAATAGCAATGCTCCTTTTAGTGATGCTCTTAATACCTTCAAAGCAGTTGCACAAAAGTGGGATCCTAAAAGAATCAATAGCCATCACAAGGAGAAAGACATGTTATTACATCATATTAATACATGTCAGGTATCTTCACACACACCAAATGTTCATAATTTCATAGATAACTCAGTATGTTTATTGGAGAGACACAATCAACTCCTCTTGCATGAGAAATCTAATTGGCAGTAGAGAGACCATGTAGACTTACTCACCTTTGCTCACAATAACACCAAGTTATTTCATTCTTAAGTCAAAGCTCGTCACCACTACAACAAGATCACCAGATTGGAGGATGCAACATGTTCTTGGGTGTCTTCCCCATGAGGCATTCAGACCCTCATCGTCAACTTCTCCAACCTCCTCACTGCCCTCTACAGATAGATCATGTGAACATTGCTACCTATCCAGGTGTCTTCCCGCCTTTGCATGTAGACGTGTATAACAAGATCGAGCTATCCTAATAGATGATGAAATAAGAAGCACCCTCTTGCTCATTCATCTATCTAAAGCTCCTAGATCAGATGGAGTCTATAACAAATTTCTATAGAACAACCGGCACAAATTTGGTGGTTTGATCGTGCAAACCTTCCACAAGGTTTTTTCCAATTACACGATCAACCACGAGTTGGAAAACTCTCATATGGTGTTGATTCCCAACGTCAAAATCCCTCAAAGATTTAGTGATTCTCCCAATTTCCTTGAACAATGGGTGCTTTAAGTTCATCTCCAAGGTCTTGGTTGAACACATAAAGCCTCTACTCTATGATTGGATCTCTCCAACTCAATCTGCCTTCATTCTTGGGAGGCTTATCAGTGATAACATCTTACTTGTCCAAGAATTTATACATTCTATCAAATCCAAAACTTCCTCAAAAAAAGTGGATGTGCATCAAGCTTGACTTATCCAAAGCCTTCGATCGCATGAATTGGGACTTTATCAAGGACACTCTCCACAAAATAGGTCTTCTGAAATACATATGCAATATAATCTTGCAAATCATTACACAAGGCTCCACCTCTGTGCTCTGGGAAGGAGTTCCACTACCATCTTTCAAGGCCTCTCATGGCATTTGACAGGGTGATCTAATCAGCCCATATGTTTTCATTCCGTGTATGGAATGATTCAGTCAGGAAATTTCAAATGTGGTGACTCAAGGAAAATGGAAGCCCATGACTCTATCTAGAGGAGGTACAAATCTCTCTCATGTTCTCTTTGCAGAAGACATCCTTATAATGGGTGGGGCCTCATCTTACCAAGCGGAGGTCATAAATGACATCCTGGCAAGATTTGCTGACCAAGCTATCTCAACTGAAAAATCCAAATGCTTCTTCAACACAGGCACTTAAGACCCACTATCTGCAACATTAGTAGGAAACTAGGAATTCCTTGGACATCTGATTTGGGAAAATACCTAGGAGTACCCATTCTTCATCACCATGTTAACAAGGAGACGCATGCAAGTATCATCTCACTTATACAAAATCACATGAGCAGCTAGTCTATGAGACACCTTTCTCTAGAAGACAAAATCAAACCGGGTAAAACAACTCTTCAAGCAATCCCTACCCACACGATGCAATACGTGCAAATGTCACCTTCATTATGTGATGATATCAATAGACATGTCAAGAAATTCATTTGGTTTGGGATCAAAGAAAGTTGTCCCTAGTATCATGGAAGAAGGTCACCACACACAAAGATGCTGAAGGCATCGACATCAAGGATGCGTGTGACCAGAACCAAGCACTTATGGTTAAAAATGTTTGGTCTTTTTTCAACCAGCCATCCAAGCTTTGGGTAAAGGTCATGAAGGGAAAATGTACCCACAATGGGAGCATCACCAAGAAGCCTAGCTCTTCTGCATGGAGTTTTATCAAGAAACATGTTTCCACCATCCAAAACCTAAGCTACAAAGTAGTTAATGATGGTGCCTCCACCTCTGTCTGGACAGATCGATGGATCATTGGTAAGTCAATTAAATATTTTCAACTAGACTTTCAAATACCTACTGATCTCGAGGCATTAAAAGTTGGAACTATGAAATTTGATAATGGTGATTGGGACTAGGGATTTATTCACCAATACCTTCCTCAACCCACATGGACCTGCATTCAATCCATTCCAACACCACTCGATGAATGCGACCCTGATCTTTGGGGCTGTCCCCTTGAACAATGTGGGAACTTGACATCCAAATCCGCATATCATTGGATATGCGAGCATAATGAGCTTCAAACTCTAGGTAACTGGAGAGAATTTGGGTCGCACCCCTTCTGCCTAGAATGTGGGTGTTCACTTGGCTCCTTCAACACAAGTATCTCCTCACGAATGTGGAGAAGCCGCGCTGCCACATGGACATCAGTGAAACTTGCCCACTGTGCAACAATGATCGGGAGACCATAGTGCATGCTCTAAGAGATTCTAGCTATAGTAGGGTTGTTTGGATCACTTTAAAGATAAACAATGACCTTTTCTCTCTCACGGAGGATGATTAAATCTCAACTGTGACCACAATGCCTAAAGACTTCAAAGCATCAACCCCCATTCTCTAGACTACTTTTTGGTATATATGGCAATGTAGAAACGACCAATCTCATGATGGCATCTTGAAACCTGCAACAACTAAAGCAAAATTCATAAGAACTCATGCCTTGTCTATCCAAAAAAATTCTATCTTGACCTGCAAGGCAATCTCTCAGGTTACCAGACATCAACAAGAGGTTGATTTACTCCACATATATAACTACTATGTCATAGTGGATGCATCCTTTACAAAGCAGACCATGGCCAATGGAATAGGAATCCATGTGGTCAATCACTTAGGCACATGTTGTTACAGGGGTGAGCTACAGTTGAGAAGCTAGTGTGATCTTAAGGCTAAGCTTCAAGCAATCATCAACAAACTAGAAGTCACTATCTCAAGGAGTTGGCGGAACGTCCTCATTCTTTCTAATTCCCAAGAAGCTGTCAAGATGGTGTCCTCCAGCAGTGACTCCCTATGGAAGTTCAAACCCTATGTTATGAAGATCAAAACCTTTCTAAACAAAAGTGAAGGAACTCACATTAAGAACATCCCTAGAGACAAAAATATGTGGCTGATTCTATAGCAAAACATGCTCGGTCTTATTCCACATGTTTTTCTTTCTCAACTAGTAGCCCAAACCGGCTCACTGTGAGTGGTGTGAAAAAATGTGTCCCTCCTAATGGAGTGATATCAAAGCCACTTGATGGGTGAGACTATGAAATGCATGGCCATTCTCATGTGAGTTAACATATGAATTTTATCTCAATGTATCATAAATAGTATAATCTTTATCAAGGAACAAATATTGAACATTAAGAGGATAACATTTCCAACCCTTGAATTCAATTTGGAAGACTATGAAGTATTGCATGATACCAATTACATGGGTGACTACAAACTCTTTCATGATGCAATCATTTATTTTGAAATCATAATATGATTATAGATATCACTACCAACATAAATTGGAGTCTATAGGCTCACACACATAGGATGCATAGGGAGAGGAGTATAGTATTATGCACATGATAAATTGGTTATTATAAGGTTGATAAATCAATTTAATTATTAATGGAATGACTGTATTGATTGGATAGATCAATCAATTAATGATAACATCCAATTTATTGACCATGCTAAGATCTGGGCAGTTAGATGACAGGCTACCTATCAACTGACTAGACAAGGTCATCCAATTAGTCAATTGACTATTCTGGTCACCCAATTAGAATGGATCAATGGATTGGCAAATAGTTTCATTAGATTCTAACCCAATCTATTAAATTACTAGACTAACCAGTCGCTTGAATGGATGTCCCCATAGGGTTGCTATAAAGCAGCCCAAGCAAGCCCGTCAACTAAATAGACTAAGCCAATCAACTGATTGGTGTCCATTTGTAAGACCCCTGACTTATTTTTTGGGTTAACCCTATTTTTGCTTAAGTAAGTTCTTAGAAACTTTCTCTAATCCTTTGATATGATCTTAGATCTTGTGGAGAGCTTAAGTCTCCAGTTTGAGCTTGTTTGGATGATGTTTGTGCTTTATGTTTGGGCTAAATTGCAATTTACCCATTTTTTAGGGGTATATTGGAATGTATCACCTATAGAGTGTTCCTTCTCTCTTTAGGCTTCATGAAAGAGAGTATGATGCTATGGGACACCTTGTTTGAGCCTTGGTTGAGTGGTGGCATCACTAGGGGTGATTAGGGTTTCTAGGATTTTGGTGTGCCTTGACCATGTATACCTTGTTGAAGGTAGTACCCTTGTCTCAACCTTGAGAGGGGTGTTTTGGGGGTGTCATGACTGAGACACCCCCCTTTCTTAGTTTTGTCTCGACCAAGATGGTTGTGGGTTATCTTGGGTCGAGACATTTGTCCTCTAGTGAAGTGTCTCGACCTATTGTGTTGATGTTTCTTTTGTCTCGACCACGTTGTGTTTTGGTGCTTTGTCTCGACCATGTGGTGGTCGCAACTATGTCCTATGTATTGGGAGACCCAAAAGTGGTCGAGACGCAACATAGTTTTTATCACCATCTCATGCATGTGTGTTTGAAGTGGTTTCATGTTAGTTTCTTGGGTGTACAAGTGTTCCTTTGGAGCCCTATCTTGTTGACACCTCATCTCTCACCATACTCCTCTCCTCCTCTGCTTTATAAATCTTATTTTCTCTATGCAAGAAACTCTTTTGTCCATCTTCTTTCTCCTTCCTTGGTTGGTCATACTTGGATCCTTGAGGAGCTATAAGGGGTGATCTTTTGAAGCTTTAGTGATCGGACCTTTTGCATGTGGTGATCCTTGCTCATCTTAAGCCTTAGTAAGCATATGCCTTTCCTTGATGGCATTTCTTTTTTATCTTCTATCCCATATTCCTCTCTTTTCTCATCCATAGACCATGGATCCTCCATGGTGGTCGTCCTTAAGAAGTGAACCCCTCATCACAGGGGTCATAGACCATGTTTTGACAAGGTGGACCCAAGTGTGGGGAAGTTGTCTTGTCTCCTTCTCCTTTCTTCTCTTGATTTAGCCTAGATCTTCTTGTCCTCTTTTCTTGGATCATCCTTTGACCAAGGTGTTCTTCTTTTTGGAGATGATCTTGTGGCTGAAGTGTTGATCCTTGTTGGAGCTTCCTTCCCTCTTTTGGGACATGAGCTTGGAGCTTGTCATCTCTTCAAATAGGCGGGTTATATAACACTTTTCCATCTCTATATTGCACTTTTCATACATGCATGTTGTTGTTTCTCTCTTTAAAGCATATCACTAATGTTCTAGTGGATGATATCATGATCTTGATCTTGTTTCAAGTTGATTAACTTGCTTGGTTTTCTTAGAATCTGAGACCCTACTTGATGGAACCTGATTTTAGTGATTGTTGTGTAATGGTGGTTTTCTCCTACCTTTTTACCTTGGTTTTGGTTGCGTGCATGGTACTCATGTACTTTGATGTCCTATGGAGTATACATTCTATTTTTTAGGTGTTAAATGTGGTTTTATCCCTCTTGCATGAGGTGCTTTCTTGGTCGTTTCATGATTTATAGTCTAGGGTTTTTGTTGACCATTTGGTATGAGGTTTCTTCTCCATGCACATGATGATGTTCCTTAGTTTTACTTTATGTTTTGGCCGTGATAATCTTCTATTTTGATAATGGTTAATCCCAGTTTTGATGTTATTCTCTTGGTAGCTTGACCATTGGTTGCTACACCATGTTTTAGTGAAGGTTGTAACACCTTCTACTTGGTTTTGTGATCAAGACATCACATCTAGGGATGGTCAAGACACCTAGCTTCACGTTGGTCATGACCCTGGTTTGGTTTTGGTTGTGATGTTATTGGTTTGAGGTCAAGACAGGCCCTTGTTCCTTGAGGTCGTGACATGTTCTTTCTTGGGTGGTTGAATCCCTAGTTTTGAGGTGGTCGAGTCAAGTCTTCTCTTTGGTGTGTCATGGTCATGACATCATGGATGTTGGTTGCTGTCGAGGTACCATGGGTGTTGGTGGTCAGGACACCATGATGAGTGGGTGGTCGTGACCCATATGGATGGAGTTTGCGACATGTGCATGATGGATGGCTGCAACTCAAGAATGGTTGACACATATGCTTGGATACTTAATCAATACCGGTATATATGTAATGATGTAAGCCATGTATAGTATTGTTTGGATAGTTGTTTAACCAGTCCTAATCATGTATTTTAACCCTTATGTGCTCCAAGAAAGTGTGAGATGGTATACCTAGGGTTTGGTGATAGTATATAGCTATATAACCCTAATTGTCTACACTTGTAATCCTAAACTTAATGTTGGAAACCATAGTGCATTTTCTTGACTCCTTCGAAGTGATTACTATATTGTGATGATTTCTCTCTCCTATTTGTAACTCTAACCTTGCAGGTGATAAGTATGCCATGGATTGTGTATGTTGTGGTGATGGTCATATGATACAGAATGGTGATTATGCACTTTGTTGAGGCATAATGTGGTGATGTACATGCAGGGTTTATGTGATTGGGTCCTATGACCTGGTGATGGCTTGATGCCTCTTGTGAGGTGATAACCTCTAGTAATGTGATTGAGGGATTAATATCCCACAGTGATGAGATTGGGGATTTCCTGGTGAATGGTAGTGTTACAAGTATCACGTGGTGATAGTGTGACAAGTTCACACCATATATGTTTTATATCTTATGGAGTTGTATTATATCCCTTATCTTTGTAGAGTTTGTTTTGGATTTATACGTTGTAACTTAATTGATTCTAAGATACCCAATTGGCTTAATTAATCAAGTGGAACCCCAATCATGTAGGTGCCATGTACCATGGATCCTTTCAAGTGTCAGCTCGAATTGTTGTATTGGTGAAATGAGTATAACTCGGAGCACATATTTTTTTATATGTGAGGGTGCAAGTCGAGTATCTCCTTCTATCCACAATTACAGGTTGTGTGAGACAACCATGCATGAGCTGATGTCTTTGTGATATGGATGGCCTTGTGAGAGCCACTCCTTATTTTGGGAACGACCATGTGTGAACATGTTCCTCTAGCACCATTACATGTACCAAGGTGGGCTAGGTGTTTATATATGGACAACCATGCATGAGTTGATCCTTCTATTGACTATATGTCACCTTTTGTAGTTGACTTGTATGTCTCTGTGTGTTTCTCTTGTATTCACCAAGAGGTGTGGAGAGGTTGTGGATTATGACTCTTCCATTGATCTTGTATTGCACCGATTTTGACTTAGTAGTGGTCGGTTGGATTTAGGTGGTATGACTCAAATCCTCAGGGCAATAATAAAAGATGTAACATAGTTGTGTAGCATATTGTATAGGGTCAAATATGAATAACATTGGTTGAGCCCTTTGCCTTATCCTTTTACTAATTTCTTGAATTAAAAGACGGTAAGAGAAGTCAATTATTATACATGTTCTTCATATTCCTTTTTAGAATATAACTTGATCTATTGTTCAGTGGTAACTGCCTAGTCTTGCTTAATTTGATTTATCTATTGATTACATATATATCATTTACTTGAATCTGCTCAACTTGCTTAGTATGATATCTACCTATTTAGTTATATGTGCTTTAATAGACGTTGGTGGAGAATTATATCTCTCTCTGTAGGACGTTTGGTCTCACCTCGTGGGTTTCCACATAATTTAGGTTGTCGAGCATGAGGAAGTAGAGATCGTGTTGTTGGTGATGAGCAACAAGAGGACTTGTAGTTGTTGAAAGGTTAGACATGCTTCTTGTATATAGAAGTAGAGTCCTATGTGTAATACTTGTACACGTAGGTCCTTGGAGAGGTTTTTGTTGTATGTATCCATGCGGGGTTTTAGCTTTATGTACATTGTTGTATAGAGATGGCATATATGTATATGAACAAGTTATCATGTGTAACAAGATGTGGATTAAGAGCCAGTGAACAATATCTTGTATAATGTTTTAGGTAGGAGATATGTAATATAGGTGGTTTTTGTAAACTCATGTGCAATATGTTGCAACTATTATGGTTATATGAAATCAATTTAAATTTCCTATGTTTTATATCAACCTGAATGTTTAGTTTTATTTCCACAGTTTGGTTTCGAGTAATCTTGCTTGTGGCGCGTTGAGGCGTCATAGTTTGGTTGGTATCAGAGTTGTAGGTTTGCTGAGTCTACAGGGGCATAGGACTATGGTTGTGTCTATTCTAGTGTCCTCCAGTTTATCTTATGGTCATTTCTACTTATGTAGAAGAAGAAGAAGAGTCAAAAAGATGGTTGGAGAACATAAAGAACACGTTGTTGAGAGTAGTGTTGTTGCACCAGGTGGAGGTGTAGGGAGGAAGGTCATTGATGGGAGGGTGCTTGAAGTGCCCCAATTTGACTCGACTATGATGGAAAATCCAACTTTCCAATCCATCTTTGGATAATTCATGGCGACGATGACGCACATTGTGGACAGGATGCCTATACCCCAGTCTAGGGTAGTTGTTCCCCATGTAGAGTCCTCAGGCATTGGGAAGACCTTTTCGAGGTTTTGGCATGTCAGATTTGTGGAGTATGTTGGTACAACATATCTAGAAGATGCAGATTTTTAGTTAATAGAGATGGAGAAGGCTTTGCAGATTCTTAGAATCCCTATGGTTGATAAGGTGAAGCACGAAGTGTACCTTCTGAAAAGAAGTGTTGGCCATTGGTGGGCCATTGAGGAGGAGAAATGACCAGGTGTCAAAATCAGTTTGGAGGAGTTGATATGGGAGTTTGGTAGCATATACTTCCCGTGTACCTATCTTGATGATAAGATCTCTCAATTTGAGAAGATCAAGCAAGGACCCATGACGATCAATGAATATGAGGCAAGATTCATGGAGTTGTTGAGGTTCTGTCCTCACATGGCAGAGAATCATGAGAATTTTGTGAGGAGAGGATCAAACATTTTGAGAAGGGTCTAAACAATTAGCCGACGACAGTTGTGGTCGTGCTTGAGAATCATGAGAATTTTGCGACGTTTGTGGAATGTATCAGGGGATTGAACGGTTTGTGGTTGAGAAATGGGAGAAGAGTGCCAAGAAGAGGCATGTGTAGTACCAGGGGCGGTCGTCAGAAGTCTTTAATAAGCCTAGGTTTTCTACATTGTCGGCTCAGTAGAGGTCCAATTCACAGACTCAGTGGTCACCCAGTAAGGGCAAAGGTCACAGCTTTCCACCAATAGGAGCCCCCAGCACAATGTTAATATCAGTGATAGGTCCCTCAAGGGCATGATATGAGAGAAGAACGTGCCACAAGTGCGTCCAGGTGGGGCATACCAAGAAGTTGTGTTCCATGAATGATGATGAGGTGACCCAGTAGTCGAGGCAAAGTCAGCAGGGCTTGTAGAGTCAGCAGTACAACAATGGACGAGGACAAGGATGTGGACAGGCATCACATGCTGGTTCTTCTAGACATGCCAGTAGGGGACCGGGAAGTTAGTAGGCGACAGATAGATTCTATTCCATGAGTCAACCAGAAGGAGTGGTTAACCCACAAGTAGTGACAGGTCAGATGGAGTTATTTCATTCTGATTTGTCTTCTTCTTACTTTATATCTATTTTGGTTGACCCAGGTGCGACGCGCTCTTTTATCACTCGTGAAGTGATTGCTAGTAGCTATTTATGAAAGACTATGATTTCACCATATCCTATCACCGTGGGAAAGCTAATATTGTAGCAGATGCTCTTAGTTAGAAATAGCTTAGGCGTGCAGTTGTCTTATCTAGTCAGTGGAGAGAACTAGAAGAATTTTCTAGGTGGACTCCATAGTCATTAGAAGATCAGATCCATGTGGCTAACATCAAGATAAAACTAGACATGTTGACTGAGTTGGTAGATACCCAATTGTCCATCCCATAGCTTGACAAGATGAAAGGTTTGTTAGAGAAATCTCAGAAACAACTCTCAGTGGGAGTAGATGGTGGAATCCTCTACAAGAGTCATATTTGGGTTCCTAAAGATTCACCCTTGAAGAATCATATCTTGTAAGAAGCTCGTGGTTCTAAGTGCATGGTACACCCTGGCACTACAAAGATGTTTAAAGACTTACAATGGTACTTCCAGTGGCCTGGAATGAATAAGACATAGCAGCATATGTGGCCAGTTGTCTCACGTTCCAGATGGTGAAGGTTGAACACCAACGACCCAATGAATTGCTATACTTGATTGAAATTCCTGAGTGGAAATGGGAACAGATCACCATGGACTTCATGGTGGATCTCCCCAAGACTAGGAGAGGTCATGATGCAATATGGTTTGTGGTAGATAGCCATACCAAGTCAGCACATTTCCTTTCCTTAAAGAGCATTGCCAAAGTGATAGATTATATTATCTTTATATCAGAGAAATAGTACTACTGCATGGTATTTTGAGCTAGATTATTTATGATCATGACCCAAAGTTCACTTCCAAGTTGTAGAAGCAAGTGCAAGAAGAACTTAGTACTAGATTAAATTCTAGCACAGCTTATCACCCCTAGACTGATGGACAAATAGAAAGGACAATTCAGACTTTAGAGGATCTGTTAAGAGCATGTGTGCTTGATTGGGGTGGATCATGGGAGTAGTACCTTCCCTTAGCTGAGTTTGCTTACAATAACAGCTACCAGGCTAGTATCGAGATGCCTCTGTATGAAGCTCTCTATGAGAGGTTGTTTCGGTCACCGCTTCACTGGAATGATGTCGGTGAGAGGACCTTGTTGAGGTCAGAGGAACTACAGTTGTATGCTGATAAAGTCACTTTGATCCAGCAAAGGCAAAAGAGAGCCCAGGATCGATAGAAGTCATATGCTTATGCGAAGTGGACTGACTGGCACTTCACTGTGGGTGAACACATGTTTCTAAAAATCTGACCCCTCCGAGCTATAGCTAAGAATAGAGGAAAGTTGATTCCATGGTACATGGGTCCGTTTGAGATTTTGAAACTGATTGGTGAAGCTGCTTATTATTTAGCCTTACCCCCTCAGTATAGTATGATGCATGATATGTTCCATGTGTCCAATCTTAAGCACTATGTGAAGGACCCAAGCATGTCTTGATCATTGAACTTATTGAATTCTAAGGGAGGATGACTTACTTTGAGTCACCTGTGAGGGTACTGGATACCAAGGTGAAATAGCTCAGGAGTAAAAAGATAGAGATGGTAAAGGTTCTCTGGAAGCACCATGGAGAGGATGAAGCCACATGGGAGCTAAACACAGACATAGAAAAGGCCTACCTTGAATTGTTTGTTTAATTGGCTAAATTTTGGGGGCAAAATTCCTATAAGGGGGGAATGATGTTATAACCTCAATTTTGCTTGTATGAATTGAAATGCAATTTTTCAAATAAAAGGAATTTGAATGGAAAAGTATATGCTTTGTTATAAAAGAATGGGTTCTTTTGCAATATTTCCCCTGGATGCATGATTTTATGGTTTATATTGTTTTAATACATCCAATAATGAAAAAGGGGAAAAGAGATAAAAGAAATCCCATAATAAGTAAAAGAAAAAGAAATAAAGGATAATTGTGTGCATATGTGAGAGTTATGTGGAATTCTCTAGAAAGTGGCATGGATGACCATTATTCAATAGTTTTTGGTTCCTTTTGGTTTCTAATGAGAAGAGAAATCAAAGTAAATAAAAAAAGAGAAAAATGAATTTTGATTGCATAATATACACCTTTTGAGTGGATGACTTGCATATGAAGAAAAGTATCTTTTGTTTTCAAGTTTTGGTTCCAAATTGTACATAAAAGTAATTTAATTCATTAAATAGGTTCCCTTAACATTTGGGATTAAAAAGATGTATGTATTAAGAGATATGGATTTTTGAAAATCCCTAAAGTGAAAGGATAATGGAATGAATACATTAAATGTCACATATAATTTTGATTCCTAAAAGAACCGGTATATGGCATGTGCACTGGTATCCATTGGATCCAAGATCCAACGAAACATGAGCATCGTTCGGTTCGAAGTGGATTGGGAAAGGAATAGTGAGAATGAGATTTTCAATCTCAGATTTCTCACAATCTAATGCATGTGCAAGCAAGATACTTGCTTATATGGCTATAGGAGAGGATTTCGAGCAAGCCTATCCTAGGTTTTAGGTATTTTGGAGGGTTCTAGAGGAAACTCCCAAATACCCGAGAACTTAGTTGGTAGCAAGGATTGAGAACCCTAAACCAGACCCACGCACCTATAAATAGACTTTCCAACCAACTCGTTGACGTATCACAAACTTAACCGACCGCTTTCTAGCCCTGAGACTCTATCACTCTCTCAATTGCCCTCTACTCCAATGAGCTCTCCATCACAGACTACTATGAGTCTAAGGCTTTGGGTTTTAGTGGAGACGAGGAACGAAGACCCTCGATCTTAGTCAAGCACTGACCGTGGAAGGAGATCAATGGTCGAGGGCCTTTTCGTGTTTCTAAGAAACATGAGTCGACAAGATCAACGCGAACCACATGATCCCACTCGATCAATGAATACCAAGGATCTGTTGGCTCATGATTTTCCGAAAAGAAAAGGTATTTCTCCTCTCTAGTCAGAAAATCCAAAAAATAGCTAGAACTTGCATAATTTCATAAAAATTAATCCTTTACCCGAAAAATAAAAGTAGATAGTGCTTTTCGATGAGAAAAATATGTAGAATCTAATAAAAATGAATTCAAGGCCTAAGTTTGCTTGTAACTCAAAAAGTATTTAAAGATGCTATCTTTAATCATTTTAACTAGTTTGAAACCTTAAGTTTTGAAGATTAATGAATCTAATGATGTTCCAAGACTTTTATGAGAAATGTTTAGCCTTTTGACATAGATGGAATAGATTTAATTGGATGATATTTTCTCATAATTTGATTAATTAGGGTTCCATAATTATAAAAGTGCATTAATGAACTTATAAACCCTAATTGTAATGGTTATGAGGTTTAATAGATTTAAATGTGGAAATGAATCAAGAAGATATGAAAATGATGTTATTAAACTAATTTGTGGATAAAGACCCTTAATTTGGATAATCTGAGTGATTAGGTTTTTTATGAGTAGAAAAGTGCTTTTAGGGTTTGTTTAACTAAAAGGGTAAAATTGGAAAATAAAACCAAGAAACTCTAAGGAAACCCTAATAAGGCTTAGAACCTTAGAATGGACTCCCAAGTCAATAAAAGATGTCTGGATGTGATAACAATTAGGTGTTATAAAAAAAATTCAGGATCAAGATTTTCTTGATTTATTGCTTGGCTTGGTTGATTGGACTTCTTGATTGGATTAGCTATCTTGATTAATTTTGAGACTTCCAAATCAGGTATGTGGTTATGCTTATGGCTAATTGCTCTAGTTTCATAGTTATTTATGAGATTTTATCAATTTCTTGAAATTAACTACTTGGATGAACTTTAATTCTTGCAACTATAAAGTGACTATGTCTAACACCATAAATATGTGCATGACTAGCTCAGATCCTAATCCTCCTCTGTAGCTTTGTGTATATATGAGAAATTGATGATCTAGGTTTTGATCTACCTTGGGGTAAGATCTATAGATTATCATGAGTCGAAGTTAGGTTTACCTTTGGGTAGGATCATACAACTATACAACTCTTAGTCTTGGCCTACCTTTGGTGTAGGACCAGAGAGGGCTAATGACAATCTACCATATGGGATAGGTAGTATCTATGTCCAATGTAGGGACAACACTAGGGCTTTGATATATTAGGATTGAGTAGTTATGATTAAGACTTAAAGTGTGATCTATTAAATAATGATTTTGTTGCAATATGTTGTTACAACTAGATTCAAACTTTTAGTTCCCTCACATACCAGTATAATTTTGTATAGTGACCGATGTTTTGTCTGTTGAAGTTTTAGGGAAATATGCAGTTACATCTATGGAAAGTGAATGTTCAATAAAAGGTGACATTGAAAACAACAAGGCTAAATAATGTTTGTAGGATTATAGTTAGATAGTTCTTTCCTTGGGTAAAGTTTTGAGATCCTATTTTTGAAAGGTATGTGAAAAGAGAAAAAAGTTTATCCTACTTTATGCTTTAGTTGTGGTAGAATTTATTAATTATTTTTCATTATTTGTGAAACCATATGATCATATTTGGGATATTGACTCTAGCTTCTTGGTCTTCCTTAATTGGGGGTCACTAAGGGGTGGGGTCATTACATTTGGTATCAGAGTGTGGTTTTGCATATAATCTCTAATAATTATTAAATTTTATAAAATCTTTAGAGCCCTAAGGGAATTATTAGAGAATTTTCCAAAGATAGAGGTGTCCAAAAAAGGATCATGATCTGAGGGCTCACAAGATTTTCATCTACCTTGCTAGTCGATTTACGAGGACTCCCGGAATCTGTGTGACTTCCTAGCCAAAATCTGAGGATTTGCTCGAAATAAGATACATCTAGGACTTCTCATCTACTTTCATCCCTTCTCAACTCCTTTCATTGGAAAAACTTTAAGTACTTAAGGCTTTCTCTCTCTCCACCTCCTCCTAAATTTTAGGGTAAGAGTGTTAAGGATTAAGAAATCCTCAACCAAACAATAAAAAGCATGTAAGCAAGATGCCATGGACATAAGTTTTAATGATATAAAACTTAGATTGAGTTTAATTACATGCTTATGTGTAGCAACATGGCTCATACTAACATTGTCATTGTCCCCGTTGACACCCCTCAGGAGAATGTTGAGGTTAGGCTATCTCATAGGAAGAGAAGGTCTCTAGAGAAAAGGCAGAAGGCGATAGAGGAAGAATCCTCCAGGAAAAGGAAGAGGCCTGAGGAATCTTCTAAGGATGATGTGAACCCAAAGCATGTTCCCTTTGAAAACTTGATCAAAGAGAATGACCAAAAGAGGGAGCCAATGGTGGAAGATGAGCCCAAGGTCGACCCTATAGCAACTTCTAGACCAGATGTATTAGTCCATACTCTTAGTGGCCTTTGGATGGAATAGTAGAAGAATATGACTGAGGCCATTAGTGCCTTAGCCCTCAAGGACATAGCCAGAGTTGAAGATGATGAGCCACTACCAGTTCGTCCATGACTTGGATCCACCATTATAGACATCGTGAAGCTAAACATTGAGAACTTATGGGGAGAAGATAGACCGAGGTGGTCGACAAAGCCAATGTCTGGCTTCTAGCAGTGGAAAATGATTTTTGTATGCTGGAAGTACAGCCAACGAAGAAGGTTTCATTTGTTGCTCACCTCCTAGAGGGAGTAGCTAAGATTTGGTGGGAAACCCATATCATGGGCCGAGACCTGAATGAAATATAGATGGCTTGGACCAACTTCATAATCATCTTCTCAGCCAAATTTATTCCAATCTTAGCCAAGAAATAAAAAAAGGGAGTTCACCAACCTAGTCCAAGGTAACCTATCTACATGGACTTTGGCCACAAGTTCTGCCTCCTGGAGCAGTTCAGATACATGATGAATGAGGAAAGATGGGTGGACCATTTTGTGGAATGTCTACACCCTGTCATCAAGCCTCGTGTGATGGAGAGCAAGTTAAAAAACTTCATTGACACCTACAACACCACCCTAGTGATGAATCCACATTCATCATGGTTTTCAGTCACCATTGTGGGCCTGATTTGACTCATTACATTCACTTTCATCCCCTAAATATTACAAATTGCAATCTTGCTTCTTGACTAGGATTTATATGATTTCATGCAAACTGAGCAACCCATGATGGAGACAGATCTTCAACTGGGTCCACCATCTTGTTGCAGGCCCACCTTCACTCAAGATGTCTCTCACCAATCATAGATCATCCAATCACCGCTACATCCCTGATCAACTTCACCTCCTCCATTGATCTCGAGCACATTTCCATCCACCTTCAACAAGACCCTCTCTCTCTAACCCTAAGATCGCCACCCTTGTGTGCTTCACCATCACCCTCACTTCCAATCTCAACCATCTGATCGCAAATCAACGCTTCCTCACTATTTACCCTTACGATCTCGACCTTACTCGGTCTTGGCCCATGTGGTTTTGCACCTCCTCCATTCGGTTTGGGACCCACCTACCCTAACGATCTCTCCACACTTTTTCCTCTTCACGGTCTTGACCCCCCCTCCCCCTCTCGGTTTGGAAACCAATTGGAGGGATAGCAGTCTCAAGACCACAAGGAGGAGTAGCGGTCTCAAGACTGCATGGCTCTCCTGCTTCCTCCTCCACTGATCATTATGTCGCTCCTTCTGCCATCTCTAGGACAATGATGGCCAACTCTCCACGACCTCTGGTGTCATCCTTATCACCAACAGCATTGAAGATCACCTCCGACGCACCTATGATCTCCAAACCGCAAGGGCACCTACAAATCACCTGCAACTCTATTCCTCCATGCTCCGCCTGCAACCAATCTCCACTACCTACGTGAGAGCCTCCTCCGGTCACCCTCCAATCCACGACCTCACCTCCATCACTCTTCCATTGCTTCCCACCATCTTCGACCTACACACGACGACCACCACTCCTCCTCACGATCTTCCTCTCCCTGCTTCCATGACCTTGGCCTTCCATACAACTTCAAAACCCTATGCCAACGAGACCGAAAGGATGACAAAACCATGGGAGGATCGAATGTCGAAACCGTGAGACCATGCAAGACCACTAGATCCCAGGACCAGGAAAACATCCCAAACTGAGAGGACAATCATCGTAGGACCGTGAAGATCCAAACCAAGAAGCCAAAAATGTGAGCGCCCTAGCGGTCTCCAAAACCGTGAGGAGCCTGATCGAATAGGAGGCAGTGATCAATTTTGATCTCAAGACCGAGAGCGCCCGAGCAGTCTTTGAAATCGTTAGGGTGGCACTCGTTCCCAAACTGAGAAGACAGAGACCGCACCGCATGAGGCCAAGAACTGGAAACCATGAGGCTCCTCGTGATCTCCAGACCACGAGCAAACCGTGAAGATGCCAGATGATCATCCAAGACCGCAAGGATGATCAGACTATCCAAAACCGCGAGATGCCGAGAAGCCAAGACCGCTTGGAGACATTCAATTCCCAGACCAATGGATGATGCTCGCGTCTCCAAGACCGCATGAAGGAAACCGCAAGGAAGGGACTGTGATCTCCAAATCGTAAGAGCACCAAAACCATTTGGAACTGTAGACCATGAAGAGAGTCTCGTAGTTTCCAAACTGTGAAGAATGCTCACCTTTCCAAACCGAGAAGGAAGCCTATCAGTTTCCCAAACTGTGAAGAACTTAAACGATTTTCAAAACCGTGTAAAGATGACTCACACCAAAAATGTGAAGACCAAAGTCCAAACCATGTGGGACTCTATCCAAGCCTATAAATAGGACTAACATGGTCCTCATTTGGGTATCAGATCTGAGACACCACTAGGCTTCCTGAACACCGGCCCGACCCCTGGAAAGGGATCCCGATCCATCACCCTTCTCTACGATCCATCTACGTGCATCCACGCTACATACACATCCAAAGATTTCTCCTCCTATTGCGAGCAAGGATGACGAGAAGAGAAGGAAGGTGGAGAGAGAAGGTATGCCTAGTCTGCCTTGGTGGTTCTTCCTCCTCGTCTAGATCTTCTCTAACATGGCGTAGAAGACCGTACCTTCACCAAGATGCGACCATCTTATGCATCATGCTCATGGAGGAATCTTCCCTCTCTCTTATTCTTTTTGTTCCTCACATCATGAGCAAGTAGTTCCTTTTCACTTGGGTGCGGGGACTAGCCCCGCTACCCATGCTTATATGTCTTTTCATTAAACATTCCATGGCATGCATGTAACTTTTCATTTCATTGTTAATTGTTGATGTGTTCTTGTGGATTGATCACCTACTTGCATTTATCTTGTTCGTTCCTATGTTGTGAGAACTTCAATCTATAAGATTTGAATGTCGATTAACGCGGTTGACTCCCTGATGAGAAATCGAATGGGATTCCCTAATGTTGTAAGTGTGTGATTGATGCGATGATTTTGAGTCGCATTTGTAGACCTGTTTCATATGTGTTTTATGGTTTAATTATTCATTTCTATGGTTAATATCGCATAATTCATCCACTTTGGTCTTTGCCGTTATTTTGTGTCAAATCCCCTTTAACTTATCGTTTTGAGCATTAATTGTCAAAATATTATTATTTGTGTGAATTTATTTGGTTTCATGTTTGAATTTCAGGAAAAATGAGTATCTACTTCCGTCGATACCATCGACATGATCACAGGTTGCTAGCTGAAAGGAGCAGCAAAGCGTCGATACTATCGACATGGATGTCGATGGTATCGAGATACCATCAGCTTGTTGACAAAGAAGCAGTCGATACCATCGACGCATGGAGGCTACAGTGACGCAAAACGACAAAACTGACGCCTATAGGAAGTCGATACCATCGACTCGCGTCGATGGTATCGACACCGTAGGATATGAGTTTGCTTTCTAATGATCTCAATCGTACGGCTACGGTTAATTAGGGACCTAATGATCGAGATATACCTAATGACGGCCGCCCAGACGTGGAGATCATATCATTAGCCATTGCATGAGTACCGAGGAGTGGTAGAGAGGAGAACGGAGACTAGAAGCTCATACCAGTTGATTTGGACACCGCAAGAGACGGATTCCACCACCGAAAGGTGGGGGAGCATGTGTTCTACGCAAAGGATCAACCGATTCTTCTCCGTTCAGGGGTTTTCCCTTTCATTCCATGTTTTTCACATGTTTTCCCCTATTTCTACCATGTACTTGTGTGAGATGAACATGCGGGGCTAATCCCCTTCATCTTTAGGACCGGGAGTAGCCCGGGAATTCATTGTATGACAATTTTATAATAGTGAATCATATTTTATCCCTCAAATCCGTGGTATAATTTCGTGTTCTCAATATATTGTTATGCTTGATCACCATAATAATAACCTAATGCCCTTAATTACTTTGAAAGAAGGATTAACAGTTGAAAAGAGACAAAATCTCCATTAATCGATAAATCCCTTGAACAAGGCGGTGTAAAATTAATGGTGGAAACTGAGAGATCGTTCATAATGCACCTGGTTTAGGGTATAGGTTACTACGACGGTGGAACCGACCTAAGCTTTGGTAGTGAATTGCACCACGACAGTGGGCAATTCTGTTTTCAGGCCACTACCCGGATAGAGAGATAAAATTGAGTAGCTATATAGAATTTAATGCAATGAAAACCTGCAGTGAAACCGCAATCCTAAAGATACCCTTTTCAATTGATTAAACCGACATTTAATCGATTGCTTTTTTTGTTTTGTTTTTATTTTTCTTTTAGTTTTAACAACAACTCTCAACTTGTTAATCGGCTTATCTGATCGCGAGTAGTTAGTAGGAGTCTCCGACAATTGCACGTATCCCTGAGTTCGACTCGGGCCTCACAAAGGCATGTACTACTCGACGCGTACACTTGCATTTTTTAGCGCGTAGTAAAATACACGTCAAGTTTTTGGCACCGTTGCCAGGGATACGGCAATTTGTTGGCACTTTGAGTGCTACGAGCGACCACTCTAGGCCACAAATTTTTTTTTTGAAACAAATTCAAATATTTCTAAATTGTTCGATAATTTTTATACTCATCATAGCACTGTACTGAACTCAAATTTTCTCATTTCAGGTATTGTGTATGGTGCAGATGCGTAGTACTGACTACGCAGGTTGCGCACCAGAGGTTCCGCCATCGGGACCAGAAGATGAGGAAAGCCACAATCAAGACCAGTTAGAGGAAACAGAGTCAAAATCTGAATAGGAAGAAATGGCCGAGCCACAGACTATATGGGAGAAGATCAAGGCTTCTTCCTCATCTGCTTCCAAAGGGCCTATAAAGAAGCAGGAAATCAACATACCTACATATAAGATTGATCCGGCGTTGATAAATCTGGTGAAGTCGAATGCTTTTCATGGGCTTAAGAATGAGGATCCCGTCGCTCACATCAGCCAGTTTGTGGAGAACTGTGACATGGTAAAAATTGATAGGTTTCCACAGGATGCACTGTATCTCAAGCTTTTCCCGAGTTCATTGGCGGGAGCGGCACGAGAGTGGTTACATAATTTAGATGATGAGTTCGTGGAGTCATGGGACCATATGGTGGAGGTCTTCTTTGAGAGGTTCTTCCCTCCTGAGAAGACTAACGACATGATCCGAAAGATTCATAATTTTACCCAACAGGCCGGGGAGACATATTCTGAGACCTGGGAGAGATTTTAGGTCATGTTGAGGAGGTGCCCACATCATGGGTTGGATAAAGAGACGCAGGTGAAGATCTTCTATTTTGCTCTCTCCGAGCACGATAGGAGTAATCTGGATTCAGCTGGGTCAGGATTCTTTCTGAACAATACGGACACCAGATGCTAGGAGATACTAAAGAATATGGCTAGAAAGCAATCATGGGGCGAAAGAGGCGTCGTGGAGCAGGTCCGAGCAGTAGGAGAATCAAAAGCAATAAAGAATCTGAATGAGAAGATGGATCTTCTCGCAAAGAAACTGCTAGCGAAGGAGGTTGATGCATCTGAGGATGAGGAAGCCCAAGTCAAATTCATGCAGCAACAGGGCTACAGAAACAATGACTATACATGGAGGAGAGACAAAAAGTTCTCCTGGAAGGATCCTAATCATTTCCAACAAGATCTGGAGATGAAACCACAACCAAGAGCTGAGGATAAGAGCACCAAATTACTTAGTCAAATGGTGCAGCAAAATCAGGAAATGATGGCTATGTTTGGTAAGCAATTGCAATCTCAAGGTGATATTTTAAATAAATTTGGGCAGACGCTACAAAGCCATGGAGCACAGATGCGGGCATTGGAAACCACCGTGACTCAGATTTCAAGTGAAGTGGCGGCCATCAAGCACGCCAACCAGCAGAAACCGGCCGAGAATGCAGATGCGGCCCAAACACACCATCAAGTGAAGTACATGTCTGTGGTAAGCAATGAGGAGGAATCCCAGGTGTCAGAAGCAAAAGATCAAAGCAAAATGAGGTTTGATACGGGAGCAACACTGGCGATACCGTATCCTTGCAGTTATTATGGACTGCCGGGCGGAAACCCTCTTTTCAGGAAATCCCGCCAAGGACCCATTATAGTTGCGTCCTTGACTAGGCAAGAAGAGCAAGTTAAGGTTGTCTGTCAAGGTGCAGATAAATCTATTGCTGATACACATGTTGATGATGCTCTGATAAAGTCCACGCCAGAGGGAGTACTTGAAGCAAGCTTAGGAGAGTTGGCCCCGAAAAGCTCATATGTGCCACTTCACAAGCGTGGTAATGCGGTAGTGGAGTCAAATCTGGACAACTCAAAGCCGAAGAAAGAGCACAGGCATTATAGAAAATTCTTAGAGATATTCAGAAAGCTACATATCAATATTCTGCTGGTGGAGATGATTGAGAAGGTCCCCTCCTATGGGAAGTTTATTAAAGAAATAATAAATAAAAAGAGGCAGATCAAAGATACTGATGTATGTAGGATGAATGAAATGGTAAGCTCAATGATCCTTGGGAGTTTACCAGAGAAGAAAGATCCAGGGAGTTTTTATATTCCATGTTCAATAGGTGATCTACACTTCCCATGAGCTCAGTGTGATTCAGGAGTGAGCATAAATCTCATGCCGTTGTCCACATTTAAAAAGCTTGGGTTACATGACATGATGAAGTCAGCGGCAACCATAGAATTAGAAGATGGATCTATTGTAAGGCCACATGGTGTTTGTGAGAATGTTCTTGTCAAAGTGGACAAATTCATTTTTCCAGTAGACTTTGTAATCATGGATATGCCGCAACTTAAGAGTTGCGAGATGCTACTAGGTAGGTCGTTTCAAGCAACGGCCGATGTAGTGACTGCAATTGGGAGAGGTACACTCACGTTGGGAATTGGTCAAGATCGAGTGGAGTTCAAGCTTCCACACGATCCCTTGGGCACTTTCTCCAAAGATCAAAATTGATGTATTTCAAGTCGTCTAGCCTAAGACGTTAAATAAGGGCGCTTGTTGGGAGGCAACCCAACCTTTGGTACCTTAGTTTAGTTCATTTACATTCATAGTTTAAATTGTTTTTACTTAGTTTTTCATGTAAAAAAGATACCGTGATCATTTTGTTTGATGTGCAGGCTGAGGCAGAGTCGATACCATCGACACACTGGTCGATGGTATCAACCAAGTTCCAGGTTGACGACTGCAGATTTTGTTCTGAGTCGATACCATCGACGGCCTCGTCGATGGTATCGACATACCTACATGCAGCAGCGAAGAAAAAGTTGATAGTATCGACACGGGCGTCGATACCATCGAGATCCCTGAAGATATGCAGACCAGTTCATCTCAGTCAACTCGATACCATCGACGGCCTCGTCGATGGTATCGACATGGTTATAGGTTGACATGCAAAGCGGTTGTGTTGCAGTGAAGAAAAGTCGATACCATCGATACCTGTCGATGGTATCGACCATCCACATCACTGATCCGCGCAAACGAATCGGCGGCGATCGCGGCAGCCACATCATCGATCCGGGCGAAGCGTCGATACCATCGACCCATGTCGATGGTATCGACACGTCAGCGATCCGAGTTTCAAGATCCAGCCATCAACAACCGTCGATACTCGTGATGGGGGCGGATAGCATCGACAGGTGTCGATACCATCGACTCACGTCGATGGTATCGACGGGCTAACAGTAGCACCGACCAAGTCTATTTAAGGAGATTGATCACATCATTTGACGTCACGCCTTCAGAGCGATCTTCCTCCTTTGCGCCGAGCACTCCCCCGAGCCATCCAAGCCCGAAAAACAACAGCACCGAGCGATGATTTTCACCGAGCGGAGATTCAATTCTCCATCTTCACCGAGCTCTTCTTCTAATACTTTTTTCATCGCAACAATGGTGCATACAACCGGAGCTTCTTCCTCGCCTGCTCATATGATTGACATCCCTGAGTTCGTGCCACCACCGCCATCATCGGTCGCACGACCTCGACTTGTCCACCCATTCGCGTATGTGAAGAAGGTTTACAAAGAAATCCTGAAGCGCAAGATCGAGCCCATCCGGTACGTGGATCCGGAGATGATCAATGATCTTGGCTTCAAGGCAAATCTGGATTACGTACTGAAGGGGTAGGCCCACCAAACGGGCCGTGGACATGATGAGCTTGAGTACCATGCAGACGGCCAACCATTCTTCGGTGAGTGGCCGACGTACAAAGAGCTGGTAGCAGAATTTATGGCGTCGCTAGACGTCTGTGTTGTGTCCAATGAGATATCAGCAAGCGACCGCGAGTGGGAAAAGGGCAGGGTATCTTTTCGGCTCTACAACCGTGACTACACCATCACCCTTGAGCAGTTCAATGACATATTCAACTGGAATCACTCGCGGTACGACTACAGGTGGCCGGATAACCGCACCAACTACGACGTTATCTTCTCTGAGTTGGTGACGGTGCCACAAGGGAAGTCGGTGAGCTACCACAATTCCGCGGTAGCCGACTTCGAGCACCCATTTGTCCGGGTCTTGCACCGGATGTTGAGCTCCACCTTGTTTGCGCGGGGCGATCTGGCCCTTAGCAAGTTCTAGGAGTCAGACCTTTTCTTTCTATATCAACTCCTGCAACGGCGAGAATGCAACTGGGACGCTTTCTTTCTACAACGAGTTTTGGCGGTGAAGAGGAGCACGAGAACAGCCCCAATTCATTTTGGTGGGCTTATCACTAGGCTGGCCATTTACTTGGGCTTAAATCTGTAGCAGCTGACTCCTCTCTCTACAAAAAGCAAGGTCAACTTGCAGCATCTACACCGGTCAAATGTCCTACTCCTCCGAGGTGGCGTGGCGTTTGCACATTGCCACGTAAATCAAGCATATCAAGAGTGTTCTCTACCCGACCCCGTCTTCAACATCGACGGCGCGCAGCATTTCCGGTGGCCAATCATAGCCATCAATTCTGATGAAGAAGACAGCGGCAACAACGATGGTGGCGATGACGACGAGGCGGCGGAAGAGGAGGAAGAGGTGTTCACACCTCTTCGATCATGAGTGGCACCCCGGAAGCACCCTAGGATGCATCCGGGTGCATCTTCATCTTCTCCGCAATACCCGCCTCCACCACCACCGCCCTCGCAGCCAAGCGAGGATGTTTATTCCATGCAGGGCATGTACACTATGATGCACGATATACAGCAGTCGCAGCAGGAGCCCTTCTACGACCACTATCGGAGCCAAAATTATTTTGGAGGTTATCCACAACCTCCACCCAGGGCCCAGTTTGATCCAAGCTTCTAGGGGGAGTATCCTTCTTGGGACCCTACGGATCTGCAGTACCCGCCTCCACCACCACAGGAGTGATCCGATATCACTGTTCCAATCTTTAAGTTTGTTTTTGACTATGAGGCCATAGTCGAATTCAAGCTTAGGGGGGTAGTTGGAACAACTTTGTTTCTTGCATTTTCAGTTTTGTTCTTGTTATTTGTTTCTTGCATTTTCAATTTTTGTAGGATCCACATGCTATCTAGTGTAATCGTGGATGTCATAAAGTTTGTGTCATCTCATTAATAGTGCATGGGAAAATCAAGGGAAATTTTTAAAAAAAATTGTGTGTTTGGAAAGCTTGTCTTGTTTAACCTTGGGCATATTTCCTACGAAAATGATTGGTTTTGTCAACTTTAAAACAACAATTCACAACTTTACTCCTAATGATTCATGAAAGTGGACGGAAATGGTTGTTGGAGCCTAATCTGACCAAATGGTAATGTGACTTTAATTGGAAGTAGGAGAGAGAAACCTCTTGACTACTACACAAGTCAGTAAGGAGGGACACATAATATCTTTCTAAGGTTCAGTCACCTAGTCTTGTGATCTTTCCACCTCTTCGCTTTTAACAATCCACCGCAAGAATTGGAAGTATTCTACAGTTTTAACCTCTTTGATTGCATTGCACGTAGATAGGGCTTACGTTAATTCTTTTTCCATATGTTTTGCATAAAAAGAAAAAATTAGAATAGTGATACATGCACATTACCCTTAGGTGCATGTCATGTAGTTGCATTCATAATTTTCATGCATAAAGTATATCATGTATCTCAATTTTTCTCCAATGGTGAATTAAATTGTTTCATACCTTCTAGTGCAAATTTCTGTATTAGGAAGAAAAATAAGCCCGATAAAATATTCATTATCAATTATGGATATAAAGGGTTGAAAAAAAAAAAGAAAAAAAATCTAAAAGAAAATCTGTATAATGAAAAAAAGGGTTATGTAGAAGCAACAAGAATAAGAAGGATAAAGGAACATAATATCACCTGCATTTCGAGATAATTGAGTACATGATGTAGCTTAATTAGATGTCCATTTCATTTTGAGATGGATGGTTAGTACATGCATCATTCCACCCAATTTTAGGCATTAGGGAATTTTTCATGTGCATTTGCATCATTTAGGACATTTTTGTTTTATGCATGTTGAACTTGTGTAATACTTCCACTTTCTTCCATGAACCACCCATCTTTATCCACCCGTTGCTCGGATTGGTAGGCCACTGTGAATTTCTCCTCACTAAGGTATATCAGGAGAACTGCTTCCATGTAGATGGTAGTTAGGGCGAGCAACGTAGTATAGGAGATCACAAGATGCACCAAGTCTGAACCGGCGAATTTTATTATGTTAACTGCCTTATGTGATAGGGTTCATCAGTTTTGAGGTCAATTTCTTTTATGGATGATTATTGTCGCCTTCAGGGTAATTACCGTTCCGTGGTTAGAGAGGGCCAGTATGTGAATGTCCGGTGGGAGTCATGTGGGATGTTGGTTATGGAATGTTTTTCTTCAGTTGACATTAGCAATTCTATTCTAAGGATTAGTTGCTCGAGGGCGAGCAACGTTCAAGCTTAGGGGAGTTTGATGCGATGATTTTGAGTCGCATTTGTAGACCTATTTCATATGTGTTTTATGCTTTAATTAGTCATTTCTATGGTTAATATCGCATAATTCATCCACTTTGGTCTTTGTCGTTATTTTGTGTCAAATCCCCTTTAACTTATCGTTTTGAGCATTAATTGTCAAAATATTATTATTTGTGTGAATTTATTTGGTTTTATGTTTGAATTTAAGGAAAAATGAGTATCTGCTTCCGTCGATACCATCGACGGAAGTCGATACCATCGACATGATCACAAGTTGTTAGCCGAAACGAGCAGCAAACCGTCGATACTATCGACATGGATATCGATGGTATCGAGATACCATCAGCTTGTTGACAAAGAAGCAGTCGATAGTATCGACACCAAGTCGATACCATCGACGCATGGAGGCTACAGCGACGCAAAATGACAAAACCGACGCCTACAGGAAGTCGATACCATCGACTCGCGTCAATGGTATCGACACCGTAGGATATGAGTTTGCTTTCTAATGATCTCAATCGGACGACTACGGATGATTAGGGACCTAATGACCGAGATATACCTAATGACGGCCGCCCAGACGTGGAGATCATATCATTAGCCATTGAATGAGTACCGAGGAGCGGTAGAGAGGAGAACGGAGGCTAGAAGCTCATACCAGTTGATTCGGACGCCGCAGGAGATGGATTCCACCACCGAAAGGCGGGAGAGCACGTGTTCTATGCAATGGATCAACCGGTTCTTCTCCGTTCAGGGGTTTTCCCTTTCATTCCACGTTTTTCACATGTTTTCCCCTATTTCTACCATGTACTTGTGTGAGATGAACATGCGGGGCTAATCCCTTTCATCTTTAGGACCGGGAGTAGCCCGTGAATTCATTATATGACAATTTTATAATAGTGAATCATATTTTATCCCTCAAATCCGTGGTATAATTTCGTGTTCTCAATATATTGTTATGCTTGATCACCATAATAATAACCTAATGCCCTTAATCACTTTGAAAGAAGGATTAATGGTTGAAAAGAGACGAAATCTACATTAATCGATAAATTCCTTGAACAAGGAGGTGTAAAATTAATGGTGGAAACTGAGAGATCGTTCATAATGCACCTGGTTTAGGGTATAGGTTACTACGATGGTGGAACCGACCTAAGCTTTGGTAGTGAATTGCACCACGACAGTGGGCAATTCTGTTTTCAGGCCACTACCCAGATAGAGAGATAAAATTGTGTAGCTATATAGAATTTAATGCAACGAAAACCCGCGGTGAAACCGCAATCCTAAAGATACCCTTTTGAATTGATTAAACCAACATTTAATCGATTGCTTCTTTTGTTTTGTTTTTATTTTTCTTTTATTTTTAAGAACAACTCTCAACTTGTTAATCATCTTAGCTGATCGCGAGTAGTTAGTAGGAGTCTCCGACAATTGCACGTATCCCTGAGTTCGACTCGGGCCTCACAAAGGCATGTACTACTCAACGCGTACACTTGCGTTTTTTAGCGCGTAGTAAAATACATGTCAGTGATATGTGAGGGGACGAGCCATCTAGCCCACGGTGACACTTCTGTGTGCCTAAACATCCTAACAGAGGGCCACAACTTCAGTTGGATATCTATATCTTCAAAGTCGTAAGTACATGATCTGGATGGCGATGAGAGATCTGATGCCTAAGGTGATGCTTATGTGAACCTAAACATCCTAACAAAGGGTTTGTAGCATCTCTATTTAGATAGTTAGATCTTGCATGGATGTTTGTGATTAGATATGTTTGCATGTGTAGTGGTGGTGAAACTCGGTACCACCCCAGTGATCTTCATCATTAATCTAGATTCAACTTTAATCTTGTACTTTACTTTTCTTGCACTTAGTTTAGTTAAACTCAAATCAACCTTTGTTCTAAATATTAGTCTTACTAGAGCTAGACTAGACTATCAATGATTCTTAAAAATGTTGTCCATTGGGATTCGATCCTTAACTATACTGCAATAAGACTCGTCCACTTGCGGGTGGTATTATTGCATAAGGTTTCGGTTAAAAGCTCAGGGATTTCAACCCCAAGTGAATTTGTTAGTGCGATAAGAAACCACGTCAAATTATGGCACCGTTATCGGGGACAACAGAATCAACTAGTTAAATCTAGTTCTTTTGAGGCTAATCTAGGATTTTGCCTTTTCTTTTTGATACTATTGATCATTCTCTTGAATTTGGTTCTACTCTGTAAATCTTACCTCCAAAAGATATTTCCATCCCAGGTACTCTTAAAGACTAGTGCATGCACCGCTCGAACAGTTCCGGCCTTGCTGCTAGCTTTGACCCTGAGATCGAACGAACCTTTCATTGTCAGAACTGAGAGAACTAAGCTAGAATGGAACAAGAGGAGGAAATAGCCCGAAGGGTAGCTCAAGCCCTTAATGTGCAAAGAGAAAGGCTTATGCAAGAAGATATAGCTACAGTTCAAGAAGATATCCAAGCAGCACAAGCAACAACACAAGCAACAGAATTGCGGTAGGACCTTAGGGAGTTCTCAATCCCTAAAGCTGATGACGTTCATCACCCAGTGCAACCTCCTCCCATCAATGCTCCAAATTTTGAGATAACAGCACATTGGATCACCTTGCTTCAAAACAGCCCATTCTATGGTAAGCAAGGTGAATATAGTCAGGATGACCTTCTGAGGTTTATTGATCTATATGCTATGACAAAGCAAAATGGAGTCTCAGATGATGCCATCTGACTCCATCTTTTTAAGTATTCTCTTGCTGATAGAGCTATAAGTTGGTACAACTCTTTGCAATGTGAACCCATCACCACCTGGGAACAACTTCAAAATGTCTTCCTAGAGAAGTTCTATCATCCTTCTCTCACCTATGAAATCAGGGGATGTATAACTCAATTCACTCAGGCCCCTGGAGAATCCCTAGCTAAAGCATGGGAAAGATACAAAGAGATTCTACGCAAGTGTCCACACCATGGTATTCCTAAGAATCAGCTCATCAAAATCTTCTATAGGGGTGTAGAAATTAATATCAAGAAGTTCTTAAACTCCTCATCCGGAGGAAACTTCATGCGTCAGAGCTATGACAACGTATGGAAGGATGTCACCCTTGGAGCTGAAAATCAAGCTAATTGGGGTAGATAAGTAGGCAAAGGAGTGTTGAAGGTAGCCATGGCTAAAGCTATTCCTGAGTATAAGTCTATCGCTGAATCCCTCAAGCTCCTTGTTGCCAAGAAAGACTATCTCAAATCATCTCTTGCTTCTTATGAAAGAAGATGCTCACTCCCACAACAATAAGAACAGATCAAGTCAGCTTCACTGTTCTATGAAGCATGCAAAGGCACTGATCATTCTATACTAGCCTACAATGTTCTCTATGATGTTGTTCTAAGCAACGTGTATAGACAAGGAGATAATGGTCAAATGGAATATCTTAATGTTGTCAACACCATCCCTGGTCAAGGATATTACAATCTGATTCAGAATAGGAACCATCATGGTTTTCAGTATGGAAATCCTTCAGGAGCGGAAAACTCCCAGCAACTTGGTTCAAATAACCAACAATGAGTTCCATCGGGATTCTAGTACAACCAACAGCAAAACTTCAGAAATCAAGGAAACTTTAGAGGTAACTTCCCGAATAGGAACTACAACAATTATCAGAACAATTCTCGATTCCAAAATCTCAACCAAGTCCCTTACCAGAACCAACAACAAGGATAGCAAGCCAGCCCCATCTCTCCTGATGACAAGCTGACAACCATTGGGAAGATGTTGCAGTCGCAACAGACTATGATAGCTAACCAACATGCCCATCAGAAGGCTATTGAATCTCAACTAGCTCAACTTGCAGCTAGCATGAAGCCACTTGTTGTAGCCTTTGTTGGCCAACTAGAGAACAATCCTAAGCACCCAAAGCAACTGAAGGTTGTCACCACTAGGTCTGCAAAAGACTATTCTGATCCTCCTTTCAAGACACATGTGGTTATTACATACGAGGGTGACTCTTTAGTTGTCTAAAATTCTACAACACCTGAGTCTCAACCAAAAGGGGCAGTAACTGCTGACAAAACAGACAAGGCAAGTTCTGAAGAACCTACTGTTACAGAAGATGAAGAAATACATGAGCCAGACATGCCAGTGTACAAGCCTCACCCTCCTTTCCTAGCTCATTTGAGGTAGACAAAGCTTGACACTCAATTCAACAAGTTCAAGAAGTTATGAAGGAACTCCATGTTGACATACCCTTTCTTGATGCGCTGGCTGAAATACCAACATGGACAAAGTACTTAAAGTCTCTCCTCACAAGGAAGTATATAACCAAAGAGTATGAGACAGTGAAGTTGGCAACAACCACATCTAATATCATCCAGAGAAAGATGCCCAAGAAGCAGAAAGACTCATGATCTTTTGGGATCTCTTGCCATATCGGTGACTCTTCATGTAAGAAGGGATTGGTCGATCTTGGTGCTAGCATCTCCATCATGCCACTTAGCCTTTGCAAAAGGCTAGGGTTTGCTGAATTGCTCCTGACTGGCATGACCATATAGCTTGTAGATAACATGGTAACTCTCCCCTTGGGAATTATTGAGGATGTACCTGTCAAGGTAGGCAAAGATTCCTATGTTCCGTGTGACTTTGTAATCATGGACATAAAAGAAGATGCCAGATACCCTCTCATATTTGGTCGTCTATTCCTTGCCACTGCAAGATCTCTAATTGATGTTGAAGCAGGAACCTTGCTCCTCAGACTAGGTAAAGAAACTCTAAAATTCAAAGTTTTTGAAAGTATGCGAAGACAAAGCATGCAAGAAGAAGTTTATCTAATTGATTTCATAGAGAAAATGTCACTCCTTACCCAAGAGGAATATGAACAAGATGATTTTTTAGAAGTGGCTCTGACGAACTCATCTGTTGATGACTCCATTACCTATCCCAGCCCATCCACAACAAGCAAACTGTCCCTACCCTTCCAATGGCGTGCGACACAGCCCTTTACCTGCCGTGGTCGCTGCCCGATACGGCAACAACCTGACACGAGCGTGTCACGCGAGGAGTTCTGATGAGTGGCATGCTACTTGCCCGACACAGAGTCTTTCCCATCACGATATGACTGACAAGGCCACCCTTCAGTGTAGCAACCTGGCAGAGCTTTTACCCGTCACGATCTAGCGAGAATCGCTCGCAACTCAACACACGACGACCCCCTCCAACCCGTGTAGGAAACGGATGTATCGGCCCTCTCCCAAAGCCAGGAGACCGAAGCAGATGAAGGACATGTGGCCCAATGAGGACCGCAACCCCCACCAGCCGATGCTTATAAATAACAGCTATAGGACTTTGATGGGACGGGTCAGAACCGAACGAGAGCTAACTTCCAAGAAAAAAGGAGCTAGTGCCCCGGGTTCCTAGGCGTACTGGGCGATACTAGGTGAGCACACCACCGACCCAAGAGGGGCAGGAGGAGGTCACTTAGAACTCATCCTAGTAGTCGTAACATCACAATACGACTGAGAAGGCCATACCAATGTGTCGGGTTCCTAGATGGGCCTCAACCCGAGACGGCTCTCCCTTCTATACTCAGTACAAGGAACCCGAGAGCCTACTCGGTACAAGGAACCCGAGAGCCTAAGTGATTCCTAACCCGATGCGATACCAAACCTGATATGGGCCAACCGTCACAACATGTTGCCTGACAGGACTGGCTTCCTGACACAGCCATATCAGGTAGGGAGTCCTTGCCCGATATACCCTCACCCGCCGTGGTTCAAGACCCGATACAATTAAGAGACTGACACGGGCATATCAGGTGGGGCTCCTGCCCGGTACCGGGTTAGCAGTACCTTAGGGGTCTGCTGTTGTATGTCGGCCCCTACATCAATGAGGCCGACACCTATTTTCCCTTTTTTAGCATTTTACTTTCATTTACTCATGCATTGTAACTGAAACCTTTTTCATATATCTAAGATTATTGGAATCTATAGAGTTTATCTCATATTGTTCTGTATATGGTTCCTTTTTGTTGGATGATATCTTTTTAGCATATGAACTCTAGTCTCTTCTGTGAGATCATGCTTTTGACTAGCTATCGAATTGTGTTTCTCGGTTGGACCCCCTTGAGAGAGGGAAGTCTCAACTCTAGAGTTTGGTCTGATCTGGGTGTACGAGAGTACCCAGGATTAGGGCTGCCCTGGCCTATCTTTCCACTCTGGTATATGTTCAGTACTCTTGAGAGAGAGAATTAATGCATAGCCATAGGAATCCCCTTTCAGAGAAGAGGGTGCAGGATGTTTTCTGCTGCCGCTTGTTATGTTTAAGTTTTCTTCCTTCGTGCTTTACTTTAACAATAGTTTTATCTCCTCAGTTTCCAATATGCAAAACCCTTATAAAATTGTTAAACCTTAAAACTTTAATTCATCTGGTAACTCCCTTTGGAGATAGGCTTTTAGTTTAATTCTTTAAGATTCTTTTGTATTACAACAACTCTACCTTTTTACCCATTTTGATGTGCTTAGACAAGTAAAACTTGAGTTCTGAAGCTCCGTTCTTCCTATCCCTGTGTTCGACCCTGAACTACTTCGACCTTGTGCTAGTTGTAGGCATCTTAAACATTCGGGTATTACAAATTTTAAAAGTCTAATTACCTAGACATGACTCCATTCTTGGACCCACATTTAAGGCTCATCAACTTTTTGGTGCCGTTGTCGGGGGTAGGCAATTAAAACCGTTCTATGAACTTGAGTTTTGCTTGCACTTTGCCAAAAACCATATACATATGCATATAACACTGCAAATATTTACTGCACATAATATTTATTGTGCATAGTTTATACAACACACTAATACCCTTTCATGTCTTTCTTTCTTTCTAGGTACTCTTCTTTCTTTCTCTAGGTCATCCTTGCCTTTAGCAAGTAATGGCTAACCAACCTCCTGAAGCCTACTCTCTGCACTCATTTGTCCAAGTTCAGTCAAATAAGGAAAGGAATCTAGTTGTTACGCAACCCCTCAATGTCACTAACTTTGAGCTGAAGCCTTCCTTCCTCCAGCTTCTCCAACACAATAGGTTTGTATGGAACACCATCGATGAGAACTCGTACAACCATTTGACGATGTTTAAGAGGACGTGCAACACTTTCAAGATTAATAGGGTTCCTTTAATGCATATCTACATCCCGTGCTTCCCTTTCTCGCTGAGGGATAAGGCATTGGAATGGTACATCAGTCTTCAGGATAGAAGTCTTCCCGACGGGGAGCATCTTGCTAATGCATTTATCTCTAAGTTCTTTCTTATTGAAAGGATGATCAAATGCCAGAACAATATTACAAGGTATTCCCAGAAGCCTTCAAAAAATCTTCACGAGACTTGGGAGAGATTTATGAGCTATCAGCGAGAATGCCCTCATCGTGGTTTTTCCGAACCCAAGATGATCACCAAATTTTATAATGGGGTGTGTCCCGCAGAGAGGAAGTCCTTGAACGCTGCAGCTGGAAGCAATTTCTTAGGACTTAATACTCAAAGGGCCAGGGAAATCATTGAAAATATGGCCATGAATCAACAGGATGGTGATTACGACTGGGAGTCGACTAGCAACACCACTCTGTGGGAGTCTAAGGCAACGGAAGCCCATGTAGCTAAGCTTGACAAAATAGTGACTGACGTTCAAACCTAGGGCTGTCAATGGGGAGGGTATGGGGAGGGTAAGGTCTTACCCTTACCCTTACCCTCTTTGGGTAGCGGGTAAGGGTAAGGGTAATTATCCTTCTCAGCAATCCCCTTACCCTCCCCTTACCCTTACCCTCTTCTCCACATGGTAAACGGGGAGGGTAAAAGGTAAGCGGATAATTTTGACAAAAAAGAATTTTATACACATTGTGTGTTGATTTTTAATAATTTTATAACTAATTTATTGATAACAATATATAAAACATTATATCCAATTGAAAATCATATGTTTCTCTGTGTAAAGTTAAGTCAATTCACACAATAACAATTTTTTATGCATAAATTATTTTCTTTCCTTTGCATAAGTATGCATAACAAATAAGTATTTCACCAACACCTCATTTTCCGCAAGATATATATATTTTTCTCTCAACAAGAAAGTATTACAAGAACAACACCAAGTCATTTTCCAATGATAGAATAAAGTATTAGGGTTAAACATTTACATACAAACCCCTTTAGAATATTTATATTTGTGTAACCTTTATATCATGTGTGGGTAAAAGGGTAAAAGGGTATGGATAATGTCTATACCTTACCCTCCCCTTATAGTATAGTGGGGAAATGGGGAACGGGTAAATAGATAAAGGGTAATAAAAATCTTTTCCCTTACCCTTACCCTCCAGGGTATGGGTAAGGGTAAATGGATAATATCCTCCCCATGGACAACCCTATTCAGACCCTCAAAGAACAAGGATATAAAGGGAAAGTTTGATAGGAAGTTGTGAGAAGTTGTGTCACATGTGGAGAACCAGACCACGTGTCTGACTACTGTCTACACACAGCTGTTCAGGGAGACCTTGATGAGGACAATATGGAGAATGTAAGCTTTGTTCAATACCGACGACCTGATCACCCCAGTTTCTCTTATGGGAATACTAGTGCTGTTGAGAACTCCCATCAGCTGGTGAGCGGAAATCCTTTGGGAGGACTGTTGAATCAGCAACGTCAGTCAGGGTTCCAGCAGCAGCTGACTTTCTAGCTAAATCAACAGCAAAGATTGTCTATGATGTCAGACTTGATGTCCTTTGCAAAAAGGCAAAATGACCTCAATGAGAAGATGCACAAGAGTTCTGTAGATAGCATGGCGCTGCTAAAACTGATGTAGCAACAAATGGGAGGATTCGCTGCCCAGATAGGGGAGCTTCAATAGCACAATAAACAGATCGATCAGCAGCTTGCGAGTCTCGCCCAAACTATCAACCATCAAGTTGGGTGTTTCCCCTCCAATACTGAGGCCAATCCGCGAGGGCATGAGACTACAAAAATGGCCATTTTGAGGTCCAGAATGATAGTTTCACCATCTGTTGAGAAGATAGTAATGTCAACAACAGAGCCTGTCGAAGAAGTCAACTCAGAGAAAGTCGAGGAAAAAGTTCCGCTAAAGTCAAAGAAAGTAACTAAAGACAAGGTCAACGAAATCTCTTTTGAAGAGCACCCCGATAAGTACGCACCCCGCGTACCCTTCTCCCATAAGCTGGTGAAAGCCCAACTGAAAAAGAGATATGAAAAGTTTATTGCCGCGATACAGAAATTGCACCTTGACATCTCTTTTTTGGATGACATTGAAGAGATACCCGCCTATGCTAAGTTTCTAAGGATCTGATATAAAGGAAGAAGAGAGGCGAGGATGTAGAGACAGTAAAGTTGGCATAGATGTCTAGTTCATTTGTCACAACAACTATGCCATCAAAGAAAAGAGATCATTGAGACTTTGTCATCCCCTTTCAAATCAAGGATAGCATAACCCATAAAGGTTTAGCAGATCTGGGGGCAAGCATCATCTTGATGCCTCTGTCCCTTGCCAAAAGGATTGGGCTCACTGACATGTTGAGCACCAATATGCGGATCCAGCTGGCTGATCATACCTTTACCAGGCCAGTTGGAAAAGTAGAGGATGTTCCCATTCGATTCGGGCATTTCTTTATCCCCTGTGATATAGTCTTGATCGACACTGTGGAAGATCCCAGCTGCCCTATCATCTTTGGGCAACCTTTCCTAGAGACCGGTCGGGCTCTCATTGATGTCGAGGTAGGCATGATTACGATCTGGGTTGGAGGAGATTAGATCGACTTCAACATCAGAGATTTCAGGAAGGCCCCCTCGTTCCTTGAATCCTCTTATTTTGTTGAAATCTATCAACAGCTATGCAACAAAGTATAGGAGGAGAAGGACATGGTAGACCCTTTGATGTGCACCTTAACTGGTGGAGTATAAGAGGTTGATGATCCCGAGGTCAAGGAATTGCTGGCTTCTCTAGATGTTGAAGATACTTCTAAAGATGAAGCTCCCACGGAAATAGTCATGTACACTACTCTATGAAAAGACTCTGCCAGTGAACAAGAAAAAGAAGCCCTGCCAATATTTAAAGTTCTGCCAAGAGGCCTAGAATACCGCTTTTTAGATGAAGAAAAGATGAATCTGGTAATAATCAACTCAGAGTTGACCGATGGGCAAAAAGATCAGTTGCTTGAAGAGTCAAGGCTGCGGAGGAAATCCCTAGGGTACTCAATCAGAGACCTGAGGGGGATAAGTCCCTCCATGTGCATGCACAGAATTCATCTGGAGGAGGACTCCAGGCCATATGCTCAGCCAAAGAGAAAGTTAAATGAAAAGCTTTGAGAAGTTGTTAGTAAGGAAGTGGTAAAGTTTCAACACACTGGCATTATCTACACCATTAGCGATAGTACGTGGGTAAGCCCAATCCAAGTGGTTCCGAAGAAGGGAGGTATGACGTTGGTCAAGGGAGATGACAGAGTCGAGGTCACCACCAAGATGGTTACCGGCTGGCAGATGTGTATTGATTATTATAAGCTCAATGCCGCCATCCGCAAGGACCATTTCCCCCTTCCTTTCATTGATCAGATGCTAGAGCGCCTGCCTCATCATTCCTACTTTTGTTGGTTAAACGGGTACTCAGGGTTCTACCAGATCCCTATCCACCCCATTGACCAGGAAAAGACCACTTTCACTTGCATTTACGGAACTTTTTCCTTCGGAAGAATGCCCTTCGGGCTTTGTAATGCGTCTGCTACCTTCCATAGGTGTATGAATGCAATTTTCGCCAATTTCCTTGAAGACAAAATGGAAGTGTTTATGGACGATTTTAGTGTATATGTCTGCTCCTTCGATGACTGTTTGGACAACCTATACCTAGTGATGAGAAGGTGTGAGGAGCAAAGCTTCACTCTCAATTGGGAAAAATGCCATTTCATGGTTCGAGAAGGTATAGTTCTGGGGAACAAGGTGTCCAACAGAGGTATTGAGGTCGACCCATCCAAGGTCAAGGGTATTGCCAAGCTCCATCCACCCACAACAGTTATAGGTATCCATAGTTTCTTGGGTCACATCGGCTACTACGGCGTTATATTAAATATTTCTCGAAGATAGCCAAGCCCCTATCCAACCTTTTGATGAAACATGTGAAATTTGACTTCACGGATGAGTGCATGGAGGCATTCTCCACTATGAAAGATGATCTTGTGTTTGCACCCATCCTCCAGTTTCCTGACTGGAATCTTCCATTTGAGGTTATGTGCGATGCTAGTGACTTTGCCATTGGTGTTGTTCTAGGACAAAAGAAAGACAAAAAGCACCACGCCATTTTCTACACAAGTAAGACCTTAGAAGAATCTCAGTTGAATTACACGACTACTGAAAAAGAGATAGTTGCTATTGTATATGCTTTTGACAAGTTTCGGTCATACCTCATGGGTTCCAAGGTAGTGGTGCACACTGACCACGGGGCCATAAAGTACCTTATGCAAAAGAAAGATGCAAAGCCCCAGCTGCTACATTGGGTGTTGTTGTTGCAGGAGTATGACCATGAAATAAAGGATAAGAAAGGTTCAAAAAATGTGGTCGTTGACCACCTCTCAAGGATCAGGGTGGATGATGACCGCCCACTCCCGATCAATGAGAGTTATGCCGATGAATCCATATATGTTGCCTAGACAGCCAACCCTGAGGGGTCGTGGTATGCAAACTTCTGCAATTACCTAGCTTGTAAATAGCTTCCCTTGGATATGTCTTATAATCAAAAGAAGAAATTCTTCTCTAATTTAAAGAATTACTACTAGGATGATCCTTTGTTGATTAGGCGTTGTGCCAATGGGTTATTTAGAAGATGTATACCAGAGGAGGAAGTTCCAAAGATTTTTTTTAATGTCACTCCTCCCCTTATGGAGGACACTTGGGAGGTGAAAGAACTGCTACTAAGGTCCTCCAGTCAGGTTTCTACTGGCCAATTCTATTCAAAGATGCACATGCTTTTGTGAAGTCTTGTAATGAATGTCAACGAACTGGAAACATTTCTCACCGAAATGAGATGCCACTTTCGGATTGGACCGAGGTTGAGATTTTTTATGTTTGGGGTATAGATTATATGGGACGCTTCCCTTCTTCCTATGGTTTTAGATATATCATTGTCACAGTTAACTATGTATCTAAATGGGTTGAAGTAGTGCCCACCGCAACTTGTGATGCCAAGGTAGTAATAAAGCTCTTTACTAAGATCATCTTTCCATGATTCGGAGTGCCGAGGACCGTCATTAGTGATGGAGGTTCTCACTTTGCAAAGAAAAAGTTTGAATCATTGTTGTGTAAGTATGGCGTTCGTCCCAAGGTTGTAATGCCATATCACCCTCAGACGCCCGGACAGGTCGAAGTTATCAATCGGCAGATCAAACAGATCTTGGAAAAGATAGTAGGCAAGTCACACAAGGATTGGTCAGCTAAGCTAGATGATGCTCTCTGGGCATATAGAACTGCTTATAAGACACCTCTGGGTACCACACCTTACTGCTTGATATATGGAAAAGCATGCCATCTTCCCTTTGAATTGGAGCACAAAGAATTCTGGGCAATCAAGTGCCTCAACATGGACCAGAAGCTGGCTGGAAAGAAAAGATTTCTTCAGCTTCAAGAACTCAAAGAGTTGCGGCTCCATGCCTATGAAAATGCTAGGATCTACAAGCTACAAACCAAAGTCTGGCATGATTCCCATCTGCGAGCAAAGGACATCAACGAAGGTGATAAGGTTTTATTATTTAAATCTTATATCCACCTTTTTCCAGGAAAATTGCAGACCAGGTGGTCCGGGCCATTCATAGTTGCAAAGACATATCCATCTGGGATGATGGAGCTTTACGATAAAGAAGATCCAACAAACGTTTTCTCAATCAACAGGCATTGGGTCAAAAGGTTCTATGAAGTTGAAGCTTTTGTTAGAAGATCCAAAATACCCCTACAGGATGCTAAAGCTACACACACTGGAGAAGCCTGAGAAGATGTCGAGCTGGCAACAGAAACCACAACGCTCCTTGGGAGGCAGCCCGAGTTTTACTTTCATTGAATAGGATGTTATTTCCTTTCCTAGTAAAAGAACATAACAAACATTATCATGTAATAAGTCCCAAGTCGGTGCACGCGCCACGTGCACAGACTTTCTCATTTTATGGGCCACCGACTTAGTTTTTATAGCCTCGGTGAGTAATACTATTTGAGGATGAAAGTCTTCCCTTAGGCCAATCATGTTTTACCCATCAAGTGCTTTCTAATTTTATTTTTTCTATCCTTGTTTTGCTTTGATTTTTACCCCATTTTTGTTAGTGTATCGGACATGCATGTTGAATGCGCCATTTTTCTCTAAATGACGCGCTCTATGAATGTTGTATTGCCCAGCCAGTTTTCTTGAATCGGGTGACACAATCTGAGTGTATCGGGAAGGAAGAAGCCCCACTACGCGATAAGCGTATCGGGTCAAACCTTTACCTTTTCCCAATAAAGTGACCAATGGAAAAAATAACCCATATCGGGCAAGTGTGTCGGACGACGCATATCGCACAACGCGACGCGACTCCAATATCAGGCAAAAAGGAACAGAAAGGAGGTGTGTATCACCCGACAAAAAGTTGTCGTACGACATGCGCTAAGTGTTCCTGGGGTGGTGAATCGCTTCCCAACGCAGTGGATTAGACTGGTCTTACCGTGTTACATAAAACGATGTGCCTTATCGTGCGACGTGTGTCCTTGTTTTACCCATTTGACCCTGCTTGCCATGACTATATATATTAACTTAAGTTTAACTATATCAGGCATAGAATTTACTTTTCACCTACTTTGTATCGCGCATCCTTGTGCTTACTCTAGCTCTCGTGTCGGCCATCCTCTTCCCGACACCTATTTTGCGCATCAACCATCCCTGCCTGATACAGGTATAAACCTGATATGCCTTATCGTGTGGTTCAATTGTTTGTATCGTGTCGACCATATCGGCCAAGTCATATCGTGCGACATCTTCCCTTGAGTCTAACCATGTCGGGCAAAGGATTTAGCTTTGTATCAAGTTTGTTTACCGCATAGATCATGCCGGGCTAAGGTCGTATCGGGTGACATCCTTTTACACGGGGCCCGTGTCGGGCAGAGACTCTTGCTTTGTGCCGAGTTTTGCCAATCGTGCGACACACACGCCCAATCGATATGTTTCTTGTCAAACAGGACTTATGTCACCCAAATTGTTTTATGAAGACGTTTTAACTTGTATCGCCTGACACTCATCTTATCGAGAACCCATATCGGGCAAGGCATGTTTTACTGAAGTGACTCGATATCGGCCAGACTGTATATCGGGCGATACAATTCTCTTGGTCTTCCACCCTATATCGGTCAAAGTGATTCGATTCGTAAATTTATGTCTTACCCCTTTCTTGATTAATCATTACAGAAATGGCCTGCACCAAGCAAACCATCATCCAAGTCGACGAACACGGCTGAAGGATAAACCCAGAGGCCACAGATGATACCACCACAACTGGGCACAAGCGCCCAAACCCCGATACAGTGGGGTCGTCTGAGGATGAGAAGTGGCCCAGAGTAGAAGAAGTACCATCCCCAGCAATGACCTCAACCATGGCGGCCAAACCAGAGCCTTTGGATCACTCACTAGGCCGGTTCACACCCAGAGACGAAGAGCACATGCGGAGGTACACAGAGTTGGCAGCCAAAGTCTACCGACCGACCCGCTTCTGCCACCAGGCGTCCTTCCATCAAATAGGCATTTTTAGCAGGCTTGAAAACATTCTAGAAGCTACTGGTCTGAAGAAGATATGCTTCAACTACACTACCTCTTACACCGAACTCATGAGAGAGTACATGTCATCCCTCCGCCGGGTGCTGAATACACCAGAAGAAGCCAAGAGATTCGGCAGAGCAGACATGCTACGGGGGTGCATGTACAACATGGATCATGATATCTCAGAGAGGCATCTCAACGAGATCTTCTCCTCCAGTGAATCTGAAAGGGAGCTCCTCAACAACGAGGCCAGGATCACTGAAGGGGATGGGTTCAACCCAGTCGCACTCTAGAGGAGGCTAACCAGCGACTCTTTGTTCAAGCTGGGAAGCAAGGTGGCAACAATGCACTCCTGCTTCTGGAGAATAATCCACAAGATCATGGCGAGCCTCCTATTTGGCATGTATGAAATGAGCAACCTCTACACCAAAGAACTCCATCTCATATGGTACATGATGGAGGGCCGCACGATCAATCTGGGGCGGTTCCTACTCAACAGGCTACATCCAATGAAGGATGCCACCAAGTATTACAATATGGGAGGGCTCATCAACTTAATTGTGATAGGGCTGGGGTACCCTAAAGAGCCACGTAGACTATCGAGAACAAGGGGCGATGATAGGATAAACATCAAGTTCCTCACGAGAGACAACATTATTAAGAAGTAGAGAAGCTGCTTCTTCTACAAATTCATGAGGACGGAACTGCTCCTGCCCCTCCCACTCTGTGTCAACTATGACATAGAGAAACTAGTCTTCACGAAGGAAAAAATCGAAGCCATAATCATTGAAGCCAGCTACGCCGCCACCAGGACCATACACTAAAGGGTGGCAGCTACAAGAACGACAATCCCTTTCGACGCTCGACGAAACAAATCATCAGCAGCCATGGTCAATGACTCGCCTATCATCGCCACTACTGAGCCATCCACTGCCGCCATGCAAGTAGCAGAATCCGCTCCTATAGCCACTGATGCTGCCACCGAACCAACCACGGCCACCACAACAACACCTATCGCGGCCACTGAAGAAATAATGACGACCGTGGAGGTCGTACGGACCACTGGGGAAGCTGCTATGATGATATCCCCAGAGGCCACTGCGGCAGAGGTAGCCACACCTATGATGGAAGAAGCACTGGTGCAGCTGGATGCCAGTGACGAGGCATTTGCCAACCTCCTGGAAGTGGAGCACGGGGCTATCCAGCCAAGACTGACACCACCACCGTCTACACCATCAACCGCCATGGAGGAAGATGTCAAGAGTCAGATGGTAGAGCAGCATCTGCCTACTCTGCACCCTTCCCCACTACCCTGAACTGACAAAGCAGAGGTAGCCACAAAGATGCCTTCGCCCCATCCTGAAGAAACCTCCTCACAAATAGTCCAAGTGGACTCGACCCCGGTTGATGATGCATCCTCTTCGGGCTGAGCCATATACGCGAGGAGCACCCCACGAAGCCAGAGCTAATCAACACCAGCACCCTCATCACTAGGGAAGGTTTTTGGCCTAGAGTTCAACAACTTGCGGGAGGTAACGAGTAACCACATAGCTACATTTGCTTCCCTAACTCGGAAGTTCCATGTTTTCCAGCGAAGGTTAAATGAGAAGGAACGCCAATTGCTGACTCTAGTTGTCCTACCTGGCCAACTAGAGGCGTTGAACAATACAATGCAGACGGCGCCCCAACGTCTTGATGTCATTGAAGAGAGGCTGAACTAGAGGGATGACCACCATTGCCCGAGGCATCCCAGGCGATCACCGTCACCGCCAGACTCTGGCTCTCGACATTCATCTTCAGCATCCTCCTCTGGATTGTCATCTTCTTCCTCCTCCAGCGGGTCCTCCACAACACCCAAGGAAGAGACGATGAACAAAACCACCGACGGGGCTCCAGCAGGACAAGAGAGTGCTTGCGGCGTCGACACATCTTCTCCCATACCCTCCCTAAGTGAAGCTAAAGATGAAGACATATCTATCGGCCTAGAGGAGTGTTCATTTGAAGAATTAGAGGGAGAAGGGGGATATATATACTTCTCCATCAACAACCATTCCCCCAGAGTAGAGACTTTGATGGCAGATGTGTTCTCTATGCCGTCGGAGATTCCTTCCTTCAAGATGGCTGACTTCGATAGGCTATCCATTGGCTACCTGACGATCTGGGACCAGAAGTTGCTAAATATGGTCCTAAGGCCGCATGTAGATGAAGAAGTCATCATCTGAAGTGACGAGTATTTCTTTGTATGATGAAGAGCGATGATCAGCATGTTCTTCTCGCCAGCCGTCGTGGCGAAGGTGCTCTTTAGGGTCCTGGAGGGTGTAATGATCGAGAACATCGTCATCAGAATAAGTCGGCAGTTTATCTACAATGCCACCCCGACCTTGGCAAGAAGGATAATGGAGGGGGCGTACGACACGAAGTCGGTGGTCAATATGTTCCAGCACATCGAAGACCATAATCCGAGTCTGGTGTTGGCGCCCTACTAGCACAGAAAAAATGGGTTCCTCTTTGTGGCGGACCTCTGCAACCACAACATCACCCTCCTATGTTGCTGCAACACAGAGGTCCCACACACAGGACAGAGCTTTGTACGCCCCGAATACAAGTATCTACAAATTCTTCCACTGCGTCTTCACCACATTATCAAGGAAGGAGTCCGACACCACAGTGGCGTCTGGAACTTCTTCTCACTCAGAGACTTCTCGGACCAAGAAGAGTTGGGGAGCAGAAATAGCGCCTTCATCGTCCTGTGTGCAATGGAGTTGCTAAATATATTCAGATACATAAGGCATCTCCAGGGCCAAAACTTCTTTCAACTACGAAGCACATACGTTCTTTTGTTGATCAAGGACAAGCGCTACTTCTAGGACACAGATTTACCAGAGGAGCTGCTGGAGTCGGATGTGGAATCTGAATCCTCTCATCCCAATAGTCCCCCAAGAAAAGAAGTCCATAAAGCCCCTGACGTCTATGGGGTAGGCAAGCAGATAAAGAACTTGTGAGCCGCATTCACCATTGAAGGCGAAGCTCCTGAAGGCAAGTCTGCTTCGCCTGCCATCCCCGAGTCTTTCATCAACAACTTTGACCGGTTTGCATGCTATTCCCTATCTTAAGAACAAGTTAATGAAATCCTTCTCAGACTTGCTGATTCAAATACCGAATATGTCATTTATGAAAAGAGAAACATAGTGGTCCCGCTCGATGACTTGTGAGACTTAGGCAAGGAAGGAGGATGTCTAGCAATGACGGTGGCATTAGCTTACATCTCGATCCTACAACAGAAGTTTGAACATGCTCACATCGACCATCCGATGTTGTTCGACGATTTATGCCTTACTGATTATTTAGGAGCACACCAACTATTCCAGCTACACTTGAAGAAGTGACTGGCATGCATCATCTTCTTACCCATTTTGTATGACAACCATTGGACGCTTTTGATTGTGTACACTCATTTGCACGTTGGTTTCTTCTACAATAGCTTCGACGCCAATAGCAACAACCTGACGGAGTGTACAACTGCACTGGTGACATCCCTCGAGCTCTTAGCAAGGAAATACTACCTCGAGGTGGCGTCTTTGATCAAGTTATATCTAGAGAACCCGACGGCTGAGTAGCACGATCTTCAATTCTGCCACTGCAGTCCACAACAAGTCCCACAATTAAATGATTGTGGTATCTATGTGCTACATTGGATTCACAGTGCGGTGGCCCTCAAAAGGATCCCAGATAAGCTCCATGGCGTAGCCTACCACATCCAAAGCGAAGAGTACATCATGGAAATCTTATCTACTGAGGGAGCCCACCACTATTGAACCCTCACTGATATATGCTTATCTTTTCCTATTCATCTCACAACTCTGGGACAGAGTGTGGGGTATGTTTGGGGGGGTACACCATAGCATCAGTGAGGGAGGTACTCAACTTTTTTCCCCTTTTTGCTCTTCTGTTTTTCTTACCATACTCTGTATATATACATAACTACAAATGTTTGATAGAGAACAATACATACACAATTGCTTGTCTCTCAAAAACTGTACAAAACACTTTATAGTAAAAATTTGGTACGACTTCTTCCAGTTCATTATCTCTGTATCTAAGGTGGTGCATATTTCTATTTTTCCCTTTCAAAAATGCAGTCTTGAATGGAAAAAGACTACAACTTTTCTATGCCAATTTTGAAAAATAATCTCACAACAGCTAAGAGACATGTATGTGAAGGAAAAAGCTGCCCAAACAATGAACTCTCTTTTTTCCCTACCCATCAAAAACCCCAAAAAGAGAGGAAAACCTTATGTGAGTGAATAAAAGCATGAGAGTTGTGCCCGGAAGAAAAAAAAATCCCACACTTGTCTTTCCAAAAGTACCCATATTTAGGCATGGTAGATCTGGGGCAGTGGTACGTAGGATGTGAAATCACTGCTCTAAAGCTAACTGGCTTGAACTGCAGGGACCACTTGCCCGCTAACAGACCCGTACCTGGATGGACCAATGGGAAGCAAGAAAAACCCAAAAAGCCTTAAGTGTTCCCAAAAATCCCACCTTCCACTCCCAAGTTGTTTGGTGTGAAAGCTAACTTCGAAACCATGCACCAAAAGTCTCACCGAAGCTGAAGAGAAATTTTTTGCTTAAATAAGGCAAGAAAAAAAAGTTTTTTGCTCATATTAGACGTAATTTTCCTCAGGGCATCTCAAAAATTCTTTTAACCCCTTGTCCAAAGACTATGTCTGGCTTTGAAGAACTATTACAAACAAAGTTTTAAAATAGATACAGATTGATTGAGGACAATCAAAATGCTAAGTTTGGGGGAGTTGATAACACACATTTTATGGTTGTTAAGGCCTATGTTTTATTATCAAATCTGGCTCCTAAACTGCCTTCCTCCCTGTCTTATCTCATCATTTGTACAGAAATGACCCACACTATGCTCCTAACAATATTTCCCATCTTTTGCAGAGTTTCCCTCATTTTTCCACCCAAAGAACGCAAATGGACCCATCCCGACCCATCCACAACAAGCAACCTGCCCCTGCCCTTCCAATGGCGCGTGATACAGCCCTTTACATGTCATGGTTGTTGTCCGATACGGTAGCAACCCAACACCGACGTGTCTCGTGAGGAGTTTTGACGGGCGGCATGCTACTTACCTAACATAGAGTCTTGCCTGTCATGATATGACCGACAAGGCCACCCTTCGATGCAGCAATCCGGTAGAGCTTTCACCCATCACGATCTAGCGAGACTCACTCGCAACCTGGCACACGACGCCCCCCCCCAACCCTTGCCAGACAATGGACGTATCGGCCCTCTCCCAAAGCTAGGAGAGCAAAGTAGACCAAGGACACGTGGCCCAATAAGGACTGCAACCCCCACCAGCCACTGCATATAAATAGAAGCTACAAGACTTCAATGGGACGGGTCAAAACCGGATGAGAGCTAACTTCCAAGCAAAAAGGAGCTAGTTCCCTGAGTTCCCATGTGTGTCGGGCGATACTAGGTGAGAACACCCTCGACCCGAGAGGGGCGGGAGGAGGTCACTTAGAACTCATCCTGGTAGTCGCAGCAGCACGATATGACCGAGAAGGCCATCCCAATGTGTCGAGTTCCTAGATGGGCCTCAACCTGATATGGCTCACCCTTCTATAGCCGATACAAGGAACCCGAGAGCCTAAGTAATTCCTAACCTGACACGATACCAAACTCAATATGGACCAACCGTCACGGCATGTCGCCTGACAGGACTGGCTGCCCAACACAGCCATATTGGGTAGGGAGTCCTTGCCCGATATACCCTCACCTGCCACTGTGCAAGACCCGACACGGGCATATTGGGTGGGGCTCCTACCCGGTACCAGGTTAGCGGTACCTTAGGGGTCCACTATTGTATGTCAACCTCCTACGTCAAGGAGGCCGACACCTATCTTCCCTTTTTCAGCATTTTACTTTCATTTACTCATGCATTGTAAGTGAAACCTTTTTCATATATCTAAGCTTATTGGAATCTGTGGAGTTTATCTCATATTGTTCTGTGTATGGTTCCTTTTTGTTGGATGATCTCTTTTTAGCATCTAAACTGTAGTCTCTTCTGTGAGATTGTGCTCTTGACTAGCTATTAAATTGTGTTTCTCGGTTGGACACCCTTGAGAGAGGGAAGTCTCAACTCTAGAGTTTGGTCTGATCCGGGTGTATGAGAGTACCCAGGATTAGGGCTGCCCCGGCCTATCTTTCCACTCTGGTATATGTTCAGTACTCTTGAGAGAGAGAATTAATGCATAGCCAGAGGCATCCCCTTTGAGAGCAGAGGGTGCAGGATGTTTTCTGCTACCATTTGTTATGTTTAAGTTTTCTTCCTTCGTGCTTTACCTTAAGAATAGTTTTATCTCCTCGGTTTCCAATATGCAAAACCCTTATAAAAATTGCTAAACCTTAAAACTTTAATTCATCTGGTAACTCCCTTTGGAGATAGGCTTTTAGTTTAATTCTTTAAGATTCTTTTGTATTACAACAACTCTACCTTTTTACCCCTTTTGATGTGCTTAGACAAGTAAAACTTGAGTTCCGAAGCATTGTTCTTCCTATCCATGTGTTCAACCCCAAACTTCTTTGACCCTGTGCTAGTTGCAAGCGTCTTAAACATTCGGGTATTACAAATTTTAAAAGTATGATTACCTAGACATGACTCCATTCTTGGACCCACATTTAAGGCTCATCACTCATTGGTTCTAAAGTCATTTTCTACACAGATCATGCTGCTATCTGTTACCTCCAAGCAAAGAAAGATGCAAAGCCCAGGTTGATCAGATGGATTCTCCTCTTGCAAGAATTTGATTTGGAGATAAGAGATAAGAAAGGTGCTAAGAATGTTGTGGCAGACCACCTCAGTCGTATCCACTCTCTAGAAACTGAGAACATCCCAATTAATGATTCTCTTCCAGACGACCAACTTATAAAAGCTTCATAAGATACCCCTTGGTACTCGGACTATGTGAACTACCTTGCCGTTGGTCTCATCCACCATGAATGCACTGGAAATGCACTAAAGAAATTCATGCATGATGTGAATCAGTATCCCTGGGATGAGTCGTACCCCTTCAAGCTTTGTGTTGATGCTCTCTACAGACATTGTATCACTACGAAAGAAGCCCAACTAATTTTAGAGAAATGTCACTCAGACCCACTTGGAGGCCATATGAGTTCTAAGAAAACTGCTTTGAAGGTTTTGTAGTGTGGTTTCTTTTGGCCAACCATATCCAAAGATTCCTACAACTTTGTTCTAGCATGTGACAAATGTCAGAGAACAGGTAACATTACGAAAAGAGATGAGATGTTGCTTAAACTATGGCAAGAAGTCGAGATTTTTGATGTTTCGGGTGTGGACTACATGGGTCCATTCCCATCTTCACGTGGATTTTCCTACATCCTAGTTTCGGTGGATTACATCTCAAAATGGGTAGAGTCCATACCGACCATCACTAGCAATTCCAAACCAGTTATCAAGATGTTCAAAGATTTTATTTTTCCCCATTTCGGAGTCCCACGCACTGTGATATCTGATGGAGGTTCTCATTTTCTGGAAAGAAGCTTTGAATTGTTGTTAAGAAAATATGGTGTGACACATAAGGTAGCCTCCCCCTACCATCCACAAACAAGTGGGTAGGTAGAAGTTTCTAACCGTCAACTCAAGGCTATCTTGGAAAAGATAGTAGGTCGCAACTAAAAAGATTGGTCACTGAAAATCAATGACGCCTTGTGGGCCTACTGAACCGCTTGTAAGACTCCTCTTGGAAATACACCATTTTGATTAATTTATAAAAAGTCATGTCACCTGCCTGTAGAACTCAAACACAAAGCATGGTAGGAAATCAAACAGCTAAATTTTGACCTGAAGAAAGCTGGCCAAGCCAGGATTCTGCAACTTCAAGAACTGGATGAACTCCGGGTGATAGCTTATGAGAATGCATGAATCTACAAAGAATCCACCAAGCTTTGGCACGATGGTCATTTGAAAAGAAAGGATATACAAGTGGGAGACCAAGTCCTTCTGTTCAACTCAAGACTGAGGTTATTCCCAGGGAAACTCCATTCTCACTGGTCTGGACCATACATTGTTAAGAGTATCTACCTGCATGGCACTTTCATTTTATGGAGTAAACAATCAGGAGAATTTATGGCTAATGGCTAACGCTTAAAGAGATATTTCACCTCAGTCGACATAGGCACCAAAGCAATGTTGGATCTAACCAACCCAACGTATCCACCAGAAAATTGAAGGATTCACGTCGAGCCATCGATGTAAAACAAAGGCGCTTGTCGGGAGGCAACCCGATCAATAATTTTGTTTTTACTTTTAGTTTTGAATTAGATAATTTCCTTAATTTTGTTTTCACTTTTTAGAAAATTTTGCACTAAACAGATATATCATCGCACGATGCTATCTTAAGTTCTGGCTAGTCTTTATTTTTGAGATTTTCAGATGGAGGACGCGCGCTGATTGGAACGCAACCACATCTGGTGGTCCAGCCGGCATGAATTTTCCCCTCCATCTTAGATTTAGAGTTTGCTTGGGATGAGAAAATTTCTAAGTTTGGGGTGGAGGGTGGGTGGTACGTACTTTACTTTCCACCCACACCCATCTATTTCATACTTAAGATTTCGTCGCTGCATTTTTTATCAAAATTTTCAAAAAAATTAAAGTTTTCAAAGAAATTGTATAGAAACTTGATGAAGTTTTGACACTTTTTGTTTCAATAAAATCCATTACCTAGCTGGATAGTTTCTATCTCTCTATGCATTTTGAATCATTATACCCTCCTTATTCGAAACAAATCCTCAATAGGACCACTTTTTTAAACCAGCCTATTGATTGAAATCATCTCGTGAAGCTTATGAATCCTAACATCATGATCCTTTTACAAAAATGGAAAGTGTCTGTCGAACTGATAGGGATCAAACATGTTGTGCTTCCTAACTGACAAGTAGAACAATAACATGGAACCCCCACTGGATCCTCATCAAGTCATTATTTGAGCAGAGTATGATAAAGAGAAAGACTCAGTGCACTGAATTGTAAATCAAGTTGCATTCTAATCTGAACTCTCTTCTACACTTCTTCCATCATCTTTGTACCGACTCCATCCATCAAAAAGAAACAAAAATAGCCAAAATAGTGCTAAACCCTAAGTTCGAGTTGGCACACCACCTCTCTCTATATCTGCTTCTTCCATACCCCTCGCTAATTAATAGGGGCATACCACTAAGAAAAGATGCCAATGTGCACACAAAAAATGCAATCTCGAGTCGAATAGAGGAGAGATTCGCACACAAAAAATGCAATCAATATAATTGCAACCATATAATAAATCTCGGGACGAATAGAGGAGATATAATCAAATTCCTTCCATACCACCCTTCACTCCTTTTTCCACCTAAAGGCACTATGAATGCCTCTACTATCCTGAAAAACACCAGTGTCAGATCAGGTGCACACTTGTTGTTCTGTGGGTATCTCTGGACTCTTACAAAACTCGTAGAAATGCTTGTTTTTGGAAAAAGTAAGGAGGAAGTGATGTTGGAAAACAAACTTAGGAACAAAGATATGGTAAGATGTGTTTGGTGATCTTAGGAAGTTGAGATGCTTAGTCATACTGAGCATAAAGGAAACAATCATGATGTGAAGATGAGGCAATCACACGAGTTGAAATCATTCATTTAGTGACAGTTTTAGATTTTGTGTTACTCGAGGATGAGCAACGTTTAAGTTTAGGGTGTTTTGATGAATCCACATTCATCATGATTTTTGTCACCATCGTGGGCCCAATTCGACTCATTACATTCACTTTTATCCCCTAAATATTACAAATTGCAATCTTGCTTCTTGACTAGGATTTTTGTGATTTCATGCAAATTGAGCAAGACATGATGGAGACAGATCTTCAACTGGGTCCACCATCTTATTACAGGCCCATCTTCACTCAAGATGTCTCTCACCAATCATAGATCATCTGATCACCGCCACATCCCTGATCAACTTCACCTCCTCCATTGATCTCGAGCACATTTCCATCCACCTTCAACAAGACCCTCTCTCTCTAACCCTAAGATCACCACCCTTGTGTGCTTCACCATCACCCTCAATTCCAATCTCAACCATCTGATCGCAAATCAACACTTCCTCATTGTTTACCCTTGCGATCTCGACCTTACTTGGTCTTGGCCCATGTGGTTTTGCACCTCCTCGATTCGGTTTGGGACCCACCTGCCCTAACAATCTCTCCACTCTTTTTCCCCTTCACGGTCTTGACCCCCCCTCCCCCTCTCGATTTGGAAATCGATTGGAGAGCTAGCGATCTCAAGACCGCAACGAGGAGTAGTGGTCTCAAGACCGCATGGCCCTCCCGCTTCCTTCCCGCGGCTTCCTCCTCCACTAATCGTTGTGCCACTCCTTCTGCCATCTCCAGGACCACGACGGACTGCTCTCCACGACCTCCAGTGTCATCCTCATCACCAACAACAATGAAGATCACCTCTGATGCACCTGCGATCTCCAAACCGCAAGGGCACCTAATAATCACCTGCAACCATATTCCTCCATCCTCCACCTGCAACCAATCTCCACCGCCAATGCGAGAGCCTCCTTCGCTCACCCTCCAATCCATGACCTCACCTCCATTGCTCTTCCATCACTTCCCACCATCTTTGACCTGCACACGATGAGCACTGCTCCTCCTCACGATCTTCGTCTCCCTACTTCCATGACCTCGGCCTTCCACACAACTTCAAAACCATGAGGCCACGAGACCAAAAGGATGACAAAACCTCGAGAGGATCGAACATTGAAACTGTGTGACCACGCAAGACCACTCAATCCCAGGACCACAAAAACATCCCAAACTGAGAGGATAGTCGTCGCAGGACCGTGAAGACGCAGACCTAAAAGCCAAGAACTTGAGCACCCTAGCGGTCTCCAAAATCACGAGGAGCCTGATCGAATAGGAGGAGGCGATCAGTTTTGATCTCAAGACCATGAGCGCCCTAGAGGTCTCCGAAACCGTGAGGGTGGAACTCATTCCCAAATCGAGAAGACGGTGACTGCACCTACAAAACCGCTAAGGGCACGAGACCAAGAACTGGAAACCACAAGGCTCCTTGTGATCCCCAGACCACGAGCAAACCATGAAGACACCAGCTGATCGTCCAAGACATCAAGGATGATCAGACTATCCAAAACTGCAAGATGCTGAGAATCCAAGACCGCTTGGAGGCATTTGATTCCCATACTAATGGATGATGTTGGCGTCTCCAAGACCGCATGAAGGAAACCGTAAGGAAGGGGCCGCAATCTCCAAACCGCAAGAGTGTCAAAACTATTTGGAACTGCAGACCATGAAGAGAGTCTCGCAGTTTCCAAACCATGAAGAATGCTCACCTTTCCAAACCATAAAGAACTTAAACGGTTTTCAAAACTGTGTAAAGATTACTCACACCAAAAATGTGAAGTCCAAACTCCAAACCAATTGGGACTGTATCCAAGCCTATAAATAGGACCAGTAGGGTCCTCATTTGGGTATCAGATCTAAGACGCCGCCAGGCTGCCTGAACATAGGCCTGACCCCTGGAAAGGGATCCCAATCCATCACCCTTCTCCACGATCCATCTATGTGCATCCACGCTACATACGCATCCAAAGATTTCTCCTCCTATTGTGAGCAAGGATGACGAGAAGAGAAGGAAGGTGGAGAGTGAAGGTATGCCCGGTCTACCTTGGTGGTTCTTCCTCCTCCTCTAGATCTACTCCCATGTGGCATAGAAGATCGTATCTTCACTGAGCTGCGACCATCTTTTGCATCATGCTCATGGTGAAATCTTCCCTCTCTCTTGTTCTTTTTGTTCCTCGCATCATGAGTGAGTAGTTCCTTTTTTCTGGGGTGCGGGGACTAGCCCCGCTGCCCATGCTTATATGTCTTTTCATTAAACATTCCATGGCATGTATGTAACTTTTCATTTCGTTGTTAATCGTCGATGTGTGCTTGTGGATTGATCACCTTCTTGCATTTATCTTGTTCATTCCTATGTTGCTAGAACTTCTATATGTAGGATTTGAATGTCAATTAATGTGATTGACTCCCTGATGAGAAATCAGATGGGATTCCCTGACGTTGTAAGTGTGTGATCCGTGAGGGGACGAGCCATTTAGCCCATGGTGATGCTTCTATGTGCCTAAACATCCTAACAGAGGGCCACAGCTTCAGTTGGATATCTCTATCTTTAGAGCTATAAGTACATGATTAGCATGGCGACGAGAAATCTGATGTCGAAGGTGATGCTTACGCGAACTTAAACATCCTAATGGAGGGTTTGTAGTAGCTCTATTTGGATAGTTAGATCTTTCCTGGATGTTTATGATTGGATATGTTCGCATGTGTAGTGGTGGTGAAACTCGGGACCACCCCAACGATCTTCATCATTAATCTAGATTCAACTTTAGTCATGTACTTTACTTTTCTTGCACTTAGTTTAGTTAAACTCAAATCAACCTTTGTTCTAAATATTATTCTTACATGAGATAGACTAGACTATCAATGATTCTTAAAAATGTTGTCCCTTGGGATTCGATCCTTAACTATACTGTGATAAGAACCTTCTGCTTGCGGGTGGTATTATCGCACAAGGTTTTGGTTAAAAACTCAGGGATTTCAACCCCGAGTAAATTTGTTAGTGTGATAATAGACCACATCACCTAGACATGGAGAAGACGGAGATGCCTGCTCAAAACCCATCTAAGGGATACATGGGTTTCACTAAAGGCACATCTGGCCCATGGAATGATCACAAGAAGGGAGAAGGATGCAACCATACCAAGAGAAAACATGGAGGAAAAGGAAAATCCCACAATGAGAACAACCATCCTAGGTGTCGTACATGTGCAAGATGGCATTCAGGCGAGTGTCATTATAAGAAGAAGGTGTGTTTTTATGCCAGTAAGAGGGACACTCCAAGCCAACTATCCTTTTCCTGACCCAAGAGGTCCAGGCCCTATAGCAGCCCAGCCTATAGTATCCCAGTCGGTAGTCACAGCCCCACCTACTGGAGAGTGAAGACAAGCTCGAGTTTTCACCATTGACAATGTAGAGGCTCAAGCTAATGCTAATCAGTTGATAGAGAGTAATAACCCTTAAAGTTTTCTTTCCTATTTTAAGCTAAGTATGTAGTAGTCTGACATGTTATGAGAAACAATGTAGGTGTGCTTGACATCATGGGACACAATGTAAAAGCTCTTTTAGACTCTAGTTCTATTAATACTTTCATTTCAAGAAATCTTGCAACTATGCTTTATTTAGACATCAAGGATTTAGGATATATTTTGGATGTCACAACCCTGAGTGGTCAAATCTTTACATATTTTTTTAAAACCCCAGTGATACATGTTAAGTGCCTGGATAATTAGCTCCCTATAGATTTTATCCTCCTTGATACGAGTAACTTTTATGTGATCATTGGTATGGATTGGCTCTTTGCGTATAGAGCAAAGATCGATTGTAGGGAAAAGAAGATAAGAATAGAGAGATTAGGTTGTCCAATAGAGGTAGGAAGGATTCTACCACCACCATGTATGAGTCATCCTTAAAGGCAAAATGGATGATAACTAAGGGTTGTCAGACTTTCCTAGTAGTAGTTATGGAGTCGAAGCCTAAGGAGTAGCCCCTAGAGGAGATAGAGGTAGTGAGGGACTATGCAGATGTGTTCCTAGATGACTTTCCTAGGATTCCTTCTAAGAGAGAGGTAGGCGTTTTGATAGAACTAGCTCCCAGGACAAACCCTATTTCTAGGTCACCTTACAAGATGGCCCCTATTGAGTTGCTTGAGCTAAAAAAGTAACTTCAAGAATTGCTAGACAAATGTTTTATACGACCTAGTACATCACCATGGGGAGCACCGGTTCTCTTTGTAAAGAAGAAGGATGGATCACTATGAATGTGCGGCTTTTGAAGATGGGGAATCCTAGGGCCAACGTCATGCTCTAGAAGATTGCACATCAGGCCCTCCTGACCGATGACAATGTTTGCACAATGTCATGTCCCAGTGATGTCCCGTTGCTCTTGTTGTGATGAGCCTGATTGCAAATCTATGCATCATCTTTTCATTGATAGCCAGATTGCTCAACGATTATGGGCTAAGTATTGTGCTATCACTACATATGCCACACCCCAATCATTGGTCGAGATCATGTTGAATTGTGACATATCACATGGCACCTCCTCCACGAGAGCGTGGATTGCTGGAGAGCTATGAACCCATATCGTATGGAGTACATGGTGCATGCAGTGCGCCGCAAGGATGGATGACAGGAAATTACCTTGGTCCCAACTATGGAACCACATTGTCTTTTGCATGAATCGAATGATATCCAAGAAATGTTTTATCAAGATTGAAGATCAGGCCTTCTACTGAGAACTCAAGCTCCATAACATCAAAGAACCGCAGTCTAAGCTCAAGCATTTGCAGCTCACAAGGTGGCAGCCCCCGGATGTCGCTAACCTCAAACTTAATCTCACTATAGGGTGCACTATTGATCCATCCGGTACGCGAAGGAGATGGGCGGTCGGCGTCGTTCGCAACTCTCTTAGTCATGTGAGACTTTCTTTCAGGGTATGGCTCTAGGAGAACGATTATACCATTGCCTACATTCATGCATGCGTCGTTTCTCTTAAGATTGTTGATGACAAGAACATCAACATCTCTATTATAGAGATTGATGACCCATACGTTTTCGATATCATGTGGGGGAATTCCAGAGAGCCATGGAGAGACACTGTGTATACTAGGGAGATTCGTGCCACTTTGAGAGACTTCTCCATCACAGGTTTCCTCATACCTAAGCCGGCTAATGCGGTCCCAAGAGAGTTAGGTGTGGGGGGCACATGCTTGATGATGTGTACATCTGCACTGAGCATATGCTTATGCCCATGCGAGTACGAGGACTTATGATCCTTGAAAGGTGCAATGTCCCATATATTCATTTCCGCTGAGTACCAGAGGAATGATTGAGTACAGTAGCGGCTACGACAGCATGCAGATGAAGATCTCGTAAGTTTGAGGTTCATGTTGTTGTTAGGGAAGAGGGTTTCAACCCGCAGATTTATAAGCGGGAGCTGTACTCAGTTTTCTGTGCCACCCACACTGAGGAGAGTGGGATGAATAGATGATCTTCTGGCTTCAAAAAAAATGATCAACGAGGCTACCATTAAGAACAAGTATCCTTTACCCCATATAGATGACCTATTTGACCAGCTTAAGTCTACTCGAATCTTTTCAAAGATTGACCTAAGATCTGGGTACTACCAGTTGCGAGTCAAGAGCAAGGACATCCCGCAAATCACTTTCTGAACCCATTATGTCTACTATGATTTTATGGTTATACCTTTTGGGTTGTCCAATGCCCTGACTGTGTTTATGAATCTCATGAACAATGTGTTCCAATCTATCCTCAACATGTTTGTCATAGTGTTCATAGATGACATCCTAGTTTACTTTGATGACCTAGAACAACACTGGTACAACCGAGGTAGAGTCCTTGATATTCTGACAAAGAAAAAGTTCTATGGGAAATTCTCAAAGTGTAAGTTTTGGATAGACCGTGTCATGTTCCTTGGACACATCACATCTGTAGGGACCATCTCAGTGGATCCTGCTAAATTTTCAGTCGTGCGAGATTAGCCTGCATTGAAGAACCCTTCTAAGATTCGCAGCTTCCTGGGATTGGCCAGATATTATCGATGCTTCATAAAATATTTCTCAAAGTCTGCTTTGCCACTCACCAAGCTTACCCAGAAGGATAAGAAGTTTGTGTGTTCAAACCTGTGTGAATCTCTCTTCCAAGAGCTAAAATAAAAGTTGACCACAACTCTAGTTTTGACTCTACTATCAGGCAATGAAGGTTTTATGATCTTCAATGACACATCAAATATGGGGCTTGGATGCGTGCTAGAGAAAAAAGGCATTTTGTTGCTTATGCCTCTAGATAGATCAAGACCAATGAAGTGAACTACCCAACACACAATTTAGAGTTGGCTACAATTATACATGCCTTGAATATTTGGTCACACTATTTGTATGGAGCCAGTTTTGACATCATCATCGACCACAAGAACTTGAAGTACCTCCTGGCTCAGAAAGACCTAAACCTAAGATAGAGATGATGGATGGAGTATATGAAAGACTATGATTTCACATTGCCTATCACCCTATGAAAGCTAATGTTGTAGAAGATGCTCTTAGTCAGAAATAACTCAAGTGTGCAACTGTCTTGTCTAATTAGTGGAGAGAACTAGAAGAATTTGTTAGGTGGACTCAATAGTCGTTAGAAGATCGGATTTGTGTGGCTAACACCCAGGTAAAACTAGACTTGTTGACCGAGTTGGTAGCTACCCATTTAGCTAGTCCAGAGCTTGATAATATGAAAGGTTTGTTAGAGAATCCTTAGACACATGTATCAGTGGGAGTAGATGGTAGAATTTGGTATAAGAGTCATATTTGGGTTCTTGAAGATTCACCCTTGAAGAATCATATCTTGTCAGAAGCTCATGGTTCTAAGTGCATGATACACCCCTGGCACTACCAAGATGTTTAAAGACTTACAACGGTACTTCTGGTGGCCTGGGATGAAGAACACATAGCAGCATATGTGGACAGTTGTCTCACATGCCAGATGGTGAAGGCTGAACACCAGCAACTCGGTGGATTGCTATAGTTGATTGAAATTCCTGAGTGGAAATGGGAATAGATCACCATGGACTTCATGGTGGGTCTCCCCAAGACCAAGAGAGGTCATGATGCAATATGGGTTGTGGTAGATTGCCTTACCAAGTCAACACATTTCCTTGCCTTAAAGACCACTACCAAAGTGACAGATCTAGTTGAACTTTATATCAGAGAAATAGTATGATTGCATGGTGTTATGAGTTGGATTATTTATGAATGTGACCCAAAATTCACTTCCAAATTGTGGAAGCAACTGCAAGAAGAACTCAGTATTTGATTAAAGTTTAGCACAGCTTATCACCCCTAGACTGATGGACAAACAGAAAGGATGATTCAGACTTTAGAGGATCTGTTGAGAGCATGTGTGCTTGATTAGGGTGGATCATGGGAGTTGTACATTCCCTTAGCTGAGTTTGCTTACAATAACAGCTATCAGTCCAGTAATGGGATGCCTATGTATGAAGCTCTCTATGGGAGGTTGTGTCGGTTACTGCTTTAATGGGATGATGTGAGTGAGAGGACCTTGTTGAGGTCAGAGGAACTATAGTTTTATGTTGATAAAGTCACTTTGATTAAGCAAAGGCTAAAGAGAGCCAAGATCGACAGAAGTTGTATGTTGATGCGAAGCGGACTGACTTGCACTTCAGTGTGGGTGAACACATGTTTTTGAAAATCTGACCCCTCCTAACTATATCTAAGAATAGAGGAAAGCAGAGTCCCAGATATGTGGGTTTGTTTGATATTTTGGAACCGATTGGTGAAGCTACTTATAGTTTGGCCTTACCCCCTCCATATAGTATGATGCATGATGTATTCCATGTCCAATCTTAAGCTCTATGTGAAGGATCGGAGCCATGTGCTAAGCATTGAACCTGTTGAGATCCTAGGGAGGCTGACTTGCCCTAAGTCACCTGTGAGAGTACTAGATACCAAGGTGAAACAGCTCAAAAGTAAAAATATAGAGATGGTACAGGTTCTCTGGAAGCACCATGGGGAGGATGAAGCCACATGGGAGCTAAAGACGGACATGGAAAAGGCCTACTCTGAATTGTTTGTTAAATTGGTTGAATTTTGGTGGCAAAATTCCTATAGGGGGGAAGGATGTTATAACCTCAATATTTCATGTATGAATAGAAATGCAAATTTTCAAATAAAATGAACTTGAATGGAAAAATATATGCTTTGTTATAAAAGAATGGATTCTTTTCCAATGTTTCCCTTGTATGCATGATTTTGTGGTTTATATTGTTTTAATACATCCAATAATGAAAAAAGGGAAAAAGAGATAAAATAAATCCCATAATAAGTAAAAGGAAAAGAAATAAAGGAAAATATTGTGCATATGTGAGAATTATTGGAATTCTCAAGAAAGTGGTATGGATGACCACTATTCATTACCTTTTGGTTTTTAATGAGAATAGAAACTAAAGTAAAGAATAAAAAAAGAGAAGAAAGAGAAAAATCAATTTTGATTGCATAATATATACCTTTTGAGTGGATAACTTGCATATGAAGAAAAGTCCCTTTTGTTTTTTATTTTTGGTTCTAAATTTTTCACACAAGTTTTTAAGTCATTAAAGAGGTTCCCTTAAAATTTTGGATTAAAAGGATGTACAGATAAAGACATATGGATTTTTGAAAATCCCTAAAGTGAAAGGATAATGGAATGAATACATTAAATGTCACATATAACTTCGATTACTAAAATAACTAATATATGGCACGCGCAATGGAAGCCATTGGATCCAAGATCCAACGACACACGTGCATCATCCAGTTTGAACTGAATTGGGAAAGGAACAGTGAGAATAAGATTTTCAATCTCAGATTTCTCACAATCGAATGCATGTGCAAGAAAGATACTTGCTTAGATGGCTTCGGGAGAGGATTCTGAGCAAGCATGTCCTAGTTTTTACATAGTTTGGAGGGTTCTATAGGAAATTCCCAAATCCCCTGAGAACTCAGTTGGCGGCGAGGTCAAGAACCCTAAACCAAACCCCAACACCTATAAATAGACCCTCCAACCAACTCGTCGAGGTCTCACAATCTTAACTGGATGCTTTCTAGCCCTGAGACTCTCTCCCTCTCTCGATTGACCTCTTCACAGGTGAGCTCTCCGCCACGGACCGTCGTGATTCAAAGGCACTGGGTTTTAGTGGAGACGAGGAACAGAGACCCTCAGATGTGAGTCAAACGCTGACTGCGGAAGGAGATCAACGGCTGAGGGCCTTTCTGTATTTCTGAGAAACGTGAGTGGATGTGATCAACACAAACCAAACAATCCCCGCTCAATCAACGAAGACCAAGGATCCGACGACTCACAATTTTCTAGAAAGTAAGGGTATTTCTCCTCTCTAGTCAGAAAATCCAGAAGATAGCTAGAACTTGCATAATTATGTAAAAATCGATCCTTTGGCCAAAAAATAAAAGTAGATAGTGCTTTTTGATGAGAAAATATGTAGAATCTAGTAAATATGAATTCAAGGCCTAAATATCCTTATAACACAAAAAGTATGTAAATATACTATCTTTAATGTTTTAATTAGTCTAAAACCCTCAGTTTTAAAAATTAATGAATCTAATGATGTTCCCTGACTTTTATGAGCAAAGTTTAACCTTTTGACATAAAAGGATGGAATAGATTTAATTGGATGATATTTTCTCATAATTCACTGAATTAGGGTTCCATAATTATAAAAGTGCATTAATGAACTTAGAAACCCTAATATCGATGGTTATGAGGTTTCAAGGATTTAAATGTGGAAATCAATCAAGAAGATATGAAAATTATGTTCTTGAGCTAATTTGTTTATGAAGACCCATAATTTGGATAATTTGAGTAATTTGGGTTTTTATGAGTAGAAAAGTGCTTTTAGGGTTTGTTGACCTAAAAAGATAAAATTCAAAAATAAAACCAAGAAACCCTAAGGAAACTGTAATAAGGCTTAGAAACCTTAGAATGGAATCCCAAGTCAATAATAGATGTTTGGATGTGACTATAACAATTAGGTGTTATAACTGTTTTTCAGGATCAAGATTTTCTTGGTTTATTGCTTGACTTGGTTGGTTGGACTTCTTGATTGGATTAGTTGTCTTACTTGGTTTTGAGACTTCCTTATTAGGTATGTGGATACACTTATGGCTAATCGCTCTAGTTTCACAGTGATTTCTGAGGTATTACTGGTTTCTTGGAATTAACTGCTTGGATGAACTTTAATTCCTGCAACTATAAAGTGTCTACGGCTATCACCACAAAAATGTGCATGAATAGCTCAGATCTTATTCCTCCTCTTTATTTTTGTGTATATGTGAGAACTTGATGATCTAGGTATATATCTACCATGGGGTAGGATCAACAGATTATCATGAGTTGAAGTTTGGTCTACCTTTAGGTAGGATTATATGACTATATAGCTCTAGATCTTGGTCTACCTTTGGGGTAGGACCAAAGAGGGATAATGAGGATCTACCACATGGGAGAGGTAGTATCCATGTCCACTGCAGGGACAACACATAGGCTTGGATAGATTAGGATTGAGTAGTTATGATTAAAATGTAAAGTTTGATCTATTAAAAAATAACATTATTGCAATATGTTTTTACAACTAGATGCAAACTTTTGGTTCCCCCACATACTGATATATTTCTTTATACTGACCGACATTTTATTTGTCAGCATTTTAGGGAAATATTCAGTTACGTCTACGGAAAGTGAATGTTCAACAAAAAGTGATGTTGAAAAGAAGAAGGCTAAATAATGTTAGAAGGATTATAGTTAGCTAGTTTTTTCTTGGGTAAAGTTCTGAAATTCTATTTTTGAAAGTTATGTGAAAAGAAGAAAAAATTATCATGCTTTAAGCTTAGTTGTGGTAGAATTTATTAATTATTTTTATTATTTGAGAAACCATATGATCATGTTTGGGATAATGGGTCTAGCTTCTTGGCATTCCTTGATTGGGGGTTGTCGAGGGGTGGGGCCATTACAATGGTGGTCGTCCTTGAGAAGTGAACCCCTCATCACAAGGGTCATGGACCATGTTTTGACTAGGTAGAGCCAAGTTTGGGGAAGTTTTCTTCTCTCCTTCTCTTTTCTTCTGTTACTTCGTCCTAGAGCTTCTTGTCCTCTTTTCTTAGGTTATCCTTTGATCAAGGTGTTCTTCTTTTTAGAGGTGATCTTGTGGCCGAAATGGTGATCCTTGTTGGGCTTCCTTCCCTCTTTTAGAGCTTGTCTTCTCTTCAAATAGGCGGGTTATATAACACTTTGCTCTCTCTATTATTATAGCATTTTTCATACATGCATGTTGTTGTTTCTCTCTATAAAATGTATCCCTAATGTGTTAGTAGATGGCATCATGCTCTAGATCTTGTTTTATGGTGATTAACTTGCTTCATTTGCTTAGAATCTGAGACCCTACTTGATGGAACTCTATTTTAGTGATTGTTGTGTAATAGTGGTTTTCTCCTACCTTTTAACCTTGGTTTTGTTTGCATGCATGGCACTCATGTACTTCGATGTCGTATGGAGTATTGGTTCTATTTTAGAGGTGTTAAACATGGTTTTATCCCTCTTGCATGAGGTGATTTCTTGGTGGTTTCATGATATATACTCTAGGGTTTTTGGTGATCGTTTGGTATGAGGTTTCTTCTCCATGCACATATTGGTTTTCCTTAGTTTTACATTCTATTTTGGGCAATCTTCTATTTTGATCATGGTTAATCCTAGTTTTTGTTTTTTCTCTCTTGGTTGGGTGGTATCTTGACCTATGTGGTTGCTACACCATGTTTTAGTGAAGGTTGGAATACCTTGTACTTGGTTTTCGGGTCGAGACATCACACCTAGGGATGTTGAGACACGTAGCTTCAGGTTGGTCGTGACCCCCATTTGGTTTTGGTCAAGATGCTCTTGGTTTGAGGTTGAAACATGTCTTCGTTCCTTGAGGTCGCGACATGTTCTTTCTTGGGTGGTCAAATCCCTAGTTTTGAGGTGGTTGAGTCAAGTCTTCCCTTTGGTGTGTTGCGGTTGTGACATCATGAGTGTTGGTCGCGGTCAAGACACCATGGGTGTTGGTGGTCAAGACACCTTGATGAGTGGGTGGTCATGACCGATGCAGGTGGTGGTTGAGACATGTGCATGATGGATGATCGCAACTCATGAATGATGAATGGTTGAGACATATGCTTGAACACATAATCTTTACAGGTATATATGTAATGATGTAAGACATGTATAGTATTGTTTGGATAGTTGTTTAACCAACCATAATCATGTCTTTTAACCCTTATGTGCTCAAACAAAGTGGGAGATGATGTACCTAGGGTTTAGTGATAGTATATGGCTATAAAGCCCTTATCGAATACACTTGTAATCCTAAACCTAATGTTGAAAACTATGGTGTGTTTGCTTGACTCCTTTGAAGTGATTACTATATTGTGATGCTTTCTCTCTCCTATTTGTAACTCTAACCTTGCAGGTGGTAAGTATACCATGGCTTGTGTATAATGTGGTGATGGTCATCTGATACAGAATGGTGATTATGCACTATGTTGAGGCATAATGTGGTGATGTACATGGAGGGTTTATGTGATTTGGTCCTATGACTTGGTGATGACTTGATGCCTATTGTAAGGTGAAACCTGATGCATCAAGCTAGAGTTGTACACACTAGCCAACTAAGGGTGGCTACATGCACTCCATGGGACTTGAACCCATGGGAGGGAACTTTCAAAAAATTAAATGGCCCTAACCAAGTCGATCACAAAACCAAACAGGTTGTCCGCAAGCACATGGGGTACTATTGTAGTATAGGTGATTGGCAATAATAGGGGTCGGTCCTCGGGGATAGAGGGGGAACTAGAGCTAGGCTAGTGTTGTCTATGTTCCTAATGTGGAGTCTAGGGTTTACGGGTTTTAAAAGGGGTTTGGTTGTGATTACACTAAGAAAACAAACTAGAAAAGGCAAGATGGAAACTAAGTTGACAAAAAGCTAGATTACCCTAAGCAAGTTAAATCTAAGCAATGAGGTTAAGCAATTAACTAAGCAAGATCAAGATGAACTACACTACTCTAGCAAGGCAAGAAGCAATTTAGAAGTTGAGCTAACCACTAGAGTGAGAAAGAACCTAAGTTAACACTAAAGAGTAAAACTAAAAAATTAACTAGACTAAGCAAAAGCAACTAAACTAGACTAGCATGAATAAGCAAGCAGAGCAAGTTAAGTTTTAAACAAGTTGATTAAGGTAGGTGGGTTGTTTGGGGATGTAAATTTGATATTAGTTGAGGGAGGTTATTGGACAAGAATGGTTCTCATTTTACATCTAGATTACCAAACCAAACAATAAGGAAAATGTTATTAGAATGTACTCTATACTACTGGTGGAAGACTAGGGTTAGGTGTAATTCTAATAGGATTAGCCAAATCTAGGCTTCTAGGATAAGTGGTATTGAGAAATTGAGGGCTGAGGGTAGAGATGGGAGTAGAGATGAGGGTATTTGACCTCATGCCACTAGCCATTCTAGCCTTTAGAAAACCCAAGGTAATCATGTCAATACCACTTATACTAGTAACTTAGGTCTCATACCAAGTAGTAGGAGAGGGGGTAGGCATGTAGAAACAAAAGGGACTAGCTAGGGATCCCCTATTGGGACCTAGGAGTCATACCAAAGATTGCCACATGCATCCCAATTCCCCTAGACACATGGTATCATCAAGCACAAACAAACAAGCAATTCATAGCAAAAAGCATAAATCACAAGCATGGAAATGGGATACGATACACAAGCATGGAGCAATCATCATAGATAAAAATGAGTTCATTACAAGCCAAATTTCCCCCAACATGGTATCAAAGTCACATTTTATCCCCAAACAGCCCACCACTAGGGGCTTAGCTATACATAGTCAAAGAAATGGCAAAAGAAAGGGGAAGAAGGGAAAGAAACTCCATGGAGCTCGAGGAAGTAGCCTTCTTCTTCACCTTCTTACTGTTGGGGACATCCTCTCTCCTCCAAGGGTGCATGTGAGCATGAAGATATGGGGGATTATGGAGGAAAACCAAGAAAACTAGGTTTCCAAGGTGAAATGGAGATGGAAATGGTGGGTGGAGAGCATAAATGCAAGGGAAATACATTAAATGCTCAAGGAGAGGAGTAATGGAGGCTAGGAGCAGCTAGGGGGAGCCAACCTAGTGTTGTGGCCTCCACCCATGTATATATAGGTGGTGGTGGAAGCATTAGGGTAAGCAGGGGTATTATGGGGAAATCAATGTAAAAATAGTTAGGTTTTAGGTGGAAGAACGGCCATGTTGGGCAGCACGGCCATGGTGGGTGGAGGTGAGAATGGTCATGGTGAAGGAGAACAATCATTCTAGTGAAGTGTGAAATCACAGGTTGGATGGGGCGAAGTGAAGGCTGGTAGCACTGTCGTGGTGGGAAGCACTACCATGGTAGGGAATAGGTAGAACAACCATGATGGGCAGCACCGCCGTGGTGGTGGAGTTGTGAGGAGGTCGTTCCTCAGAGCATGCTCATTCTATTCTTCAGCTAGCATGGTCGTGCTGGGTAGCACGGCCATTTTGGGGCTTCATGGCACGGTCGTGCTGGGTAGCACAGTCGTAGTGGCTGAGTTGCTGAAACTTCAAGATTTGGTGATTCAACCTATAACTTTGTGCAATTACCAGCATGGCCGTTCCTTGGCACCACGGCCGTGTTGGGGTCTTCAAGGGCTAAAATAGCTTCAAACTTCATTATCAAAGGACTTATTTGCTTGATGTCAAATCTTGGCCATTGGGGTAGGATAAGGGAGCTTTTGGGGCCTTCATTGGACCCCTCCATGAGTGGAGGAACCCTAAGACTCCTTCCTTCTCTCTCGTCCATCCAATGTATGGTTCAAGTACATAAAAATAATGCAAAGAACATCCATAAATTCATTTGACAGTAAAACATATATTGGGGAAATTAACTTGCAATATAACTTGTTTAGATGTGATAAAAGAACAAAAAGGCACAAGATGGAGCCCTAAATTAGGGCTACATAAAAACCTCTAGTGATGTGATTGAGGATTGATATCCCATAGTGATGAGATTGGTGATTGCATGGTGAATGGAAGTGTTATAACTATCATGTGGTGATAGTGTGACAAGTTCACACCTTTACGTTTTATATCTTCTGGAGTTGTATTATATCCCTTATCTTTGTAGAGTTTGTTTTGGATCTGTACGTTGTAACTTGATTGATGCTAAGAGATACCCAATTGGCTTAATTAATCAAGTGATACCCAGTTGGCTTAATTAATCAAGTGGAACCCTAATCATGTAGGTGTCATGTGCCATAGATCCTTTCTAGTGTCAGCTCTAATTGTTGGATTGGTGAAATGAGTATAACTCAGAGCGCATATTTTTTAATATGTGGGGGTGCAAGTAAAGTATCTCCTTGCATCCACAATTATAGGTTGTGTGAAACAATCATGCATGAGACAATCTCTTTTTGATATGGATCGCCTTGTGAGATCTACTCCTTCCTTTGGGAATGGCCATGCGTGATCTTGTTCCTCTAGTGTTGTTACTTGTACCAAGGTGGGCTAGGTGTTTATATATGGATGACCATGCATGAGCCAATCCTTCTATTGACTATATGTCACCTTTTGTAGTTGATTGGTATGTCTATGTGGCATTTCTCTTGTGTTGACTAAGAGGTGTGGAGAGGTCGTGGATTCCGATTCTTCCATTGACCTTGTATGGCACTGATTTTGACTTAGTAGTGGTCGATTGGATTTGGGTGGTGCGACTCAAATCCTCAGGGCAATAATAAAAGATGTAACACAGTCGTGTAGCATATTGTATAGGGTCAAATACATATAACATTGGTTGAGTCATTTGCCTTATCCTTAACTGATTTCTTGAATTATAACGGTAAGAGAAGTCAACTGTTATACATGTTCTTCATATTCCTTTTTAGAATATAACTTGATCTATTGTTCAGTGGTAAATGCCTAGTCTTACTTAATTTGCTTTATATGTTGATTACATATCATTTAGTTGAATATGCTCAACCTTCTTAGTATGATATCTACCTGTTTAGTTTTCTGTGCTTTAATATACGTTGAGGGAGAGTTATATATCTCGCTAGGATGTTTGATCTCACCACATGGGTTTCCACATCTTTTAGGTGGTCAAGCACGAGGAAGTAGAGATCGTGATGTTAGTTTTGAGAAATAAGAGGACCAGTAGTTGCTAAAAGGTTGGACATTCTACTTGTCTATAGAAGTAGAGTCCTATGTGTTGTCCTTGTACACTCAGGTCCTTGGAGAGGTTTTTGTTGTATGTATTGAAAGGAGGTTTTGTTTTTATGTTTGTTGTTATAAAGATATGGCATATATGTATATGAACAGGTTATCATGTGTAATAGGATGTGGCTGAGAGCCAGTGAATTGTATCTTGTATAATGTTTTAGGCAGGTGATATGAAATACAGGTGGCTTTTATAAACTCATGTGCAATATATTGTAACTTTTATGGTTGTATGTAATTGGATTAAATTGCATGCGTGTTATGGCAACCTGAATGTAACGACCCCGCCTCCTAGTAACCCCCAATCAAGGGAGACCAATAGGTCAGAGATGCTATCCCAATATTTTAGGATCCATGGTTTGACATTTAATCAAAAATAATTATCAAATTCTACTAATACTAAACTGGAAAGATGGAATGAAATAAAACTTTTTATATACCTTGTAAAACTCAGATCTAGAATTCTATCAATAGAAAAAGTCTATCAAACTAATCCTCCATAAAAAGTTTACTTGTATCTTCACAAATTCTAACTTACTATTTGTCCATTTTAGAATTGTATCTAAAACTTCGGTCAGTATATTGCTATACTTGTATGTGGGGGACAATCAAAACATCACAAATAGTTTCTAACAACCTAATTATCGCAAATAATTGATTAACAATCCAAATTACACTTTCAATGTGACTTCTCAACCGCTTTTTCCCTAAACCCTGGATTATCCTCTCTTAGGTTTTTGTCCTTGCAAGGGACATAAGGCCACCTTCTCCATCCTGAGCTTGGTGCCTGGGGTCACCTCTCGAGGTGCCCAATGGTCTTACCTCAAGGGCTTGACCAAATCAGACCTTCCCTCTGGGGCTTGGTCTTACAACATACATCAGGGTGGCATGTAGGTTTGAGAAACACATTCATATTTAATTGTGATACACATAGGGGCTTTATAGGACTGTAGAATTGAACATCCAACAGTTTAGGTTGCAATCAATCAAGAAATATTTGGGAAACTCCATGAAAATAAAGGCAATTATTCATATAGTAACCACATACTTGTTCATTCAAATCAACAAGCTACTAATAAATCTAAGCAAGAAATTGTCCAAGCAAGTAGTTCAATCCACACATACACAAGCAAGAATCCTGAAAAGTACAAGCACTCTATTTACTAATCACTTTATCAAGAATCTACTTTATTGACTTGTATTCACTTTCTAGGGTTCCTAATCCGAATTAGGGTATCATTAGGGTTCATCTTCATTATTGACACTATAAACCCTAAAACAACAAAACTAATCACAACCCTAACTAGCTTGTTATATTCTTCCTAACAGGCTTAGGACCAACTTAACATCACTTTCCTCTAATGAATTTTGAATTCATTCACATAAGCAACCACTAACCCTAAGTTAGGGTTTCTAAGCTATTATGCATCTTCATGTGTACAAAACCCTAAAACAAGCATATTATCATCTTAATCGTGTTCGATTCTTCTTCTTATTCTCCGCATGTTACTATAAGAGAGACCTCTTTAGGTTACCTCAAACCTAAACAAAATTTGATACTCACCCTACAAAAGGGTCCCTCCCCAACAAGGGAGAAAACTATCTCTTGATAGCAACAAAGGTCACAAACGTCCTTACTTCCAATGTTTATATCATCATGTGCATGCTTAGCCCTATCATACTACTTATGCACATAGCTTGAAAGAAGACAACCTACTAATCCACTCTGAGTTCCTTGGTATATCATACTTATTCCTTATTCCTCGAAGTTGGCCAATCCCATACATATGTCACCAACATATGTGAGGGGTTCATCAAACATATACTTTAGTCAAAGGGAGTTTTTCCTTTCTCTCTAAGAATGAAGGGGTACCATACTCGAACGGTTAGGAACATCAACATATTTTTGAGCATCAGGTGAACCAGGTACTACTACTTCCCCTCTTAGGTCTAGGAACCCCAGGTTCACTTCATATGCATCAGTTGTCTAACAACAGGCTCAACTATTCCACCATGAACCGAACCCATGTCCCAGCAAGAGATATAACCTCCAACAACGTTTATTGATTACAACATTTTTAAGTAATTAAACAGTTAAGTAGTTTAATCAGATATAACAAATAAGCTCAGCAGTACTGGTGATTAACAAAATACATAAAGGAGCAGATAATAACTATCGTCATTAGCCAGACTATCATGTTTTATTTTGTTAACAATATAAGAAATTAAGTAGCATATACATATCTAGCATCATGAGCAAGTCTAGTAACATAGCATAGCTAACAACATGATCATGTCTAATTGGTTGAACCTATCAACATCATAAGAAGAGCTAAAAACATAAGCGTAGCTATCTGGATAAGCATGATTAGCAATATATGCATCTCTAGTTACAAAGGCGTGACTAGCATGCTAAACATAACTAACAACATGAAATAGCTAGCATCAAGATTATAATCAGTAGTAGCAATATAATTATAAACACAAGCATAGCTACTATATGTATGCATCTATAATCTTAAGAATATCCACAACCTAAGTGTATCTACTATCTCTTAATTTCACTAAGCATCATTTTTATGTAAAGATAACAAACAAGGGCTATCATCCAATGTGAAAGGTTGTGTATAACCGTAAACAAATATGCTACACGGTTGTATTACATCTTTTATTATGCCCTAGGGAATTTGAATCGTACCATTCAAAGTCAAACTGACCCATGTGAAGGGCTATTTAGTTCCGTATAAGATCTAGGAGTGCAGGTATCCTAAGATCTCTTCCCCTCGGTCAGTATGAGCAAAAAGGCAGTGACATATCAGTCAAAGCTGCCACCACAGCGACATATAGTCAAGCTGATAACTGCTAGTCCACCCTTGGTACAGGTTATGGCACTAGAAACCAGGGTATTCAAACCCAATCACTGAGGTACAACCACAGTTGTCCTCTAATCACATCATGTTATAATCACCAAGACATGACCACGGTCATTCTCAATCACATCAGATGTATGAGGCATGACCATAGCCAACCTCCACAATCTGCATTGTGGATGACAAGGATATATCCTCAACCTACCACCCCCACATACTCAACATTATGCACTCTGAGTTTCCCTTAGGAATACTCATTTCACCATCCAGCAAGTTCTGACACTGAAGATGGCTCTATGGAGCACGACACTACATGATTAGAGTTGCACTTGATTAGTTATGCCAATTGGGTGAATTAAGGATACATCAAACAAGTGGACATACAAACCCTAATACAATTCTAGAAATCATATAAATATCACAACTTTAAAAGATATAAAACATGTGAAACATAATTTCTCATCTCGTCATCACATGGTACTATTCACTTACCATTCATGAGACCACACTAGTCATCATACTATCATAAGATATAAATCATTTTCACAATATCAAAGGGTATCAACCCTTATCAACACAAGACGATTACACCTCATTCAAGGCTCAACCATGCCCAAAGGTCATTAAGACCATCATACTATCACAGGATATAAATCCTTTTCACAATATCATAGGGAATCAACCCTTATCAACACAAGAGGATTACACCTCATTCAGGGTTCAATCATTCCCAAAGTTCATTAAGACCATCATACTATTCCCTGCAAGATCATCATACTATTCCCTGCAAGGTCATTAAGACCATCATACTATCACAGGATATAAATCATTTTCACAATATCATAGGGAATCAACCCTTATCAACACAAGAGGATTACACCTCATTCAGGGTTCAATCATTCCCAAAGGTCATTAAGACCATCATACTATTCCCTGCAAGATCATCATTATCTTTGCATGCCTTATAACAAGGCTCAACAACATCACTTACATATACTACACTGGATCAGCACAATATTGCATTAATGAGCTAGGAGATATTCATAAGCAATCTGAGCAGGGTTATATTAACATTATGAACATTCCTTTATTACATAAACATGCAAGGAATCTAGATATGATTAACCCTCATCATATTCATAATGCACATGTTTAGCATAAGAAAGTATCAACCGTGTGGCTATGATAACCACCAATTAATATATTAAGGTTATGATCATAATAAGGAGGTTATTCCACCATTATTGCATCATATAAGAATCTTAAACATGAATACTCATCTTTATCTATTTGCATTAGAGTTAGGTTCAACATGATAACTTATATCAATGTTACTAATCAACACTTATACCCAAACCATAACTCACGGCATCCCCATTGGGTCATGGATGCATAAGGTGAAGCATCACCATCACATTCCATACTATTCTCAAGTATGAACCCACACATAAATCAAGGTGTAACCATTGGGTTATAGCATACTAGGGTTTCAAAAACAGTAACAGAGTACTCCATAATTGTATTAGTCATTCAAGGACTATTCATACCTAATTACCATCATTTAGTTATATTAAAGCTAGGTATAACAAGCTATACCTCATTAGGGTTACATATCAACACAATATGGTTATCATACCTTCTATTTGTATGAGTGAATAGGTAATACTACCTTATTAAGGGTAACCCTCCATTTGTTCCATCATCAACCCATATCACCACACCATAATCTCACCCGGAACCATTGGATGTTTAAAAGATAAGACCATTGGTTGTTTACATAAGTAAACACGTTGGATAAACTACCTATGAAGTCCTTGATTTGTTCTCTAGAAAGATTCACCATCTAACCCTAGACATCCCTTGATTAACAACACAAAACGTTCCATTGAGAGTAGGGTAAAACTCACAATCGACTGTTCAGTTAAAATAAGCCATCCATTGTCAACAAGTAAGCTCCTTAAGTTGATCATATAAAGGAAACCATATAAATCACATTATTAGGAACAAAATATTATATTATCCATCATTCCACTTTATTGGAGGAATAATAATTAGATCTTGACCATTAGGTCAAGTTCATATGTTGAAACCATCAATTATAGTATAGATCCGACCATTGCATCAAGTGACCCAAGAAACCATTGGTCTAAGGCTTAATTGATGCTACAACTACAATGCTTAACTCAACATAGGTTTTAGGGACCTGATCCACCATCATTAGTGACCATTAAATCACCATAGGTAGTTACATCAATACTATATTCATTAATCAGCATCAAATATCAAGCTAATTTCATCATTGATTGTTAACATCAGTAGGGTACTTAATGGTTGATCATTAAACTTCTAATCGATCCAAAACCTGACCTAAGGGGGTGACCATAGGTTGTCACCATCATCTAACCCCTTTTATATCGACCATCATTTATCATGAAGACAACACCATAGGGTTGTTGCAATGGTACCATCATCACGTCATGGGTTTATAGAAGAAATCAGCTTTAAACCCTAAAATTAACCATTGGTTGATAGGTGCTTAGCACCATAGGTTGTCAAACCAACCAGATCCAAGTCATATTATACCTTAGTAATAATTACACATGATCACAGGTTCATCTATAACTGAAATCAGAACAGGGAACATTATAAAAATCGAAATCCAAGTCAAGTGTAGCTTTTTAGTGCATGGATCATCATTTTCAAGCAAGAACATGATCTAGAAAGCTTATGGTAAGCAATAAACGTGGAGCAAGTTATAAAACTTGCCTCTAATGAGAAGATGAAACCCCACATAGAAGAAATCTTGAGTAGGCAGGGTAGAAATTCCAAGCATAAGCTATGAACTCGTCTGTCTAGCACCTTTCTTCATCAAATGAGCAAACCCTAAGCATAAGGAGCAAGAAAGGTAGGGTTTTAGAGCTTTAGAGAAATATATACCACGGAACAGCAAGGTTACTACCTGGAGGAAGGTCTAAGGAAGGATAAGAGAAAGAGAAACGGATAAGGAAGGAAGAAAATAACTTTCCTTGGTTGAAATCCCTAGAAGATGACATTGGAAACCCTAGGTAGGGCTAAATGGAGCTCTAGGAGACCTTCTTCTCCAAAAAGAGGTTGTCTTATACCTTAGAGCACTTGGTTCCACAGAAACAATGATTGGAGTCGTTTCTCCTGGTTATAGGAAAGAGAAAGCAATCAAAGTTTCATACTTGGGCAAGGAAGAGGTAAATATAGCCCATGGATAAGGATGGGAGCAAGCATGAGGTGTAAAAGTTTCCCCATGTTTCTATGGCCTTAAACTATTAAAAATATACAATAAAACACACAAGAAGATCCCACACCGTCCTTATAGATCTTCTTATCTTTTCTTTGTCAAATTTCCCAGCCAATCACATAATTCATTAGTTGATAGCTACTAAAGGTAGCTCATCTGTGAAGGGGAAAACCCTAAAATACCCTTAGAGAAAACACCTTCAAACCATGGCCCAACTAGGATCCCCATGGCTCAAAACACTCAAGAATGATAATATAACATCTAAGTAACATAATTTATGTAAAAAATTGCAAAGCAAACCCCTCAATTGGGTAAATTGTATAAACGTCCAAAATGTATAGAAAATTGCATAACTTGCTCAAACAGTGTCCAAATTGGACCAAATTTGAAACGTAAGATTGTCTTATGATTTCAAAATATATAAAAAGGTTATATTAGTGTTCTAAGAATTCAATTATGGTAATTAAGCTTATTCAACTCATTAATCAAGTTTAGGAGCCTTACAACTATAAATCCCTAACAGGGATTTTGCCCCTGAAATCCAAGGTAAACAAATATGGGTACTTCCTTTACACCTCATCCTATTACCTTCACATGGTTACTTGCATATCATGGTGATGTGACAACATTCATACATATCTCATCCTGGGTCAGCACAAAAACCCCGACCTAAGAAGACATTCTCAATATGGAATGTAGAAACTTGTTGTGTCATATATACAACTCTAATAGTAACTTTCAACTTTAAATGCTAGCTATCATCCAGATATAATTGTATCAACACATTACTCAAAATTCATACTTGTTGGCTCTTATCAAACATAGAACATTATGTATCTCTTATCATATGTAACTTATGTCATCCACTCTAACTCTTATGCATTGATATTTGATCCTAGGTTTATCTTAAAGGAACACGGTATCACATATCTATTAACCAACAAACCATCTATCCTTGATAGTGGTCTTGCCCAGATATCACTGAACCATACACAACATTATAGAATCACTTTTGTTTTTCCTTCCAAACAACATTTAGAGGGTCATCATCAACTCTCTCTCCCTCTCTCTTTGCAGAAGAGGAATACTTGGAATGTTCATTTAATAAACATCTCCAACCTTCACATAATTCTCATATTATTAATACATCTTGGATACTAGGATTCATTACCTTGGTATCCATCTCATGTTCTATAAGAAACTCACATCTTTATATCATCTACTTTTACCAACATAACAAATATCAAGACATATAAGAGGAGTCTTCCTAATTATTGAAAGGCTCAAAAGAAAAATCATCACAAACTTTATGAACTTGGAACCATAGTACAAACAACCTTATGCTATAATAAGCTATCCACCCTCATGTTTGCACTGAATTCACACGTACCAAGAGGAAATAATCCACTTGAAATGTGTGCCCTAGAAAGGAAAGACACAAAGTTAAACAAACTTCCCACATCATAGCAACATTGTTTAAGGGTCACTAGCAAAAAGGTAACCAATTCTATTTTCATTATGCAAGTTACAACTTCTTATGTATCATTTTACCCTTTTCATTTTGGGTTCCTTGCCATTAGAATAGGAATCATCATGATTAACATATCTCATTACTCCTTCTTTGATGACTATTTATCCCACTAGGGTATGTTCTCTTATTTTATTATGTTTTTCAGCCACTTATCAACAGGTAAATCATCATATTCCACATTTTCTTCATTAAACATGTATCATCTGCCTTAATGTTTTCACATGCCATGCTGAATTTTCATTAACACTTTCTTACACACATAGGTTGGTCTAAGATTAACTCATGTTCCACCTTATTTCTTTGTCATTGTTCCCATTCATCTTCTCATTTTGTACTTGTTTTAGGAGTTCTCTCTATCTTATGTGGATTTCATACCTTGATTCACTTTATAAGCATAGACTTGTTTGTCTTTTACTTTATTATCTTCTTGAATCACATCTTCAAGAATTACTCTTTTTCTAATTTGTATTCAGATTTAGATTTCATGGTGTTGTATCTTTGTCTTATAGTTACCAAACATTCAAGTATTGATAGATTATGATGCAATTCCCATCTTCTTTAAGATAGGATTGAGATATTTGATGAATGCATATTCATCATGGAATTCAATTACCACTTTGTAACAAATCCAACTCCATATATATACTTTCTCACTCATTAAATACCAATACGAATCATAATGCGCAAAACTACTTAATTGATTCGATTATCAAGGTTTTAACTAAATATTGTTCATTTAATGCAGGTTTTGACAAAGCTTAACAAGTAGACAGGGTCCACCTTCATCTCTGGCTCTGGTCAAGAAATCTAACCAAGCAATTCCACCCATGTGGTCCCAAGACTGTTTGAGTCCATGCGGTCCCAAGACCGTTTGAGTCCATGCGGTCCCAAGACCGTTTGAGCCCATGCGGTCCCAAGACCGTTTGAGCCACGGTCTCGAGACCGTTTGAGCAGCAGAGACCGTTTGGAGGCATCACTCAGCCAGAAGGGATCGAGCAGTGCATGAACTCAAGGTCGTGAAGCAGAGTCCTAACCACGGTCGTGGTGGTCCAAAACGGCCGTGGTCTTCTGCCATCACCACGACCGTGTGATGTGGCCACAACCGTGGTGGATCATCCCCAACGCCTGACTTCATACTCGCCACGCCCGTGCGAGGTAGCACGGCCGTGTGGCAGCTACCTCACCACGATCGTGGTGTCACGCCACGGCTGTGGCACAATGTCATCAGAGCCCATTTTCTCACCCACCATGCCCATGCAAGGCGGCACGGTCGTGGGACAACAGCTTTACCACGACCGTGGTGCCTAACCACAGCCGTGGTGTGTCGTCTTCAACCTCCGACCAGCACACATTTGCAGCTCCTGAGCGAGGTCGATTGGAGGTGGTTCGCGGACCAAATGGGGTCGCCCCGAGGCCGCCGCATCTACAGAAGAAGGTTGGAGATCGTTTGATAGTTCGGAGGGCTACTAAATCGATTTACCAAGTGGACTGTCTGTTGCTGATCATTTGTGGAGCATTGACCGAAGAAGGACCATTAGCTCGATTTTGATCCCAGATCATTTCCCAAGCGAGCTAGCGGACCGTGTGAAGGCCAGGGATGCAAGATCGTTTGCCCCTTCTGTGAAGACTGAATGGTCAGTCAACCCTACAAGACCGTTTGATAGCAAACGGTCTACAGACCGTTTGGAGAGTGTAGGGCTGGAAACCGTTTGGTACCAGTATCAGCAAGACTGTTTGATACTCCTGCCCCAGGATCGTTTGCTCAAGTCCACATGAAGGATCATTTGCCCAAAACTGTTTGGAGTGATCGTTTGATAGCAAACGGTCTCCAGACTGTTTGGAGGAGATATTTCAAGACCATTTGGTCTGATTCTACATACCGTTTGGGATATTTTAAGTGAAACCGTTTGGTCAAAAATATTTGTAGATTGTTTCGTCTCTTTTAATCCAAGACCGTTTGGGGTCAGTCCTATGCCTATAAATAGGACCCCAAGGGTCCTTACTTTGACATCGGTTCTGGGACGCCAACAGGCTGCCTGTATACAGATCCAATCGGAAATCAGTCCAGTCCATGCCAATTTCATTTCACCTACCGCCCGTGTTGCAACCAAGGAGGCTGAGGAGAGAAGAAAGACAGAGCAAGGGAGACTGTCTGGTCTGTCTTGGCAACTCCCGTTCGCGTCTGGATCTGCCCCGACATGACATAGGAGGTTGTATCTACTTCACCGAGATGCGACCACCTTCTGCACTGAGTCCATGGCGCATTTCTCTCTCTTTCTCATTTTTCTTGTTTCTTGCATCATGAGTGAGTAGTACCTTTTCACTGGGGTACGGGGACTAGCCCCGCTGCCCATGCAAACCATGTTCTTTAGTTAAACTCTCCATGGCAATGCATATAACTCTTCATTTCGTCGTTAACCGTTATGTTCGTAGTTTGATTAATTTCTTGCTTTCATCTTTGTTCTTCCTATGTTGCGAGAACATCTATATATATGATTGAATGTCGTTTAACAAGTTGACTCCCAAACTAGAAATAGAATGGGATTCCTTGAGGTCGTAAGTGTATGATCCATGAGGGGATGAGCCATCTAGCCTTCGGTGATGCTTCTGTGGGCCTAACGCATGTATAGGGGGTTCACACCCTTAGTTGGATTTTGTATCTTCTTGTTAATCGTCGATGTTTGCTCGTATATTAACCGCCTGCTTGCTTATCGGTTAATGTGGTTGACTCCCAAACTAGAAATAGGATGGGATTTCATCGAGGTTGTAAGTGTATGATCTGTGAGGGGACGAGCCATCTAGCCTTTGGTGACGCTTCTGTGTGCCTAACGCCTGTATAGGGGGCCCACAACCTTCGTTGGATTTCTGTATCTTCAGAGCCGTAAGTACGTGATCTGGATGGTGACGAGACATCTGATGCCTAAGGTGATGCTTACGCGAACCTAACGCCCGTATGGGGGGTTTTGCAGTAGCTCTGTTTGGATTGTTACATCTTGCCTGGTTTGTTCGCTATTGAATGTGTTTGCATGTGTAGTGGTGGTGAAACCCGATACCATCCCAGTGATTCCATACCATTGATCTAAATCCAACTTTAATTCAGCTTTTACTTTCCTGCAATTAGTTTAAGTAACCTCAAATCAACCAATCATTCTAAATATTATTTTTACTTGAGCTAGATTCGACTGACAAGGATTCTTAAAAATGTTGTCCTTTGGGTTCGATCCTTAACTATACTGTGATAAGACTCGTCCGCTTGCAGGTGATATTATTGCACTTTGGTTTTGGTAAAAGCTCGGGGATTTCAACCCCGAGTGAGTTTGTTACTGCATTCAAAAAAATACCAAGTCAAATTCTGGCACCGTTGCCGGGGACAACGGAATCAGTCAATCAAATCTAGTTCTTTTAAGACTAATCTAGGATTTTGCTTTTTCTTTTGAAACAATCGATCATCTACTTGAATTTGACTCTACTTTGTGGATCTCATTTTCAAAATCTTTCTATTTCTAGGTACAACCCAAGGCATAGTGTATGCACGGTTCGGACAACCCTGGACTCATAGTGAGCTTTGATCCCGAGATAGACAGAACTTTCCATTGTCAGATCAGAGAGAATCAAGCAAGGATGGCTCAAGAAGAAGATGTATCCTGAAGGGTGGCTCAAGCCATCAATGTACAAAGAGAGAGGCTCATGCAAGAAGCCAGGGTTGCAGTTCAGCAGGAAATCCTAGCAGCACAAGCAACAGTGCAAGTAGTTGAACTATAGAAGGATCTCAGAGAGTTCTCAATCCTGAAAGATGCGAATGTTCATCATCCAGTACAGCCTCCTCCCATCAATGCTACCAATTTTGAGATTAGGGCACATTGGATCACATTGCTTCAAAACAACCCTTTCTATGGTAAACAAGCAGAGGATAGCCAAGAACATCTTCTGAGATTCATCGATCTATGTGCTATGACAAAGCAAAATGGAGTCACTGATGATGCCATTAGACTTCGTCTCTTCAAGTATTCCCTTGCTGATAGAGCCATAAGTTGGTACAATTCATTGTAAAGTGAAATACATATCACCACCTGGGAACAACTCCAAAATGTGTTTCTGGAAAAGTTCTACCCTCCATCACTTACTTATGAAATAAGAGGGCGGATAACAAATTTCACTCAAGTCCCTGGAGAAACTCTCACTGAAGCATGGGATAGGTACAAAGAGCTTCTATGCAAATGTCCACACCACAAAATTCCTAAGAATCAACTCATCGAAATTTTCTATAGGGGTGTGGATGATGATATTAAGAGGTTTCTAGATTCCTCGTCTGGAGGAAACTTCATGCGTCAAATTTATGACAGTTCATGGAGAGTCGTCACCCTAGGAGCAGAAAATCAAGCCAATTGGGGTAGATATGTAGGTAAAGGAGTCTTGAAAGTAGTTATGGTTGAAGCTACTCCTGAGTACAAGTCTATTGTTGAAACCTTGAAGGTCTTAGTTGTCAAGTAAGACCATATTGAATGATCTCTAGATGCTATAGGAAGAGGACGTTCGCCCACTCGGCAACCGGAACAGGTCAAGTCCACTTCCCTATTCTTTGAAGCATGTAAGAGCACCGATCATTCCACTTTATCATGCAATGTTCTCTATGACGTTGTACTGAGCAATGAATGTGGACAAGGAGATAATGGTCAGATGGAAAATCTTAATGCTATCAACACTATTCCTGGGCAAAGTTATTACAATCTGAATCAGAATAGGAATCACCTAGGTTTTCAATATGGAAACCCCTCTGGAGCAGTAAACTCGCATCAATTTGGATCAAACAATCAACCGAGAGGCCCACCAGGATTCCAGTATAATCAACAATAGAATTTTGGGAATCAAGGAAATTTCAAGGGGAACTTTCAGAATAGGAATTACAATAATTATCAAAACAACACTCAGTATCAGAATCTTAATCAACAACAAGGACAGCAAGCATGACTCGTATCTTCTGATGACAAGCTATCATCCATTGAAAAGATGTTGCAAACTCAGCAAACCATGGTAGCTAACCAACAAGCTCAGTAGAAGGCTATTGAATCTCAATTAGCTCAACTCGCAGCTAGCATAAAACCACCTGCTGGAGTCTTTGTTGGCCAACCCAAGAACAATCCTAAGCATCCTGAACAGTTGAAGGCAGTCACCACCAGGTCAGGAAAAGACTATTCGGATCCCCCAGTAAAGACACATGTGGTTATTACAGACGAAGATGAACCTATGTTTGTCCAAGACTCAACAACACTAGAGTCTCAATCAAAAGATGATAAGACAGATAAGGGAAGCCCTGAGAAACCTACTGATGAAGAAACTGAAACACCAAAACCTGATATTCCTGTATATAAGCCTCGTATACCCTTCCCAGCCCTTCTAAGGCAAACCAAGCTCGATACTAGATTCAATAAGTTTAAAGAAGCTATGAAGAAACTTCATGTTGATATACCCTTTTTGGATGCTCTGGCTAAGATACCAGCATGGACTAAGTACCTAAAGTCACTCCTCACCATGAAGTATATAACTGAAGAGTATGAGACAGTAAAACTGGCAATAACTACATCTGATATCATACTGAGCAAGATGCCCAAGAAACAAAAAGACCCGGGATCCTTTGGAATTTCATGTCACATTGGCGACTCATCATGAAAGAAAGGTTTGGTAGATCTCGGTGCAAGCATCTCTATTATGCCGCTTAGCCTGTGTAAAAGACTAGGGTTTACATAATTGCTTCCTACTGGTATGACTATACGGCTTGCAGACAATTCGATAAAGTTTCTGTTAGGAATCCTCAAAGATGTCCCGATCAAGGTAGGCAAGGACGCATATGTTCCATGCGACTTCGTCATTATGGATATAAAGGAAGACGCCATATATCCTCTCATCTTTGGTCATCCTTTCCTTGCCACTGCAAGAGCCCTGATTGATGTTGAAGCTGGTACCTTACTGCTCAGATTAGGCAAAGAAACTCTCAAATTTAAAGTTTTTGAAAGTATGAGAAGACCAAGTATGAAGGAAGAAGTCTATCTGATTGACTGCATTGAACAAATGTCACTTCGGACTCAAGAGCATCATGAATCAAATGATCCCTTGGAAATTGCTCTAACAAACCCATCAGTGGATGAACCAATCGACGAACAAGTAAAGGATTGCATCAAATCCCTCGACTCTGCTAAAGAAGATGTTGGAGACAATAATGAAGAACTAAAGGCTATGGAAACTACAAAAGAAACAAGCAAAAAACTAGAGACTCCCGAAATGAAGCCTCTGCCCGAAGGATTGAAGTACGTGTTTTTAGAAGATCTCAAGGTTTGTCCAATTATTATAAATTTTGATCTAACAGTTGAACAAGAAGAGAAACTTTTGAAGGAATTGAGGAAAAGAAATAAATCCATCGGTTATAAAATGAGTGACCTCACCAGGGTCAGTTAAGAGCTATGTATGCACAAGATCCCTATGATGGAAGATCACAAACCTACTATTGAGCATCAATGGAAATTGAACCCAAATATGAAGGAAGTGGTCCGTAGCGAAGTCATTAAATTGCTCACAGCTGGAATAATCTATCTGATATATGATTCGCCATGGGTGAGCCCAGTGCATGTAGTCCCGAAGAAAGGTGGAACAACTGTTATACGGAATGAAAACAATGAACTCATCCCCAGTCGAACAGTCACAGGGTGGAGGATGTGCATAGATTATAGAAAATTGAACAAGGCAACTCGAAAAGATCATTTTCCAAAGCCCTTCCTTGATCAAGTCCTAGAAAGGTTGGCTCATCAAGAATATTTCTGTTATCTTGATGGTTACTCTGGATTCTATCAAATACCCATACATCCAGATGACCAAGAGAAAACAACCTTTACCTGCCCATTCGGAACATATGCATTTAAAAGAATGTCATTTGGTCTCTGTAATGCGCTCGCAACTTTCCAACGTTGCATGGCCGCCATATTCGCTGGTCTTACTGAAACAATTATGGAGGTTTTCATGGATGATTTTTTTGTATATGGAGATTCATTTGATTCATGTCTTAAGCACCTCTCCCTGCTCCTCAAACGTTGTGAAGAAACACAACTTGTGCTAAATTGGGAAAAGTGTCATTTTATGGTAAGAGAAGGCATTGCCCTCGGTCATAGGGTCAGTAATAGAGGAATTGAAGTAGATAAAGCCAAGATTGAAGTGATTTCTAAACTGGAAACCCCAACAAATGTAAAAGAAGTTCGTGCTTTTCTAGGTCATGCAGGATTTAACAGAAGATTCATAAAGGACTTTTCCAAGATAACGAAGCCAATGACAAACCTATTACTAAAGGATACTGATTTCAATTTCAATGAAGAATGTGTCAAAAGCTTCAACACACTGAAGCAGGCCCTTACAACCACCCCCATCATTAGAGCTCCCAACTGGGACCATCCTTTTGAAATTATGTATGATGCCAGTGATATGATGTGGGCGCTGTTTTAGGGAAATATATAGAGAAGAAACACTATGTGATCTATTATGCATCAAAAACTCTTGATGAAGCCCAGAGGAATTACTCTACTACCGAGAAAGAACTTCTAGCAGTCGTGTATGCCTTTGACAAGTTCAGATCCTACCTAATTGGTTCGAAGGTCATTGTCTACACAGACCACGCTGCCATTCGTTACCTTCTAGCAAAGAAAGATGCAAAACCCAGGTTGATTGGATGGATCCTCCTATTACAAGAATTTGATTTGGAGATAAGAGATAAAAAGGGTACAGAGAATGTTGTAACAGACCACCTCAGTCACATCCACACTCTGGATACTGAGAAGATTTTGATCAATGATTCTCTGCCAGATGATCAACTAATGAAAGTCTCAGAAGTTGTACCGTGGTACTCAGATTTCGTGAACTACCTTGCTGCTGGGGTTATCCACCCTCAATGCACTGGAAATGCACTAAAGAAATTTATGCATGATGTGAAACAATATCACTGGGATGAGCCATATCTCTTTAAACTAGGTGTTGATGGCCTGTATAGACGATGTATCGCAGAAGAAGAAGCTCAAGTTATTTTGGAACAATGTCACTCAGGACCAGTGGGAGGACATATGAGCTCTAAAAAGACTGCTTTGAAGGTGTTGCAATTTGGATTCTTCTGGCCAACCATATCCAAAGATTCCTATGACTTTGTCCTGTCATGTGACAAATGTCAAAGATCAGGCAATATAACAAAGAGAGATGAGATGTCGCTGAATCTCTGGCAAGAAGTAGAGATATTCGATGTATGGGGGGTGGACTACATGGGTCCATTCCCATCTTCTCATGGATTTTCATACTTCCTAGTGGCGGTAGACTACGTCTCAAAATGGGTTGAAGCTATACCAATCGTCTCTAGTGATTCCTAACCCGTGATCAAATTATTCAAAGATATTATATTCCCACGTTTTGGAGTGCCACGAACTGTGATATCTAACGGAGGGTCCCACTTCCTTAAAAGAATCTTTGAAGCTTTACTGAGAAAATATGGTGTAACACATAAGGTAGCCTCGCTTTACCATCCACAAACAAGTGGACATGTAGAGGTCTTTAATCGTCAACTAAAGGCTATCCTGGACAAAATTGTAGGACGCAATCGAAAGGATTGGTCAACAAAAATCAATGACACCTTATGGGCCTATAGTACTTCTTATAAAACTCCCATTGGGACTACACCTTTTCGATTAATATATGGAAAGGCTTGCCACCTTCCAGTCGAATTGGAACACAAGGCTTGGTGGGCAATTAAACAACTGAACTTTGATATGAAAGAGTTGGATGAACTCAGGATGACAGCTTATGAGAATGCATGAATCTACAAAGAACACACAAAACTTTGGCACGATGAACATCTGAAAAGGAAAGACATACAAGGGGGATACCAAGTTCTGCTATTCAACTCAAGGTTGAAGTTATTCCTAGGAAAACTTCGTTCTCATTGGTCTAGACCTTACATTGTCAAAAGCATCTCCCCACATGGTGCTTTCTCTTTGTGGAGTGAAAAGTTAGGTGAATTTATGGCAAACAGCCACCACTTAAAGACATATTTCACCTCGATTGACATAGGCACTGAAACAATGCTAGAACTCACCAATCCCAAGGATCCACCATGAAGCTGAAAAATTCAGTCGAGCCATCGACATAAAACAACAATGCTTGTCGGGAGGCAACCCGATCAATAAATTTGTTTAGAATATTTCTTAAATTTTGTTTTTTTACATTCTTGTTAATTTTTCGCATTGCAAGATGCTATTTTAAGATCTAATTACTTTCTACCTTTGAGATTTTCAGATAAAAGCATGCACGCTGATCGGAACATAACCACACATGGTGGTCATTCTGGCATAAATTTTCCCCTCCATCTTGAATTTAGGGTTTGCTCGGGATGAGAAAATCTATAAGTTTGGGGTGGAGGGTGGGTGGTACATACCTCACTTTCCACCTACACCCATCCTTTTCACTATCACATTCTTGATAAATAAAATCAAAATTTTCACAATTCTTTAATGATTTTCAAAGAAATTGAACAGATACTTGATGAATTTTTGACACTTTTTGACACTTCCTGGTTTCATTAAAAGTCACTAACTAAATTGCTATTCATTTTCAATCATTATATCCTCCTTATTCGAAACAAATCCTCAAAAGGACCACTTTTTGAAACAAGCCCTTTGATTGAAATCATCTTGTGAAGCTTATGATTCCTAACATCATGATACTTTTACAAAGATGATAAGTATCTGTCAAACTGATAGGGATCAAACATGTCGTGCTTCCTAACTGATTTGTGGAAAAATAGCATGGAACCCCCACTGGATCCTCATCAAGTCATTATTTGAGCAGAGTTTGATAAAGAGAACAACCTGGTGCACTGAATTGTAAATCAAGTTGCATTCTGATCTGAACTCTCTTCTACACCTATTCTATCATCTTTGTATCCCTCCATTTATCAAAAAGAAACAAAAATAGCCAAATATGTGCCAAACCCTAAGTTCGGGGTGGCACACCACTTCCCTCTTTATCCACTTCTTCCATACCCCTCACAAATAAATAGGGGCGTACCACAAAAAATGCAATCTCGAGTCGAATAGAGGAGAGAATTGCAAACAAAAGATGCCAAAGTGCACACAAAAAGAAATGCAATCTCAAATCGAATAGAGGAGAGATTCGCACACAAAAAATGCAATAAGTGAAATTGCAAAAGCAAATAAAAATCTCAAGTCGAATAGAGGAGAGATTTACTTTTCCTTCCATACCACCTTTCACTCCCTTTTCTACCTAATGGCACAATTATCGCCTACCCTATCCTGGAAAACACCAGTGTTAGATCAAATGCACACTTGTTGTTCTGTGGGTGTCTCTGAACTCTTACAAAACTCTTTGACATGCTTGTTGTTGGAAAAGGTGAGGAGGAAGTGATATTGGAAAGCAAATTCAGGAACAAAGATATGGTAAGATGTGTTCAGTGGTCTCAGGAGGTTGGGATACTGAGTCATATTGGCAGAAAGAAAACATTCGTGATGTGAAGAAGAAGCAATCACACGAATTGAAAGTATTCATTTGGCGACCGTTTCAAATTTTGAGTTACTCGAGGACGAGCAATGTTTAAGTTCGGGGTGTTTTGATGAATGCATATTCATCATGGAATTCAATTACCACTTTGGAACAAATTCAACTCCATATATATACTTTCTCACTCATTAAATACCAATATGAATCATAATGCACAAAACTACTTAATTGATTCGATTATCAAGGTTTTAACTAAATATTGTTCATTTAATGCAGGTTTTGACAAAGCTTAACAAGTAGGCAGGCTCCACCTTCATCTCTGGCTCTGGTCAAGAAATCTAACCAAGCAATTCCACCCATGCGGTCCCAAGACTGTTTGAGTCCATGCGGTCCCAAGACCATTTGAGTCTGTGCGGTCCCAAGACCGTTTGAGCCCATGCGGTCCCAAGACCGTTTGAGCCCATGCGGTCCCAAGACCATTTGAGCCCATGCGGTCTCGAGACCGTTTGAGCAGCAGAGACCGTTTGGAGGCATCACTCAGTCGCAAGGGATCGAGCAGTGCATGAACTCAAGGTCACGAAGCAGAGTCCTAACCACATCCATGGTGGTCCAAAACGGCCGTGGTCTTCTGCCATCACCATGATCGTGTGATGCGTCCACGACAGTGGTGGATCATCCCCAACGCTTGACTTCATACTCGCCACGCCCGTGTGAGGTAGCACGGCCGTGTGGCAGCTACCTCACCACGATCATGGTATCACGCCATGGTCGTGGCACAATGTCATCAGAGTCCATTTTCTCACCCACCACGCCCGTGTAAGGCGGCACAGCCCTGGGACAGCAGCTTTACCACGGTCGTGGTGCGTCGTCTTCAACCTCCGACCAGCACACATTTGTAGCTCCTGAGCAAGGTCGATTGGAGGTGGTTCGCGGACCAAATGGGGTCGCCCCGAGGCCGCCGCATCTACAGAAGAAGGTTGGAGATCGTTTGATAGTTCGGAGGGCTGCTAAATCGATTTACCAAGCAGATTGTCTGTTGTTGATCGTTTGCGGAGCATTGACCGAAGCAGGACCGTTAGCTCGGTTTTGATCCCAGATCGTTTCCCAAGTGAGCTAGCGGACCGTGTGAAGGCCAGGAATGCAAGATCGTTTGCCCCTTTTGTGAAGACCGAATGGTCATTCAACCCTGTAAGACCATTTGATAGCAAACGGTCTACAGACTGTTTGGAGAGTGTAGGGCTAGAAACCGTTTGGTACCAGTATCAGCAAGACTGTTTGATACTCATGCCCCAGGATTGTTTTCTCAAGATCGCACGAAGTATCGTTTTCCCACAACTGTTTGGAGCGATCGTTTGATAGCAAACGGTCTCCAAACCATTTGGTAGCAAACGGTCTCCAGACCGTTTGGAGGAGATATTTCAAGACCGTTTGGTCTGATTCTACAGACCGTTTGGGTTGTTTTAAGTGAAACCATTCGGGCAAAAATATCTGTAGACTGTTTGATCTCTTTTAATCTAAGATCGTTTGGGGTCAGTCATATGCCTTTAAATAGGACCCCAAGGGTCCTTACTTGGACATCGATTCTGAGATGCCGACAGGCTGCCTGTATACAGATCCGATCGAAAATCAGTCCAGTCCACGCCAGTTTCATTTCACCTACTGCCCGTGTTGCAACCAAGGAGGCTGAGGAGAGAAGAAAGACGGAGAAAGGGAGACTATCTGGTCTGTCTTGGCAACTCATGTTCGCGTCCGGATCTGCCCCGACATGACGTAGGAAGCCGTATCTACTTCACTGAGCTGCGACCATCTTCTGCACTGAGTCCATGGTGGATTTCTCTCTCTTTCTCATTCTTCTTATTTCTCGCATCATGAGCGAGTAGTACCTTTTCACTGGAGTGCGGGGACTAGCACCGTTGTCTATGCAAACCATGTTCTTTTGTTAAATCTCCATGGCAATGTATATAACTCTTAATTTCAATGTTAACCGTTATGTTCGTAGTTTGATTAATTGCTTTCTTTCATCTTTGTTCTTCCTATGTTGCGAGAACATATATATATATATATAGGATTGAATGTCGTTTAACAAGTTGACTCCCAAACTAGAAATAGAATGGGATTCCTTGAGGTCATAAGTGTATGATATGTGAGGGGATAAGCCATCTAGCCTTCGGTGATGCTTCAGTGTGCCTAACGCCTGTATAGGGGTTCACATCCTTAGTTGGATTTTGTATCTTCTTGTTAATCGTCGATTTTTACTCGTATATTAACTGCCTGCTTGCTTATCGGTTAATGCGGATGACTCCCAAACTATAAATAGGATGGGATTTCATCGAGGTCGTAAGTGTATGATCCGTGAGGGGACGAGCCATCTAGCCTTTGGTGACGCTTTTGTGTGCCTAATGCCTGTATAGGGGGCCCACAACCTTCGTTGGATTTTTGTATCTTCAGAGCTGTAAGTAAGTGATCTGGATGGTGATGAGACATCTGATGCCTAAGGTGATGCTTACATGAACCCTAACGCCTGTATGGGGGGTTTTGTAGCAGCTCTATTTGGATTGTTACATCTTGCATGGTTTGTTCGCTATTAAATGTGTTTGCATGTGTAGTGTTAGTGAAACCCGATACCATCCCAGCAATTCCATATCATTGATCTAAATCCAACTTTAATTCAGCTTTTACTTTCCTATAATTAGTTTAAGTAACCTCAAATCAATCAATCGTTCTAAATATTAGTTTTACTTGAGCTAGATTCGACTGACAAGGATTCTTGAAAACATTGTCCTTTGGGTTCGATCCTTAACTATACTGCGATAAGACTCGTCCGCTTGCGGGTGGTATTATTGCACTTTGGTTTTGGTAAAAGCTCAGGGATTTCAACCCCGAGTGAGTTTGTTAGTGCGTTCAAAAAAATACCACGTCAATATTCACACCATGATTTCTTATTTGTTATGCTCTTTAGATTGTCTCAAAATGACTACTTGATCAGAGTAATCAAAAAGATAACAATCTAAGAGTTCCATAATTATTGTTTCTTCAATAATTGAATACCTGGCCAGGGCACCCAAATACTGAGATTAGGCAGTATGCACCATATTTTTATTTCATATCCCTAACTTATACATCATCCTAGTCCTAAGTCCTAATGTCCCTGTAGACTCAGTGAACCTAAAGCTCTGATATCAACTTGTGAGAACCTGTTACACTAAACGAGATTACTCAAAACATTAAATAGAATCAATCACCAATTAACCACATAACCAAAAATATGGGTAAATTAAAACTTATTTCAATGTTAGCACCCGCTCAAAAATATTTGCATAAGAGCCCAACATCATTCTTATATCCATACTATGCCAAGAATTTGATACAAATTGTTCTATCACCTTATCTACAACATATATACACCGGAGAACAATATTTGTATATGACACACAACAAACTTTAACATGCTAACAAAATTTCGATTCATTTGAAATACCATATACAAACTTTTCTTTCCCAGACCTGAGAGTACAGAGATGACTCTAGGACACATTAGACATCCAATCAACTTTCTCAAAGATTCATTACTATAGCTCCTCTTTGCTGCCACATGTTTGTTTTCATCACTTTCGATTACCTAAAAAAATGTGGCAAACCTCAAGGGTGAGACCCATGTCCCAGCAAGAGATATAACCTCCAACAACATTTATTGATTACAAAATTTTTAAGTAATCAAACAGTTAAGAAGTTTAATCAGATATAACAAATAATCTCAGCGGTACTGATGGTTAACAAAATACATAAAGGAGTAGATAATAACTATTGTCATTATCCAGACTATCATCCTCTATCTTGTTAACAATATAAGCAATTAAGTAGCATATGAATATCTAGCATCATGATCAAGTCTAGTAACATAGCATAGCTAACAACATGATCATGTCTAATTGGTTGAACCTATCAACATCATAAGAAGAGCTAAAAACATAAGCACAACTATCCGGATAAGCATGATTAGCAGTATGTGTATCTCTAGTTACAAAGGCATGGCTAGCATGCTAAACATAACTAACAACATGAGATAGCTAGCATCATGATTATAATTAGTAGTAGCAGTATAGTTATCAACACAAGCATAGCTACTATATGTATGCATCTACAATCTTAAGAATATCCACAACCTAAGTGTATCTACTATCTCTTAATTGCACTAAGCGTCATCTTTATGTAAAGATAACAAACAAGGGTTATCATCCAATGTGAAATGTTGTGTATAACCCTAAACAAATATGCTACACGGATGTATTACATATTTTATTATGCCCTGGGGAATTTGAATTGTACCATTCAAACTCCTATCGACCCCTGCGAAGGTCTATTCGGTTCTGTATAAGATCTAGGAGTGTCAGTATCCTAAAATCTCTTCCCCTTAGTCACTACAAGTAAAAAGGCAGTGACATATCAGTCAAAGCTGCCACCACATCGACATATAGTCAAGTTGATAACTACTAGTCCGCCCTTGGTATAGGTCACGACACTAGAAACTAGGGTATTCAAACCCAATCACTGAGGTACAACTGCAGTTGTCCTCTAATCACATCATGTTATCATCACCATGACACGACTACAGTCATTTTCAATCACATCAGATGTATGAGGCATGACCATAGCCAACCTCCAAAATTTGCATTGTGGATGACAAGGATATATCCTCAACCTACCACCCCCACATACTCAACAATATGCACTCTGAGTTTCCCTTAGGAATACACGTTTCACCATCCAGCAAGTTCTGACACTGATGATGGTTCTACGACATAGGGCACTACATGATTAGAGATGCACTTGATTAGTTATGCCAATTGGGTGAATTAAGGCTACATCAAACAAGTTGACATACAAACCCTAATTCACTTCTAGCAAGCATATAAATATCACAACTTCAAAAGATATAAAATGTGTGAAACATAATTTCTCATCTCATCATCACATGGTACTATTCACTTGCCATTCATGAGACCACACTCGTCATCATACTATCATAAGATATAAATCATGTTCACAATATCACAGGGTATCAACCCTTATCAACACAAAAGGATTACACCTCATTTAGGGCTCAACCATGTCCAAAGGTCATTAAGACCATCATACTATCACAGGATATAAATCCTTTTCATAATATCATAGGGAATCAACCCTTATCAACACAAGAGGATTACACCTCATTCAGGGCTCAATCATTCCCAAAGGTCAGTAAGACCATCATACTATTCCTTGCAAGATCATCATTATCTTTGCATGCCTTATAACAAGGCTCAACAACATCACTTACATATACTACACTGGATCAGCACAATATTGAATTAATGATCTAGGAAATATTCATAAACAATCTTAGCAGGGTTATATTAACATTAAGAACATTCCTTTATTACATCAACATGCAAGGAATCTAGATATGATTAACCCTCATCATATTCATAATGCACATGTTTAGCATAAGAAAGTATCAATCATGTGGATATGATAACCACCAATTAACATATTAAGGTTATGATCATATTAAGGATGTTATTCCACCATTATTCCATCATATAAGAATATTAAACATGAATACTCATCTTTATATATTTGCATTAGAGTTAGGTTCAACATGATAACTTATATCAATGTTACTAATCAACACTTATACCCAAACCCTAACTCACGGCATCCCCATTGGATCATGGATGCATAAGGTGGAGCATCACCATCACATTCCATACTATTCTCAAGTATGAACCCACACATAAATCAAAGTGTAACCATTGGATTATAGCATACTAGGGTTTCAACAACAGTAACAGAGTACTCCATAATTGTATTAGTCATTCAAGGACTATTCATACCCAATTACCATCATTTAGTTATATTAAAGCTAGATATAACAAGCTATACCTCATTACAGTTACATATCAACACAATATGGTTATCATCCCTTCTATTTATATGAGTGAATAGGTAAGACTACCTTATTAAGGGTAACCCTCCATTTGTTCCATCATTAACCTATATCACCATACTACATTGTCACCCATAACCATTGGATGTTTAAAAGTTAAGATCATTGGTTGTTTACATAAGTAAACACCTTTGATAAACCACCTATGAAGTCCTTGATTTGTTCTCTAGAAAGAGTCACCATCTAACCCTAGACATCCCTTGATTAACAACACAAAAAGTTCCATTGAGAGTAGGGTAAAAACCACAATCGAGTGTTCAGTTAGTCAACTACAATGCTTAACTAGTGACCATGAAATCACCATAGGTTGTTAGATCAACACTATATTCATTAATCAGCATCAAATATCAAGCTAATGACATCATTGATTGATAACATCAGTAGGGTACTTAATGGTTGATCATTAAACTTTTAATTGATCCAAAACTAGACCTAAGGGGGTGTGATCGGCCTAAATCGCGTGTCCTAAAATTGGAGGTGGATTTGAGGTAGTCGAGCTTTTACATTTATAACCTGAAACATTCTAGGCCCCCGCAACTTTGCTTATGGGGTCGAAGTAGATAGACGGGGTCGAACACAGGGAAAAGGGTGGTAGTGTTGAGAACTCGGAATCGACACGCTACCCTCTGGAAGAGAGGTAAAGAGATGATAAAATTCCCAAAAGGGAACATCAGAACAAGATCGATAAAACAGAAGAAAACCCTATCTCCAAATGGAGCTACGAGAAGGATTAAGGTTTTAGGCATTTATCAGTTTTTAGGGGTTTTCGTGCAACAGAAATAGAGAGATAATACTAAAGCTAAAGCAAGGTACCAGGGAGAAAACTTTGGTAAAACAAGCGGTAGCAGAAACATCATGTACTCCTCCTCCCAAAGCGGGTACCTCTAACCAAGCATCAACACCCCTCTCGAGGTTGCTGGACTTAGATTAGAGTGGAAAGGTTACTAAAGAAATTCCGATTCCAAGCACTCTCGTACTCCAGAACCGGACCAAACACTAGAGCCACAACACCTCTCTCGAGGCTGTTGCAACGGGAAAATATGATTTGGTAGCTAAACGAAACGCGATTCAAGCGTACAAGCTAGAGTTCAGATGTTAAACATAGAAATCATCCAACAAAGGTTCCAAGCATAGAGAAGCAGATAATTAAACTCTTATATTTCCATAAACAAATAAAGGTCTGATTACATTGCATAAGTAAAAGAAATAAATCACTGCAATAATAAAGGTAAATGTCGCCTTCTTGATGTAGAAGGACGACAGGCTACAGCAGACCCTCAGCCCGACACTGGGCAGGACCCTAGCCTGATACAGTCGTGTCGGGCGGCACACCCTCTCAGGTGACACACCGTGATGGGCGGACTGTGTCGTGTGAGGAGCCTTGCCCGATGCGATCATGTCAGGCGGCACCCTCTCAGGCGTCGACACACCGTGATGGGTGGACTGTATCAGGGTTCGATATCGTGTCGGACTAGGGTGAAGCTTCTAGTATCGGTCGCTCGTATCGTGAATCTATGTTGCCTGATATCGGCCTACAGTGGTGCTAGAGACGACACTAAGTGAACCATTCCCTCCCTCTCGGGATGGGGAATTGCTCACCTAGAATCGCCCGTCGCGACCACTGAGGTTCGATACACTCGCTCTTGCAGCTTTCCTGAGAAGACTTGCGCAGGGTTCCAACCTGTCTTTTTAGCTTCCTGTAGCTTCTATTTATAGGCAGCGGTTGGGGAAAGTTATGTTGCTCAGGGCGCCACGTGTCCTCCTTATCATCGGGGAAATTGTGGATGGCCGATATCAGTATCACCTGGCACAAGGATGTCGGTTGTTGGTCATCGTGGCGAGTGGCACCTGCCGGTGGGTGACCGGTATCGCGCGACATGTTTGAGTTGTCGTGGTGAGCTTGGCTCCCTGTCAGGTAAAGAGGTGTGTTGTCTGACGGTTCCTTCTTGTGCGGAATCCTCATATCTCGCGTCGATGTGTTGCGCTACCCTGTTAGGCAGTGAGCGTATCGGCCATCTGGAAGGCCGATGCAGGTGGAACTTATTTGTGGGCCGGAATGGCCTTATTGATGATAAATGAGTCCAAAATGGAGGAAAACTCTGCAAAATATGGAAATATTGAATTAAGAGCGTCGTTTGGCCAATTATTGCAAAAGTACATATAAAAGGAGAGGAAAACAGTTAAAAGGGCAGTTTTGATAACAAAATAAGGGTCAGAAACATCACAAAAATTGGTGTTATCAGGGTGACCATAGGTTGTCACCATCATCTGAACCCTTTGATCTCGACCATCAGTTATCATGAAGACAACACCATAGGGTTGTTGCAATGGTACCATCATCGGGTCATGGGTTTATAGTAGAAATCAACTTTAAACCCTAAAATTGACAATTGGTTGATAGGTGCTTAGCACCATAGGTTGTCAAAAAAACCTGATCCAAGTCATATTATACCTTAGGAATAATGTACACATGATTATGGGTTCACCTATAACTGAAATCAAAATAGGGAACATTATAAAAATTGAAATCCAAGTCAAGCATAGCTTTTTAGTGCATGGATCATCATTTTTGAGCAAGAACATGATCTAGAAAGCTTATGGTAAGCAATAAAAGTGGAGCAAGTTATAAAACTTGCCTCTAATGAGAAGATGAAACCCCACACAGAATAAATATCGAGTAGGTAGGGTATAAAATTCAAGCATAAGCTATGAACTTGCCCATCTAGCACCTTTCTTCATCAAATGAGCAAACCCTAAGCATAAGGAGCAAGAAAGGTAGGGTTTTAGAGATTTAAAGCAATTTCTACCATGGAACAGAAACGTGCCAACCTAGAGGAAGGTCTAAGGAAGGAGACGAGAAAGAGAAATGGGTAATGAAGTAAGAAAATAACTTGTCTTGGTCAAAATCCCTTGAAGATGACCTTGGAAACCCTAGGTAGGGCTAAATGGAGCTCTAGGAGACCTTCTTCTCCAAAAAGAGGTTTTCTTCTACCTTAGAGCACTTGGTTCCACATAAAAATAGAGTGGAGTCGTTTCTGTAGGTTATAGGAAAGAGAAAGCAAGAAAATTTTTGTACTTGGGCAAGGAAGAGGTAAATATAGCCCATGGATAAGGATGGGAGCAAGCATGAGGTGTAAAAGTAGCTTCCCCATGTTTCTATGGCCTTAAACTATTAAGAATATACAATCACACACACAAGCAGCTCCCCACCGTGCCCTTATAGACCTGCTTATATTTCCTTTGTCGAATTTCCCAGCCAATCACATAAATCATTAGTTGATAGCTACTAAAGGTAGCTCATCCGTGAAGGGGTAACCCCTAAAATACCCTTAGAGAAAACACCTTCAAACCATGGCACAACTAGGAGCCCCATGGCTCAAAACACTCAATAATGATAATATAACATCTAAGGAACATAAGGTATGTAACAAATTGCAAAGAAAACCCCTCAATTGGGTAAATTGCAGAAAAGTCCAAAATTTATAGAAAATTGCATAACTTGCTCAAATAATGTCCAAAGTGGACCAAATTTAACTTAAGCTTGTCCTATGATTTCAAAATATATAAAAAGGTTATATTGGTGTTATAAGAATTCAATTATGGTAATTAATCCTACTCAACTCATTAAGCAAGTTCAGAGGCCTTACAAAGGAACTCTCCTTCCTATACCTAAAAGGTAGGCACCCATATCCTCGGTACACTGGTTCAATAAGCCTCTTATCATTCTAGAGTTTGGTTCCTCTAATGGAAACCAAGGTACAACAATCCCCCAAGGATCATGCATGAGGCCACCACCTCTATCCACTCAGGGTCATCCATTCTAGGTTATAACCTACCCAACTTCTCATGACTCTTCACATCTCAAGGTTAAGGTGTCCAACCTTCCTCAACGGGTCTTGCTCTCTCTTTCTAGAGCTAATCCTACAATTGATCTCACCACTGGAGGTTCTTTATTAGAATATGGGTCAAACTCTTAGGAACACATGCCTGACCAAGTTTATCCAAAGCTCTGCAGGTTCCTATACGGTCACCATCTTCCCTCTCGATGAGGGAATTATCCCTCACTCTAATAGGTACGACCCACCCATGGTCAGATTGCCATAAGGCACTAGAGATCAAACAACTATTCAAAGTCTATGTTTCTCATGGATACTCAAAGCCTCACGTAAAGCATGCATGTCAAACCCACATACGTACATGCACGGACAATTGAGGTATCCAACTCATAGTGTCTTCTCTTTCTCTACTTCCACTTAGGGTTAGGGTTAGCATTGTCCTCAGCGGATGCATCATGTTTCTACCTCTTCCTAGAGGCCTCTGCCTCCAAGGCTGACTCTCTCCTCAACCTCCTGATAAGAAGGTCAATCCTCACATCTTTCCTGAGGACACGAAAACACACGCCATGTGACGTGTATTTTACTACGCGCTAAAAACGCAAGTGTACGCGTCGAGTAATATAGGCCTTGTGAGGACCGAGTCGAACTCAGGGATACGTGAATTATTGGAGACTTCTACTAACTAATCGCAATCAGCTAGACCGATTAACAAAGTAGGGTTTTGTTGTTCAAATTAAAAGAAAATAAAAATCAAACAAAGAAAACAATCGATTAAAGGTTAATTTAATCAATTAAAAGGGATATCTTTAGGATGGCGGTTTCACCGCGGGTCAACATTGTATTAGATTTCATATAATTCCTCACACTTCTCTCTCTATCCGGGTAGTGGCCTGAAATGAGAATTACCCACTGTCGTGGTGTAATCCACTACTTAGATTTAGGTTGATTCCATCGTCATAGTAATCATTCCCCTAAACTAAGCGCATTAAGATCGGTCCCTCAGTTCCCACCATTAATTTTACAACTCCTTTGTCAAGGGTTTTATTAATTAATGTAGAATTCGGCTCTTTTCAACCGTTAATCCTTCTGTCGAAGTGATTAAGGGCATTAATTTATTATTATGGTGATCAAACATAACAATAGCAATAGAGAAAACGAATTTATACCACGGATATGAGAGAAAATATGAATTATCAATATAAAATCATCATACAATGTATCCCCGGGCTACTCCCGGTCCTAAAGATTGAGGGTTTTAGCCTCTCATGTTCATCTCACACGAGTACATGGTAGAAATTGGGGAATTCATAAGAAAAACGTGAAATAAATGGGAAAACCCCTGAACGGAGAAGAACCGGTGGATCCTTGGCGTAGAACACAAGCTTTCCCCGCCTGTCGGTGGTGGAAATTGTCTTCGGCAGCGTCCGAATCACCCGGAATGAGCTTCTCGGCCTCCGTTCTCCTTTCTCTCCTCCTCGGCACTCGTGCAAAACCAAAAACGAGATTCCCTTCCGTCTGGGCGGTCGTCATTAGGTATAAGTCCCTAATTAGGTCGTCAAATAATGACAGCCGTCCGATTGATATCAAAACAGATCCAACGCATATCTGCCGGCGTCGATACCATCGACGCGGGTCGATGGTATCGACCCAGCGGATTAGCGGCATCTTTCCTTTCTTTTATTCTGAGCGCCTGTGGTGATCTCGATACCATCGACTTGGGTGTCGATGGTATCGACTCCTTTAGCATCGGTTGTTGTCGTTTAGCGACGCTGTAGCTCTCCTAGTGTCGATGGTATCGACTTGCGTCGATGGTATCGACTTCATCCTCGCCAGCAGCCTGGAGACATCTCGATGCCATCGACATGGGTGTCGATGGTATCGACTCTGTATTGCTCTTCTCGGCTGACAACCTGTGGCTTGGTCGATGGTATCGACATCCGTCGATGGTATCGACGGAAGCAGATACTTGTTCTTCCTGAAATTGCACAACAAGACCAAGTAAATCCACACGATTTATGATAAGATGATCAATAATGCTTAAAATAGTGAAACAAAGGGGATTTGATATAAAATGATAGCAAAGACCAAATAAAGTGAATTATGCAATAATATCCATGAAAATGAGTAATTAAGGCACAAAACACATATGAAATAGGTCTCTAAATGCGACTCAAAATCATCGCATCACCATGCAACCTTAAGCATGAGATTAATCCTTAGTTTATGCTTAAACTATTAAACTTATGTCCATGACATCTTGTTTACATGCTTTTCATTGATTTGATGGAGGATTCCTTAATCCTTATCATACTTACCCTAACCTCAAGAGGGTGAGGAGGAGAGAGAAAATCCCTAAGCCTTATAACCTTAATTGAATTAGGGTTGAGAAGGGACAAAATAGATGAGAGAGTCCTAAAGGTATCTTATTTCGAGTCAAGACCTCAGACTTTGGCCAGGAAGTCACACCACATTCGGGAGTCCTCGTGACCGACTAGTGGGGTGGAGTAAAATATTGCTAGCCCCCAGATCGTGATCCTTTTCTAGACACCTCTGTCATTGGAAAATCCTCTAATAACTCCCTTGGTTCTAAAGAGTTTGTAAAATTTAATAATTACTAAGGATTAAATGAGAAACCATTAGCTATGATACCAAATGTAATGACCCCGCCTCCTGGTAACCCCCAATCAAGGGAGACCAAGAGGTTAGAGATGATATCCCAATATTTTAGGATCCATGGTTTGACATTTAACAAAAAAAATTATCAAATTCTACTAATACTAAAATGGAAAGATGGAATGAAATAAAACTTTTTACATACCTTGTAAAAATTGGATCAAGAATTCTATCCATAGAAAAAGTCTATCTAACTAATCCTCCTTGAACAGTTTACTTGTATCTTCACAAATTCTAATTTACTATTTGTCCATTTCAGAATTGTACCTAAAACGTCAACAAACAAAACGTCGGTCAGTATATTGCTATACTGGTATGTGGGGGAAAATCACAACATCACAAATAGTTTCTAACAACCTAATTATAGCAAATAATTGATTAACAATCCAAATTACGCTTTCAATGTGACTTCTCAACCGCTTTTTCCCTAAACCCTGGATTACTCTCTCTTAGGGTTTTGTCCTTGCAAGGGACATAAGGCCACCTTCTCCATCCTGAGCTTGGTGCCTGGGGTCACCTCTCGAGGTGCCAAATGGTCTTCCCTCTAGGGCTTGACCAAATCAGACCTTCCTGTCGGGGCTTGGTCTTGCACAATACATCAGGGCGGCATGTAGGTTCTAGAAACACATTCATATTTCATTTTGATACACATAGGGACTTTATAGGATTGAAAAATTGAACATCCAATAGTTTAGGTTGCAATCAATCGAGAAATATTCAGGAAACATCGTAAAACTAAAGGAGATTATTCATACAATAACCACATACATGTTCATTCGAATCAACAAGCTACTAATAAATCCAAGCAAGAAATTGTCCAAGAAAGCAGTTCAATCCACACATACACAAGCAAGAATCTCAAAAAGTACAAGCACTCTATTTACTAATCACAGTTCAATCCACACATACACAAGCAAGAATCTCAAAAAGTACAAGCACTCTATTTACTAATCACTTTATCAAGAATCTACTTTATTGACTTGGATTCACTTTCTAGGGTTCCTAATCCGAATTAGGATATCATTAGGGTTCATCTTCATTATTGACACTATAAACCCTAAAATAGAAAAAACTAATCACGACCCTAACTATCTTGTTATATTCTTCGTAACAGGCTTAGGACCAACTTAAGATCACTTTCCTCTAATGAATTTTGAATTAATTCACATAAGCAACCATTAACCCTAAGTTAGGGTTTCTAAGCTATTATGCATCTTCATGTGTATAAAACCCTAAAACAAGCATATTATCATCTTGATTAGGTTCAATTATTCTTCTTATTCTCCACAGGTTACTATATCTCAAAATAACATAATTAAAACATTAAACCCATTTTCTAACCACAAATAGGGTTTCTTCATAGTTTAATGCATAAACATGGTTAACTTAGAGTAATGTTAGAACCACAATCAAGTTCAGACCTTAAATCCATTTTTATTAAATTCCTTGTATTCTCCTGATCAATTTTCTTATGTTACTTGCTATCATCAGAGTTATGGATAATTAATTATGAATTTATAAAGAAATTACCTTCTTGGGCCAATAGGATGCCACCACGTCAGTAGAACGGCTCGCTCTTCCTTTTCCACATGAGCAGGCACCTGGTCGAGCTATTTTCCCATTTTACCCTTATGACCCCCAGCTTCTGGTCCCAGTGAACTGGACAAAATCATCTTTTTAGCCTGATCATCTTCTTCCCTACATTCCAACTCTGTTCAACAAACCGGTACCAGGGAAAACTACCAAAAGGCCCTGTGGCGCCTTGAGATTGACTATGTGCCCTCGCAACAAGGTCTTATACCCTCTTTTTATAGCCTGGTATCCAGCTCAGCGTGGACATACCTATGGATTGGGGAAACATAGTATCGTATTCCAAATCCATCCAAACTCGAGATCTATCAACTCGGAAAGGAGTTCTAAACGTAATGGGAGAGTTCACGTAGATGCTCATGCATCAAACAGCAAGAAAATCGATCCTAAAACTCATTTCCCCTATTCCTCCTTTCCTTGTTCCACTGTAATGAATGAAGGTACAACCACCATTGGATCTTAGATCCAACATCCCTCATGTCGCGCGCTCAAATAAAAACCAGAAAATATTCTCAATTAATCATGACATTTAAACCAAACCTCTTTACTTTAGGAAATCTTCCAAAAATCATATCTCTTAAATTGTGTATCAAATTGATATCAAATTTTAAGGGAAAGTCCATAATGACTTAATCCACGTGTGTACCAAATTTGGGACTCAAACACAAAAGGAAAAAGTCATTATCTTCCTATGCAAGTTACCTTTGAATAAAGCTTATTTTAAGCATATTTTCTCTCTCTTAATCTTTTATTTTCTTTATTTTGATTCCTTTTACCATTAGAAACCATGTGGAGTCAAAATCTCATTCATGATGATTCCATTATCCATATTTCCACATATTTCTTATATTTTCATCATTATCTCAACTTTCCTTCTTAATAATGCTTTATTTGATTTTATCTCTTTCTTCTCCTATTATCTTTGCAAATTGGACTCCTTGGAACCCAAGAAATCCTAAAAATATGAAATCCCTCCTTGAAGGATACTTCTTAGCCTTTTAGATGCTTCCACATCTTTCTTTTCTCATTATCTTAGTTATTCTTTTACTAATTGATTCCTTTTCCTTTTTATTTCCTTTTTCTTGTTGTTGGGCTCAATAGCCAACAAGGCCCACGAAATCAAACATACAAGGCTATTTATCAAAGGAATACGTTTAAGGCACATGAATCACACAATTACACAATCATACATTTATTGGGGAAATGCATTTTCAACCAAAAGAAACCCAAAATTTTGGGGTTGTAACATCCTTCCCCTCTTATAGGAATTTTGCCCTCAAAATCCTACCAAACATACAAACAATTCAAGATAAAACTTTTCCATGTCCATCATTGGCTCCCATGTGGCCTCATCCTCTCCATGGTGCTTCTAAAAAAACCTTTATCATCTTATATTCTTACATATGAGTTCTCTCTCACCTTGGTATCTCGTACCCTTGTAGGTGACTTAGGATATTTCAGCCTCCCTAGAAGCTCAGTAGGTTCATGGCTCAGCACATGGTTCAAGTACATCACATAGCGCTCTAGATCAGACTCATGGAACACAACATACATCACATTATCCTGAGGGGTAAGGCTAAACATAAGCATCTCCACTAATCCATCTCAAATGGACCCATGTATCGGGGACTTATCTTTCTCATCTATAGCTCAGAGGGGTCGGGTTTCATAACACATATTCGCCCACAGTGAACTGCATGTCAGTTTGCTTCGCATCAGCTCACAACTCATGGCACCCCTGGGCTTTCTCAACCATCGCATGATCAAAGAGACTTCATATGCACACATTGTGGTCTCTTTGACCTTCATAAGGTCCTTTCATCAACATCATCCTAATGAAACGGTGACTGACACGAACTCTCTTACAGAACTTCTTACATCCTGATACTGGCTATGATAGCTATCGTCATAAGAAAACTCTCTTATGGTAGGAACTGCTCCCATATATCATCGTGAACCAGCACACACGCTCTCATCAGACCCTCTAGTTTGGACCATACTCTCTTGACTATCTATCAATCAAGGATGATAAGTTGTACTCACTCCAATCTAACATCAAGTTCTTCATGTACCTACTTCCACCACATGGAAGTGAATTTGAGGTCATGCTCAAGATATTGAACTCAATCATGGTGTAGTTGAACTATCTCTCTCATGCATACAGTTCAACTCGATTTGTTACTTTAACAGTGCTCTCTCTCTCTTAGGCAAGGGGTTAGGTCAACTTGGTAAGGCAATCTACCATAACCCATACTGCATCTTGTCCTCTCTTGGTCTAGGGGAGACTCACCTCAATGTCAATGGTGAGCTACTCCTTTTCCCTCTTGGGGACTCTTCACTATCCGTAGCAACTCACTGGATTACTAGTATCACCCCATGGCATGCATGGCGACAAGCCACATGCACTCTATATACTTCTTCATCTTGGGTACTCAAAATGAACTTTTATTATCTTAGTAGTACCATGGTATATACCAGACTTATAATCATGCATGTCATGATTCCTCAAGGTTGACTCCTCAGAAACCCTAAAACACTCTTGTAGCGGGTTTCACCACCTTCTTTTCCGGAGAGGTGTATCTGAGGTTCTACAACCATCATTTTATCACATCAAGCTCTAGGTTGGCTAACTAAGCAACCACTAACTCGACCAATGGGTTTGGTTGTATCAGAGTGTTAGCCCTATATGTCTCACGAACTTAGGTTTCACCTAGCAACCTCTTCTAGCCTCCCTACTGGCTAAACAAGATAGGTGTGTATCGACTAAGAGCTTTTGTTGCCGCGTTAGTTCCTTTTGTGCTAGGTAAAGGTGAAGACATAAAACTTCATATACACCACTCAACATCCTCCTCTTATAACTAGGTCTAACTGAGTCAAGAAAACTTCAAGCTCATCATCTTGGTAATCAAACTCAAACTTATATAACTCATAACTTCCATATTGCTCTTGATAAGAATGTCCTCATGATGACTACCTTAGTTCTCTTCATTTTTGTAAACCATCTATTCCATGTACTCTCCAAAAGGTATATTTTCTTTATCCTCAAACATCATAGCACTGTTTCAACTCACCTCATATTTATCCTCATTGTATGACATACATTTTTGCCCTATCTCTCACACCCATAATGAAAGGAAATAAGCATTTGGCTACAGTCCAAATACAGAGTTCATCCCATTCCAAAAGTAGAGATGGTGCATCACACATTGCCAGCACACTTTCCAAACTAAGTTGAAACGTACATCACATGTCTCCACATCATGAACATCTCGATTTTAGGTTTACATCCATGGAAAGTTGTTCCCAAGAACTCTTGGGTCTGCATACTACTCATACATAATCCTTAGTCATTTCTTCAAGGTGTCTTGGGTGCTGATACTTTTGGGGTCATCCCTCTTCCCTTATGCATCCATGGAGTTCCTACCTCATTTTCCCTTTGGGTCCCATGAACTCATGAAGGTGATCAATCTCCTAACCCATGGTCCCTGGACAAAGATAGTTGTTACCTCCCGACCCTACGGTCTTGTGCAACTAGGCAAACAGACAACTCCTACTCCCATCGGTCTTATTCCCACCTGACCTTAGTACAGACTTAGGATTCAATCATGGTGCATCTCAAAACTTGAATCCCTACCAAAAAAATCCATCATCTCTCTTGGCACTCATAGTCAAACTTAGATCCTTTCATAGGGATCATGGCGACCTACCTACCTTGGTCTGGCCCCATACAGGTTCCCACCATGGCAACCTATCCTCATGCCCTTTAGAGATGGTCACACAAGGGTCTATAGATTCGTGCTCATACCATGTGTTCTCCACCTAGCTCATCAAACTCTCATAAGAGAGATGTCTTTAGGTTACCTCAAACCTAAAAAAAAGTTGATACTCACACTATAGAAGGGTCCCTCCCCAGGATGGGAGAAAACTATCTATTGATAGCAACAAAGGTCACAAACGTCCTTACTTCCAATGTTTATATCATCATGTGCATGCTTAACACTATCATACTACTTATGCGCGTAGCTAGTAAGAAGAAAACCTACTATGCCACTCTGAGTTCCTTGGTATATCATACTTATTCCTTATTCCTCGAAGTTGGTCAATCCCATACATATGTCACCAACATGTGTGAGGGGTTCATCAAACATATACTTTAGTCCAAGGGGGGTTTTCCTTTCCCTATAAGCATGAAGGGGTACCATACTTGAATCCTTAGGAACATCAACATATTTTTTAGCATCAGGTGCACCAGGTACTACTACTTCCCCTCTTAGGTCTAGGAACCCCAGGTTCACTTCATATGCATCAGCTGTCTAACAACAGGCTCAATTGTTTCACCATGAACTGAACCCATACCAGAAAGGGCATACACTTCCTACCACAGTTCCACGTGAACAACCCTGAGAGTCCTAAATAAGGACCACCAGCTGGGTATGAAACCCCACAACTGGTTACCATACCTCTTCACGGTCTAAGGAACTCTCTTTCCTATACCTAAAAGGTAGACACCAATATCCTCAGTACACTGGTTCAATAAGCCTCTTTTCATTCTAGGGTTTGGTTCCTCTAATGGCAACCAAGGTACAACAAGCCCCCAAGGATCATGCATGATGCCACCACCTCTATCCACTCAGGGTCGTCCATTCTAAGTCATAACCTACCCAACTTCTCATGACTCTTCATGTCTCGAGGTTAAGGTGTCCAACCTTCCTCAACGGGTCTCACTCTCTCTTTTTAGAGCTAAACCTACAACTGACCTCACCATTGCAGGTTCTTTCTTAGAAGATGGGTCAAACTCTTAGGAACACATGTCTAACCAAGTTTATCCAAAGCTCTGCATGTTCATCACATAAACATCCGTCATAACCTTTCTGGCTTAGGTCTAAAACTTGTTATCATCTGTGCTATTACTCACGTGTTATGTAGGTGCATGCCTCTTTTCTGCTCATATATGCTCGTTAGGGTTCCTATACGGTCACCATCAACCCTCTCAATGAGGTAATCATCCCTCACTCTAACAAGTATGACCCACCCATGGTCAGGTTGCCACAAGGCACTAGAGATCAAACAACTACTCAAAGTCTATGTTTCTCATGGATACTCAAAGCCTCACATAAAGCATGCATGTCAAACCCACATACATAACATACATGCATGGACAACTAAGGTATCCAACTCATAGTGTCTTCTCTTTCTCTACTTCCTCTTAGGGTTAGGGTTAGCATCATCCTCATAGAATGTGCATGTCTCTATCTCTTCCTGGAGGCCTCTACCTTTAAGGTTGACTCTCTCCTCAATCTCTTGATAAGAAGGTCAATCCTTAGATCTCTCCTGAGGGAACGAAAACACATGCCATGCAACCTTAAGCATGTAACTAATCCTTAGTTTATGCTTAAACTATTAAAATTATGTCCATGACATCTTGTTTACATGCTTTTCATTGATTTGGTGGAGGATTCCTTAATTCTTATCATACTTACCCTAACTTCAAGAGGGTGGGGAGGAGAGAGAAAAGCCCTAAGCCTTATAACCTTAATTGAATTAGGGTTGATAAGGGACGGAATAGATGAGAGATTCCTAAAGGTATCTTATTTTGAGTCAAGACCTCAGACTTTGGCCAGGCAGTCACACCACATCCGGGAGTCCTCGTGACTGACTAGCGGGGTGGAGGAAAATATTGCCAGCCCCCAGACCATGATCCTTTTCTAGACACCTCTGTCATCAGAAAATCCTCTAATAACTCCCTCGGGTTCTAAAGAGTTTGTAAAATTTAATAATTACTAAGGATTAAATGAGAAACCATTGGCTCTGATACCAAATGCAATGACCCCGCCTCCTAGTAACCACCAATCAAGGGAGACCAAGAGGTCAGAGACGCTATCCCAATAATTCAAGATCCATGGTTTGACATTTAATCAAAAATAATTATCAAATTCTACTAATACTAAATTGGAAAGATGGAATGAAATTAAACTTTTTTCATACCTTGTAAAACTTGGATCTAGAATTCTATCCATAGAAAAAGTCTATCTAACTAATCCTCCTTGAACAATTTACTTGTATCTTCACAAATTCTGATATATTGTTTGTCCATTTCAGAATTGTACCTAAAATGCCGACAAACAAAACATCAGTCGGTATATTGCTATACTGGTATGTGGGTTGACAATCACAACATCACAAATAGTTTCAAACAACCTAATTATAGCAAATAATTGATTAACAATCCAAATTAAGCTTTCAATGTGACTTCTCAACCGCTTTTACCCTAAACACTGGATTACCCTCTCTTAGGGTTTTGTCCTTGCAAGGGACATAAGGCCACCTTCTCCATCCTGAGATTGGTGCCTTGGGTCACCTCTCAAGGTACCCAATGGTCTTCCCTCTGGGGCATTACCAAATCAGACCTTCCCTCCAGGGCTTGGTCTTGCAACATACATCATAGTGGCATGTGGGTTTGAGAAACACATTCATATTTCATTGTGATATACATAGGGAATTATAGGATTGCAAAATTGAACATCCAATAGTTTAGGTTGCAATCAATCAAGAAATATTCGGGAAACACTGTGAAACTAAAGACGATTATTCATACAGTAACCACATATCTATTTATTCGAATCAACAAGCTACTAATAAATCCAAGCAAGAAATTGTCCAAGCAAGCAGTTCAATCCACACATACACAAGCAAGAATATTTAAAAGTACAAGCACTCTATTTACTAATTACTTTATCAAGAATCTACTTTATTGACTTGGATTCACTTTCTAGGGTTCCTAATCTGAATTAGGGTATCATTAGGGTTCATCTTCATTATTGACACTATAAACCCTAAAACAGCAAAACTAATCACAACCCTAACTAGCTTGTTATATTATTCCTAACAGGCTTAGGACCAACTTAACATCACTTTCCTCTAATGAATTTCGAATTATTTCACATCAGCAACCATTAACCCTAAGTTAGGATTTCTAAGCTATTATGCATCTTCATGTGTATAAAACCCTAAAACAAGCATATTATCATCTTAATCAGATTCAATTCTTCTTCTTATTCTCATGAGGTTACTATATCTCAAAATAATATAATTAAGACATTAAACCCAATTTCTAACCACAATTAGGGTTTCTTCATAGTTTAATGCATAAACATGGTTGACTTTGAGTAATTTTAAAACTATGATCAGATTCAGACCTTAAATCCATTTTTATTAAATTCCTTGTATTCTTTTGATCAATTTTCATATATTACTTGCTATCATTAGAGTTACAGATAATTAATTACGAATTTATAAAGAAATTACCTTCTTGGGCCAATAGGATGCCACCACGTCAGCAGAGCAGATCGCTCTTCCTTTTCCACACGAGCAGGCGCCTGGTCGAGCTATTTTCCCATTTTACCCTTATGATCCCCAGCTTATGGTCCCGCGCGAACTGGAAAAAATCGTCCTTTTAGTCTGATCGTCTTCTTCCCTGTGCTCGACTCCCGCTCACGAGTCAGGTTCCGGGACAGGTCAACTCGACAGTTGACCCTGGGCTCTAGAGCGTTGAAGGCTAAGGCGAGGGTGCCATCACCATCGCCAGGCCCAGGCAGACTCACCGATGGCCTCGATTGCCCATCCAACAGTGAGGAATAGGAAATCCCCTGAAGCCACCATTGTTGGTCATGAAGAAGCAACTACCAAAAATTTTGGCTCTGTTCAACAAACTAGCGCCAGGGAAAACTACCAAGGGCCCTACAGCACCTTGAGATTGACTCTGTGCCCTCGCAGCAAGGTCTTATACCCTCCTTTTATAGCTTGGTATCCAGCTCAGTGTGGACATCCCTACGGATTGGGGAAACACAGTATCGTGTTCCAAATCCATCCAAACTCAGGATCTATAAACTCGGAAAGGAGATCTAAATGTAATGGGAGAGTTCCCGTAGATGTTCATGTATCAAACAGTGAGAAAATCGATCCTAAAACTACTTTCCCCTATTCCTCCTTTCCTTGTCCCACTACAATGAACAAAGGTACAGCCACTGTTGGATCTTAGATCCAACGGCCCTCATGCCACGCACTCAAATAAAAGCCAGAAAATATTCTCAATTAATTGTGACATTTAAACCAAACCTCTTTACTTTAGGAAATCTTCCAAAAATCATATCTCTTAAACCGTATATCCAATTGATCCCAAATTTTAAGGGAAAGTCCATAATGACTTAATACATGTGTGTACCAAGTTTGGGACTCAATCACAAAAGTAAAAAGGCATTATCTTTCTGTGCATGTTATCTTTTAATAAAGCTTATTTTAAGCATATTTTCTCTCTCTTAATCTTTTATTTTCTTGATTTTGATTCCTTTTACCATTAGAAACCATGTGGGGTCCCATTGCTTGAGTTCGAACTCATGACCTCTTGGTCTTACATCATCACTTTTACCAATGGGGTGCCACATCATTGAGAGCCTGCTAGACATAGTGTCTAGCCTTTTTCTAGGAGATACTTCATGTAATGGTACCTCTAGTACCATATTTATTAGTTGTTGGGTCATTGAGTCCTTTGTAATTTCATTTGAAGGTTGAATATATAAGTGCTCTTGATTTTTTTAAAAAAAATGTGGGGTCAAAATCTCATTCATAATGATTCCATTATCCATATTTCCACATATTTCGTATATTTTCATCATTATCTCAACTTTCTTTCTTAATAATGCTTTATTTGATTTTATCTCTTTATTCTTTGATTATCTTTGCAACTTGGACTCCTTGGAACCCAAGAAATCCTAAATATATGAAATCCCTCCTTGAAGGATAATTCTTAGCCTTCTAGATGCTTCCACATCTTTCTTTTCTCATTATCTTAGTTATTCTTTTACTAATTGATTCCTTTTCCTTTTTATTTCCTTTTTCTTGTTGTTGGGCTCAATATCCAACAAGGCCCATGAAATCAAACATACAATGCTATTTATCAAAGGAATCCATTTAAGGCACATAAATCACACAATTACACAATCATACATTTATTGGGGGAATTGCATTTCCAACCAAAAGAAACCCAAAAATTTGGGTTTGTAACACTGAATGTTTAGTTTTATTTCTATAGTTTGGTTTTGAGTAATCTCGCTTGTGGCGCATCGGGGCGTCACACCATTAGAGGTTTTCTAAAAGGCAATCGATGCCTTTTTTCCCCAAGGTTTATTAGAAACCCTTCTTTCCTACCTTTCTATAAATAGGAACATGACAACCATGGTTTTGGTTACACCTTTGGACTAGCCACCATTACCAACAAAGACTTTGGTAACACCTTTGATAAACGTCATCATCCAACACAACTTTTGGTGCATAAAGTGATGCTCCCTTCCTCTGTGTGGACGACATAGAGGTGTAGATTTTGTTGAGATTGGGTTTATAGAATGTCATCGACATTCTTGTGTCTTCTATCCTTTGTGAGCAATGTTTCTGGATCTAATCTGCAAGAATGGATATCTCACAACCTTCCTTCTCGATATATCCTTATTGAATAGATCTTCTCGTGGGAGAGTGAATTTTATAAATTTATTGTTGATTCCATTTCTCTTGTCACAAGCATGAAACTAATCACCATCTTCTCCTAGAACTAGAGCATAGAGCAATATGGGCTCTAAACAAATTGAATCAATCATCTAACTTTAGCTGGTGAAAAAAGGAAATTAAAACTCAATGAGCTTGTTGATATCCTCCTAGATCTATATGGGAATGAAAAGTTGTATTAGGAGAGAACCAAGTGAATTCATGGTACATGTCCTACATCGGCAATTCCATCTAGGGAAACAAGAGCTCCTTTTCAAATCTATGATGAAACTGCACCCAACCAAGATTAGATCTAGGTGGAGTGGGCCTTATGAAGTAGTTAAAGTCTACCCACATGGCTCCATAGAAGTAAGTGATAGATCCAATGTTTTTAAGTCTAATTTCCACATGTTGAAGTATTACTTTGGTGGAGAGAAAGTTTGTGAGTGTGAGGAGATAAATTGATGTCTATTCCTTGAACTTAATCTTAAATTGGTCGAGCCTATAATATAAAACAAGGGCACTAGTCGGAGGCAAAAAACAAATTGTTTATTTCACTAAGATATTATAGGATTTTTAATAGTCTCTTATTAGTACTTTAGTTTAATGTTTTAATGCAATATGGAGGTACCTTGAATTGTATGTACATGTGCAAGAAATCAATACCACTAATTTCTCATTAATGGAACCGACCTTAATCAATCAATTGTGTTATACAGAGTTATAGATATACCATGGTGGTACCGAACTTTGTGTATGTAACATTGAGACCTTATCAGACATTCATAGAAATTTGTAGAGGTTCTACAACACAATGTTAGTACCATCGACATTGTGTTGATGGCATCGACACAAATTGTTGGTGTTACCATCAATTGGGAATCATGAAGTTGGTAGAATCGAGATATGTTTAGAGAACTCGACTAATTTTTACTACAGGCTATAGGAAATCCAATTTCGTACCACAAAATATGACTTGATGGCACCAAGAGATCTCTCAACCTTATATCAAATCATTCAATCAACTCGGTACTACCAACACAAGTTTGATAGCATCACCATTCAGGGGCAATTTTACAATCACCAACGACAACTTACAAATCACTACCACCAAGTCTAGACTCAGTGGCACTGAGAGGGCACGATAAATATTCATCGATTTATCTACTTTTAAGTTGGTACCACCGACATTAAGACATTAGTACCACTTATCTCAGCACCAAAGCACAATTTGTGGCATTGAATCAAACAACAAACAACCATATGCGCTCATACTTCATGAACATGATGCACAATCCACAACCTCTCATCTAGCATTAGTAACACTGACAATGACTATATGAAACCTGACATTGGAATCTTTGGGTATGTGTGATTGACAAACAATGTGCATTGACATCAATGGCAGACACCAAATGCAAGCAGATAACAATCCAATTTTTTACTGACTCCAAAAGTCATTGGCACCGATGTTGTGCATCTAGGCCACTTCTCGGCTAAAAAAGGAGAGGGGACTATGGATCATCTATCATACTTGAGCATTCCCTATCTTAGAACTCCTTAAGAAACTCTAAGGAGGAATCTACAATATCCAGATGACATTGCTTCACTAATATCCATCTCTAAGGTATATCATCTCTCATGGCAAGAGATCCGTCCTAGAAATAAGGAGGAACCCCCTCCACACTAATGATGCATCACATCATCTCAATCCAACACATATGATTTGAGGAAGTGACAAGCAAAAGAAGTGGTAAGAGAAGATGAAAAAACATACATTCCCAGCAAAGGGGTATGGAGACACGGCCTTCCTCTCCAACATCAGCTTCACTAGTGAAATGTGGTAGTGTTTTAGGGGTGAGGAATGGTAGTTGGGGGTTGGCCACCTGTTTGGATTTCATAAAAAAATTCCTCTCTTCCTAGGAGGTGTGTTATGTTGTTGATCATAGGATTATTAGAAGGAGGAGTATTTGAATTTAGATTATTCAACCAACCCAATCACCTCTCCTTGAAGGACTTCAATTGCATCTATGGTTGACTAATGAGGGGTCAAAGATATGACCCCATGAACTTTTACTATTCCCTTTGTGGTGTCAAATTTTAGATATACCTAATGCCTTATGCATTAACTGGCATCTTTCATATGTCATTGACATTGAGCATTCCATTACCTGAGTTCTACATCATGTCCTAATGAACAACGGTTTTTCCAAGTCTACATAAGGGAAAAGTAATGTGCAAACATAAAGACATGTACATCCTCTAGGTAATATTGATGTTAGGTGATGAGTCAACCTTCTTCCTCTCCCACATGCACTAGGTTGATAGAGTAGTGAACCAAAAACACCCCATCCATTTGGAGGCTTACTCACTCCACTAGTGGAATATCTTTGCCTTGGATTCTCAAGGTTGCAGTCGTTAGAAGCCAAAGACCATGTAGATTTTAAGCACTTCTACAAGGATCAAATCTTCTCTAGATGTGAGTGGAAATTTTATGTGTTGTCCAAATTAGGAAAGTGTATACTTCTCAAACCCATCTTCATGCTTCGTAGAGTCCAGCATCTCCATAGGGATATAATAGTTGAGGAGGTAGTGAGGAGGAAGATAAGGAGCAAGACAAGAAGGAAGTAGAGGAGGAGGTAGAGTCCAGGAAATATGTCCCATACCAATGTATGCATCATGTGACACTTCACTATGGTGATTCTTCTTCAGAACCATCACAAGTGGTGATGGGAGATCCTTACTCAATCGAGGGCATGTTTAACATTCTCACCCCCATTTAGTTGGGGAAGCAGCTGCATCAAACTACTATGGCACAGTTGTACAAAGTCAAAAAGTAGATTCTCAACAACCAAGAGTAGATCTTCACTTACTAATAAGTAGTTTTCAACCATAAGCACCTACTTGTTCAAAATTAGGAGCACATCCACACCCACTTGGATTTAGTGGATGTACTACACACGACTGCATTTTTATAATTTTTTAAGCCATGGGAAATATGTCAAATATCTCCCACCAACACTACAGCCTACCCACTCAGCTTCACTGACACATTTTACCCTTCTGATCTAAGACATGTCAACATCCTTCACTTCCATCCACTAGATGCATGAGATTTTCTACATGTGTTCTACCTTTGGGTTCCATTCTTTTCATTGAGGACATTTTTTATATCAAACTTGGGGTAAGAAACTGGACTCTCTATCTTGCATCCTTTTTTATCTTGATGTTTTTGTATGGTGGCTTATTAAGGTTAGTTGTTTTCTTTGCTTTTACTTTACATATATCTAGTTTAATTTTCAATGTGAAGTATTTGAAATTTAGTTAGGACTAGTCTTGGTATTCACATGGTATCCAATGGTCAAAATGTGCTAAAAATATACTCTTTTATCCAATTTTTCATCTTTAAGAGTGCACAACTTAAGAAATTGTGTGGAACAATTAGCTTGAAGACATGATTAATGAAATATACACCTAACTTAACCCTTTGTTTTGTATCATGATGATGAGGTTCGAGTCCAAACAAACCAAATAGGTTTGTGAACTTAAATGTAAATTTGGAAATAGATTTTAAGGTTTCTTTATTTCACAAGTTAATGGGAGAGGGATATATAATGGTTGGAAGATAGTGTCTCTTAATAATGTGATCTCCTCCACCTTCATTTCATCTTAATTCACCACTAGGATGAATTAAATCCAAGGTATTTTCTTCTTGTTGCATTACATTGCATGATAAGGAGCATGTAGTTAGTTTATTCTACATTAAGAAAAAATGCTTGTTATTTGGTTGTGTATTGTAGTTTGGCATACCAATTTTCACTTATATTACATATTATATTTCATAATTTGTGAGGTGTAACTTTGTATCATCTGCATGTATATCTTTATATGAAAGAAAGAATATATATCCTTACTCCTCTATAGTTTAAAAGCCCAAAAAGGAATTATGTATCTTGCTAAAAGAGGAGAAAAGAAAGAGAAAAGAGGATAAAAGGAGGAAAATGATCTTTCAATTCAATGATATATCTCTCCAACTCGTAAAAAAAGAGATTGTGGAGCCTCGTTTCTCATGTAAACATATTTCCACCTATAGTCATTGCCAGGATGAGGCATCCATCACATGCATAATTCCACCAAATTGTAGATAGGCATTAGAAGGCATAAAAATTTCACATAATCCATCGTTAGGTACATCATGTTATGTTTATTGCATTAAAAAAATTTGGATTAGTTGTGGATCTTCTTTCCATCCCACCCATTGCACTACAAGGTAGGCCACCACAATGATACTTCCCATCGTTCATGTTTATTTGGGTAATTGTTTCCATATAGATGGTACTTCTAACTAGGACAATGTAGATAGGGAGGTCATATGGTAAACCACACATGTGTCCTAAAGACCATAATATTTTGGTGTTGTGATCAATTTGTGTTTTCATTGGTCTTATTGTCAATGTATTTTATGATCATGGTTGATCATTCTTGAGTATCTACTTGTTTTGCGATTGTCTAGGACCAATTTGGGACCAATCATGTAGAGGGTGGTTTGGGGGTGAGTTCATTGGATTTGGCTTCTTGCTAACTGTCTCACCCAAATATGAGAGTAGTGTTGCTTAAAGACTAGTAACATTTAATCTTAGGCGGGTTTGATGCACATAACTTTATCATTATTTCATAGGATCGATCTTACTATGATGTTACATGATGTTTATTATCAAATATATGCGTTTCACTCATAATATGCCAACTAGCCTATAGAACTTTTATGTACAAATAATTTCTATTTACATGGATTTTACACAAAATTTTTATATGCCATATTGGTTTGATGCATGACTTTTGCAATTTCATGTTATTTTCATGCTTGCGGGTAGAGTGGGAACCACCGAGTACCAAGTAGAGAATACCAACACTCGGCCCCAGAAAGGATAGAAAAGTTCTAGGAAAAACTTAATGCTATTGGTATGACTTTGTGCCACTAAGATTGCCATTCTAAACTACCAACGAATGAGGTGGTGGTATCGACCCTATGTCCAGAAGATGAAAGTAAACCCCAAAATGCAACTCGATGCTTCTGATAGACAACTAGATAGTACCAACATCAGTCCAAAAATGTCTCATTATCACTTGATCTCACAAACCCCAAAATTCGTTGGCAAAGACCTAGTGATCTTTGTGCAAGAAAGGTCAGAGTTGGTACAACCAACTACAACTCAGTGTCGTAGAGTTTACCGATCTGTCAGGCTAAAATATTATTTTGCAATCAGATAGCTAGTGTAATTTCTTAGGGATTGGGGATCACTTATGACCTAAGCGATGGAATCCTTGGGGTAGGAATCACAAAGACAAACATGGAATATGAAGAGGAGTAGAGAAAGAGAAAAGATAAGCAGAATAAACGATCCAGGTACCTTTTAGGAGTGATTTTGTAGATGAAATGTCATCCATTCATGCCCATCTTCAAAGGGGGTCATCATTATCCATGCATCTAGGTGTCCATCTAGATTTTCCTATATTTTTCTTTTGCTCAAATTTCGCTATGATGCCAAGTTCAACATGTGAAGAAAATTACCTTCTTCCCTATTAGGAGTAACCCAATGTTATTTTGTACTTGAGTATATTAATTTATAAATAATGTTGTTTCCCAAAATTTTAATAGTAAGTGTGCTTGAATTTACTTGTTCATGCTTGATCAATGTCAACATGTGTTCAAAAATTAACAACTTCAAAAGAGGGATTAAGGATTGGATAAATTATCATTAATATAGTTGGCAGTGCATTGATCAAAAGAGGGACAATATTGTGAGAGAATTTGTGCTTCATCTAAATTAATCCTTAAATTACTATGAGAGTGGGATTTAGATTTATTTAGATAGTACATTCCGCCAGAAGAGAGAGAAATGTAAGCTATATATATCTAATTCAAGAGAAACATGAATTATTTATGAGTAAAATAGAAATCAAGTATGAAATGCACCATTGTAAAACTGATCATCATAGGGAATTTTAACTTCTTATTTCAAACAGTCTTTTGAACTTAGTTGTTAAATTGACTTTTTGGTTTTTAAACAACTGACTCAATGTTTTTCATCAGCCTAGATAATTTAATTTTGGTTAGTGGTAGATTGTAGCCTCAAATTCTCTAAGTTCAACACTTTGAACTTGATGCTCTGATATTACAAATGACATGTACACTTATATATTACATGCATGCTTTATGCTTGTCTATTCCACATGCCCAAAAGAACTATCTGCATCGATTTAAAACTAAACTCAATTATCTTGTCATTTAGAAGAACAAGTAGTTCTCTAGTGGACATGGGACTCTTCACATTGAATTATTTTCATGGTCGGACTCGATGCCCAACCCTCAGTCTTAAAATTTGCAAGCATAGAAAGTATGGAAAATGATCTCTTTTTTTGCTTCACAAAATAGCCTTCCCATCATAGCATGACCATTGTTGTGCATTCAACAAGGAAAATGAGATATTTTGCAATCCACTTTAATTTCTAGATAAGTCCTCACACTTTCTCATTTAAAATAAAGCGACCAGCTGTAAACATCATCTTTTATAAGAAAATTCAGCCAGTAAGCTGGCCTGGTAAAAAAAATGCATTAGGGTTAGCCCACCAACAAGGGTGATTTCTAGAATTCTTCCACTTAATAGGAGTGTTCATGATGTGTGTGAAAAAAAAATATTCGTATTCCAACCCACTGTACACCTTATTCAACTCCAACACAAGAATAGACTATTGGTCATCCTCCACATGGAAACTAGCCAAGTTATCATATATTCCTTTTATCCAATTATCTTTCTAGATTTTAACAGTGGCACCATTACCCACTCTCCACTTTTCACCCTCAAGAAGTATTAGCTTTGTGTTTTTACACCTTACTGGCTTCTCCTCATAAAAGTTAGATTGTGACCTCTAGTGGCCTCCAGAATAGATGTCTTTGAAGAATACTTAGCTTTAAGTATTATTTCAACAAAGAAGTATGTCTTCGTCAAGAGCCACCATAATTGTTTGGTGAGCAAAATTTGATTAAAGGCATGCATATCTCTAAAATCAAGCCCACTCACTTTCTTGGGCTTGTAGAGATTTGTCAAATATTACGAGAAAAAACATTCCTCTCGGTGCCCTTCATGCTCCATCAAATCAGTGCAATACAGTATTGAATATTGTCAATCATTCCAGATGAGTTAAAAATTATTCATCACATTCATAGTAGTCGTTTGAGCCATGACTTCTATCAATACCTCCTTGTTCGACATTGATAAAAATATTTCATTCCACCCATATATTTTTTTAGACTCTCTCGTTGATAAAGCTAGATAGTCATTTCTTAGTAATGTCAATGGTCGTGGGGAGGCCCAAATATTTGTGTATGTTCGATTCTTTTACATTTAGAAGACTTTTAAACTTTTATCTTTTAATGTTCGGTTATTCTATATATCTGGAAGCAACTTTTGCTTATGAAAGATTGAATTTTTGACTCGATGTATGTTCATACTAACTAATTAAATTAGATAAATTCAGATATTCTTCACGGTTTGTATTAGAGAGAGGATCACACTATCACAGCCCTCAAGATGGCGTAATTTTCTTAGTTCAGTTCCATTTGATGGTAAATGAATGGTTAATTAATTAGATGCACTCCTGAATTTTCCTCCATCTTTTTTCAAAGTCCAATTTCTCCTTTATCGAAGTCTAGAAATTCCTGCTCCATCTTGTCATAATTTGACCTTAGAGAAACAATGCCTTTGAGTTTTTTTTTCCTTCACTTTTCATCTTTTGAAATATCTCAATGAGATGGATCATGTACTATGTGAGATGTAGGAGTGTGATCAATCCACTGATTCTCTAGCTAATGCATTAACAGAGTAACAAAATCTTACTTTGTATCTGAACCTGTTGTTTGGATGATAATCTTAGTGTGTGTGCATGAGATTCAAGTGCGAATTTGTTTTTGCAGTTTCTATATAGATTATTTCGATCTCATGTCAAACTGCCGGCTGTAAAGTTTTGTATGATGCTCAATTGGTACCACATTTGTTTCTGTTCCTACCATCATCCTCAATATGTCTATGGCTGTCTTGATATCATATGGGGAAGTGTTCTCTGCGTAGTGCGTGAGAGATGTACCAAGAACATTCCAAAGATATGAAGAACTAGTTTGTGGTCATGAACGTTTGGAACCTTTTCAGCTCTAGGCATAGGCGTTGAGGAAAGCTCGCTCAGCGCTCTATAGGCTATGATAAGAAACTTTATGGAAAAGGGTAAGCTTGAAGAGAAGAGTAACAATTAAAAGCAGGACATAGAACGCATCCTACCATGCAAAAGTCTTCTTCTTTTTCGTTTTAGAGTGAAAAAGGTGTTGCTTGGTTGAGACGCAAGGTACTGGTTGGAATTTGGATCATGCCAACAAATAAAGAAAGAAGGAAAGAAAAAAAATAAGCTACTGAAATGTTGTCTTTTAGTATAGGCACGGGAGAAGGAACGAGCGATACTGCAACTTGCAGTCGGTTGCTGGTGTATTTTTGGTCGTGTGGGCTGTGGTTCCTGCCTGTGTGTGGGCCCTTTTGTAGGTTGGATGGATAGGCAATTAGGCAGTATTGTGGGGTTGTGCTTTCAGTGCCATGAATTGATGTAGATGTGGGTGGGAGATGATGGATAATGGATGAACAGCACGATACAGCACAAGGATGAGATCAGTGAGAATCTAGTACTACATGATCGGTGGCGGCCGCTATCATTCCACCAGCATCAGGATCTAATTATATAGCAATTAGGCATGTGGTGGTGAAGCTCCTGGATTCCATTGCTGACCATCTTTGCCGAAGAATCAGCGGTTACCACTTTTGCCGGTGGTTTACAGATTTCCATACTGTATGAGAATTGGTTGGTGGGTGATGATTCTCTGGAGTGTGGAAACCGCTGGCTCGCCTCTCTGGTGGTTCACTAGGGCTGGCAACCATTCCCTTGTTTGTATTAGGGCACAGGGAATTCAACAAGAAAGGAGAGCCTCACTGGCAACCTGTTTGTTCTAAAGCAGCAGGTAGCACTGAAGCATGTAAATGGTGATGTGGACGGCAATGGACGCCTGTGACCGTGGTCCATAATTTGTGGATGGTTGGAAGTCAAGAAATTATGAAGAAGTTGACGTGTTTGACGGGAAACGGCTTTTCATCTTTTGAGAGCGTCGTATGAATTATTCCAGAATTTGATTGGAAGAGGCGTCGATGTCGTCCACCTATGATAGGTTTAGTAATTAGTAGTGGTTCCGGTGTCAAAGGCTCACATCACATGCGGCCACACCCGCCTTCTACTCCGTGCTCCTTGTTCTGCGCGCCAGCGTGTCTTCCACGCGTAATTCGGGGCAACAGGTCTTAAATGACAAGAGGCGTCTATTACCCTATAACTAAACACAGGTCACCAGCCTGTTACCGCGCTCGCTGCCAGTTTAACAGCTCCACCTATCGTGCTTCATCTACGGATTCGCAATGCTACACGACAGCTAGCCACTTTCGTATAGTTATATTGTTGGGACCAATAGCAACCGAGTTCTATATTACTTGCTCTAGAAGTCTTTTTATTCTGTACCATTCCAACCACACGAGCCTGTCTGCTAGCTCATGAGACCAGGTTGGTTGCCTGCTTAATTTTTTTTCTTCAAATTTTTATCATTATCTAAATTCTAATGTTTTTGTACTTGGTCACATAGTATTTTGTAAACATGTTTTAGCAGCACGCATGTGCGTTTCATAAAGCGTTATAGGTTACACGGAGTCACACAACAATTGATCAAGTTGTTCTCTTTTAAAATATTGCATTAAATTATATATTATATATTAGCAATAAAAAGGCATATAGTTAAAAAAGGAAAGTGTGTGTGACTTTAGTAGACGAATCACATGTTGGAGGAAGTCAGTTGGTATAATCAAGTTATCTATATTCCCTATACTAAGGTAAGGTCGTCCAGCATGTGTCCTAGCTCATTGGACCAGGCTGAGTGCCTGCTTATTATATTTTAAATTTTCATCATTATCCAAGTTCCAGTGTATTTTTACGCTTAGTCATTTTATTGGTGTGTTTGCATACTCCATCACCATTTGGTGAGTTCCATCTACATCTTTTACCAACATGTGTGCATGTTTCACGTAGCGTTGTAGGTTGAAGGGAATAAATTAAAAAGATTGTAAGTAAATTATTTATTATATATATTAGCAGTCAATACACATATGTTCAAAAAAGAGTGTGTTTGTGACTTCAGTAATAACAAACCACAAACACAAAGTAGTCATCTGATAATTAATCAACTTATTATATTTTAGTATGTTATGATTATTCATTTTATAATTTTGTAGAACAAAGAAAATTTTAATTGTCATACATACATGTTGAAGGGAGTCAATCAGACAGTCAATCGAGTTTTTTTCAGTTACTATATCATATTTAGATATTTTTTTCAATATTATATATATAAATTACTAGGGTATAAATAATTTTGATAACCAAATGAATTGAGTTATTCTCCTTCATAAGGCAATTTGGATAATCACACATACGTGTCGGAGGAAGACAGTCGGGTAGCTAATGGAGTTCCTCTTTTTTAGTGTGTTGTATTTACGTTATTTTGATTATTATACATATATTTTTCTATAGTATATATAATTTTGATAATTAAATAAATCGAGTTATTTTTTATCAATGAGTTGTAAGTATTAGTTACAAATCTCTTTTAGAGTAGATGTAATTTTGGTAATACCACATACATGTTGGAGTGAGTCAGCAGGGCAGTTAATTGACTTCTTCTTTTTGAGTACGTTCTATGTAAATTATTATGAGTACTATATATGTAAATTTTTAGAGCAAAAGTAGTTCCAATAATCACATCAATCATGTTATTCTCTTTCAGTGAGTTGTGATATTAGTTATATAATTTTTAGAAACAAAGACAATTTTGATAATGACAGTTGGAGGCTGTCGGACTGTTTATTCACTTCTACTCTTTCAATGTGTTATAATTAAATTATTATGAGTAGTATATATATAATTTTCTAGAACATAAGTAATTCCAATAATCACATGAATCGAGTTACTCTTTGTGTGAGTTGTGAGTATTAACTACATAACTTTTAGAATAGAGATAAATTTGGTAATCACACAGACATGTTGGAGGGTGTCAATCAAATAGTTAATCAAATTCTTCTGTTAAGTGTATTATATTTAGATTATATAATTTTAGAGAGCATAAGTAATTCCAGTAAGCACATGCTACAAATTGGATGAAGTCACCTAGAAATTAACCATCAATTAACATATGTTCAATAAGAGGACCACGTGTAATTTTATTAATGACACACTGCTCCTGAAAATTACTCAAATTAAACTATTTTAGTATATTTATTCAATTATGTAATCTTATTGATTAATTCAATTGTGCAACATGTGCTTAGCATGTGTCTTCCTACTAGTGATAAATAAAGTACAAGGAGGTGAGGAAGGTGGTTGAAACCCTAGTAGGAGCATATTAGAAATCCATTCATATAAAATTAGAACCTCTTTTGGAAAAAGAGTTGTTTCATTGAACATCACATCCTAATCAACTCATCTGAGTGGATGAAAAGTAAATTATTAGTGCAACCTGCTACATCCATAGGAGGAGGTACCACAAATTTCTTTTCCTTGTGCCACCTTTCTAGTCTCCACCAAAGTTTCCCTCATGCATCCCCTAAAATTTATTGCACTTCTATCTCACATGCTCTCTTTATTCGTCTAATTAATAATTGTAGTGTGGTCCTTTGCATCTCTTCTTCCCAATTGTGTGCATAAACCTACTACACTAACACTATTTCTCAACAAGGTAGTAGCCACGCATCACAACAAAATGTCGTGTAGGTTGTAGGATCATGAATTTTAACTACACATACATATTTGGATTATGGAAAAGCAAGATGTCGGATGTGCTAAGTTAGTAGGGCCCTCTCAAAGCATTACTTATTAATCCATAAGGTGCTCTCTCTCATATCATCACTGAGAAAAAAGTTATGTATGTGAAATCATTCCCCATATCCACATGTCCTATTTGTATTGGTGCAAACATAAAGAAGAAGCCCTTCGTAGTTTTGTAGTTGAAATTAGAATCTTAGTATGTGATGAAGTTTGTCTATACAAAATATTGTGCCCATAACATCCTCGCAAGCCAAAACTTGAAGAACATGGATGTGTTGAAAATTTATTTGGAGTAGGGGTGTAACATACTAGATCTCAGACCCTACCCTAGAAGTTGATATTTTGGACTTAGCCAAACAAGGTTGAAGGTTAGAGCTAAATAGATGTTTAGTATGATCTTAATGAGCTAATACATGAATGTATCACCCTAATGTAGCCTAATGTTTTCACATTAGTCTTAGGTTAATAATGGATACATAAAATACGCCACATAACTCATTTTGGTGGTAATATGAAGATAAGAAACTTAATTGGATGAATAATTTAGATAATGGGCCATATGACATATTTCATAAAAAGATGTCTCAAAAGTGGAAACAAACTTCAAATTCGAAATCTACATATCAAAATTAGCCGAATGTCAAATTTCATCTAATTTGGACAACTTTGAAATAGTAGGATAAGTTTAGGAGAGAGAAAATGAGTAAAAGGCATAAGTAATGAATAATGTGATTATATAACTTCAAAATATGAAAATAATGGCAAATTCATATTCAACACATCAAAGATAACTTGTGGATGAAGCTTGGTCCAATTTGGATGTTGTTTGTGAAAAAATGCAATTTTAGGTACAATGTGGACTTTTCTGCAATTTACCCAATTGGGAGGTTTTCTTTGCAAATTGTCACATGCATTATAATCCTAAGACATCAGCCAGGTAGTCACACTAATCTGGGAGTCCTCATATTCTGACTAGCGGTGCGGAGGAAAATATTGCCAACCCCCGGACGTGATCCTTTTCTAGACACCTCTGTCTTTCAGAAAATCCTCTAATAACTCCCTTGGGTTCTACAGAGTTTGTAAAATTTAATAATTATTAAGGATTAAATTAATAACCTTGGCTCTGATACCAAATGTAACGACCCCGCCTTCTGGTAACCCCCAGTTAAGGGAGACCAGGAGGTCAGAGTCGTTATCCCAATTTTCCGGATCAAAGATTTGACAAATAATCAATAATAATTATCAAATTCTACCAGGCTATACTGAAAAGTTGTGATAAAATAAAATTTTGCATACCTTTTAAAATTTTGGATTTCTAAACTTCTATCCACTTATGAAATATATTCTAACTAATCCTCCTTGCACATTAATTCATGTATTCACAATATGCTAATTTACTGTTTGTCCTTTTGGGTTTGTACCTAAAATGCCGACAAACAAAACGTCGGTCAGCATAAAACTGGTATGTGGGGGAAACAATAATCGTTCAATTAATAACAACATATTACAGTCAATTACAATTTAACAAACAACTTTACATTTTAAATATAACTACTCGATCCATACACACCCTATCCTCTACGATGTCCCTGCAGTGGACCTGGATGCTACCCTCCTTATGGTAGATCCCCAATAAAGCCCTCATGATCCTACCTAACAGGTGAATCAATTTCTAGGGTTGAGTCAAATGGCACTACCCGTAGGTAGCCCACTCCTTAACTCATGGTGTGATAAAGAGTCTCATGGAACTACATGTGGGTAGCCCAATTTCTAACTCATGATAGCCTAGACCTTTCTCTAGGTTACCCTTTTTAGCATTAGAAAAGCCATAGAGGAGGACCTGAATCTAAGTCGGCTATATATACATATTTATAGTGATAATCATAGTCACTTTATAGTTGCATGAAATAAAAGTCATCCAAGCAGTTATTTTTAGGCAACCGATAAAAATGTTCGGGAATCGCTGTGAAACTAAAGTGATTATTCATAAGCGTAACCACATACCTATAACTAAAAATTTGGAGACAGAATCAACTATGTAGAGAAAACCCAATCAAGCAAGAAAAGTGCACAAAAATCCTAAAATAAACATACCAACTTCCTTTTATCAGTATTTATCCAAATTCATCTTATTCCATAGGATTTCTATTCCAATTTTAGGGTTTCCTTTGAAATTAAGGTTTTGCCTCCACTTTTGGTATTATGAACCCTAATTCAACAAAACTACATAAAACCTTTAAATTTGTCATTTTAATACTCCTAACAGACTTAGGATCAATATTTAGTAACTTATTTCCTTAATCTGAAATAAACATGATTTTTCTCCTTTTTCACCCTAAATTAGGGTTTCTATATGTATTATCCTTTACTTATAAATTAAAACCCTAAGTTAGTCAACTTTTCATGCAAAACGGATTGAAACTTTGTTTTAATATTCAACAGGTTAATACTTCTCAAATTAACCTATTAAATCACAAAGATTCATCCTTTACACTTAATTAGGGTTCCTAATTACCTTTTAATGCCTTTTCTACCAAATTAATAAAATTTTGCAAAACAAGCCAGGACTAGGTTACCAAACCATTTTTATATTGTTCCACGTATTTTTCTAAGCAACTTTCATATATAAAGTTTTCTCATCAGAGACTCCTAGCTATTTCTATGAAATTCGCAAAGAAAAACCTTTTTCTGGATTATTCGAGCAGAGATAGATAATTACCGAATTGTGCTGGCCGATCGATCGATGTGCTGCTAGTCCGCCTTTATATCCGACGCTCCACGTCGATCGCCTCCACTACGTGATTTAACTAAGTGTGTCAGCCCTAGGATCGTTTGATCCCTCGCGAGACCACGATGGTCCCAGATCAAACGATGCATGCTCGTCGTCCTCTTCTTTTCTAGCTGCTCAAACCACGGTGGTGCCGAGGCAGAGCCCTCATCAGAGAGAGAGAAATCGAGAGAGAGAGGGTGTTGGGATGTGGTAAGTGGACGTCGGGGTTCGTGAGGGTGAGAGGAAGTGAGTGACGGTCTTTATATAGGACTAGGGGGATCTATCTAGGGTTTCTTATCCCCGTCACCAACTGTTCCTTAGCCCAATTGGGTGTCTCATGTAGATGCTTCTAGAGACCAACAAACCGGGGTTGAGAGGGTTCAGGATCCTCTCTCGGACTCAAAGAAGTTGTTTCCATGATCGCACATTCATTGGATTGCAAGAAAATTTAAGGGGAAAGTCCCCATGTATCTAGCCAGAGATCGAGTTCCACTGGAACTCAACGAGGTGCGGCGCCTGTTGGATCAAGATCCAACGGCCTACATCTCATGTGTTCACGCACAAAGGAAAGGATTTTCCTATTTATTAATATAAATCCTAATTTTTTAGGATACATTGAAACAACCATAACTCCCAATTCATAACTCCTTTTTATCTCAAATTTTAAGGGAACCTCATTTATGATTTAATATCTCATCATGACAAAATTGGGATCATTATATAAAGAAAATGGGTCATTTTCTTCAGTTGCAAGTTAACACTTAAATATTTATATTTTCCACATAATTTCTCTTTCCCTAGCCATTATACTATTATGATGAGTTCCTTGAACCTCAAGGAACCTTAATATTTCGAAATTCCATTTTTGTGAAATATTCCTTAGCCCTTTATTCTTCTTTTATCTATTTTCTTATGTATTCCTTTATCCAATTGAATTCCTTTCTCTTTTCTTTTTCTTTTTCTCTCAATTGGGCTCAATAGTCAACAAAGCCCATTAAGAAAACAAACAAAGCTATTATGCATGAAAATCATTCAAATCAAATCATTAAATCAACCATTGATTCCATTTATCTTTTAAAAGGATATTTACAAATTTCATTACATGGTTTAGAAAAATGGGGTTATAACATCCTCCCCTCCTTATAGGAATTTTTCCCTCAAAATTCAATAATCATACAAACAAATTAGGATATTCTTTTTCCATGTCCATCTTCAGCTCCCATGTAGCTTCATCCTCTCCTTGGTGCTTCCAAAGAACCCTTACCATCTCTATATTCTTATTTCTGAGCTCTTTCACCTTGGTATCTAGAATCTGCAATTAAAGGTAACTCAGGATAAGTTAGCTTCCCTTGAAGCTCAATGGGTTCAATGCTCAACACATGGCTCGGATCTTGCACATATCGCTTCAGATTGGACACATGAAACACATCATGCATCATACTATATTGTGGGGGTAACGCCAAATGATATGCGTCCTCACCAATCTATTCTAGCACTTCAAACAGACCCACGTATCGGGGACTCAGCTTTCCTCTGTTCTTAGCTATAGCTCAGAGCGGTCGGATTTTTAGAAAAACATGTTCTCCCACAGTGAAATGCACATCAGTCTGCCTCACATCAGCATACGACTTCTGTCGATCTTGGGCTCTCTTTAGCCTTTTCTCGATCAAAGCAATTTTATCAGCATACACTTGGAGTTCATCTGACCTCAACAAGGTCCTTTCACCAACATCATCCCAGTGAAGTGGTGACTGACACGGTCTCCCATATAGAGCTTCATACGGAGGCATCCCAATACTGGCTTGATAACTGTTGTTGTAGGCAACCTCAGCTAATGGTAGGTACTGCTCCCATGATCCACCCCAATCGAGCACACAAGCTCTCAGTAGATCCTCTAAGGTCTGGATTGTCCTTTCTGACTGACCATCTGTCTGGGAGTGATATGCGGTACTAAATTTCAACCTTGTACCAAGTTCCTCTTGAACTTACTTCCACAGCTTGGAAGTAAACTTTGGGTCTCTATTAGAGATTATGGAACCGGGTACACCATGCAAATGCACTATCTCTCTAATATACAACTCAGCTAAGTCTGATACCTTGGCAGTGGTCTTTAGGGAAAGAAAGTGTGCTGACTTGGTAAGGCGATCTGCCACAACCCATATAGCATCATGACCTTTCTTAGCCTGAGGTATACCCACCACAAAATCCATGGTGATCTACTCCCATTTCCATTCTGGAATCTCTATAGACTTTAAAAGTCCACTGGGTTGTTGGTGTTCAGCCTTCACCATTTGGCATGTAAGACAGCTGGACACATATGCCACAATATCTCTCTTCATTCCTAGCCACCAGAAAAACCTCTGCATGTCCTTAAACATCTTGGTAGTTCCCGGGTGCACCATGTACTTAGAACCATGAGCCTTTCATAGGATATGTTCCTTCAACTGTGAGTCATTAGGAACCCATATATGATTCTCAAATCTGATCCCTCTGTCTATTCCCAATGAAAGACGTGTTTGTGGCTTCTTCATCAAGCCCTTCATCTTGTCAAGTTCCCCACGGACCAATTGTGCTGCTACAATCTCACCCAACAATTATGATTGTATCTGGATGTTGGCCAATCGAACTCGATCACCTAACAGTTGGGGAGACCACTCTACCAGCTCTTCTAAACTCTTCCACTGACTGGATAAAATAGCTACACACCTGAAATGTTTCCGACTCAAAGCATCTGCTACGACATTTGCCTTTCCTGGATGATAAGTTATGGTGAAGTCGTAATCCTTCATGTACTCCATCCATCGTCATTGTCGTAGGTTTAAGTCTTTCTGTGTTAGGAGGTATTTTAGGCTCTTATGGTCAGTGAAAATCTCAAAAGTAGCACCATACAGATAATGCCGCCAAATCTTTAATGCATGGATGATAGCAGCTAGCTCTAAGTCATGTGTTGGGTAATTCACCTCATTGGGCTTGAGTTGTCGGGAGGCATATGCAACCACATGCCGATTCTGTTCCAACACACAGCCAAGTCCCATCTTTGATGCATCGGTGAAAATCATGAAACCCTCATTGCCTGATGGTAGAGTCAAAACTGGGGAAGTGGTCATCTTCTCCTTCAGCTCCTGGAAACAAGCCTCACACACATCGGACCACACAAGCTTCACATCCTTCCGAGTCAACATGGTCAAAGGCAAGGCGGTCTTTGAGAAATCCTTGATGAAGTGTCGATAGTACCCAGCCAACCCCAAGAAACTGTGAATTTCTGAGGGATTATTCGGTGTAGGCCAATCTCGAACTGCTGACACTTTAGCTAGATCTACGGCGATCGTTCCTCCTGAGATGATGTGTCTGAGGAATATGACTCGGTCTATCCAAAACTCACATTTGGAGAATTTCCCATAGAACTTTTGCATTCTCAAGATATCAAGGACTTTACTTAGGTGGTCTCAGTGTTGATATAAGTCATCTGAATAAACCAGTATGTCATCTATGAACACTATGACAAACAAGTCAAGGAAGGGTTGAAACACACTATTCATAAGGTTCATGAAAACACTGGGTGCATTGGACAACCCACAAGGCATAACCACAAACTCATAGTGGCCATAACATGTTCTAAAAGTTGTTTTCAGAATGTCCTCATTCTTGACTCTCAGCTGGTGGTAACCAGATCTTAAGTCAATCTTGGAAAAGACTCGAGCAGACTTCAACTGATCAAAAAAGTCATCTATCTGGGGTAAAGGGTACTTGTTCTTAATGGTAGCCTGGTTGATCATCTGGTAGTCTATGCACATTCAGAGTGAACCATCCTTTTTCTTTACAAAAAGAATCAGTGCTCCCCATGGTGATGTGCTAGGGCGGATAAAACCCTTGTCTAACAATTCCTGCAATTGTTTCTTCAACTCGAGCAATTCCGCAGGGGCCATCCTATAAGGTGCTCGTAAAATAGGGCTTGTCTCAGGAGCTAGCTCTATGGAAAAATCTACCTCTCTCTCGGGAGGAATCTCAGGTAGATCATCTGGAAAAACATCTACATAGCTCCTAAATACCTCTATTTCTTATAAAGGTCGCACCCTAGGTTCTGGCTCGATGACTACTGCCAGGAAAGCTCGATACCCTTTACTCATCATCTGCTCTGCTTTTAAGGCTGACACATACAGGTTGGTGGTGGCATCTTTCCTACCCCTAATGATGAAATGTGGGTGATCTGCTTTCTTAATGATCACTTTCTTCTCCCTACAGTCAATATTGGCCCTATAAGTATAAAGCTAATCCATACCAATGATCAAATCAAAGTCATTCATATCAAGAAGGATAAAGTCTGTAGGAAACTCATGATCTCGATATTTCATAGGTAACACTGATGTTTTCAAAAGAGATGTAAAGATCTGACCACTCGGGGTTGTAACATCTAAGACATACCCTAAATCCTTAATATCCAAACAAAGCATAGTTGTGAGATTTCTTAAAATGAAAGTATTAGTAGATCCAGAGTCAAACAAATCTTTTACATTGTGTCCCATGACTTCTAGCATGCCTACATTGTTTTTCACCATACATTAGACTATTACATGCTTAACTAAAAACATAAGAGAAAACTCTAAGGTTTATTACCCTCGATCAACCAATTAGCATTTGCTTGAGCCTCCTCATTGTCAATAGCAAACACTCGATCCTGTCTTCTTTCTCCAGCAGGTGGGGCGACAGCTATAGGTGGGGCTACCATAGGTGGGGCTACTACTGGTGGGGCTTCTACTGGTCCTGGTCCTCCTGGATCTGGCAGAGGGCAAATAGATTGTAGGTGTCCTTCTTTTTTTTTGGATCTGCATGGGCTGAAGCCCACCCCCTCTCCAAACAGGTGCCAGAGCCCAGATGACCCAAGAGGTTGGTAAATACAGCTGACCCGAGCGGGGAATCGAACCAGCGACCCTTCATGAGGGGCGCGCCTGGGCTACGCTGGCCTTATTCTTGTAGGTGTCCTTCTTGATGGCACTGAAAGCATGTCTTATTCTTGTAGCGGCACTCACTGGCGTGCCCCTTTCCGTAGGTGCGGCATTTTGGTCGGTTGTTCCCTTGATGGGGTTTTCCTTTTCCTCCATGTTTTCCTTTGGCATGATTACGCTCTTGACCTTTCTTGTGGTTGTTCTTCTGGCCTTGGGTTCCTTTAGTGAAACCCAAATATCCCCTAGGTGGATTCTGAACTGGCATCACTATCCTCTCCATGTCTAAAGTAGTGTTGTAAGCTTTGGTGAAGGTTTTAGGTTTACTTGCCATCACATGGGGCTTGATGGCAGGGTGAAGATGCTCTATGATGTGATCCACCCTTCTTTCCTCATCCATCTTATACCTAAAACACTCCGGGATTCGAAACTTGTGCCCAAAGTCTGCCACGAATGAGTTTCCTTGAGTCATGTTGGTGAACTCCCTTTCCTTTTCCTTCTTAGCTGAGACAGGGATGAATCTGGTTGTGAAGATCATCTTGAAATCAGCCCATGTCATTGGTTCCTCAGTCAAATCTCGGCCTATGATGTGAGTCTCCCACCATATCTTGGCTGCTCCTTCTAGGAGGTGAGCAACAAAGAGGACCTTCTTGCTCGGCTCTACCTCAAGCATGCGGAATCCATTCTCGACTGCAAGAAGCCAAGCTTCCGCCTTGTCAACCACTTCGGACTTATCTTCTCCCTAAAACTTTTCAATGTTTAGCTTGATGAAGTCCAAGATGGTGGCACCCAGTCGAGGAAGAACAGGAAGTGGCTTTCCATTCTCACCTCTAGGTATATCTTGGAGGGCCAAAGCTCTAATGGCCTCCGTCAGACTCTTCTGTTGTTCCATCCACAAAGCATCAGGGGTGCGGATCATCATGGTTGGTTCTGGACCACCAGCTTGGTCCTCTTCCATCTTGGCCTCCGCCTCATACACATGTTACTCCTCGTACCCCTGGTCCTCCTCTTGATCAAGGTTGTTGAAGGGTATCAGGTCAGGATTGGGGACCTCATGAGTGGTTTCTTTAGGTCTCTTCCTCTTCTTTGAGGAATCCCCACCATGGTTCCTCTTCCTCTTCTCAGAAGACACTTTCCCTTTGAGTGAAGGTCTACCACCATTGGTGGCATCTGGGACAGCCACGGTCTTCACGTGAGCCATCTGCATAAGCATACAAATAGACATGTTAGTCTATACCTTTAAGCTAATTATACTTATGTCGATGACGTCTTATTACGTATCTTTTATTAGTTTGATGGAGGATTCCTTAATCCTTAACTTACTTACCCATACCACATGAGGGTGAGGAAGAGAGAGAAAAACCCTAACTCTTAAAATCCTTAATAGAATGTGTAATGAGAAGGGATGAATAAGATGAGAGAGTCCTAAAGGTATCTTACTTCAAGTCAAATCCTAAGACATCGGCCAGGCAGTCACACTGATCCGGGAGTCCTCGTATTCTGACTAGCGGTGCAGAGGAAAATATTGCCAGCCCCAGGACGTGATCCTTTTCTAGACACCTCTGTCTTTCGAAAAATCCTCTAATAACTCCCTTGGGTTCTACCGAGTTTGTAAAATTTAATAATTATTAAGGATTAAATGAGGAACCTTGGCTCTAATACCAAATGTAACGACCCCGCCTTCCGGTAACCCCCAGTTAAGGGAGACTACGAGGTCAGAGTCGTTATCACAATTTTCCAGATCAAAGGTTTGACAAATAATCAATAATAATTATCAAATTCTACCAGGCTATACTAAAAAGTTGTGATAAAATAAAATTATGCATACCTTTTGAAAATTTGGATTTCTAAACTTCTATCCACGTATGAATTCTATTCTAACTAATCCTCCTTGCACATTAATTCATGTATTCACAATATGCCAATTTACTATTTGTCCTTTTTGGTTTGTACCTAAAATGCTGACAAACAAAACGTCGGTCAGCATAAAGCTGGTATGTGGTGGAAACAATAATCGTGCAATTAATAACAACATATTGCAGTCAATTATAGTTTAACACACAACTTTACATTTTAAATATAACTGCTCAATCCATTCACACCCTATCCTCTACGTTGTCCCTGCAGTGAACCTGGATGCTACCCTCCTTATGGTAGATCCCCATCAAAGCCCTCATGATCCTACCTAACAGGTGAATCAATTTCTAGGGTTGAGTCACATGGCACTACCCGTAGGTAGCCCATTTCTTAACTCATGGTGTGCTAAAGAGTCTCATGGCACTACACATGGGTAGACCAATTTCTAACTCATGATAGCCTAGAGCTTTCTCTAGGTTACCCTTTTTAGCATTAGCAAAGCCACAGAGGAGGACCCGGATCTAAGTCGGTTATATATACATATTTATAGTGATAATCATAGTCACTTTATAGTTGCATGAAATAAAATTCATCCAAGTAGTTATTTTCAGGCAACCGATAAAAACGTTCGGGAATCGCCATGAAACCAAAGCAATTATTCTTAAGCGTAACCACATACCTGTAACTGCAGATTTGGAGACAGAATCAACTATGTAGAGAAAACCCAATCATGCAAGAAAAATGCATAGAAATCCTAAAATAAACATACCAACTTCCTTTTATCGGTATTTATCCAATTTCATCTTATTCCTTAGGATTTCTATTCCAATGTTAGGGTTTCCTTTGAAATTAGGGTTTTGCCTCCACTTTTGATATTATGAACCCTAATTCAACAAAACTACATCAAACCTTTAAATTTCTCATTTTAATACTCCTAACATACTTAGGATCAATATTTAGTAACTTATTTCCTTAATCCAAAATAAACATGGTTTTTCTCCTTTTTCACCCTAAATTAGGGTTTCTATATGTATTATCCTTCACTTATAAATTAAAACCCTAAGTTAGTCAACTTTGCATGCAAAATGGATTGAAACTCTATTTTAATATTCAACAGGTTAATAGTTCTCAAATTAACCTATTAAATCACAAAGATTCATCCTTTACACTTAATTAGGGTTCCTAATTACCTTTTATTACCTTTTTCTACCAAATTAATAAACTTTTGCAAAATGAGACAGAACTAGGTTACCAAACCATTTTTATATTGTTTCTCATATTTTTCTAAGTAACTTTCATATATAAAGTTTTCTCATCAGAGACTCCTAGCTATTTCTATGAATTTCGCAAAGAAAAACATTTTTCTGGATTATTCGAGCAGAGATTGCTAATTAATGAATTTTTCTGGACGATCGATCGATGTGCCACTGGTCTGCCTATAGATCTGACACTCCACGTCAATCACCTCCACTACATGAGTTAACTAAGCGCGCCAACCCTAGGATCGTTGGATCCCTCGCGAGAACAAGATGGTCCCAGATGCAACGACGCCTGCTCGTCGTCCTCTTCTTTTCTAACTGCTCGAACCGCAGTGGTGCCGAGGCAGAACCCTCACCGGAGAGAGAGAAATCGAGAGAGAGAGAGAGGGTGCTGGGACTTGGGAAGTGGTCAGCAGGGTTCGTGAGGGTGAGAGGAAGTGAGTGACGGTCTTTATATAGGACTAGGGGGGTCTATCTAGGGTTTCTCATCCCCGTCGCCAAATGCACCTCAGCCCAATTGGGCATCTCACGTAGATGCTTCCAGAGACAAACAAACCGGGGTTGAGAGGGTTCTGGATCCTCTCCCGGACTCGAAGAAGTTGTTTCCATGATCGCACATTCATTGGATTGTGAGAAAATCGAAGGGGAAAGTCCCCCTATATCCAGCCAGAGATCGAGTTCCATTGGAACTCAACGAGGTGTGGTGCCTGTTGGATCCAGATCCAACAGCCCACACCTCATGCGTTCAAGCACAAAGGAAAGGATTTTCCTATTTATCAATATAAATCCTAATTTTTAAGGATAAATTGAAACAACCATAACTCCCAATTCATAACTCCTTTTTTCTCAAATTTTAAGGGAACCTCAGTTATAATTTAGTCTTTCATCATGCCAAAATTGGGATCATTATCTAAAGAAAACGGGTCCTTTTCTTTAGTTGCAAGTTAACACTTAAATATTTATATTTTCCACATAATTTCTCTTTCCCTAGCCATTATATTATTATCTTGAGTTCATTGAACCTCAAGGAACCTTAATATTTCAAAATTCCATTTTTGTGAAATATTCCTTAGCCCTTTATTCTTCTTTTATCTATTTTCTTATGTATTCCTTTATCCAATTGAATTCCTTTCTCTTTTATTTTTCTTTTCTCTCAATTTGGCTCAATAGCCAATAAAGCCCATTAAGAAAACAAACAAAGCTATTATGCATGAAAATCGTTCAAATCAAATCATTAAATCAACCATTGATTCCATATATCTTTTAAAAGGATATTTACAAATTTCATTACATGGTTTAGAAAAATGGGGTTATAACAAGAAGCCTCTATGAGTTGTCCTCTTCCATGGCCATGAAATCCCTAGGCTAAGGACACATGGAAAGCTCCATGGACACCTCATGCTTGACTTCTTCCTTATCCATAAAGGTTTGCATGTCCATGGGCACCCTTAGCATTGGACACATGGAAAGTAACTTGACACCTCATGATTGACTTCTTACTTATCCATAAAGGATTGCATGTCCATGGGAACCCTTATACATGACACATGGAAAGTCTCATAGACACCTCATACTTGACCTCTTTCTTTATATAGCCATATCTACCCCTTCCCAACTCCCAATTTGAAAACTCTTGCTCTTCTTTCTTTCCTCTAGCTTAGAGCATCGTTCCTTCTATGTTTGGCCATAAAGTTTTTGTCCCAAGGTAAAAGAGGGCGCCTACCTTGGTGAAGAAGGCTCCTAGGATTCCAAATTTCTCTATTTAGGATTTCTTAAGCTCCTTCTTGGTGATTTCAACCAAAACTAGTAAGCATCCTCCTTCCCTTCTTTATTTTCATGTTTTTAGTCTTCCTTCCACCTTCCTCTCACTACTACAAAAACATCATTCAGTGGCGCTTTTAGTGGCGTCGGTTATTTAGGAAAACCGACTCCTATTTTACATAGGCGTCGGTTATTTATACTCACCGACGTCTATATTCGAAGACCAGCCAGACACGGGTACCGCTTTGTATTCAGCATCGGCCATTTATAACAGACCGACGTCTAAAAGTAGCCCGCGAAAATCAATTTTCGAACGAACTTTTTTCGTCTCCTACAGCGTCGGTTTGGTAACTATTAACCGACTCCTATGTAAATGAAAATTTGCGCGAAAAATTAGGGTAAAGGTTGCATTGTTGGGCGTCGGTGTATTACTATCAACCGACGCCTTTAGCAACCTAATAGACCCGCGCGACGCCCGTTAGGCACCTACCTATTCCATTGTCTTCATCGCTAGCTGCCGCGCTGCTCGATCGCCCGCCTGCCGGTTCTCGCCGTCGCCGACGCTGCCCGTGCTTCCTTGCCTCGCCGTCGCCGCTGACGTTGCTGCTGCTGTGCGTCGCCGCCGACCTTGCTACTACTGCTGCTGTTCGTCGCCGGCGCCGCCCACCTAGCTTCTTCCAACAGAGCCGCCTCCCTAGCTTCTTCTCCAGCGCCCTTCTTCTCCGGCGCCCTTCTTCTCCGGTGCCATTCTTCTTCGCCGCCCCTGCTGCTGCTGCTGTCCGCTCGTCGCCGCCCTGCTGCTCCAGCCACCTGATGCCCGCGCGCGCGCCCTGCTGCTCCATCCGCTGCGCCGCCACCACGCCTGAGAACCGGCGCCGCCGCCACGCCTGGTGCCCTCCTGCTTGCCCACCTGCCTGCCCTAGCTCCTTCCTTTCTTCCTGCTGACACCCGGCGTCCTGTTTCTACAACACTGGTTAGTTTTACTGATTTCCTTACTGTTAGTTTTACTGATTGCTGTTTTACTGCTTTTGTTGATTAGATATGTATAGAAGTTCCTTATAAATATATTTTTTTATATACACATACATGTAATTTTGTATAAAATTCATGATGTAGTGTGATCTTAAATCCTAGAGTGTACCCCTTTTGTCTACTATTTGATATCCTTGATTTTATCTTCTATCCTAAATAAAATTAAGGGACCCATGATTAGAAAACAATTCCAAACATGGCACCCACACTAATTGGAAGGAAATAAAATATGATTATTGAAATGCACATTTGTGATGTGATACCTTTTTTAGGATGCATATATTAGATTCAACCTTTGAGACATCCTTTTATGAGTTCCAATACAATTAGGGTTTCATTTCATTGCCATTGTATGTATTATAATATTACATCTTTCACATTAAAATTAATTAAATTGAATCCTATTGGAACCCTAATTTAAATCCTAATTTGATTTAAACTTGTCCATTCTAGCATCATTTGATTTGATTAAACCCTAACATTGTTTAAACCCTAAATTATATATTGTTTGTATGGAGTCCGGCTTCATTGTAGATATCTATTATTGTGTTTGTTGGCCTAGAAACCCGTCCAAGATTTACTCATTAGGAGTAAATCTTGGATAGTCCCCGGTTTGGGACTGTTCTTGAACACCTAATCTCACTTAGGATGTAAGTGTATAATGTGTATTGAGTTTTCGAGAAAATTTTGGTAGCATTTTCCCGTTTGTTCTCTAAGTACATATGTACTTAGAGAACAGCGAGGAAATGCTGCCGAAATTTTCTTGAAAACCCAATACACATTATACACTTACTAGTGAGATTAGGTGTTCAAGGATGGGATAGGTGGTACACATTTATTATATATAAGAATGACATCACATGTGTTTGTTGGCCTAGAATGTGAACAATCATTGTTTTTTATATTACTTGTACATTGATATAAATTAGAATGAACAATCACTAAATTATATATTGTTTGTATGGAGTCCGGCTTCATTGTAGATATCTATTATTGTGTTTGTTGGCCTAGAAACTCGTCCAAGATTTACTCATTAGGAGTAAATCTTGGATAGTCCCCGGTTTGGGACTGTTCTTGAACACCTAATCTCACTTAGGATGTAAGTGTATAATGTGTATTGAGTTTTCGAGAAAATTTTGGTAGCATTTCCCCGTTTGTTCTCTAAGTACATATGTACTTAGAGAACAGCGGGGAAATGCTGCCGAAATTTTCTTGAAAACCCAATACACATTATACACTTACTAGTGAGATTAGGTGTTCAAGGATGGGATAGGTGGTACACATTTATTATATATAAGAATGACATCACATGTGTTTGTTGGCCTAGAATGTGAACAATCATTGTTTTTTATATTACTTGTACATTGAAGGATTGGTAATTGATAAAAGATCACAATTTTAGAGACATGTATGTTTATACAAATGCTAAATGTTTTCCTTATTCTAGTTGATACAAATGCTAAATGTTTTCCTTTTTAATGAAATTTTCAGATGGCTCACCATGATGAGAATGATGTCCATGATGAGCATGAAGTCCATGATGAGCATGCTGTCCATGACGAGCATGGCGAGGATACCAACGTAAGTTCTAAAAACATATCCCGTATTTCTATAAAATTCATTATCTTCTAGTTATGTCATATATCCTGTATTTCTATATTGGCTTAATTCGGTGTGTTTATTTTTGTCAAATTTTAGGTTGATGATGCACAGCTACCCACTGAAGCAATTGAGCAACTTGATGCGCAGCAACAAAAACTTAACAAGAAAAGGGGTATCACTCTGTTGAAAAAGTTACTTGCGCTGAGTGGCAGTGGATCCAAATTGGTTGTGGATTTTGATAATGGAGGGAATGCAATTGGAGTGAACCGCAATAATTTTATAAACTATCTTGGGGTTGTCACTCGAAGCCATTGTGGTGTTAAGTATGATAATTGGCATAAAGTTCCTCAGGCAAAGAAAGACTTGATATGGAAAGATTTATGCGTGAGTTATTATTATTTGCAATTCTATTTTGTAGATTACAAATTCTATTATTTGCAATTATATTTTTGGTACTAGTTAATAACATTTCTATTTTACAGAATCTGTTTGCATTGGATGAGATGTTGCATCGTAAAAGTGTGATGCAACGCGCTGGAAAGATGCTTAGGAATTACAGGACAAATCTGAACAGAGAATACATAAGACAGGGTGATAAGAAGAAGAAGTCAGCCCTTGAACAATGGAACTTCTTGGACAAAGAAGATTGGGACAATTTTGTTGCTTCAAGAAAATCTGAAGAATTCAAGGTATTAGGCGTCACTCCCATTTTAATTAATATACATTGTATTCACCTATTCAAGATTAACATTTAGTGCTACTAACCTAATTATAAATGTGCATACTAACTAGGCCCTCAGTGACGCACAAAAAGCAAGGCGTGCACTGAATGTACATGACCATATTATGGGTCCAAAAGGCTATGCAAGCGTTCGCCAAAGACTACAGGCGGAGTCTGCGGCTACTCAGGAGTCTGCAGCTACTCAGGAGTCTGCGGCCACACCCTTGCCTCGCCATGATATCTGGATAGCTGGCAGGAAAAACAAGAAGGGTGAAATAAAGAAGCCCGAAACTGCTGAGGCGGCTGCAAAAATGGTAAAATACAACTCTTAGAGCAATCATTTGAATATTGATTATTTGTGGTGTTAACTTACCAATTTTTGTTTATGGTGATTAGCGGGAGCTGCACGAGCAGAGAAAACAAGGCGCGTTCATCCCTCAGGGCACAAGGGATGAATTGACAGTTGCTCTGGGTAACCCAGAGCATCCTGGACGTGTTAGAGGTGCCGGTGCTGGTGTGGGCATCAAAGCATTCTTTGGGCCATCCCAACACAAACCCAGAGCGGGACTTTCTCAAGAAGAGGTAACATATTCTATTTTTAGAATGTTACTGCAAAAGGAAATTCATTAATAAAAAGCTAATATTTGTTTTATCCATGTATAGGAGAATAAGAGAGTCGAGGATATAGTTGCTAAGAAGCTCAACGATGTGGTTGCTGAGAAGGTCAAGGAAGAATTGTTGCGGTGGCAGGCATCTCAGGCTTCCAATCAGCCTATGCCGACCCACTCTTCTCCTGGTGCACAGACTGCAAGTAATCCTGGAGACCCATCGCCTAACACGTCTGCTGTAAGTATTGTTTATGACATTGTAGCTAGTCTTTTCAAGATGATATGTTTTCAAGATGATATGTATATATGTATAACATTCTTTACGTAAATTTGTAGGCATTGAAGCCATGCTGCTTAAGAATGGAAAACTATGTTGTTGCAGAGGCGCAAGCTTACCAGTCCCTTCCTGGGGCAACGTTTCATGGGACTCCAATGCCGCAGGGCTACATTCATGTGAGCCCGATACATGTATTACCCGATTGGAGGGAAGTTGAGTTGCCATATGCCCACCCAGATATTGATACACTTGGTGAGGAAGAAAGCGGGGTCATATTGTGGCCCAAAGCAGATGTCCTCTACACGACTGAAATTGTAAGATAAATTTACATTGATTTAGACTGTTAATGTGTATATATGATGTCAACTGATCTGAAATTATATATACAGGTTAAAAAGAAGACACCAGGAGCACCTAGGCCTCCACCTCCAATTCCTGCATTACCAACTTGGGTTCCAACTGACCTACCATACCCGTTAGGTCCTGCTTGTAGGGGAATGGCATGTTGGCTACGGGCACATAATATACTTTGCCCTATAATTGTTTCTTTAGATGCAGATTATGCAGGTCAATCATACGACAACTCTTTATTTATACAAGATATTATTGAGCTGTTTATGTATGATTGGTTGAATACATCAATGATAGAGACATGGATAAGGTGAGATCTTGTTTATACATCCATATACCTTGTGTAAGATCCGGTGATCTAGTTTCTTATATATTAATGCATACGTCTATATGTTTTGCAGCTACTTAATCGAAGATCATTGCAAACAATTTGCATATGATCATGTGGGATTTTTGATTCCATCATTGATTAGTATGGTAGCTAAAGACCCTGATAGTGTTCAACAATACTGTATAGATGCTTTTACAATTTTTGGTCATCAAATGAAGACGATAATAATAGCTCCATTCAATGTCAAGTAAGTTTGCTTTATTTATAATTTGGACTTAAGAAAATTCCATTATTATTTTGCATTTTGAGTTATTAATTGTTAACTTTTTACCTCTAGTGGTAGACATTGGGAGTTACTAGTTATTGTCCCCGGGACGTTCACTGTTTATTATCTAGATCCCGCAGGAAGTACATTAAACACTAAAATTGGACACGTAATGAGAATGGCATTATTCTGGTGAGAAATATTTCATTTTTTATATCCGTTAACATCTTTTATTACATTACTATTTACTTATGCAACTTAGTGTGTTATATTAACATGTAGGGGTTTAGATGCATTCAAAAATGCTGGAGGAAAGGTCCCAAGGAAAAAGAACCAGCCATTGTCTTGGGAGAACGTAAAAGTAAGTTCCCGACTCCCCGACTCCAATGTATATATTATTGATGTGAATTGTGCTTAGTTGTATTATTTTGTATGTTTCAATTTATAGTGCGCTACACAAGACAATGGCTGGGCATGCGCATACTATGTGATGCGATTTATGCAGATGATTATCAAACATGCCGCATTGGACATCGATACCATACATGAGGTATTATATATAGTCTCATTAGTTAGTATGAAATATATCAATCTTATTTTTATATTATTACTTATATATATACATCATTCTCTTTGCAGGTGTTTAAAACTGACCACACTATAGGCAAACGCTTAAAAAATGTACATGCTCCATATACGAGGGAAGCATTAGATGAAGTAAGAGAAGAATGGGCAATAGCTGTACAAACAGTGGCAACTGTAAGATATAATTGGGATGTTGATAGTGATGATGAATGATACTTTGTAAATGAATGTTTCTGAATGTTAAAACATGTATTTGAATGATTCTATATGTGTGAACGTGACAATTGAATTGATGTCTGAATGTATCTACTTGTGTGAATCTTTTTATGTTAATTTTGCAGGTTTGTGGCCTGTTTGTAGGCTGATATCAATGGATGTCGTAAACCTGCAGTTCAGAAAACTGAACTGCAGGTTCTCATCCTGCTGACCAGCCACAGCAGGCCTGCAAACAGATTTATAAAAAAAAATAGATATATGCGTCGGTTATTTACAGATAACCGTCAGCACAGACTTACAGCATCAGTTTTTTGTTGAACACCGACGCCAAAAGTGTTCGCGCTACAGGAAATGGGAGTCATCTAGGACACTTTTCTGCGTCGGTCCTTTAGTATATAACTGACGCAGAAAGCGTCCTAGATGACGCCGTTTTCTGTGGCGCGAACCCTTTTGGAGTCGGTGTTTTATAATAAACCGACGCCTTGATGTTAAATAGGCGTCGGTTTTTTAACCGACGCTGAAGTGTCCAACCTTTTAGCGGTGCCCACATAGGCGTCGTTCAGAAACCGACGCCAAAGGGGGTTAAACACCCGACACTAAAAGGCACTTCTGTAGTAGTGTCTAGGTCAGAACCATGGCCTTCCATGGTGAAACCCCACCTAGAACCCATAAACACCTCATCTCCATGTTCTTTTGTTAGGGTTTTTCACCTCTAAAGTAGAGAATATGCTTCTTGCTTGAGATAAGAGCATTGTTGGAGAAACCGGCCTCTCTAAGCTTGGGAACCTTATTTATTGGACATGTCCACCTTTCGTAGAGGTTCTTTGGAGGCCTAGTCTTGGATATAGGACTAACTTGGACTGTTTAAACTCTGAAGTTGAGGTATGATGTATCCCCTATTCTTCAATGTTGAGGAATTCACCTATGCATATTCATTCTGTTTGTCCTATGGACATTAGCCTATACACAATGCCTTTTCTTTTGAAAATCATGGTTCATGTGAACTACCTTATATGATATTAATCATGTGATCATGGATAGTCTTTTGAACTCTTATATTATGCTTTGTTCATGATGAAACTCTAAAAGAAGGCATGGGATGTATTTTGCCCACTTATGAATGGATGTATATGTTGGTCTTTTATGTGGTGACTAGTTTATATATTCTGACGATAATTTCTACTTACCTCTACATTTTACATGCTTTGTGATTCAATAGCACTAGAGTAGTATAATTGCATTAGTTTTTGTTCATTGTGAATGACGGCAACATTTTGATATTTTTGGGATGGAGGATGTACGATTCCCCATACCTGGGAAAGATGTATGATTCTTGGACCATGCTATATACATTTGGGTGGTGGATGTATGATTCCCCATGCCCAGGCAAGATGTATGATTCTTGGCCCTTGTTTCATCAGGTTCAAGATGTATGATTCTTGGTCGCCTTTGTCTTTATATTGTTCAAGGGCTATGCTTATCTCACATGCATGTAGGTTGATGATGATTTGTAGAGGTGTGTGTCCTACTTTCTTTACATGTGCTTGTGTGGCACAATCTTTATGTTTTATTAATGGCAAATATTCTTTTATTATCATATGATTTCAATTCCTTTTTCTCTTGATACCCATTTGGGTGGTCCTTATCCTTTCTATGGGAAGCCTTTTATATTTGATGTCTTTACTCCATATATTTCTCAATTTCCTATTTACTATGTACATACCAACCTTTGTTGATATCATCTATTTTCTTTTCTTGTTGGGGTATGCTTCCAACCCTAGGTGAAGGACTATTTCAATTTTGTCTCCCTAGATAGAATCCTTGCCTTACCTTTAACATACACGTTTTCCCTAGAGTTGATCAATATATGATGAAGGGTTGATTTAGGATCCTATAGTTTCACATTAGAATAATGATGAATAGATCCGTAAAATGTTGTAACACCCCTCCCTAGGGTTTCATATGTAACCAGCGGAAGCACAGCCTAATCCCCAACATTATCCATAATGTGGGGTACTTGGCATTTCAGGGAGGGATTGTCACATACATGATCGCATATCAAGAAATAAACAACACTTGGCATTCATAGAAGCATAGATTCATACATAAGTTCTTGGAAAGAAAACTACATCATGATTCTAAAGCTACACATAATCTGGATGACATATGAAAGATAGGATCTCCATAGATGGATGTCCCACCAGGAAACAACTTCTAAGGTCTTGGATCCTTGGAATGTCCTCAAGATGTCTCCTTAACTTTAGCTCCAACGTCTGCAGACATCTCATCCCCAACCATGCAAAGGAAAAACAAGCATGGTAAGTAAGCGGCATTGGCATGTTATAAAGCATAAAAAATAAAACCATAAAGGTGACTTGACATAAACATGGACATACATTTAACATTAATCATTTCTTGACATCTTTTACATAAGGAACTTGACTAGAAGTATATGCTCCTCTCTTAATGCCCCATAAGGAGCCCATAATGCTCAGAAAGCCCATAATTGCTCGGAAAGCCCATAACAAGGTGCATATAAATCTAAATCAATTTCCATTAACCGTGATCTTTCTTAGACTTCATGATCTTCATAATAACTTAAACTTGATCTTAATTGGGATTTCTCCCTCTTGAACATAATTGGGATTTCTACCCATGACCATAATGGGATTTCTCCCTCTTAATCATGAATGGGAAACTTCTTCCCTCTTAACTTTGGTTTCATGTTCCTTAACCATAATTCATAACATAAATGTGGTTTCTATACTTAGACTTAGATTATAGCAAACAAGCATTCAATAATCATATACTTGAAGGAAAACATGCATTTATCATGACTTTAACATAAAGTGCTTAACAATATTCATAAACATTCAATAAACCAAATGTTATCTATGCCAAGGGCATGGCCCGCTTACCTTGAGCTAAAACACCTAAGTCAAACCTAGTTTGACTGATTGGATTCTCTTCTTCACCTGAAAATAGCATGTTTATCATTCATTATACAACATCAAACCTAATTTTCTCATATAAATATTGAGATGTGAAAATAGAAAAATCAATCGATAAAAATCATAAAATCAAGTTCCTCATCGAAAATCCTTTCCAAAACATATTTTCTCAGATTTTTCTGATTAATAGGCGATTTAATACGAATTTATAAGCAAGTAGCCAATCAAAAATCGAAGAAGAGCCAAGTAGGCCTCATCATCCAACATAGCGAACCACTGGTTGTAGATCTGTGATCAAAGGATGAGATCAGGCAGTTAAAGACGTATATGCCCTTGGTGGCACTTACTGGCTATGGCGTGACATAGGGACATCCCGGTCATTTCAAGACCTGGATTGCTCCTTACTCACACAGCGCGAGCCATGGCTCCAGCGCCATGGGCGAGCTTCGCAGCCATGGGCAAGGGCCCTGGCTTGCATCCACCTGAGAGAAGAAACCCTTCGATCGGGTTTGTGATGAGAAGGTGAAAGCAGCGAGCCTAAGCTCAGGGTCGGGAGAGTATAAGAACTCAGAAACCCATCCTGGCCATGGCTAGAGCTAAGGACAGGGGTCGAAAGCTAAGGAACCAGACCTCAAACCCAACCTATCGGCGAAGATTTTCAACTAAAAAAGGCCTGAGGTGCCATGCGGAGCCCTTACGAAGGTGTGGTTAGCTTCGCCTAAAGCAAGGATAGCCAGAGGCCACCGTGGGTGAGAAACAGAGAAAGGCGGCTTGAAATAGGGGTGGCGATCAAGTATCTGAATCCAGCGAGAAAATCACCCGCCAAGGCCATAAGGTCGTTCCTTGAGGTGCGTCAGAGTCAAAGAAACCATTTCTGTGATCAGAGGACTACTAGGCAAGGTCGGCGATGAGAAACCAAGTCACAGACGGGCTGAAGGAAAGATCATGTTTGTCAACCCGTCGACTGGGCACGATCCAGGGCAAACCGGGAGCGAAAAACCCTTCGCGGTAAGTAGGTGATGCTCAGTGCAAGTGTGATTGATTTGGAGTGGTCAGAGGAGTCGGGGAGAGGCCCGGGTCTCTAGAGAAGAAAGCTTTAGTAGGTTACCGCTGATGGGGGCTTTAGAGGACGAATTGAGTGAGGAGGAGCTCCGCTTGGGGTCCGGTTGTGCTTGCGGGCTACTTAGGTGGAGGTTCGAGAGGCAAGGGGAGCGTCGGGGAGAGCTAGTCGTGAGCCCTAAAATGGGCGTTTCGTCTATAGAGAGTGAGAGGGGGTGATCTGGGGCTCGTTCGGATCGGGGAGACAAGCCGGGTGCATTGGCGAATGATGTGATGATTTTGAGTCGCATTTATAGACTTGTTTTACTTGTGTTTTATGCATTTATTGGTCATTTTGGTGGTTAATATTGCATAATTCATTTACTTTGGTCTATGAGCCTTCTAAACATCAATTCTCCCTTATTTTAGTGTTTTGAGCATAAATGATTACAATAACATGTTTTATTTCAGCTTATGTGGTTTTGTGTTGCAATTTCAGGAAAAACACATATCTACAATTGTCGATACCATCGACAGCTGTCGATACTATCGACACAACCACAGGTTGCCAACCATAAGGAACAACACAGAGTCGATACCATCGACAGGGAAGTCGATGGTAGCGACTTACCATCAGATTGCTGGCAAGAAGACAGTCAATACTATCGACCATAAAGTTGATACTATCGACCCCAGAAGATTTAGCGACGGAAAATGACAAAAACCGACGCCTTAGGGTGTCGATACCATCAATCTGCATCGATGGTATCGATTCAGCATCAGGCGCAGCAAAGAAAGAAAAGAAGACTTGCCGATATCGCATAGGGTCGATACTACCGACTCGTGTCGATGGTATCGACGCCGTCAGATGCAAGTTTGTTTCATATTGATCTAAATATGACAGTAATGATATTTTTGCAACCTAACTCGGTGATTGTACCTAATGACGGCGGCCAAGAGCAATCCATCACGTCATTAGCCGCTGCACACATCCCGAGAAGGTGTGGAGAGAAGAACAGAGCCCAGAAGCATGCCCCAGCCATTCCGGAAGCCGAAGAAGACGTTTTCCACCGCCGAAAGGCTGTAGAGCACGCATTCCACGCCGAGGAACGCTTAGATCTTCTCTGTTCAGGGGTTTCTTTACTTATTCACATTTTTCTCCATGTTTCCCCTTTTTTCTACCATGTCTTGCTCTGAGATGAACATGCGGGGCTAATCCCCTTTGTCTTTAGGACCGGGAGTAGTCCAGGGAAGCATTGTATGACATTTTTATCATAGTAATTCATCATTTATCTCTTAAATCCGTGGTATGATTTCGTTTTCTCAATTATATTGTTATGCTTGATCACCATAATGATAATCTAATGCCCTTAATTGCTTTGAAAGAAGAATTAACAATTGAAAAGAGACGAAATTCACATTAATTAACAAATACCTTGAACAAGGCGATGTACGGTTAATGGTGGAAACCCATAGGTCGTTTTTAATGCACCTAGTTTAGGGTATAGGTTACTACGACGGTGGAACCGACCTAGACATAGTTAGTGAATTGTACCACTACAGTTGGAAATTTTGACTACATGCCACTACCCAGATCGAGAGATGAACCTGAATTATTATATGGAAATTCATACAATGAAAACCCACGGTGAAACCGCAATCCTAAAGATCTCCACTTGAATTGATTAAACTAAACCCTTAATCGATTGCTTTGTTTTACTTTATTTTCTTTTATTTTTACAACAACTCTCAAACTCTTTTAATTGGTTTAGCTGATCGCAACTAGTTAGTAGTAGTCTACTGATAATTCAGTGTCCCTGAGTTTGACTCGGGCCTCACAAAGGCCTATACTACATTGACGCGTACACTTGTGTTCTACACACGGTAAAAGCGTGTCAAGTTTTTGGCGTCATTGTCGGGGAAACGGCAATTGTCAGCACTACAAGTGTTGCACGCGGCCATTCTAGGCCACCTTTTATTTTTATTATTTTGTAATCATTTCAAAAATTTAAGTTTATTTTTTAAAATTGTGTAATTGTCTAGCACGGTACTGAACTGAGATTATTATTTTGCAGGTACTGTGCATGGTGATGATGTGTAACACTGATTACACGTAGCCTACACCTGAGGTTCCACTGTCGGGACCTGACGACGAGGAAGATTACAATCAAGACCAACTGGAAGATATAGATTCCAGCTCAGAATAAGAAGCCATGGCCGAAGAGTAGACGATATGGGAGAAGATAAAAGCTTCTTCCTCATCTGCTTCAAAGGGGCCAATAAAGAAGCAGGCGATCAACATTCTGACTTATAAGATTGATCCTGCATTAATCAACTTGGTCAAGTCAAATGCATTCCATGGGATAAAGAACGAAGACCCGGTGACTCACATTAGCCAGTTTGTGGAAAAATGCGATATGATAAAAATAGACAGGTTTCCGCAAGAGACACTATACCTGAAGTTGTTTCCGAGCTCTCTGGCAGGAAATTCACGAGAATGGTTGCACAATCTTGATGATGAATATGTGGAATCATGGAACCACATGGTGGAAGTGTTCTTTGAAAGGTTTTTCCCGCCTGAGAAGACAAATGATATGATCAGAAAAATCCATAATGTTAGCCAGAAGGTAGGGGAGACTTACTCCGAGACCTGGGAGCGGTTTCTAATCATGCTTAGGAGGTGCCCGCATCATGGGCTTGACAAGGAGATGCAGGTCAAAATCTTCTATTTTGCTCTCTCCGAGCATGATAGAAGTAACCTCGATTCCGCAAGTTCACGGTTCTTTTTGAACAACATGGACACGAGGTGTTGGGAAATTCTAAAAAATATGGCCAAAAAGCAATCCTGGGGTGACAGAGACGCTGTTGAGCATGTTTGAGTTGCGGGAGAGTCAAAGGCCATCAAAGAGTTGAATGAGAAGATGGACCTTCTAGCAAAGAAACTGCTTGCAAAAGAAGATATCGAAACAGATGATGAGGCTCAAGTAAAGTTTATGCGCCAGTAGCAGGGGTACAGAAACAATGATTATTAATGGAGGAAGGACAAGAAATTTTCCTGGAAAGATCCAAATAACTTCTTGCAGGACCCCGATGCAAAACCCCAGTCGACGGTGGAGGATAAGAGCACGGAGTTGCTCAACTGAGTGATAAAGCGGAACCAAGAACTGATGAACACTTTCAGCCAGCAGATCAAACAACAGGGGGAATTCATGAATCAGTTTGGGCAGACATTGCAGATCCATGGGGCTCAGATGAGGACGATAGAGACATCTATGGCACAATTGGTAGCTGAGATAGCAAATCTGAAGAAGCCAGTGCAGCAAGGCTTCCCGAGTAACACAAACATTCCAGGAGGAAACCAGCAGGCGAAGGCAATCTTGCTACGGAGTGGCAAGAAGATTTTAAACCCCAGAGCCGATGAACCAAGCAAACACCAGTCAAAAACCGAAGGTGAGGCCACAGAGGAAGTGCCAATTCCAGTCACAGCGCCAGTTGAGGATATAGTAGAGGAAGTCACAATTGAACCTGTTACTGCTGAGGAGGAGACAAAGAAGAGGACACCATATGTGCCACCACATCAAAGGGCACAGGCTGTCCCGGTCCCATATCCAAATAGTGTTAAAGCAAAGAAAGTGGATGCCCAGTTCAAGAAGTTTCTGGACGGTTTTAGAAAGCTCTCTGTCAATATTCCATTACTAGAAGCAATCGAGCAGATACCCTCCTACAGGAAGTTCTTGAAAGACATTATCACTAAGAAAAGGAAAATCCCAGATACCGAGGTTGTGGTTCTCAAGGAATAGGTAAGTGCCTTCATCATGGGCACATTGCCACCTAAGAGGTAGGATCCGGGCTGCTTCAACATTTCATGTTACATTGGTAAGGTGAAATTTGGTGAAGCACTGTGTGATTCCGGGGCAAGCATAAACCTGATGCCTCTCTCTACATTTAAGAAATTGGGATTAAAGGAATCAAGGACGAGCAATATGACAATACAGTTGGCGGATAATTCAGTGGCGAAGCCCTATGGTATCTGTGAAGATGTGTTGGTGAAAGTAGATCGGTTTGTATTTCCAGCAGACTTTGTTGTAATGGAGATGCAAGATGAACAGGGTAATGAGTTACTCCTTGGACGACCATTTCAAGCCACTGCTGACATGATACTTGAGATGGGAATATCGTTGATGATCGGTTTGAGATGGTCATGCCCTCAAGCACTACGCAATCAAAAGTAAAGGAGCACTGCCGCATTATGAAGCACTTTGACCATAATATCTCTCTTTGTCTAGGGAAGCCATTTTTATATGTGGCTCATGTGATGACTAAAGTAGAAAAAGGGACACTGGTTGTAGACATCATGGAGCAGACCAAGGTTGTGTCTCTTAGCAAGGTTGTGGGTTTTCCCAATGATGAAGAGGAGGACATCCCTCCCTCTACTGAAGATGAGGCCATAGTAAGTTCTGTTTTCGATACATATCCAGAATTCCCGCTTGAAGCCTGCCTGGTTAATATAACACATGATTGGATGAGAAGCAAGTCACTACAAGAGTGTGCCAAGATGCTTCAGGTGCTTCCATGCTTTTATGCTAGGTACTATGAAGACCTTAGAGAACTTCCACCACCGCTTCAGTCATCTTTGATCAGCCCACCAGATTTAGAACTGAAGCCATTGCCACCGCACTTGAAATATGCATTTCTAGCTGAGGGTGAGAAGCTTCCTGTGATTATTTCGGCATATCTGAGTGTCGAGGAGGAAGATCAATTGCTGATTGTGTTGAAGAACCACCGAGGTGCATTCGGGTGGTCGGTCGCAGACATCAAGGGGATTTCCCCTACATTGTGCCAGTACAAGATCCGGCTTGAGGAGGGAGCCAAACCGGTGATTCAGCCACAGCGTCGACTAAATCCTAGCATGATGGAGGTCGTAAAGAAGGAGGTGATCAAGCTCCTTTCTGCAGGTATCATCTATGATATATCCGACTCGACGTGGGTGAGTCCGACACAGGTAGTCCCTAAAAAGGGGGGAAATACTGTTGCACATAATTTGTTAAATGAACCTGTCACGACCCGCTTGGTAACCGGGTGGCGTGTATGTATAGACTACTGTAGATTGAATGCTGCTACGCTTAAGGATCATTTCCCTCTCCCATTCATTGATCAGATTTTAGAGCGATTAGCAGGTCGATCTCATTTTTGTTTTCTTGATGGTTATTCGAGGTACAATCAGATTTCCATTGATCCTAAGGACCAAGAGAAGTCCACCTTCACTTGTCCTTACGGAACATTTGCATACCGATGTATGCCATTTGGTCTGTGTAATGCACTGGCAACCTTTCAGCGTTGCATGCTTGCCATTTTCTCCGATATGGTTGAACGCTGTTTGGAGGTTTTTATGGACGATTTCTCCATCTATGGTGCGTCCTTTGACGAATGTTTATACAATTTGGAAAAGGTTTTGCAACGCTGTGAGGACACGCATTTGGTCCTCAATTGGGAGAAATGCCACATGATGGTCAGCGAAGGGATTGTGCTTGGACATAAAGTGTCTAGCAAAGGGTTGGAGGTAGACCCGGTAAAGATCGAAGTTATTTCCAAATTGCCCCCACCAAATTCGGTTAAAGGGGTACGGAGTTTTCTAGGTCACGCCGGTTTTTACTGCTGCTTTATAAAAGATTTTTCAAAAATCGCCAAACCATTATCTGAGTTGTTGGAAAAGGATGCTGTGTTTGACTTTAACGAAAAGTGTTTACATGCATTTAACGTGCTTAAAGAAAAACTAATTTCCGCACCGGTTGTGCAAACACCGGATTGGACAAAACCATTTGAATTGATGTGTGATGCGTCAGATTTTGCAGTTGGGGCTGTTTTGGGGCAACGAGTGGACAATAAACCCGCTGTGATTTTCTATGCATCCAAAACCTTAAATGACGCACAGTTAAACTACACGACAACTAAAAAAGAACTTATCGCCGTTGTTTTTGCTTTTGAAAAATTCTGGCAATATCTTGTAGGATCTAAAGTCGTGGTATGGACGGACCACGCCGCCATTAAGTACTTAATGGAGAAAAAGGATGCCAAACCTAGACTAATTAGGTGGATCTTACTTTTACAAGAATTTGATATTGAAATCAAAGATAAGGTGGGAATAGAAAATGTGGTTGTGGACCATTTGTCTAGGTTGGAAAGGGTAGATGAGAAGGACTTGCATATACCCATTACCAAGACGTTTCCTGATGAACAACTTCTATCTGTGAAATCAAAGGATCCTTGGTTTTCTTACATTGTTAATTATCTCGCCTGTAAAATTATCCCAGATAATTGGATATATCAGGAGAAAAAGAAGTTTTTCCATTCTTTACGATATTATTTTTGGGATGACCCTATTCTGTTGAAGCAGTGCAGGGATGGTGTGTTGCACAGGTGTGTACCAGAAGTGGAATATGAAAGTGTCTTACGTCATTGCCATACTCTACCGACGGGTGGCCACCATGAAAGTTCTAGAACTGCGGCCAAGGTACTGGAAAGTGGTCTTTACTGGCCTACTTTGTTCAGGGACACCTATGACTATGTGCGGCAATGTGATTCCTTCCAAAGGGCAGGTAACATTTCAAAAAGATAGGAGATGCCCCTCAATGTATTTCAAGAGGTCGAGGCATTCGATCTGTGGGGTATTGATTTTATGGGACCCTTTGTGTCCTCCAATTCTAACTTGTGCATTCTATTAGTTGTTGATTATGTATCGAAGTGGGTAGAGGCAATACCCACTAGGACTAATGATGTCTCTATAGTGTGCAGGTTTGTCAAGGAACACATTTTCTGCAGGTTTGGTGTACCAAGAATGATCATTAGTGATGGAGGTACGCATTTCCGGAATCATAAGTTCACGGCACTATTGAGAAAGTATGGGGTAAAGCACAACATTGGTACCCCGTACCACCCGCAGACACAGGGGCAAGTGGAAGTCTCCAATCGGGAGATCAAGAAGATCTTGGAGCGCACTGTGGCTTCCACGAGAAAGAATTGGAGCATCTTGCTACCAGATGCTTTGTGGGCGTACAAGACGGAGTTTAAGACACCTATAGGCACTACGCCTTTTAGGTTGGCTTACGGTCGGGCCTTCCATTTGCCGGTGGAATTAGAGCATAAAGCGCATTGGGCGTTGAGGAAGCTGAATTTGAACTACGATGAAGCGGGAAAGAAGAGGTTGCTTGAGTTGAATGAACTTCACGAGCTGAGGATGAATGCATATGAAAGCTCGCGGATCTACAAGGAGCGAACAAAGCTGATTCATGATTGCCATATTCAGATGCGCGTCTTCAAGAAAGGAGATCGTGTACTCTTGTTCAACTCCAGGTTGAAAATGCATCCCGGGAAATTGAAATCCCGATGGAGTGGACCATTTATTGTAGAGGAGGTCAGGCCACATGGCGCAATCATGGTGCGTGATGACGAGACAACATTCTTGGTAAATGGGTAATGATTGAAGTTGTATTTCGGTGAAGATTACACAAGGAAAGTGAATGAGGTCAAACTCATAGCGCTTCCGGATGTATGAGGAACTTGATTTGTCTAGCCTAAGACGTTAAATAAGGGCGCTTGTTGGGAGGCAACCCAACCATCGGTAGTCTCATTTAGTTTCTTTTACATTAGTAATTTAGTTGATTTTACTTTGTTTTTAGTGTAAAAAAGATACCTTGATCGTTTGTTGAATGTGCAGGACTGAGGCAGAGTCGATACCATCGACCCTTGTGTCGATGGTATCGAGACGGGTATAGGTTGGCGACTGCAAAAATTTCCCTACGTCGATACTATCGACGGCCTCGTCGATAGTATTAACATACCATCATGTTGCTCGCCAAAATGAGGTTGATAGTATCGACACGGGCGTCGATACTCGCGAGATCTCTGGAGATTTTTAGACAAAAATTATCTCAGTGAAGTCGATACCATCGACAGGCCTATCAATGGTATCGACCCAGCTACAGGAAGAAGGCGGCGGCCGGGCCTCGCGAGGGTGTTGCCCTAAGCATAAGTCGATACTATCGACTCGCGTCGATAGTATCGACGCGACATGTCACCGATCTGCGAGAGGAAATCAACGGCGATCGTTGCAGCAAGAGAGTCGATCCGTGGGATGGGTCGATACCATCGACACCTGTTGATGGTATCGACGTGTCATCGATCCGGGCCCCCAAATCAAGCTATCGACAACTGTCGATACTAGTAGAAGATGGATTGTGCTACAGGAGTCGATACCATCAACTTGCGTTGATGGTATCGATGGTCATACAGTAGCGCCGGCCACGGTTATAAAAGGGGTGGATTGTCATCATATGACGTCACACCTTCAGAGCTTTCTTCCTCCACTTGTGCCGATCATCTTGTTGAGCGATCGGAGCCCGGCATCGAGCATCCAAGGAGAGTGTTCTTCCACGAGTCTTCACTGAGCGGAGATTGTCTTCTCCGACCTCCCCCAAGCTTCATCTTCTATCTTTTCTTCTTCGACAATGGTGCATACTGCCGGCGCATCTTCTTTACACGTGACACCAATGGAGATCCTAGTGTTCATTCCTCCATCGACGATGTCTATTCCGTGACCACGGATTGTCCATCCTTCCGCGGAGGTCAAGAATGTTTATGAAGAACTGATGAAGAGAAAGATAGAGCCGACCTGTTACGTCGACCGGGACATGATCCGCAATCTTGGGTTCGAGGCCAATCTTGCCTATGTTTTCAAGGGACAGGAAAGGCATACGGGCAGGAGGCCCGATGAGATGGAATTCCACGCCGACGGCCAGCCATTCTTCGGTGAATGGCCCACATATAAAGAGCTAGTGGCGGAGTTCATGGCGTCGCTGGATATATGTGTCGTGCTAAATGACATCATCGCCACTGATCGGGAATGGATCAAAGGCCACGTTTCTTTCCGGCTGTACAACAATGATTACACTCTCACCCTGTGGCAGTTCAATTCCATCTACAACTGGAATCATGGGTGAGATCAGTACCGGCGGCCAGACAACATGATAGATTATGATGCTATCTTCGCCGAGCTAGTGACTGCGTCGCCCAGCAAATCCGTGAGCAACCAAAATGCGGCGGTGGCGGATTTCGAGCATCTGTTCGTGTGGATTCTTCACCGCATGCTCTGCACCACCTTGTTCGCTCATGGTGATCTGTCTCTCAGCAAGTTTTAGGAGACAGATTTGTTTTTCTTACAAAAGTTGCTGAAGCGAGAAGAATGTAATTGGGGCGCGTTTTTCTTGACGCGCGTGTTGGCTGTAAAGAGGAGTATGCGGCAGGCTCCAATCCACTTTGGAGGGCTCGTCACACCGCTGGCCTCCTATCTTGGGTTAAATTTCTCCCAGCTTACTCCCCTCTCTAACCAAAGCAAAGTCAACCTGCAGCATCTGCATCGCTCCAGCCTCATCTTGCTTCGTGATGGCCTGGCATATGCACATTGCCATGTTAATCATGCCTATCAAGAGTGTTCACTTCCAGACCCTGTCTTCCACATCGAGGGCGCTCAGCATTTTCGATGGCCTGTCATCGCCATCGAGAGCTCAGATGAAGACGGCGGCAATGATGACAACGACAATGACGGCGACGAGAATGAAGAGGAAGAGGAGGCTTTCACTCCTCTTCGGGCACGAGTGGCACCTAGGAAGTGTCCCCGCATGCATCTGGGTGCATCTTCCTCTTCACAACCTCCACCACCACAGCCCTCGTAGCAAAGCGAGGATGTCTACTCCATGCAGGGGGTGTATACGATGCTGCAAGAGATCCAGCACACCCAGCTGCAGCACACAGCTTCATATGCCCGTATTCAGGATACGACGAACCGGCTGCTAGATAACTAGAGGGCTATTTTTGAAAATGAGGGCCTCCTCCTCGACAACCAGCAGCACATCCACGACAGGTTGCATAGGATGGAGATGCAGCAACGGCCATTCTACGATCATTACTGGAGCCAGAATTACTTTGGGGGTATCCACAACCTCCACCAATGCCCCAGTATGATCCGAGCTTTCAGGGGCAGTACCCATCTTGGGACCCCTCGGCCCCACAATACCCGCCTCCTCCGGAAGAATGATCGGTATCTCTGTTCCACCTTTTAAGGTTGTTTTTGACTATGAGGCCATAGTCGGATTCAAGCTTAGGGGGGGATTTGGAACAGCTCTATCCTTTAGTTTTTAGTTTTTATTACTTTGTCTTTTGTCTTTTAGTTCTTGCAATTTTTATTTTGTTTGTAGGATCCACACTCTATCTAGTGTAATTGTGGATGTCTTAAGTCATGTGTCATCTCGTTTCTTGTACATGGGAATCAGGGGCAAATTTAAAAAAAATTAGTGTTTAGCAAGCTTTTGTTGTTCAACTTTGAGCACATAACTTAAGGAAATAATTGGGTTTGTCAACTCTAAAATAGAAAATCACAACTGTACATTCTCATGATTCATGAAAAGTGGACAGAACTGGTTGTTTAAGCCTAAACTGATCAAATGATAATGTGACTCTAATTTGAAGTAAGAGATAGAAACCTCTTAATTACTACACATGTCAGTAAGGAGGGACACATAATAATTTACAAAGGTTTAGTCAGTTAGTCTTGTGATCTATCCATCCCATTGTTTTCATACTCCACCTTAAGAACTGGAAGTACATTATAGTTTTAATCTCCTTGATTGCATCTCATGTAGATAGGACTTTCATTGCAACTATTTTCACATTTTTTTACAAAAAAAAATAGATTAGCTATACATGCACAGTATCCTTAGGTGCATGTCATTTAGTTGCATGAGTATCATTTTGAAGCTACATTCACATTTTTATGCATATACAGTACATCATGTATCTTATTTCTTCTGAAACATTAAAAGGTGATAAACTTGTTCCATACCTTCTGAATGCTTCAAGTATATAGTTGTGCAACAAGAAGTGAGCCCGACAAATAATTCATTGTTATTTATGGATATAAGGGCCTTAAAAGAAAAAAAATGAGAAGAAAAAGTTGAAAAAAAAAAGAATTGATAAATAAATATGAATGAGAAGGAGAAAGGAACATGTTCTCACTGCATATTAAGAAGGATAAGTACATGATGTAGTTTTCTTAGATATTCCATCTCACCTTGAGACGAAATGATAGTGCATGCATCATTCTATCCAAATGTAGGCATTAGGGAATTTACACTTGCATATGCATCATTTAGATCATTTTTTCTTTGTGCATGATAAAACTGTATAATGCTTCCATTTCTTCCATGAGCCACCCATTCCATCCACCCATTGCTCCAATTGGTAGGCCACCGTGATTTTCTCCTCATTTGTGAATATCAGGAGAGATGCTTACATGTAGATGGTAGTTAGGGTGAGTAACGTAGAATAGGAGATCACAAGATGCACCGAGTCTGGACCGGAGAATTTTAATATGTTAACTGCCTTATATGATGGTGTTCATTATTCTTGAGGTAGATATCTTTTATGGATGATCATTGTCGCCTTTAGGGTAATTATCATTCTGTGGTTAGTAAGGGCCGATATGTGAATGTCTGGTGGGAATCATATAGTGATGTTTGTTGTGATGATTTGTTCTTTAGTTGACCCTCGCAATTCTATTCTAAAGTTTTGTTGCTCGAGGGCGAGCAATGTTCAAGCTTAGGGGAGTTTGATGCGATGATTTTGAGTCGCATTTATATACTTGTTTTACTTGTGTTTTATGCATTTATTGGTCATTTTGGTGGTTAATATTGCATAATTCATTTACTTTGGTCTATGAGCCTTCTAAACATCAATTCTCCCTTATTTTAGTGTTTTGAGCATAAATGATTACAATAACATGTTTTATTTCGCCTTATGTGGTTTTGTGTTGCAATTTCAGGAAAAACGCATATCTGCAGCTGTCAATACCATCGATAGTTGTCGATACTATCGACACAACCACAGGTTTCCAACCGCAAGGAGCAGCACAGAGTCGATACCATCGACAGGGAAGTCGATGGTAGCGACTTACCATCAGGATGCTGGCGAGAAGACAGTCGATACTATCGACCATAAAGTTGATACTATCGACCCCAGAAGATTTAGAGACGGAAGGAAAAAAACCGACGCCTTAGGGAGTCGATACCATCGACCCGCGTTGATGGTATCGAGTCAGCATCATACGCAGCAAAGAAAGAAAAGAAGACTTGCCGATATCGCGTAGGGTCGATACTATCGACTCGCGTCGATGGTATCGACGCCGTCAGATGCAAGTTTATTTCATATTGATCTAAATCCGATGGTTATGATATTTTTGCAACCTAACTCGGTGATTATACCTAATGACGGCGGCCAAGAGAAATCCATCACATCATTAGCCATTGCACACATCCCAAGAAGGTGTGGAGAGAAGAACGGAGCCCAGAAGCACGCCCCATCCGTTCCGGAAGCTGAAGAAGACATTTTCCACCGCCGAAAGGCTGTAGAGCACGCATTCCACGTCGAGGAACGCTTGGATCTTTTCCGTTCAGGGGTTTCTTTACTTATTCACATTTTTCTCCATGTTTCCCGTTTTCTCTACCATGTCTTGCTCTGAGATGAACATGTGGGGCTAATCCCCTTTGTCTTTAGGATCGGGAGTAGTCCGGGGAAGCATTGTATGACATTTTTATCATAGTAATTCATCATTTATCTCTTAAATCTGTGGTATGATTTTGTTTTCTCAATTATATTGTTATGCGTAATCACCATAATGATAGTCTAATTCCCTTAATTTCTTTGAAAGAAGAATTAACGGTTGAAAAGATACGAAATTCACATTAATTAACAAATACCTTGAACAAGGCGATGTACGGTTAATGGTGAAACCCAGAGGTCATTTTTAATGCACCTAGTTTAGGGTATAGGTTACTACGACGATGGAACTGACCTAGACATAGGTAGTGAATTGTACCACGATAGTGGGCAATTCTGACTACAGGCCACTACCCGGATCGAGAGATGAACCTGAATTATTATATGGAAATTCATACAATGAAAACCCACGGTGAAACCACAATCCTAAAGATCTCCACTTGAATTGATTAAACTAAACCCTTAATCGATTGCTTTGTTTTACTTTATTTTCTTTTATTTTTACAACAACTCTCAAACTCTTTTAATCGGTTTAGCTAATCACAACCAGTTAGTAGTACTCTACCGATAATTCAGTGTCCCTGAGTTTGACTCGGGCCTCACAAAGGCATATACTACATTGACTTGTACACTTGCGTTCTACGCATGGTAAAAGCGTGTCAGCGAAGAAACGATGTGAAATGGTCGAGAATCGAAGGCGATTGAAGGCTTGCATTGAAGCCGATGGTAACGGCTGAGTTCCACGAACAGAACGGAGGAAGGAGATGATACGGAAGCCATTGTATCTCGATCCAACAGTGGTTGTGGCGTGCATGAGAAACTAAATCAAACCAGTAATGTGTGATACACATAATTGCGAAACTATAGTTCAAATCAATCGCATAATCAAATTTTCATTTAATTGGAAAGTTACACTCTACTTTAATTGCTTAGAGGGTTCAAACATGTGTCAAATGAATTTAAATTTTGACCATAAGTGCAATAGAGGGTCTAGAATGTTCCCATAAGGTTAGATTTTATGCTTGTACACGTTTTAGGCCTAAAATAGCAAAACCCTTATGTGCACTTAAATAACCATGATTAGTGTATATAAAGCTATTAATTTCTCAAATAAGAATTACAAAACATGAAAACGTCCACTAAATATTATCTCTTTTCAATTAACAAGATGAAGGCCACTAAGCAAGCAATTAAACATGTAAATCACTAATTACCATATGAGAGAAAATTTGACATAAAAGCATTTATCCTCATTTTCTTAAACAAAAGGACGTAGATATACATGAAACATTTTCTTTAAACAAATCATGGATAAGAGAGAAATTGAACATAATAAAATGATTTTGCAAAACTAACATGGGAAAATTGCATTTAAGTCATCAACAATTATCTAATTAGGAAAAGAGCATGCAGAAAATAAAATAGTTTGAAAATTTGCATAAAAAGAGTGGGATGTTACAAATACTTACAACTAAAAGATGCATAATTAACCATAGTAACTTGAGGTTGTTTATCTTGGCCTTTAGGCAGCTACTAGGACATGAAGTTGAAAGCAAAGATGTCTAGAAAGGATCAGGATTTGGGGACTAGCAAGATTTTCCTCCGCACCACTAGCTTGGTTTACGAGGAGTTTTGAATCCATATGATACCGACCTGGCCTGAGTTGATATGAATTGTCCTAAATAGCATGCTTTTAGGCAATAGTAGCCTTAGACATCTATATGATTTATCTTTAGGGACCCTAATATGTTGAACTAGTCCCCCAAGTGTAAAGACTTGTTTGAGGATGGATAAGAGCAAGTTAACCCATAGTTCATAGTTAGTCTTTACAAGTTATGTTTTTTTACATGATGTTTATGTAGTTGGATGTAACGAAGTGTAGTTGAACCTTTTGTACCTAAAGAATAGTTTTGACTTAATAAGATGAATCCTTTAAGGGGTGGTAAATTAGTTGTTTTCTTATATGTGGATGTTTTGATTTCGAGTACGAAATCCTCTTTAAGAGGTGGTGTGTTGTAACATACTAGATCTCAGACCCTACCCTAGAAGTTTACATTTTGGACTTAGACAAACAAGGTTGAAGGTTCGACCTAAATAGATGTTTAGTATGATCTTAATGAGATAATACATGAATGTATCACCCTAATTTAGCCTAATGTTTTCACATTATTCTTAGTGTAATAATGATATATAAAATGTGCCACATAACACATTTTGGTGGTAATATGAAGATAAGAAACTTAATTGGATGCATAATTTAGATAAGGGGTTTTTAACGAGACATATGAAATATCTCATAAAAATAAGTCTCAAAAGTGTAAACAAACTTCAAATTCAAAATCTACATATCAAAATTAGCCTACATATCAAATTTCATCTAATTTAGACAACCTTGAAATATTAGGATAAGTTTAGGAGAGAGAAAATGAGTAAAAGCCATAAGTAATGAATAATTTGATTATATAACTTCAAATATGGAAATAATGACAAATTCATATTCAACAAATCAAATATAACTTGTGGATGAAATTTGGTCCAATTTGGATGTTGTTTGTGCAAGTTAAGCAATTTTAGGTACATTATGGACTTTGCTGCAATCTACCCAATTGGGAGGTTTTCTTTGCAAATTGTCACATGCATTATAATCCTTATATCTTACCTTACCATTCTCGAGTTTTTGAACCATAGTGAACCTAGTTGCACCTTGGTTTGAAGGTGTTTCTTTCCAAGGGCATTTTAGGGATTACTCTCTTTATACATGAGCTTATCTTTAGAAGCTATCAACCAATGGGGTTATTTCTTTGATTGGAGGTCGATTGGGATAGCCTATAAGTGTCCATAAACCGAAATTTGATTTTCAATAAGCATCTATAAGTTTTCCTCTTGTATGGCCATGAAATCCCTAGGCAAAGGACACATGGAAAGCTCCATGGACACCTCATGCTTGACTTCTTCCTTATCCATAAAGGTTTGCATGTCCATGGGCACCCTTAGCATTGGGCATACAAAAAGTAACTTGACACCTCATGCTTGACTTTTTCCTTATCCATAAAGGCTTGCATGTCCATGGGCACCCTTATACATGACACATGGAAAGTCTCATAGACACCTCATATTGACCTCTTTCTTTATATAGCCATATCTACCCCTTCCCAACTCCTAATTTGAAAAATCTTGCTCTCCTTTCTTTCCTTTATCTTATAGCATCATGTTTGGCCATGCAGTTGTTGTCCCAAGGTAAAAGAGGGTGCCTACCTTGGTGAAGAAGGCTCCTAGGGTTCCAAATTTCTCTATTTAGGATTTCTTAAGCTCCTCCTTGGTGATTTTGACTAAAACTAGTAAGTATCCTTCTTTCCTTCCCTATTTTCAAGTTCTTAGTCTTCCTTCCACCTTCCTCCAGGTCAGAACCATGGCCTTCGATGGTGAAACCGCACCTAGAATCCATAAACACCTCATCTCTGTGTTCTTTTGTTAGGGTTTTTCACCTTTAAAGTGGAGAAGATGCTTCTTGCTTGAGATAGGAACTTTGTTGGAGAAACCAACCTCTATAAGATTGGGAACCTTACTTATTGTACATGTCCACCTTCCCTAGAGGTTCTTTGGAGACCTAGGCTTGGATCTAGGATTGACTTGGACTGTTTAGACACTGAAGTTGAGGTATGATGTATCCCCTATTCTTCTATGTTGAGCAATTCACCTATGCTTATTCATTCTCTTTGTCATATGGACATTAGCCTATACACAATGTCTTTTCTTTTAAAAATCATGGTTCATGTGATCTACCTTATTTGATATTGATCATGTGATCATGTATATTCTTTTGAACTCTTATCTCATGCTTTGTTCATGATGGAACTCTAAAAGACGACATGTGATGTCTTTTGCCCACTTATGAGGTGGATGTATATGTTGGTCACTTATGTGGTGACTAGTTTATATATTCTGAATATACTTTCTACTTTCCTCTACATTTTGCATTCTATGTGATTCAGTATCACTAGAGTAGTATAATTGCATTGGTTTTTGTTCATTGTGAATGATAGCAACATTGTGATATTTTTGGGATGGAGGATGTATGATTCCCCATACTCGGGCAAGATGTATGATTCTTGGCCCATGTTATATATATTTTGGTGGTGGATGTATGATTCCCCATGCCCGGGAAATATGTATGATTCTTGGCCCATGTTTCATTAGGTTCAAGATGTATGATTCTTTGCCACCTTTGTCTTTATATTGTTCTAGGGCTATGCTTATCTCACATGCATGCAGGTTGATGATGATTGTAGGGGTGTGTGCCCGACTTTCATTACATGTGCTTGTGTGGCACAATATTCATGTTTTCTTAATGGCAAGTATTCTTTTGTTATCATATGATTTCAATTCCTTTTCTCCTGATACCCATTTGGGTGGTCCTTGTCCTTTCTATGGGAAGCCTTTAATATTTGATGTCCTTTATTCCATATATTGTTCAATTTCCTATTTAGTATGCACATACCAGCCTTTGCTGATGTCATCTATTTTCTTTTCTTGTTGGGGTATACTTCCAACCCTAGGTGAAGGACTTGGATGATAAGGCATGAAGTTTTGGACTAGCTTAAGGATTCAAAGCTTGGAGACAAAGTTGTTATGATTTAGATTTCCCTCTACTAGATCCTTATGTTGAGTGATACATTTGAACCATTTGAGGGAGATTATGATGTTCTTTTGTACCTTGTGATAAATTGAATATAGTCAACATTTTTATTCTGCTGGTATACTTTGGTTGTTTTGAATACCAATCATTAAAGTTTGAAAATTTTGCACCTATTCCAGCATACCTTTGAGTGTGTTTGGAATGGATGTTTTATTCTTCAATTTTTTTTAGTAATGGGGTGATACCACCTCCTTACAGCGTGGTATCAGAGCCCATGGTAGTCAGAATCTGACTATTTTAATTTTGTCTCCCTAGTTAGAATCCTTGCCTTACCTTTAAGTGACATGTTTGTCCTAAAGTTGATCAAAAGATGATGAAGGGTTGATTTAGGATCCTATAGTTTCACATTAGAATAATGATGAATAGATCTCTAAAATACTTACAACTAAAAAATGCATAAGTAACCATAGTAACTTGAGGTTGTTTAGATTGGCCTTTAAGTAGCTACTAGGACATGAAGTTGAAAGCAAAGGTGTCTAGAAAGGATCAGGGTTCGGGGGTTGGCAAGATTTTCCTCCGCACCACTATCTTGGTTTATGAGGACTCTCGAATCCATATGATACCGGCTTGGCCTGAGTTGATGTGAATTGTCTGAAATAGCATGCTTTTAGGCAATAGTAGCCTTAGACATCTATATGATTTATCTTTAGGGACCCTAATATGTTGAACTAGTCTCCCAGGTGTAAAGACTTGTTTGAGGATGGACAAGAGAAAGTTAACCCATAGTTCATAGTTACTCTTTACAAGTTATGTTTCTTTTTTTTGCATGATTCTTATGTAGTTGGATGTAAGGAAGTGTAGTTGAACCTTTTGTACCTAAAGAATAGTTTTGACTTAATAAGATGAATCCTTTAAGGGGTGGTAAATAAGTTTTTTTCTTATATGTGGATGTTTTGATTTCAAGGACGAAATCCTCTTTAAGGGGTGGTGTGTTGTAACATATTAGATCTCAGACCCTACCCTAGAAGTTGACATTTTGGACTTAGCCAAACAAGGTTGAAGGTTAGACCTAAATAGATGTTTAGTATGATCTTAATGAGCTAATACATGAATGTATCACCCTAATGTAGCCTAATGTTTTCATATTAGTCTTAGGTTAATAATGGATACATAAAATATGCCATATAACTCATTTTGGTGGTAATATGAAGATAAGAAACTTAATAGGATGAATAATTTAGATAATGGGTCGTTAATGGGCCATATGCATATCTCATAAAAATAAGTCTCAAAAGTGGAAACAAACTTCAAATTTGAAATCTACATATCAAAATTAGCCTACAAGTGATATTTCATCTAATTTGTACAACCTTGAAATATTAGGATAAGTTTAGGAAAGAGAAAATGAGTAAAAGGCATAAGTAATGAATAATGTATTTATATGACTTCAAAATATCGAAATAATGGCAAACTCATATTCAACACATCAAAGATAACTTGTGGATGAAGTTTGGTCCAATTTGGATGTTGTTTGTGCAAGTTATGCAATTTTAGGTACATTATGGACTTTTCTACAATTTAGCCAATTGAGAGGTTTTCTTTGCAAATTGTCACATGCATTATAATCCTTATATATTTCCTTACCATTCTCGAGTTTTTGAACCATAGGGCGCCTAGTTACACCTTGGTTTGAAGGTGTTTCTTTCCAATGGCATTTTAGGGATTACTCTCTTTATAAATGAGCATATATTTAAAAACTATCAACCAATGGGGTTAATTCTTTGATTGGAGGTCGATTGGGATAGCCTATAAGTGTCCATAAATTGATGTTTGATATTCAAGAAGCCTCTATGAGCTGTCCTCTTGCATGGCCATGAAATCCCTAGGCTAAGGACACATGGAAAGCTCCATGGACACCTCATGCTGGACTTCTTCCTTATCCATAAAGGTTTGCGTGTCCATGGGCACCCTTAGCATTGGACACATGGAAAGTAACTTGACACCTCATTCTTGACTTTTTCCTTATCCATAAAGGCTTGCATGTCCATGGGAACCCTTATACATGACACATGGAAAGTCTCATAGACACCTGATACTTGACCTCTTTCTTTATATAGCCATATCTACCCCTTCCCAACTCCCGATTTGAAAACATTTGCTCTCCTTTCTCTCCTCTAGCTTAGATCATCGTTCCTTCTATGTTTGACCATGAAGGTGTTGTCCCAAGGTAAAAGAGGGTGCCTACCTTGGTGAAGAAGGCTCCTAGGGTTCCAAATTTCTCTATTTAGGATTTCTTAAGCTCCTCCTTGGTGATTTCAACCAAAACTAGTAAGTATTCTCCTTTCTTTCCCTATTTTCATGTTTTTAGTCTTACTTCCACCTTCCTATAGGTCGGAACCATGGACTTCCATGGTGAAACACCACCTAGAACCCATACACACCTCATCTCCATGTTCTTTTGTTAGGGTTTTTCACCTCTAAAGTGGAGAAGATGCTTCTTGCTCGAGATAGGAGCTTTGTTGGAGAAACTAGCCTCTCTAAGCTTGGGAACCTTACTTATTGGACCTATCCACCTTCCCTAGAGGTTCTTTGGAGACCTAGGCTTGGATCTTAGACTGACTTGGACTATTTAGACTCTGAAGTTGAGATATGATATATCCACTATTCTTTTATGTTGAGCAATTCACCTATGCTTATTCATTTTCTTTGTCCTATGGACATTAGCCTATACACAAGTCTTTTCTTTTGAAAATCATGGTTCATGTGAACTACCTTATTTGATATTGATCATGTGATCATGGATATTCTTTTGAACTCTTATCTTATGCTTTGTTCATGATGGAACTCTAAAAGATGATATGTGATGTCTTTTCCCCACTTATGAGGTGGATGTATATGTTGGTCACTTATGTGGTGACTAGTTTATATATTCTGATTATACTCAAATTACCTCTACATTTTACATGCTATGTGATTCAGTAGCACTAGAGTAGTATAATTGCATTGGTTTTTGTTCATTGTGAATGATGGAAACATTGTGATGTTTTTGGGATGGAGTATGTATGATTCCCCATACCTGGGCAAGATGTATGATTCTTGGTCCATGTTATATAAATTTGGGTGGTGGATGTATGATTCCCCATGCCCATGCAAGATGTATGATTCTTGGCACATGTTTCATCAGGTTCAATATGTATGATTCTTGATCGCCCTTGTCTTTATATTATTCTAGGGCTATGCTTATCTCACATGCATGCAGGTTGATGATGATTGTAGGGGTGTGTGCCCTACTTTATTTACATATGCTTGTGTGGCACAATCTTTATGTTTTATTAATGGCAAGTATTCTTTTGTTATCATATGATTTCATTTCCTTTTCTCTTGATACCCATTTGGTTGTTCCTTATCCTTTCTATGGGAAGCCTTTTATATTTGATGTCCTTTATTCCATACATTGCTCAATTTCCTATTTAGTATGCACATACCAGCCTTTGTTGATGTCATCTATTTTCTTTTCTTTCTAGGGTATGCTTCCAACCCAAGGTGAAGGACTTGGATGATAAGGCATGAAGTTTTGGACTAGCTTAAGGAGTTAAAGCTTGGAGACAAAGTTGTTATGGTTTAGACTTCCCTCTACTAGATCCTTATGTTGAGTGATACATGTAAATCCTTTGAGGGAGATTATGATGTTCTTTTGTAACCTTGTGATAAATTGAATATAGTCAACATTTTTATTTTGCTGCTATACTTTGGTTATTTTGAATACCAATTATTAAAGTTTGAAAATTTTGTACCTATTCTAGCATATCTTTGAGTTTGTTTGGAATGGATATTTTATTCTTCAAAAAAAATTTAGTAAGGGGTTGATCGCGCCTCCTTACAAGGGTAAAAGTAATGGCATGGTTTCATCTTAAAAATCTAATTAGAGTTTACTTGGATGATTGCATGCTTAACTAGAGTGATAATTGTTTAATCTTGATTGGGGATGATAGTCTAGTTATAATATTTTAAATCTAATGATAAATTCTAATTGTGATTTTATTTTGAATACTTAGGGTTTGAGAAGTGAAAACCTTAGTCAGTCAAAATTAAGATTTTTATAGTACATGAATACAAAATGTGATAAGTATCGTGGTTTCATGAATGGACTTTATTGTTTTATATGTAACTTTGATTTCTTCAAAATTTTGATATAGTTTGTATAACTTGATTATAAGTTTCTTTGAAAACAAAATCAAAAGTTATGAATATTTTCTAGACTTGTAGGTCAACCAAATTTCCCTAGGACAAACTCAGTCGACCATGTTGCACATAATGTATTATAGTAGTGGGGTATTTATCTTTTATTTAATTACTGGTAAATCCAAATAAGATTAAATTTTACATGTACCTTGAAAAGTCCATTTAAGACAATATACTAAAATGTCATAAATTTAATAGAACATTTGATTGATCATAGAGTCATTCATCATTTGCATTTTATGATAGGAACAACTCGTTTAACGTCGCATTCTGCTGAACTAAAAATACAATGAAGGACTTTTTTGTAATTGTTATTAGCATCTCAATTAACCTACAATAGTATCCTATACCCTAGTAGCTTCTATATCCATCATTCATCCTTGAGCTTTGATTCTTCTAAGAAATAAGGATATTTCTAGGGTTTGAGGATCTTTGAAGTTGGAAGTGCATATTTGGGGTTATAGCTTCCCAAGATTGGTGAATCCAGTATATTTCATCAATATAATTAGCTCTTTGTTCTCTTCCTTCCTTCATATGCTTGAAACTTGGCACTCCTTTGATTTTAATCAAAATTTTCCAAATCCATCTTTTTCTATTTATTTTTCTTTCTTCTTTATTTAGGTTCTTGAGCTAAGAGGAGTAAGAAGAAAGTTGATTACTTGATGCTTGAATACAATTCATAACTTTTAGTAGTTGGGGATATGTTTTCATGGTTCTTGGTGCCTGAGGTGATTTTCTAAGTTCATTTTTAGATATTTATACATTTGTAATGCCTTATCATAAACAATAATGAGCTTGGTGATAGCATCCTTTTATGGAGTTGGTTGATCAAATGGTAAAATGTTGATGAATTATATTCCTTATGGTTTAGATTCACTAATGATGAATAGTACATGATTTAATCATGATCTATGAATTCTTATATATTATTACTTGTAGGCAAATAAATTACACTATTTTATGCTACAAAACCTGAGATTAGCTTACATAAACAAGATGTTTGGAACTAAGTAACCTTGAACGCAATGAAGTTTAAATTGAGAAAGCAAGAAGTACATATAGATTCTTAGTAGCTATTATTGAGTGTGTCATGAGTTTCACATGTTTTTAATATGAGAGTTAATGCATAGATTTAAAATGAGGGTTTCCATGATCAGGATCAGTTTTACCAAATTGATTTTAAAAGAGCCAATGATATGGTGTATTTTGTAATTAATAATGTGTGATATTGAAAAGGAAACTAGGGTTTTGTTCTATTGTGATAGCCCTAATAGTTCTTAGTACACACTAATGAGGTTAGTGGTCAATGTGTGTATTGTGATAATGTATACTATTTTTAACAAAATAGACCTCTTAAAATCCCTAAATTTTCATTATTGGAATTGAAATGGGAGATCTAACTGGTAAATAATCTTGAAAATGTAAAGACATGCTCAATTTTAGGTATTACTAGAACAATTGAATGCAAGGGTTCTTAATAAGATGATCTAATTCTAATGCAACAATCAAAAATAGATGATCTAATTCTAATGCATCAATTATACTACAATCTAAGGAACAATGACTAAATTCCACATTAATACACTGCTTTTCTATAAATCACTTAATAATGGATTTACATTATGACTAGATATTTAGGAGTGGGAATAAGTAACTATACTTGTTCTACTTCCCAAATTGATCAGTCTTATAAGGAATATAAACATTGATCCTAATTACAAAAATGTCATTGCAAGTCAAAATGATATGGTACATGTATCGAAATGTAATAAAGTAATTGGACAGAGGTGAAGTGGATTGTAATGATAAGTCATGAAAAAGATATTAATAGAATCAGTATGAGAAAGTCTTTAAAATATTTATTTAAAATATTTTTGAGTTGATCTAAATTCAAAGAAATACATGAAGATTGGACAATGAAAGAAGTTCAATGAGAGAGCAGCATCATGCATTAAGTCAATTTATTATGATCAATTCCTATATTAATATTGTGTGATAATGAAAAAAGTTAACACGAGTGAATCTGAAATCAAGGGACAATGAAGAAAATGATTAGATGGATTTGAGAATTGAACCCTTACCCTAACATGAGGGTAAATCCATTATAATGAATAATTAAGGGTTAATGAACATAAATGATTGAATACAACTGACTTAAGTGGAATAGGGTAAGTTGTGTTTTAGATTATTGATAAGAATCCATTATGAAATAGTAATTATGTTATATGAATGTATATGCTTGAGATTACTCTATTTTTAGGAAACAAATAAATGGGATAATCCTTGTGTTGTATTATAAACATGATTTGGGTACAATGACTAATAAAATATGCTTAAACATCAATCTTGTCCTATGTTTTAATCTTGTAGTGAATGCTATTGAAAAGTCTGGTATGAAATGGTAACAATTATGTTATGAACTACCATGTACAAATTGTATTTGAGAAACCTCTACTAGGGTGAATATGTGGGAATGAGATTATACTTCAAGTTGGTATACCACTGATGGCATTCATATGAATTGATATGAGAATTTAATATAAACATGTAAATTGTAAATTATATATAGTTTTTCTTCTTGGTATAATGTTGAATACTTGTCTTTCTTGTCAAACTAATCTACTTTATGTCATTCTAGTTATGTGAGAATACACACACATCATATATGATGACTTGAATTATCTTTAAGATGATTAGTAGATTATATAACAAGTGAAATGATGACACATCTACTTAGGTGCCTTAAACACTGTGAGTTTTCTCTAAGGTCCTTACAAAGAAAATGAAATAGATCTTTGTATAGTAATTAGAGGATAGTGAGAATGATTTCTAAATTGTTGATTGAGACCTTGAATGTTAGACCACCAGGATTTCGAAATGGGGTCATATGGTGGAAATATGGCTACAGAATAGGCAGTGGAAATAAAAAAATTATTTGCATATTCCCCTTCAACATATGATCGCATCAACAACTATGTAATGGGAGGGATGGTTTGTGAGATCATATCTGGTCCTGGAGCAAGTCCAACAACTATATCCTCATAGTAGTGCGCACATTTCTCCAAGTCGCACTGGACAGCATTAGCAGCAGTTCTTGGTTGATCACCACAGACAACATTTGACCTTATCCTCCTAGCAGTAGGAAATGGTCTCCTCACCTCTATAGTATCCCACAAGGACCACCAGAAACTCCTGTCATTCTAGAAGTTCAGACAAGAAGGAGTTGTCCCTTCTAGTCGATGTATTAGCACCAACATGTTCTCCCACAATTGTTCTCCCTTGCTTTCCCTCCCTTTATCAGGTAGGACTTGCTAGGTTCTCTTAGTTACCACAACCACAAAAGACAAAAAAATAGAGCAATTGATGTTGTATCTAAGAAGCCCCCTGTATCCCTCCATTTATAGGAGGGTTAGGGTCAGGGTTCCCAGACTGAGCAGGACTCCAAGGGTATGGAATTTAATGAATTTTTGCATCTTGCGAGCAACAAAATTGTTGGTTCACATGTGAACCTATCGATTAGCATGTAAGTCAATCAGTTCAACCCTTGAACTGGTTGTTTCATTATGTCTCCCAATTGCAATAATATTCATAATTAATATTCAATTAATGCACAACATGAGATCAGCATTAATCCTTGATCAAATCGAATTGATCAACCAATTTTTTTGTTCACAACCTAAACTGGTCGATTCATGGACCTAAGATGATCGGTTCACTTCTTGAACCAGTCAATTCATGGTCTATATTGCCAATGTTGGTTCAATTGACCTGACACTCTGAAATGATGGGTTCAACACGTGAATTGGTCGGTTCATAGTCCAGTCAATCAATATACAAACAATTTTGTTTAAATTGAATACCCAACTCTTGAGAAATCAAATTTAAACTATATTCGTGAATGAACTCCTATTCCAAGTGTATCATATGTGTGTGACCCTATAGGTTCAAAGTTACATTGGCAGTGAATGTCCATAACTAATTTATGATATCACAAGCAATGAGCAGTATCTAGGAACACATCATTGCTACCCAAGTAATTTGAAAAGTTGGAGAACAAATTCAACCCACAATCAGTGACTAGTATTCTAGTTATTGTATAATACCTTTGTCACTAATATCCATATTCAACTCAAGACATGGAATCGTCATCCTCTCAATATTATATGCATGTTCCTTGAACCAGAGTAGACTGTCTGAGATATATGTGACCTCAATATCATATATTGATTCACATGTGCATGTGCATGCTTTTCTTAACCTTGCTTATCAAGTGGCCTATATATCATACTCCTATAGGAGGGACAATTCTCATCTACATCACTCATAGACATCCTCATGTATCACAATTGATCGCGTCCCAAAGGAGGGCAGTCAGACTTTAAATTTATAACCTAAAACCTTTGAGGACCCCACAACTTTTATTGTGAAGTTGAAGTAGATATACGGGGTCGAACACAGGGATGTGGGGACATTTAGGACACTTAAAATCTTGCTCTTAAGTCAGATAAGCCAATTTTATAGTTGATAAAAGTATGGAGTTAGAACTTGTAAGGACCCTGACCTTCATTTTGGGCTTACCCTGTTTGCTTTGCCTAAACCTTGTGTTGAGATGTTTGCTAATCACCTGAGTTGTGATTAGGGTTTGTCTATGCTTTGTTGAGAGGTTGAGGTACAATTTGCAATTTACACAAGTTTTAGGGTTGGTGTGCAAGTTTGTCACCTTGAGAGATATCTTTCTCTCTCCTTGCATCCTCTAGGGTTGAGAGGATAGGTTGGGCTTGTTTCTTGAGCAGCCTTGGGTTTTGTTTTGCCTTGTTTGGGCTTTGCCTTGCTTTGTTGGGCCTTGTGTCAGGAAAGCCCTAGGTGTATCAGCCAAGCTTGTGTGTGTCATCTAGGATGGTGTGTTAGCTAGGAAAGTGTATCGGCCAAGGTGGTGGTGGGTGTGTCGGGTTACCATGTTGGGCGACACACACCCCACTTGACCTAGCCTCGTTTGTGTCACCTTCTTTGGACAAGCGATCGTTGCCTTACTAGTGGATGGCAAGTAATGGACAAGTGGTTTGGGATGCTGGAATGTGGCATAACCCTTGGACAAGTAGTGGTTGGGCGGACACATGCGGAGCAAGCCCATAGTGGACACCCACTTAACCCTCTTGCTTATATACCCCCTTCTTTGCTAGCTTAGGATCCCTTTAGCTCTTTAGTTGCTTCCCTTCTTCCTTGGTGGATGATACCTCTCCTTGGTGAGCTTGGTGGCCGATACACTTGGTATACCTAGCTTGGTGGCCGATCTCCTTGGTGGAGTCTTCTTCTTCCTCTAGTGGTGGTCGAACCCTAGAGTGTGTCTTGCTTCTCTTCTTGTGGTGAGCATCTCCCCCTCTTTCCTTGGCACCTTCTTCTCCTTCTTGCTTGTTCTTCGGCCACGGTGGTTATGAGCTTTGCTTTTCTTCTTGAGGTGGCTGAAGGTGGTGCTTGGGCTTGGAAGCTTGGTTCTAGGAGCTTGGAGCTTGCTTAAGGCGGGTTACATAACTCCTAACCCTAGCTATACTACTTCCTTTGTATGTTGCATGTTTATATGTCATATTGATCAGCCATGCATCTTGTTAGATATGTTTCTTACCCTATTATGTACCCTTTTATCTTGTTATATATATAGTGGTGGTTTTGTTGATGTGTTCTTAGACCTTGTGGCCGGACCTTGAGTTTAGGGTTCCTTGGGCAAAACCCCTTTCTCTCCCTTTTGGTTTTGAGAAGTGAGTTTGAGCTCTAGTGGTGTAGACAAAACCCCTCTCTCTTGGTTGTTGAGAGGTGATTCTATGCTCTAGTTGCTTTGGCAATACCCTTCTCTCACCATGGATTTGAGAGGTGAGCCTTGGTTGGGCGTTAACCTAGTGAAGGTTGGAATCTTGACCGATAAGGGGATGATCCACCTTGTTGCCCGATATGTGATGGAGGTTGTGCAAAACCCCTCTCTCTTGGTTGTTGAGAGGTGAGCCAACACTCTTGATCTATTAGGGTTTGATGATGGTGATCTTGAGGTTGATGATGTCCAAACCGATATGGTCCTTGTGCCTTGCACGGTACCCTTTTGTGGTGCTTTGCATGATACCCCTCTTCCAGGGTTTTGTCTTGGGCGATATGATAAGTTGGGTTTTGTTGACCTTGTTGCCCGATATGACCCATTCACCATGTTAGTGTTGTTGGGAGATATGACTTGTTACCCAAGAAGGTTTTGGGAGTGTTGAACCCTGGATGTCTCTTTGACCGACTTGGTGCTTGGTAGATATCTCTGTTTTGTGCCTTGGGTGACATGGGTTGGTTTTGATGTTGCCCGATATGGGCTAGATAGGGAAATGCTAGATGGGTGCCATATTGTTGGTCGATATGGTTGAGCTTAACTTAGTTGGATGATAGTCTATCTCAGGTGACATGGTGTCATTTGAGGGACAACATTAGTGTGCATGTTGGGCATTATGGTTTTGACCTTGTGCATCATGATCTTAGGTGATTTGGCTTTGGGAGATATGGTGATGATAAGTTGCCCGACATGAAACCCTAACCCTAATGGGCGATAGGGTCTTGGCCATTAGGGCTGGATGTGCTGCCCGTTACACCTGCACGTGGTTGCACGATACACTCATGTTTCCTAGCTGCACATTTGGGCATCACAGGTTGAGCGTTTCCCGATACCAGTGGGTAGGTGTTGCCCGATACGGCGTTGCACAAAATGGTTCTGCTCGTTATGATGTTGCACGCTTGGGCGTTATAGGTGGTGAAGTGCTGCCCGACAAGGGTGTTGCTCGTTATCTCCTTGTAGTGTTGGGCATCACACTCTTTGGTGAGAGACGTTGTGCTTTTGGTGAGGGTTGTCTCTTACCCGATACACCTATAGTGAGGATTGTACCTTGTGTTCGGTCGGCAGCCCTAATGTTTGTTATACTTTGATATATGAGGCTGTTATGCTTTGATACATATATATATAAAAGAATGTTATGCTTTGATACACTCATCTATGTTGCATGGTTGACTCTCATAATACAGTAAAGAGTTGTAAATGTTCCTTGTACAAGTATCATTGCTCCTTGTGATTTCACTAACCATGCAGGAGATAGTTGTACGATGAGGCCATGGTAATGGTATAATAGTGATATGATGTGGAACATCAAGGGTTATGATGAACCCAGTGATATATGATGGGTGTTACCCATGGAATGGCAATGTGTGCCTTGATGATGGGATTGAGTCCCAGTGATGTTGATCCTTGAGATGGATCTTGATGATTAGCAAGAGGCCAAGTGGTAACATGTAATGTTGTCTTTGAGAATAAGAATGACAATATAACACCTGATAATGTGATCTATGTTGTTTACTGGTGATTTAGTTTACATGTTACATAACTTGGTTAAATCTTGCAATCTGCTTAAAATGTATTAATTAATTACAAAGGAACCTTACATATAGTTTTCCCTAGCCATAGATCCATCATTGTCAGTAACTGGTGATGGTGAAATAGTTTTATCCTGCGAGATTACCTGGAGGGCATATTGTTGAATATGTGGGGTTCTCCTATCTGAAAATAGGAGGATTAGAGTGCAACTGCGGTTGTAGACTCAAGATGTGTATAAGAGCATGGTGATCAGGCCCATGGCTCAGTGTGAAGGACCATGAATGTGTTCATGGCTCAGGAGCACGGTGAATAGGCATGTGTCTCATGATAAAAAGGGTAGACTGCGTGAGCTAACCCTGTGGCTGAGGCCACTCAAGCAAGAGACTGCGGTCGTACTTTAGTTAACGTACACTGACCACAAAGAGGTGAGGTCATGGGGTATGGCTCTCCCAATGACCTTGTATGGCACCAGTTTTGGGCTTCGCAGCCAAAGGTTGGATTTGAGCAGGATGGCTCACTTCCTTAGGGCATAATAATCGTAATCCAGCCATATAGAATATATTGCTTAAGGCAAAACACAGAACATTGGTTGAGGCCTTACTTGTATAGTTGCTCTTGTAGTTATTTACACATTCCTAATATCTTGTGGAAAGTTCTTATAAAGAGTATCTTGTCAATCATGTTCCATAAAGAAATATTTGGTTATATGCCTTCTGGATGTCTTGGTAAGTTGTTAATAAAGTTAAGCTCTATTCAATATGCTTCTTATATCAGTTACCTGCTTAACTTGAAGTTTTGTAGTTCGGCGGGGAGTTATGTTTCTCACTGGGACTGTGTGTCTTACCCCACTAGTTTACAACCTTTTTAGGTGATCGTGCTAGGCGTGGTGGTGGTCATGAGGTTGCGGCCGAGCAGCAAGAAGAACAGTAGGAGGCAAGAGATGGATATGTTGCTGTTTTGGTTGTTTGTAGTAGAGTCCTAGAGTCATCCATGTACACTCAGGTCCTTGGAGGTGCTTTAACGATGTTTTACGATGTATAGCTGATGTAGCTTGTTTATCATGTTGTTGGCCTGGCATGGCATGTTCTGTATATAAACAGGTGGTGAACTCTTTGTGCCTATGTGACAGTTGGTTCCTGTAAACTGTAGACACGTATCAAGGTTTATGTATGTTTAGATAACATGTTTCCTTACAGGATAAGGATATGGATGCAATCGTTCCATTATTATATGTTTTCCGCAATAAATTTTAATTAACCCGTGTTTTTGGTAATATGTAGTTTATGGTGTTTTCGCACATTTTCACGTGGTATTTCGTTGTCTGTGTGATAGCAAGATGTCACAATAGGTTTTGGTATCATAGCTCTAGGTTCACTAAGTCTACAGGGATCTAGGACTAGGGTTGTGTCCATTCTTGTGAGTATTCTAGATTTTCTTACAATAACCTTCTACCCTCAGCAGAAGATAAAGCTTAAAGATGTCTGGAAACCATGAAGAACATGCTGTCGAGAGAAGTGATGCTACATCAGTTGATGGAGCATGAGTGTAGGCACATGAAGATCGGGTGCTTGAGGTCCCCTAACATGACCCAGCCATTCTCGAAAACCCTGCCTACCAGCACATCATGGGACAGGTAATGGCAATGATGAATCACATGGTGGATAGATTGACAGTGCCTCCGCCAAGAGCACAGGCTCTCTATGGTGAATCTTTAGGTATTGGGAAGACCTTTGAGCGGCTTCACTGAGTTGGAGCTTCGGATTATGCTCGAACAGCTAATCCAGCAGATGTAGATCTATGGCAGACAGGTCTTAAGAAGGCCTTCCAGATCCTTGACATCCTTGAAGCAGACAGAGTCAAGCACATTGTCTACCTTCTGAAAGGTAGTGCTGGCCACTGGTGGGCCATCGAGGAAGAGAAGCGACCCGATGAGGTGATCTGTTGGAACGTATTCCGGTGGGAATTCATGAGTTGATACTTCCTAGAGACCTATATGGATGAGAAGATCAACCAGTTTGAGTGTCTACGCCAAGGATCAATGATCATCACCGAGTATGAATCCAAGTTTATGGACCTACTGAGGTTTTGTCCTCACATGGTGATGACAGATGATGAGAGAATCAGACGGTTTGAGAAAGGTTTGAGTGTCAAGCTGTCGACACCTACTGCTACTTTGGAAAACCAGGAGCGGTTTGCCACGTTTGTGGAGTTTGTCTGAAGGATTGAATGGTCAGTCTGAGAGAAGAGAGAGGCTATGTCCAAGAAAAGGTCTGCTCAGTTTCAAAAATAGAGGTTTGATAGCCACAAGAAGTTGAGGTTTCCTGCACCTTCTGTGAGGCAAGGTTCTAGTACACCGTCACAGTGGTCGCCAAGTAAAGGAAGAGGGTGTGGTTATTCGCCATCCAGAGCTTACAGCACAGCTTCAGTAGCAGTGACAGGGCCATCTAGGCTGTAGTTAGAGGATAGGTCATGCTATCTCTATGGATAGATAGGGCATTTGAAGTCAAATTGCCCAAGGAAAGATGTTGAAGTGACGCAACAACCAAGACAAGATCAACATGGGTCAGACAGACAGCAGTCCAATGGTGCCAGAGGGCAAGGATGTGGTCAAGCATCACAGGAAGGATCATCTGCTCAAGGAAGTAGAGTACGTGGACAGCAAGCAACGACTTGATTCTATGATATGAGTCTGCCGGAAGCAATAGTCAACCCACAAGTGGTGGCAGGTCAGATGGAGTTATTTCATTTAGATTTGTCTTCTTCTTGCTTTATATATGTTTTGGTTGACCCGGGTGCTACGCACTCTTTTATCACATGTAGTATGCTTGATAGATGTCTCTTACCTATTAGCTGTAAGAGAGATAGCTTGTTGTTAGAAACCCCTCTTGATGGTTCCTCAATGCTTTTAGAAGTGTGTTTGTCCTGTGTTCTATCCTTTTCGAGACACAACATACAAGTGGATATTATACCACTTGATATGTATGGATTCGATGTAATCCTTGGAATGGATACCTTATAGAAGTATAAGGTTGTGCTGGATTGTGGTTCCAAGCAAGTGGTGTTTGCTGATGATGGTGAGAAGTGGATCTTCCAAGGAAATAGGAATATTCTTCTGACATGTTTGGTGTCAGCTATGGTGGCAGAAAAGTTGTTGCGGCAAGGTTGTAGAGTGTTTTTGGCTCATGTTGTGGATACCAATGCAAAAGGTTCTAGCCTAGAGGATGTGCCTGTTGTCAGAGAGTTTGTGGATGTGTTTCTCGATGAGTTTCCCGGTGTTCCCCCACCTTGAGAGATTGACTTTGAGATCAATCAGGTGCCAGGAACACAACCAGTTGCTCAGACACGGTACAGGATGGCTCCAGCCGAGATGGCAGAGCTGAAGAAGTAGTTACAGGAGTTGCTAGATAAAGGTTTCATCAGACTGAGCACGTCGCTGTGGGGTGCTCCAGTCTTGTTCGTAAAGCAGAAGGATGGATCGATGTGTCTGTGCATAGATTGCCGACAGTTGAACAAAGTTGTGATCAAGAACGAATACTTGTTGCCAAGGATAGATGATATGTTTGATCAGTTTTGTGGTGCTACAATGTTCTCAAAGATCGATCTACGGTCTGGATATCATCAATTAAAGATTAGAGAAGAGGACATACCAAAGTCAGCTTTTAGGACGAGGTATGGTCACTTTGAATTCGTGTACCTTTTGTTTGGGATGATCATTGTCAGCAAGCTTTCCAAAGTTTGAAGGAAAAGCTAACTAGTGCTCCAGTGTTGGTGCTTCCAGAGGATGGGAAAGGTTATATGGTTTTCTGTGATGCTTCCAAGAAAGGCCTAGGATGTGTGCTAATGCAGGAAGATCGTGTGGTTTCTTTTGCTTTGTGACAACTTAAGAAACATGAGGAGAACTATCTGATACATGATTTGGAGCTGGCAGTAGTGATCCATGAGTTAAAGATTTGGAGACACTATCTTTATGGGGAAGTGTGTCAGATCTTTACAGATCATAAGAACTTGAAGTATATCTTCTCGCAGAGCGAGTTGAACATGTGACAGTGTCGCTGGATGGAGCTGATCAATTATTACGATTGCACCCTTGAGTATCATCCTGGTAAGACAAACGTAGTAGCTGATGCACTTAGCAGGAAGTCTCCTACTCTTCCTATGAAGAAGGCATGGTTGAGTTCCATGGTATGGCATAAGAGGGATATGTTTGTCTCTTTGCGGTAGATGAATGTACGGTTGGAAGTTTCCTTGTTGGCAGGATTGTTGGCACAGATGCAAGTAAAGCCTACGTTGAGACAGCAGGTCAAAGAAGCGCAACAGGAAGATGCTACAGTTCAGTTGATCAGATTAGAGTTTGGCAGTGAAAAGCGTGATGGGTTCCATGAGTCTGGGGATAGACTAGTTTGCTATCATGGTAGGATGGTGGTCACAGATGTTGATGATTTGAGAAAGCTAGTACTCGAGGAAGTGCACACATCGATGTATGCTATGCATCTAGGTGTCACCAAGATGTATCATAATCTGTAGGACCTGTATTGGTGGCCTGGCTTGAAAAGAGATGTAGCCGAGTTTGTGGCTAGGTGTGTGGTATGCCAGCAGGTTAAGGCTGAGCATCAGAAGCTGACAGGTACATTGCAACCCATGTCGATACCGTAGTGGAAATGGGATCATATAACCATGGATTTCATAGTTGGTCTGTCGAGGACAGCTAAGAATCATGATTCCATCTGGGTGATAGTGGACAGATAGACAAAGTTTGCTCATTTCATACCTGTGAAGACAACACATACAGCAGAGAAGCTTGCTCAGGTGTATGTGGATGAGATAGTGTGTTTGCATGGTGTGCTCGCAACGATAGTCTCCGACAGAGGTACCCAGTTCACGAGTCATTTTTGGGAACAATTGCACAAAGCGTTGGGAACGCAATTGAGGTTCAGTACCACTTTCAACCCACAAACAGATGGACAGCCTAAAAGGACTATTCAGACTTTAGAAGATCTTCTCTGAGCTTGTGTTTTGCAGTTTCTAGGTAGTTGGGATGTGCATCTCAATTTGATAGAGTTTGCCTACAACAATAGTTACTAGCGGAGCATCGACATGGCTCCTTATGAGACTTTATATGGTAGGAAGTGTAGATCTCCTTTATGTTGGTATGAGTCTGGTGAATATCAGCTTTTGGGTCCTGAGTTAGTGCAGTAGACAACAGAAAAGATCAAAGTGATACAGCAACAGTTGAAAGTGGCACAGGACAGACAGAAGTTGTATGCAGATAATCGTCGACGACCCCTAGAGTTCTAGGTGGGAGACAAAGTGTATCTCAAGGTCTCAACATGGAAAGGCATGCTGAGGTTTGGACGGAAAGGCAAGTTGGAACCCAGGTATATGGGGCCATACCTGGTAATAGCATGTGTTGGCAAGGTAGCTTACAAGTTAGAACTACCACCAGAGTTGCATAGGTTACATCTGGTGTTCCATGTCAGTATGCTAAAGAAAAGTCATCCAGGCACAGAGGCAGTGATACAACCAGTTGAGGTTGAGCTTGATGAAGATGTGACCTACGAGGAAGGTCCAGTGATGATTCTTGACAGAGAGTAAAGAAGTTGAAGAGGAAGGACTTGGTGCTTGTGAAGGTTCTTTGGCATCATCGTGGCATTGAGGAAGCCACATGGGAGCTCGAGGAAGAGATGAGGAAGAAGTATCCCACTCTTTTCTCTTCGGATTTCGGGGAAAAAATCCTTTTGTAGGGGTTTATGGCTTGTAAGGACCCTGACCTTCATTTTGGGCTTACTCTGTTTACTTTGCCTAAACCTTGTGTTGAGATGTTTGCTAATCACCTGAGTTGTGATTAGGGTTTGTCTGTGCTTTGTTGAGAGGTTGAGGTACAACTTGCAATTTACCCAAGTTTTAGGGTTGGTGTGCAAGTTTGTCACCTTGAGAGATATCGTTCTCTCTCCTTGCATCCTCTATGGTTGAGAGGATGGGTTGGGCTCATTGCTTGAGCAGCCTTGGGTTTTGTTTTGCCTTGTTTGGGCTTTACCTTGCTTTTTTGGGCCTTGTGTTGGGCAAGCCCTAGGTGTATCGGCCAAGCTTGTGTGTGTCGGCCAGGATGGTGTGTCGGCCAAGGTGGTGATGGGTGTGTCAGGTTACCATGTTGGGCGACACACACCCCACTTGACCTAGCCTCATTTGTGTCACCTTCTTTGGACAAGCGGTCATTGACTTTCTAGTGGATGGCAAGTCATGGACAAGTGGTTTGGCATCCTAGCATGTGGCATAACCCTTAGACAAGTGGTGGTTGGGCAGACACATGTGGAGCAAGCCCTTAGTGGACGCCCACATAACCCTCTTACTTATATACCCCCTTCTTTACTAGCTTGGGATCCCTTTAGATCTTTAGTTGCTTCCCTTCTTCCTAGGTGGATGATACCTGTCCTTGCTGAGCTTGGTGGCCGACACACTTGGTAGAGCTAGCTTGGTGGCCGATCTCCTTGGTGGAGTCTTCTTCTTCCTCTAGTGGTGACCAAACCCTAGAGTGTGTCTTACTTCTCTTCTTGTGGTGAGCATCTCCCCCTATTTCCTTGGCACCTTTTTCTCCTTCTTGCTTGTTCTTCGGCCATGGTGGTTATGAGCTTTGCTTTTCTTCTTGAGGTGGCCGAAGGTGGTGCTTGGAGCTTGAAAGCTTGGTGCTAGGAGCTTGGAGCTTTCTTAAGGTGGGTTACATAACTCCTAACCCTAGATATACTACTTCCTTTTTATGTTAAATGTTTATATGTCATCTTGATCGGCCATGCATCTTGTTAGATATGTTTCTTTCCCTAGTATGTACCCTTTTATCCTATTATATATATAGTGTTCATGTTGTTGATGTGTTCTTAGACCTTGTGGCCGAACCTTGATTTTAGGGTTCCTTGGGCAAAACCCATTTCTCTTCCTTTTGGTTTTGAGAAGTGAGTTCAAGCTCTAGTGGTGTAGGTAAAACCCCTTGAAAAACCACTAGAGGGGGGGTGAATAGGGTTTTATGATAAATTTAAAATAATTTAACTCAAACAACCACAAGTGAAAGAATAAGAAGGAGACAAGGGATTTAGAGTGGTTCCTACCTTAGCAAATACTAAGGCAGTCAGTCCACTACTCGGTTGCTTACCCAACCGGGATTTTGAAAGTATTAATTTTATTACCTTCACAAGGAATTACACAAAATACAATACTTTCTTACACCCCTTTGAACAGCCTTCACTTTGAAGTAGATGCACCAACTTGAGGTAGCCTTCTTGAAGTAACTCCAAGCTCCCCCTTGAAGTAGCCTTCCTCTTTAGAAGTAACCTCCCGTTGCACCAGCCTTCTTGAAGTAGTTCAAAGTCTCCTTCTTCACCAAGAAGATCAAGACCCTCTCCAATCCACAGCCTCCAACCTAGGAGTAGCAAGGAGAGTACAAGCAATGAAAGTGAACAAGAAAGGAAAATGGAAATTACAACTTATCCTTTGAAGCACAAGGCTTGATTTGCCTATATCAAGCGTGTAGATCTCCTAACCAATGTATATGGAAGTGTGATTGATGTGGATAGGAGATACTAGCCTATAGGACACGAATTTTGAGCAAGGTGAAGAGTAGCCAATTGCAAGTATTGCTCAATTGCTCAAAATAGGTTGCTAATGCAAGTGTATGCTCAAAGATTGATCAAGTATGGAATCAAGTGAGTTTAGGTGTCCTAAGGCATGTCCTGTTTATAGGAATGACCTACAAGTGCTTAAGGATGTTCTAGACACTTTCTAGGGGTTTCTAAGTGCTTAACTAGCCGTTAGGTATAAGTTAGTTGTATTAGCAACGGCTAGTTAATTAATTCTGCAGTTGCTGTCAGAGTCCATCTCGGTCGAGGAATTGTCGACCGAGACACTTAGTTTTGTCGACCGACAGGCTCTCTGGATCAACGTTCATCTCTAACTACCAACTACTTTGTCAGTTGTGTGTAACGGCTACCTGGGTCTTTCTCGGTCGAGAAGCTTGTCGGCCGAGAGTGTCTCAGTCAAGGATTTTTTCGACCGGGATTGACCATGTTTCAATGTTTCAATTAAAGTACTAAGTGTGTATGTGAGTGTGCATATGTTACACTATTGAAGGGGATGATCTATCTAAGTGTAGTGATTGTCTAGGGGAGATCTAACGCTTGATTTACATGAAGTCTAAGTACTTGTACATTATATATTTTTACAAGTTTACAATTGATTACATTTCATGAAATTTATAAGCATTCAAGCATATAGATTCCCTAGTGCTTTGTCATCCACCTCATTCCTGCAACACTCAAGTAGCATGTTAGATCAACAAGAATGAAATGTTTGTCATTATCAAAACAAAGGGATTTACTGATGTCCATTTAGCCAACAATCTCCCCCTTTTTGAAGATGACAAACATTTCCAAAATATAAATTAAGGAAATATAAAACATGTGAATTTCATACCTGAAGATTACCTTTGTAGCAATTTTTGTTGTGCAAGTGAGTGCTGGCTGAGGTGTTATGAAACTCATTTTAAAATTTTATGTTTTTGATTTTATATTCTTTCTCCCCCTTTGTCATTTCAAAAAGATATCCAAGATAAATATTTGTGTGTCTTTTAGTCATAAGTAATTACTCAATCTCTTGCAAAGGTTGTGAAGCTTTGAAAAATATTTCTAACCAAACGCAGGGGATGTTAGGCCCTGATTTGTTTAGAAAATCCCATTAAGAATCCTTATGCATTGCTCCCCCTTAAATATATATCCCAATTATAATTAAGGGATTAATGCACTCGAATAGATGGTCAATTTAGCCATAAATTTCAAGTATTTGTAAAGATTGCATTTTTTATGATTCATTGCATATATATTACTCCCCTTACTTTGTATGCTCTACTATAATAGTCTTATAAACTATGTTCATAGACAGAATAACAGCTTAACATTTTACAAAATGACTCATATGCTTTGAAAGATATCCATTATAATCATGCAAAGATAACGAATTCATTGCAATCATGTAAAGATAACCATTTCATTACAACTATTACAAAGGACACTCATAATCTCACTGAAAAGACCTAAGTATTACATCGATATTTGGGTCTTTTCCAAGAAATGGCTCAGCTCCATAATACTTGACTAAAGTTTGCCACTCCAAAGCACCTGTCTTGGTTAATGCATATGCTTCCAAGAAGGTGGGAACATGATCAAAGCGGAAATGAGCAGCAATGTCTTGTAGTTGCATGTGAGAAAACTGAGTATGTGTGAGATCAGGAGATGGTGGAGGTGGAGTTTGGTAGTAGTTGTAGGAAGGGTTATATGGGTTGATCATGCCAGGATTTAGAGAATAAGGATATTTATCTGGTTGATTTGGAGAGAGGGTTTGCATCCTTTGATTTAAGTAGGTCATGGCATGGTGACTGTAATCTAATTGTTTACGTAGATGATATTGGGATCCAGCAATGTAGGTTAGGGTGTTTTGGATGGGATCATAGGGTAGGTTGGTAGGAGGAGGTGGTGGTATGTCTTGAGTAGATGTCTCCCCTTCCGTCCTAGTCCTCTTGTGACCAAAATCAATTCCCATATTTTCTACTGTGTTTTTGCTTATTTTTTGTGGTTTTCTTTCCCATGTGTATCCTAGATCCTCAATATGGTTCTTAAGAAAGTGTTGAGTGATTTGGCATACAAAATCAGCATAAGGGGGATTGCCAAAAAACTCAAGCATATTCTTAATGATAATGCAGATAAAATTTATGGGAATGTGTTTGATAATGGCATAAATGAGATACATGCGAAAAGTAGGAACTTCAGACTTGTTTGCTCTAGGATGTATGTTTTTGGAAACAATAAGGTTGACAATCCTAGCAGCAGGTTTGAGGTTAATGGCATAGTAGGTACCCCTATCTTCGTGACAAGTTGTGTTAGATTGAAAAATATCTCATTTAATGTCACTAAGATTGACTGTATTGTCATCTTGGGAAAGTGTATTGAGTGGATTTCCGGTGGTAAGGTCAAGGGTGTCTTGGTATTCTTCTATGTATATGTTGAGCATGTCAAGGATACCCTCTTCAGTAAAGTGAAAGCTATGCCCATTGACCATAGAGTAGAAGGAGTCACTTTCGGAATGTGAGGTTAAGTTTGCATAGAATTCATTTACCACTTTGGAAGAGTAGGAAGGGAAGGAAGGGTTCAGAAAATCTTTCATTTTTTGCACCTCGAAGAGATCCTCCAGGTCGACGATGCTATAGAAGTCCATGACGTCAACCGGTCGTCGTGGAAGAGGAGTTTTGGAGGAGAGCCTGAGGTAGCGATCACCAGCAGCTGCGTCGATGAAGGGGATGTCATTGATGATCGCCAATGGTGGGGAAGCCGTCCTTCCTTTCCTGCCAGCAACTTTCTTCTTTCCACACGCAGATGATGAAGCCATTTCTTTGCTTTAAGGTGGAGAAGAAGCAAGAAAGTCTTGGAGGTGGAAAAGCTAAAGAGTTGCACAAGAATGCACTAGAGAGAAGCTAAAGAAGTGAAAGTGTGAAAGTGTGATGCAATGACCCGTTTTTGGTCCTTTTTATAGCAATCCAGTAACCAGTTCGGTCGACAAATTTTCGACCGACGACCGGCAACGGTCATATCCTAGGCGTGCCTCTCGGTCACCCAACGGTCGACCGGCAACGGTCATATTCAAACGGTCAGATTTCAACAGTCAATTCTCGGTCGAGAATTTGTCGACCGAAAGGGTGTCTGAGTTTTGCCCGTGTAGTTCTATCGGTCGAAAAGGGATAGCTGACCGAGATGTTTTCGGTCGAGCAATTCGTCGACCGAGAAACTTTCTGTTAATGGAATTTTAAGCTGATTTTTGATGCAAATGATAGACTGAATTTGTAGAGCATATCTATATTTTCTAAGGGAGTAATATTGTGATTATTATTACCAATATTTGGACAATTTTTGTGGTCATGATTTTAATTGGTCTTTTGATCAAAATTTTATAGAGAATGATTATCCAAATAAGTATTGTGTCAAGCTTATTTTAGGTCGACCTTGACTACGACCATAGCGCCCCTTGGTCAAATTTAATTTCAACCAAGAGGCAAATTCTGCAGATTCATTTGTGAAATATAATTTCTGCAGATAGCTTGATTAAATAAATATCAATTTGAATCACATTAAGTGATATCCTTGAAAGCAAGATTGATATCTTAAAGTGCTATAGATTTCTAGATAAAACATTATATTTTTGTTCTAAGATATACTATTTGGCTTGTCATATCACCATCATTATTTTATTACAAGCTATGTCCATAATAATCATTATCTATTATGTCAAGATGCTTTTAATGTTAATGGCATTTTCAATGATGATCAAGAATAATACCCATTTATGGTTTGTATGTATGAATCAAAGATTATTTTAGACAAACCAATGAAACACAGTGATCATGGCACATAAATTATGATAGAACAGTAATTTCCTTGGATAAATCAACATGGTTTATAATTTTTAGTTTTAAGCCAAGCTATGTAGAGGATAAACCAAAATAATCTCATTCATGATTCATGGATTTTCAAGTTTAAGACAAACCATGTAAATGATCATGCTTAATAAACTTTTTCAATTAATTAATAAGGTTTATTCAAAATCAGTCTTCATATAGCACTTTTGCAATATATTTAAGGATTTCATATTCATAATGTTATACCTTAATTCATAATGCAAAAAGATCAATATGTCTTGTTTCAAAGATGGTCTCCAAGATTCATTCTTTGATCAATCATCAACAACAAATTGATGGCAAGATGAATTAAGTTAAAAATAGGTTCAGATTTATTGCAAACTTGAAAATAGGAACCTGATCGGTCGACCATTTTTCGACCGATACTGTTCTCGGTCGAACAGTTTCTCGACCGAAAAGTTTTTGTACTGTTTCAGTAATTGTTTCTAAGTAAATCACGAATATGAAAGTTTAAAGCTCGATTTAGTTGAGATATTTAAATATCAAATCATCATTTAGGTTAAATCTCAACTAATCATATACATTTTGAGAATCCAAACTAAAGCAAGTAGTTTAAGATGTATATTTTAGAAACTTTAATTTCTTGGATTAACTTGGTGTCCTATTATGTTAAGTTGAGATAGACATAGAGATATACAACTTTAGAGTCTTTGGTCATATCTCAACTTAATTTTATCCATTTAGTTTGGAGGTTTTGGAACCCATACTAACTCAACATCCTTTTTCTTGTAGGGACATGAGAAAGAGTAATGCCCAAGACGTAAACAATAATGACAACATATCGAATCAACCTCACATCTCTTTCTATGATTTTGTTCTAGGTTGTTTTTGGGTACATATATATGTTTGCCTTTAGGTACATGAATAGATTGATTTTCTAGTGCTTGTGTCTTTCTCCAACTAGGTTTTTGATAAGATTTTCCTTTAGGATTATAACCTAGTCCTCTCCTTCCAATTTGATGATAAGAATTGTTTAATATTTTGTCAAGGGTATCATTGTTATTCAAACTACTAATCTTTTGTTGCAACTTGATGATCTCATCCATTCTCTTATTGATGTCTAGCTTTGCTTGATCTAGATTGGATAATAAGGAATCTCTTTCTTTCACAATAGTATCATAATCTAGATGTGTACACAAAACAGGTTGTTTTTGAAGATCATTTACTTGAGTTTGCAAGTTTAATTTTTCTAGGGAAAGAAGATTGCAATTTGCTTCAACGGATTTCAGTTTAATATCATGATCTTCAATAACCTTTTTAAGATCCTCATTTTCAGATGTAAGAGCAAGAAGTTTAGCATGTAACTCATCATTTGCCTTATTAGATTTCTTTAATTTCTTCTTGCACTTAATGTAATTATTATGTGTCTCTTCAAGACTAGCAATTAACTCTTCTTTAGGTAGATCAAAAAGACTTACCTCTTCTTCTTCTTATTCATTTATAGTAGCAATTAGACATTCTTTATGTACTTCTTCCTTCTTTGACTTCCATGGACAACTAAGTGTTGTGTGGCTTGTTCCTAAGCACCAATAGCAACTTGTTGAAGATTGGTTCATGCTTTTCCTTTGCTTGCTGTTGTAGACACCACCACCCTTCATCCTTCAAGACTTGATTAGAGCTCCTTGAAGCCTGCTCTGATACCAATTGAAAAACCACTAGAGGGGGGTGAATAGGGTTTTATGATAAATTTAAAATAATTTAACTCAAACAACCACAAGTGAAAGAATAAGAAGGAGACAAGGGATTTAGAGTGGTTCCTACCTTAGCAAATACTTAGGCAGTCAGTCCACTACCCGGTTGCTTACCCAACCGGGATTTTGAAAGTATTAATTTTATTACCTTCACAAGGAATTACACAAAATACAATACTTTCTTACACCCCTTTGAACAGCCTTCACTTTGAAGTAGATGCACCAACTTGAGGTAGCCTTCTTGAAGTAACTCCAAGCTCCCCCTTGAAGTAGCCTTCCTCTTTAGAAGTAACCTTCCGTTGCACCAGCCTTCTTGAAGTAGTTCAAAGTCTCCTTCTTCACCAAGAAGATCACGACCCTCTCCAATCCACAGCCTCCAACCTAGGAGTAGCAAGGAGAGTACAAGCAATGAAAGTGAACAAGAAAGGAAAATGGAAATTACAACTTATCATTTGAAGCACAAGGCTTGATTTGCCTATATCAAGCATGTAGATCTCCTAACCAATGTATATGGAAGTGTGATTGTTGTGGATAGGAGATACTAGCCTATAGGACATGAATTTTGAGCAAGGTGAAGAGTAGCCAATTGTAAGTATTGCTCAATTGCTCAAAACAGGTTGCTAATGCAAGTGTATGCTCAAAGATTGCTCAGGTATGGAAAAAGTGAGTTTAGGTGTCCTAAGGCATGTCCTATTTATAGGAATGACCTACAAGTGCTTAAGGACGTTCTAGACACTTTCTAGGGGTTTCTAAGTGCTTAACTAGCCGTTAGGTATAAGTTAGTTGTATTAGCAACGGCTAGTTAATTAATTCTGCAGTTGCTGTCAGAGTCCATCTCGGTCGAGGAATTGTCGACCGAGACACCTACTCGGTCGAAGTTTTGTCGACTGACAGGCTCTCTGGATCGACGTTCATCTCGAACTTCCAACTACTTTGTCAGCTGTGTGTAATGGCTACCTAGGTCTTTCTCGGTCGAGAAGCTTGTCGACCGAGAGTGTCTCGGTTGAGGATTTTGTCGACCGGGATTGACCATGTTTCAATGTTTCAATTAAAGTACTAAGTGTGTATGTGAGTGTGCATATGTGACACTATTCAAGGGGATGATCTATCTAAGTGTAGTGATTGGCTAGGGGAGATCTAACGCTTGATTTACATGAATTCTAAGTACTTGTACATTATCTATTTGTACAAGTTTACAATTGATTACATTTCATGAAATTTATAAGCATTCAAGCATATAGATTCCCTAGTGCTTTGCCATCCACCTCATTCCTGCAACACTCAAGTAGCACGTTAGATCAACAAGAATGAAATGTTTGTCATTATCAAAACAAAGGGATTTACTGATGTCCATTTAGCTAACACCCCTCTCTTAGTTGTTGAGAGGTGAGTCTATGCTCTATTTTCTTGGGCAATACCCTTCTCTCACCATGGATTTGAGAGGTGAGCCTTGGTTGGGCATTGACCTAGTGAAGGTTGGAATCTTGACCGATAAGGGGATGATCCACCTTGTCTCCTGATATGTGATGGAGGTTGTGCAAAACCTCTCTCTCTCTTGGTTGTTGAGAGGTGAGCCAACTCTCTTTATCTATTAGGGTTTGATGATGGTGGTCTTAAGGTTGATGATTAACGTGTATTTTACTCGTGCTAAAAATGCAAGTATACGCGTCGAGTAGTACAGGCCTTGTGAGGCCCGAGTCGAACACAGGGATACTCGAAATTACTGGAGACTCCTACTAACTATTTGCAATCAGCTAAACCGAATAACAAATTGGGGTTTGTTGTCAAAATTAAAAGAAAATAAAAATGATACAAAGCAAACAATCGATTAAAGGTTAATTTAATCAATTCAAAAAGGTATCTTTAGGATTGCGGTTTCACCGCGGGTATTCATTGTATTAGATTTTATATAATGCCTCAATCTTCTCTCTCTATCCGGTTAGTGGCCTGAAAACAGAATTGCCCACTGTCGTGGTACAATTTACTACTTAGGTTTAGGTCGGTTCCACCGTCTTAGTAACATATTCCCTAAACTAAGTGCATTACGAACGGTCTCTCAGTTTCCACCATTAATTTTTCACCACCTTTGTCAAGGGATTTATCGATTAATGTAGGTTTCGTCTCTTTTCAACCATTAATCCTTCTGTCGAAGTGATTAAGGGCATTAGGTTATTATCATGGTGATCAAGCATAACAATATATGGAGAAAACAAAACTATACCACGGATTTAAGAGAGAAAATATGAATTATTAATATAAAACTGTCATAAATTGCATTCCCGGGCTACTCCCGGTCCTAAAGATGGAGGGGATTAGCCCTGCATGTTCATCTCACACAAGTACATGGTAGAAATAGGGGAAATCATATGAAAAACATGAATTGAATGGGAAAACCCCTGAACGGAGAAGAACCGATTGATCCTTTGCGTAGAACACGTGCTTTCCCGCCTCTCGGTGGTGAAATCCGTCTTCGGCAGCGTCCGGATCAATAGGTATGAACTTCTGGCCTCCGTTCTCCTTTCTCGCTCCTCGGCACTTGTGCAAAAGCCAAAATCCGATCCCCCCCACCTGTCTGGGCGGCTGTCATTAGGTATAAGTCCCTAATTAGGTCGTTAATTAACTCCAGCCGTCCGATTGAGATCAATCTGAATCCAACGCATATCTGACGGTGTCGATACCATCGACGCGAGTCGATGGTATCGACCCGCTACAGTAGCGGCTGGCTGCAAATCCTTCCTTTATCGCGCCCTTCATCATCTCGATACCATCGATGCGGGTCGATGGTATCGACTTCCTTTTTGGCGTCGGTTCTATCGTTTTGCGACGCTATAGCCTCCATGTGTCGATGGTATCGACTTGGTGTCGATACTATCGACTGCTTCTTCGCCAGCAACCTGAAGGTGTCTCGATACCATCGACATCATCGTCGATGGTATCGACTCTTTGCTGCTCCTTTTGGCTGGCAACCTGCGGTCTCGTCGATGGTATCGAATTCCGTCGATGGTATCGACGGAAGCAAATACTTGTTTTTCCTAAAATTTGAAGACAAGATCAAATAAATCCACACAAATAATAATAATGCGATAATGAATGCTCAAAATGATAAAACTAAGGGGATTTGACATAAAATGATGGCAAAGACCAAAATGGATGAATTATGCGATATTAACCATAGAAATGACTAATTAAAGCATAAACCACATATAAAATAGGTCTATAAATGCGACTCAAAATCATCGCATCAAACTCCCCTAATCTTGAACGTTGCTTGCCCTCGAGCAACTAATCCTTAGAATAGAATTGCAAATGTCAACTGAAAAACAACACACCAACCCAACATCCCATATGACTCCCACTGAACATTCTCAAACCGGCCTTTCCTAACCACAGAACAGTAATTACCCTAAAGGCGACAGTAATCATCAATAAAAGAAATTAACCTCCAAACTGATGAACACTATCACATAAGGCAGTTAACATAATAAAATTCACCGATTCAGCATTGGTGCATCTTGTGATCGCCTATACTACGTTGCTCGCCCTAACTACCATCTACATGGAAGCAGTTCTCCTGATATTCATTAGTGAGGAGAAATTCACGGTGGCCTACCAATCTGAGCAACGGGTGGATGAAAATGGGCGGCTCATGGAATAAAGTGGAAGTATTGTATAGTTTCAACATGCATAATACAAAAATGTCCTATATGATGCAAATGCACATTATAAATGCCCTAATGCCTAAAATTGGGTGGAATGATGCATGCACTAACCATCCACCTCAAAATGAGATGGATATCTAGTCAAGCTACATCATGTACTCAATTATTCTGAAATGAAATTGATATCATGTTCCTTCCTCCTTATTTCACTTTCTTCTAAATTCTTTTTCTTTTCTCTTTTTTTATATATTGCAGATTTTCAGATTTTTTTTCAGCCCACATATCCATAATTGCTTAAAGATAGGTTTATTGGGCTATTTTCTTCATGCTCGGAAAAAATTTTTTCAATATTTAGAAGGTATGGAACAGTTTAATTCACCATTGGGGAAAAATTGAGATACATGATATACTTTATGCATGAAAATCATGAGTGCAACTACATGGCATGCACCTAAAGGTAATGTGCATGATTCACTATATATTATTTTTTTTTATGCAAACATATGGCAAATACCAATGCAAGTCCTATCTAAATGCTATGCACACAAAAGGAATTAAAACTGCACTTTATTTCCAATTCTTAGGTGGATTATAAAAAAATGAAGTGGAACGATCACAAGACTAGATGACTGAACCTTAGAAAGATATTATGTGTCCCTCCTTACTGACCTGTGTAGTAGTTTAGAGGGTTCTCTCTTTTACATCCAATTAAGGTCTCATTACCACTTGGTTAGGTTAGGCTCAAACAACCATTTCTGTCCACTTTCATGAATCATTAGGAGTACATGTATGAAATGTTGTTTTAAAGTTGACATAATCAATCATTTTCGTAGGATGTGTTCCCCAAGGTCAACCAAAGAAAGCCATCCTAAGACACAAGAATTTTTAAATTTCCCTTAAATTCCCCATGCACTAACAAACAAGATGACACACTTTTACGACATCCACGATTACACTAGATAGCACGTGGATCCTACAAAAGCTAAAGATGCAAGAAACAAATAACAATGCTAAAAACTAAAAACAATAAAAGATAAAGATGTTCCAACTACCCCCCTAAGCTTGAATTCGACTATGGCCTCATAGTCAAAAACAAACTTAAAGATTGGAACAGGGATACCCAATCATTCTTGTGGTGGTGGAGGCGGGTATTGCGGCGCCGTGGGGTCCCAAGATGGGTATTGCCCCTGGAAAGTCGGATCATACTAGGGCATCGGAGGAGGCTGTGGATACCCCCCAAAATAATTCTGGCTCCAGTAATGATCGTAAAATGGCTGCTGCTACTGCTCCATCCTATGCAGTCGATCATGGATATTCTCTTGATTTGCGAAAAGAAGGCGTTCATTCTCGAAGATCGCCTGCTGGTTGACAAAAAGCCGGTTGGTGGTATCTTGAATACCGGCGTACGCAGCGGTGTGGTTGTGCTGCGTCTGCTGAATATCTTGGAGCATGTTGTACATGCCTTGCATGGAATAGGCATCCTCGCTAGGCTGCGAGGGTTGTGGTGATGGCGGCGGAGGCTGTGATGATGAAGACGCACCCGGATGCATCCGAGGACGCTTTCGGGGTGCCACTCGGGATCGAAGAGGTGTGAACGCCTCTTCCTCCTCTTCCGCCGCCTCGTCGTCGTCGCCACCGTCGTTGCCGCCGTCTTCTTCATCGGAATCGATGGCTATGATTGGCCACCGAAAATGCTGCGCGCCGTCGATGTTGAAGACGGGGTCAGGTAGAGAACACTCCTGATATGCTTGATTTACGTGGCAATGCACAAAAGCCACGCCATCTCGGAGAAGAACGAGATTGGATCGGTGTAGATGTTGCAAGTTGACCTTGCTTCTCGTAGAAAGAGGAGTCAGCTGATCGAGATTCAAGCCCAAGTAGAGGGCTACCTTGGTGACAAGCCCTCCAAAATGAATTGGGGCTTTTCTCGTGCTCCTCTTCACCGCCAACACTCGTTGTAGAAAGAATGCACCCCAGTTGCATTCTTGGCGCTTCAGGAGCTGATATAAGAAGAAAAGATCCGTCTCCTAAAATTTGCTTAGCGCCAGATCACTTCGAGCGAAGATGGTGGAACTCAACATCCAGTGCAATACCCGAACAAACGGGTGCTCGAAGTCGGCTACCGCAGCATTGTGGTAGCTCACCGACCTCCCTTGTGGCACCGTCACCAACTCGGAGAAGAGAGTGTCATAGTTGGTGCAGTTATCCGGCCGCCGGTGGTCGTATGGAGAATGCATCCAATTGAAGATCATGTTGAATTGGCAAAGCGTGAGGGTATAGTCACAGTTGTACAGCCGGAAAGACACCCGGCCCTTTATCCATTCACGGTCAGTGGAGACGATGTCGTTGGGCACGACGCAGACGTCAAGTGACGCCATGAACTCCGCTACCAACTCTTTGTAGGTTGGCCACTCGCCGAAAAACGGCTGGCCATCTGCATGGTACTGTAGCTCATCGGGCCTCCTGCTTGTATGTTTCACCTGCCCCTGTAGAACATAGGCCAGATTTGTTGACTCAAGGTCAATTAGGTCAATGTTGACTCACGTCTAAATTGACTAAACCCTTGTTTTGATGATGACTAACCATTCCACATATTGGTGTCTAATGCTTCTACATTGAGTGATTTCAGATTAGGTTTAGACACACTCCAAATGCCCTAACTTGCGCATATAAAATTGGAGTAAAGACAAGTCAAAATAGCTACAAGTGTGCAATTTGGGATCTCTATGTAAATGACCTTAGAATTGCTTTGTAATCACTTGTAATGATTGTATCACTTGTAATTAAGCTTAGAAAAATTATTGGGACACAAAAATGCATCATTCGTACAGTTTTACGAAAATTCCAAAATACCCATAACAGGGATTTTGTCAGCCGAATTCCAAACTCGGCCGATCCATATATTCTGGAATTTTCTGGGCAATCGGCCGAGTTACCAACTCAGCCGATCCCTGTTCGGTCGAGTTTCTATGGTGGGAAACTCGGCCGATCCACTGATCGGTCCAAGTTGAAAGTCGACCGATCGGCCGAGTTTCTCCAAGGAAACTCGGCCGACAGTCTATCTTTCAGACTTGTCGCTTAGTGGTTCGGCCGAATTACCTTTATAGAAACTCGGCCGATCGGACTGTACTGAAATGCAGAAAAAGCAATTCTAGCCGTTGTGGAGTTGCAACAAGTGAAAATAGATCCGTTGCAAGCCACAAAACGGCTAGTTTTCGTTCACAAGTGTTCCCAAAGGCTAAGAGGCATCCCCAGCTATAAATAGGACCCCTTGGGCTTCATTCCAAGGTTGAGCATTCCATGCAAACTCTTTGAGAGGTTCCTATTCTATAGTTGAGTGCTTCCTACAGCCTCCTCTCTCTCTCTAAGCTTAATCACTTGCTACATCCATTAGAGTGAGTAGGAAATCTGTAAGAGAGCTAGTCATATTTGTATATCTTGTGAAGCTCTCACTTCCACCACCTCCCCATCTCTCATTTCCAATCATGAAGATGAAGGTTCTCTCTCTTGTCCAAGAGAGGTGAAGAAGAACAAGGGAAGGAGTCCCTTGGTGAAGATCAAGGCTGAAGACTTGGAGCTAGAGTGGGTAAGTCCTTGGAGAAGGCAGAAGACTCAAGCTCAAGTAGGTAAGTCCTTGGTGGAAGAAGCTTCTCCGAGTGAAGGTGAAGTCAAAGGCGGAAGATCCAAGAAGAGTGGGTAATTCCTACAAGGCTGAAGACTAGTGCAAGATTGGGTAAGTCCTTGGAGAAGGCCGAAGAATCTTGCAAAGTGGGTAAGTCCTTGGTAAGGTTGAAGACTCTTTGTATTGGATAGGTAAGTCCTTTGTTGGGTCATGTATTGTAAGTCTTATGAATGAATATAAGAGTGCAATTGGTTGAAGTCCTAGAGGTTGACCTCTCTAGGCAAGTGGACTGACACACTTCTAGTTTGAAGTGTGGAACCACTCTAAATAGCTTGTCTAATTTGGTGCATGTTCAATCTCTCTTATCCTTGCTATGCATGATTTAGTTGCACTCAAATTACCTATTTAGCAACCTTATCTTGTCATATAATTTGAAGGTTTGATGAATTTTGTTTAAGTGCTTTCAGCTCTATTCACCCCCCCTCTAGAGCACCTAAGTCACCCATCTAGGATCCAACAAGTGGTATCAGAGCAGGTCTTCTCCAAGCATACTTCAACAAGTAGGAGAAGATGGGTGACTACCTAGGAGGGAGACTCTCGACTAGACTTCCAATCTTTGATGGGAGCAACTTCCTCTATTGGAGAAGAAGACTTCAATTCTTCATCCAAGGATCAAGTCTCGAGATGTGGCAAATGGTGAATAGCCCATACATTCTACCAAAGACAAACATTGAAGAATGGGATGAAGCCACCTTGATGAAAGCAACCTTGAATGCTAGAGCCATGCACATTCTATATGCCTCCATGACCCCCACCGAGTTCAACCGGATTTCTTCTTGTGAGACGGCCTATGAGGTATGGAGAAAGCTTTGCATCACTTATGAAGGGACAGATCAAGTGAAGGAAAGCAAGGTCTACATGCTCAAAGGGTTGCTTGAGAACTTCAAGATGGGAAAGGAGGAGAGCATAGCCAACATGTACTCAAGGCTCAACACCATCTTGAATGGTCTTGCTGTTCTAGGACATCCTATGTCTAGTGGAGAGATCAACTCAAAGATCCTTAGAACTCTCCCCAAGAGATGGGAATCCAAGGTGACTTCCATTGAAGAAGCAAGGTCGCTTAGGGATATTCCTATTGAAGAGCTCATTGGAAATCTACAAGCACATGAAGCCACACTTGACAAGAGGGAGGAAGTAGAAAGACAAGAGAAGAAAGAGCTAAAGAGAATGAAGAAGGCTGAAATGAAGGCTCAAATTGAAGCTATCATGGAACAAGTCTCTCCATCCTCTCAAGCTAAAGAAGATGCCATGTACTCCAAAGGTAGACTCTACAAAGGCAAGTCCTCCTCCATCCGGTGCTTCACATGTGGAAAGAAGGGTCACTACAAGGAAGATTGCCCACAAGGCAAAAAGACCCATCTTCACAAGAAGAAATGGCAATCAAGCTCAAGTGGCTCCTCCAACTCAAACTCAAGTGAAGATTCAAGTGAAGGATCAAGATCAAGCTCAAGTGATGAAGGAGAATGTCATTTTGCTCTTGTAGCATCAACAAGTGAAGACTCAAATGAGGTAAATCTAGACTCTTTAGATAAAGAATCCTTGATTGATCTCATTCATGATATTTGTGCATCTCTTAAGTCTTCTAAAAAGAAAAAGAAAAAGCTTGCTAAAATTGTTGATAATTTGCATATAGAACTAGATGATCTTGAATATGCAAATTCTTGCTTGCTTATTGATAAAAATGATTGTCTTAGCCAAGTAGACTCTCTTAAACTTGAAAATGCTAGTTTACTTGATAAGATTAAATTTCTAGAAGCTCAACCTCTCATGCCTAATTCTAATGAAGAACATACTTTAATTGTTGATTCTCTCATGCATGACATTGATGTTCTTAAATCTGAAAACAAAAACAAAGATTTTGTTTTGCATGAATTAGAACTAGAGAATGACTCCTTGCTTGCTAAAATCAATGGGCATGAATCTTGTTCTAGTTCTACTAATAGAGAGAATGATGTTGCTGCTCTTCATATTGATAGAGATTCTTATTTAACTAAAACTCTTTGCCTAGAAAATGATCTTCTACATGCTAGAGATAACATTAATCAATTGTCTTCTACTATTGCTTCTCTTAAGCATGATAATGATAGTTTAAGATCTTCTTTGCAAAGATTCTTAGTTGGTAAAAAGAATCTTAATCAAATCCTAGACCATACTACTAAACAAATTGGTAGACATGGTTTAGGGTATGATAGTAGTCAAGGGAACAACAAAGATAAAGGACCTCCAATATTCCATGGAGAATCCTCTAGTTCCAAGACTATGGGCACATGCAACTATTGCAATGATTTTGGTCATTATGCTACTTGTTGTCCTTTTAGGAAAGCACCCAAGAGCAATAGGACTTGGGTTGCTAAACTAACCCCTCCGGACCCAAAAATATGATTGGGGACCATTTCATCTTTCTTCTTGTAGGTACTTGCAAATGGATTGACATGAGCCATTGAATTGCAAATTGACTTCTCAATCCACATAAAAGAAGAAAGGTGAGATGTGCAGAGGGTGACACCAAGTAGAAAAGCAATGGTAAGCACAAAGGTATTGTTTTATTGCTTATAACCATTTCTAACTTGTTTTTGTCAAGTTAGTGTGCACTATACATATGGTTTTTGAGTCAAAAGTGACATTTTGTGATTCTCTTCACACTCTTGCTCAAAAACTATTTCTAATGCTTCTATAGTGCATTACTAACTTGCTTAGACATGTTTGGATATGGTTTGTATATTTAGCATGCATCTAGATATGTTTTATGAAAAATATGTGCTTTTTCTACAGTAGTTTTGTCGGCCGAGTTTTGTCCTGTCTAAAACTCGACCGATAGGCACCAATGGGTGTTGCCAACAGCTGCGATCGGCCGAGTTGCCAATACACAGAACTCGACCGATTACACTGTGCACAGAATATACATTTGGCTTATTGAGTGAGAATTTCCCTCTCAACTAGATTTTCTCAACCAATAGCCTTATTCTTTGGCACTCTCATTTGGTACCTTATATATGCATATTGCCATGTCTAATTGCCCATCTTGCTTACAACTCTATCTCTCTAATTGCTCTAAATTGGTATATCTATATCGTGCAATTACTTGCTTTGAGTTGTTTTGCAGGTTTTGATGATGAACTCTTTGGATCTCTTGGTTGTGTCTTAAATTGCTTCCGTTGTACTCTAACTTGCTACATCTATCTAGGTGTATATCTTGTTTTGATACAACCTTGAGGTTCTTAGGGGTAATCATCTTATGGTAAGGATGCATATCTAGTGAGTTATATCCTTTCATGCTTCTTAAATTTGCATATCTCTTTGTTTGGATATATCTCTACATCTACTCATAGCTTGCTTTATCTTGTGTACCTTTTGGTATCTCTTGCTATGATCTAGATCCTACTAGTAGTCCTAACTTGTGATACCATCTACTAGTAGTTCATATACATGTAGTTCTATCCTTGTTTAAAATTGCCATCTTTGATCATCTATATGTTATGCTTGTATCTTATCTCATACATACTCAAGTTTGTTCTTTAAATTGCTTATATACTATCTTGAGTTTCTTGCATAACATTGTGATGCAGGGTTCATAGATCTATATGATATGTAGAAATTGGAGTATTTTTTGGATTTTTATGCAGGTTTTGCTCCAATTTCAGTTTTTGCTGCAAGTATAGTGCTTTTTATGCAGAAACACCCTTCTGAGCAAGACTCATTGCTTTGCCATGAGCTCCGATGGTTTTTGGTCAAATTCCATCATCTTGAGGGTCAAAGTTGTGATTTATTGTCTTTCTGCAGCACTGTATCTTGCATTTTTGGGATGTTCAAGTATATGTTTTAACTTGCTTTTCTTTCTATGCTTGGACAAGACCCTATATGTGCTCTTCTACTCTCCTCATATAACTTTTGTTATCTTCTTTCTCTTAACAAGTGGTGTTTCTTAGTTTCTTCACACTCCCACCTTTTTGAAATGACAAAGGGGGAGAAAGATATGTCTTCTTTTGACAACAGGGAGAAGGCATGTCTTACATGAAGCAAAGAAGCATGTCCATGTAAAGGGGAGAAGGTAAATGGGAGAAGACATATATGTGTAGAACATATATGAGTAGAAGACATAGTTTCTATAAATGTTATGAAAGCTAACCATGCAGGAGAAATAGCATCGATTGAGGGGGAGTATGAAAACTCCACTAGCATCAATTGAGGGGGAGCATATGAACTCAATTCTACTGAAACCCCTAGGTTTCTCCGAAGGTATGATTTTACTTACAAGCTTTCAATACATTTATGGAATGGTTTGTCATCTTCAAAAAGGGGGAGAATGTTGACTCAAGGTCAATTAGGTCAATGTTGACTCACGTCTAAATTGACTAAACCCTTGTTTTGATGATGACTAACCATTCCACATATTGGTGTCTAATGCTTCTACATTGAGTGATTTCAGATTAGGTTTAGACACACTCCAAATGCCCTAACTTGCGCATATAAAATTGGAGTAAAGACAAGTCAAAATAGCTACAAGTGTGCAATTTGGGATCTCTATGTAAATGACCTTAGAATTGCTTTGTAATCACTTGTAATGATTGTATCACTTGTAATTAAGCTTAGAAAAATTATTGGGACACAAAAATGCATCATTCGTACAGTTTTACGAAAATTCCAAAATACCCATAACAGGGATTTTGTCGGCCGAATTCCAAACTCGGCCGATCCATATATTCTGGAATTTTCTGGGCAATCGGCCGAGTTACCAACTCAGCCGATCCCTGTTCGGTCGAGTTTCTATGGTGGGAAACTCGGCCGATCCACTGATCGGTCCAAGTTGAAAGTCGACCGATCGGCCGAGTTTCTCCAAGGAAACTCGGCCGATAGTCTATCTTTCAGACTTGTCGCTTAGTGGTTCGGCCGAATTACCTTTATAGAAACTCGGCCGATCGGACTGTACTGAAATGCAGAAAAAGCAATTCTAGCCGTTGTGGAGTTGCAACAAGTGAAAATAGATCCGTTGCAAGCCACAAAACGGCTAGTTTTCGTTCACAAGTGTTCCCAAAGGCTAAGAGGCATCCCCAGCTATAAATAGGACCCCTTGGGCTTCATTCCAAGGTTGAGCATTCCATGCAAACTCTTTGATAGGTTCCTATTCTATAGTTGAGTGCTTCCTACAGCCTCCTCTCTCTCTCTAAGCTTAATCACTTGCTACATCCATTAGAGTGAGTAGGAAATATGTAAGAGAGCTAGTCATATTTGTATATCTTGTGAAGCTCTCACTTCCACCACCTCCCCATCTCTCATTTCCAATCATGAAGATGAAGGTTCTCTCTCTTGTCCAAGAGAGGTAAAGAAGAACAAGGGAAGGAGTCCCTTGGTGAAGATCAAGGCTGAAGACTTGGAGCTAGAGTGGGTAAGTCCTTGGAGAAGGCAGAAGACTCAAGCTCAAGTAGGTAAGTCCTTGGTGGAAGAAGCTTCTCCGAGTGAAGGTGAAGTCAAAGGCGGAAGATCCAAGAAGAGTGGGTAATTCCTACAAGGCTGAAGACTAGTGCAAGATTGGGTAAGTCCTTGGAGAAGGCCGAAGAATCTTGCAAAGTGGGTAAGTCCTTGGTAAGGTTGAAGACTCTTTGTATTGGATAGGTAAGTCCTTTGTTGGGTCATGTATTGTAAGTCTTATGAATGAATATAAGAGTGCAATTGGTTGAAGTCCTAGAGGTTGACCTCTCTAGGCAAGTGGACTGACACACTTCTAGTTTGAAGTGTGGAACCACTCTAAATAGCTTGTCTAATTTGGTGCATGTTCAATCTCTCTTATCCTTGCTATGCATGATTTAGTTGCACTCAAATTACCTATTTAGCAACCTTATCTTGTCATATAATTTGAAGGTTTGATGAATTTTGTTTAAGTGCTTTCAGCTCTATTCACCCCCCCTCTAGAGCACCTAAGTCACCCATCTAGGATCCAACAAGATTGGCCTCGAATCCGAGGTCTCGGATCATTTCCCGGTCCACATACTGGGTGGGTTCGATCTTCCTTTTTAGGATCTCCTCATAGATCTTCTTCACCTCTGTGGAAGGATGCATCATGCGCGGCCGTGCAACCGACCCGGGAGGAGGTGGCACAAACTCCTGAATCTCCTCTGGGTCCACACCTGAAGAAGATGCTCCAGCGATGTGAGCCATGTTGGCGACGAGAAAGGGATTAGAAAGAGAGAGCTCGGTGCAGAATGGAGATATGAATCTCCTCTTGAGGAAGATCGTCGCTCGGTGACACTGTTCTTCACTCTTGGATGGCTCGGGGGAGTGCTCGGCACAAATGGAGGAGATTACTCTGAAGGTGTGACGTCAAATGACGTGTTGGTTCTCCTTAAATAGACTTGGCCGCCGCCACTGTTGGCCCGTCGATACCATCGACGCGAGTCGATGGTATCGACTTGGGTCGATGCTATCCGCCCCTCACTGGTATCGACGGTCGTCGATTGGTGGATCTTGTGACCCGGATCGCTGTCGTGTCGATACCATCGACTTGGGTCGATGGTATCGACGTTGCACCCGGATCGATGATGTGGACGCCGCGATCGCCGTCAATTTCTTTGCTCGGATCGGTGACATGGATGGTCGATACCATTGACAGGTGTCGATAGTATCGACTTGGCTTCATTGCAACACCGCCTTTTTTTCATTTCAACCTGGAATCATGTCGATACCATCGACGAGGCCGTCGATGGTATCGAGTTCACTGAGACAAATCGGTCTGAACTTCTCCAGAGATCTCGATGGTATCGACGCCTATGTCAATACTATCGACGTTTCTTTCTCGACCACCTATAGGTATGTCGATACCATCGACGAGGTCGTCGATGGTATCGACTCAGAACGAAATCTGTAGTCTTCAACCTGTACCCTTGTCGATACCATCGACGAGGGTGTCGATGGTATCGACTCTGCCTCAACCTGCACAATGAACAAACGGATCAAGGTATCTTCTTTATACTAAAAATTGAACCAAAAATAAATCAACCTACGATTATAATTAAACTATCCTAATGTACCTATGGTTGGGTTGCCTCCCAACAAGCGCCCTTATTTAACGTCTTAGGCTAGACGGATTCCGGGCATCTCATTTATCCGAAAGTGTAATGAGTTTAACCTCATTCACTTTTCTCTTGTAATTCTCACCAAAATACAGCTTTAACCTCTGTCCATTCACCAAGAAAGTGGCATCACCATCACGCACTAAAATCGTGCCGTGTGGTTTGACCTCTTCCACCACGAACGGTCCACTCCACCGGGATTTGAGCTTCCCGGGATGCAACTTGAGTCGGGAGTTGAAAAACAAAATGCTATCTCCTTTCTTAAACGTGCGCAACTCGATGTGGCGATCGTGGATCAGTTTTGTGCACTCCTTGTATATTCGGGCATTCTCATATGCCGTCATCCATAACTCATCCAGCTCATTTAATTCGAACATTCTTTTTCTCCCAGCTTCCTCATAACTCAAATTTAGCCTTCTAAGCGCCCAATGGGCCTTGTGCTCCAACTCCACCGGAAGGTGACAAGCCCGACCATACGCCAACCTAAAAGGCGTAGTGCCTATAGGTGTTTTGTAAGCCGTTCTATATGCCCACAGTGCATCCGGTAATAGGGCACTCCAATTCTTCCTTGTGGATGCCACCATTCGCTCTAGAATCTTCTTGATTTCACGGTTTGAGACCTCCACTTGGCCTTGAGTCTGCGGATGATATGGGGTGCCAATGTTGTGCTTGACCCCATATTTCTTCAGTAATGTCGAGAACTTCTGATTCCGGAAGTGTGTACCCCCATCGCTTATTATCATTCGGGGTATCCCAAACATGTAGAAAATATTTTCCTTCACGAACCTGCACACTACAGTAGAATCATTAGTCCTTGTGGGAATTGCTTCCACCCACTTCGACGCATAGTCAACGGCTAGCAAGATATACAAATTGGAGTTTGAGGACACAAAGGGTCCCATGAAGTCTATGCCCCACAAATCAAATACCTCAACTTCCTGAAATACATTCAGGGGCATCTACTGTCGCTTCGATATATTACCTGCTTGCTGACAAGGATCACATTGCCTCACAAAATCGTAGGCATCCCGAAACAAAGTTGGCCAATAAAGGCCACTTTCCAACACCTTAGCTGCGGTTCGCGAACTGGCATGATGTCCTCCGTAGGTGATGCATGGCAATGATGGAGAACACTCTCGTACTCCACTTCAGGCACACACCTGCGTAAGATACCGTCCCTGCATTGCTTCAAAAGAATTGGATCATCCCAAAAATAGTATCTTAAAGAATGAAAGAATCTCTTTTTCTCCTGATATGACCAATCTTCTGGGATGATCCCGCAAGCTAAATAATTTACAATTTCAGCGAACCAAGGCTCTTTAGAGTTAATTTTCAAAAGTTGTTCATCCGGAAACGTCTTGGTTATGGGTATATGTAAATCTTTTTCATCCACCCTTTCTAACCTAGACAAATGATCAGCCACTACATTCTCAATCCCAGATTTATCCTTGATTTCAATGTCAAATTCTTGTAAGAGAAAAATCCACCTAATGAGTCTAGGCTTTGCATCTTTTTTCTCCATCAAGTATTTTATTGCAGCATGGTCAGTCCATACAACTACTTTAGATCCAAATAAATACTGTCGGAATTTTTCGAAAGCAAACACGACGGCAAGTAATTCTTTTTCAGTAGTTGTATAATTCAATTGAGCATCATTCAGAGTTTTGGAAGCATAGAAAATCACAGCGGGCTTATTATCTACCCATTGCCCCAATACGGCTCCTACCGCAAAGTCCGAAGCGTCACACATTAATTCGAAAGGTTTTGTCCAATCCGGCGTTTGAACAACCAGGGCAAAAATCAAATTTTCTTTCAAAACATCGAATGCATGTATACACTTATCATTGAAATCGAAAACCGCATCTTTCTCTAAGAGTTCGGATAAAGGTTTTGCAATTTTAGAAAAATCCTTAATGAATCGTCGATAGAACCCGGCGTGTCCCAGAAAACTTCTCACCCCTTTTACAGAATTTGGTGGGGGCAACTTGGAAATCACCTCAATTTTTACCGGGTCTACCTCAAGACCTCTGCTAGACACCTTGTGTCCTAGCACTATTCCCTCTGTCACCATCATGTGACATTTCTCCCAGTTAAGGACCAAGTGTGTGTCCTCACAACGCTGCAAAACTTTGTCTAAGTTATAGAGACATTCATCAAATGATGCACCATGAACCGAGAAGTCATCCATAAAAACCTCAAGACAACGCTCTACCATGTCAGAAAATATGGCGAGCATACAGCGTTGAAACGTCGCCGGTGCATTACATAAACCAAACGGCATTCGCCGGTAAGCAAAAGTCCCATAGGGACAGGTGAACGTAGACTTCTCTTGATCCAAAGGATCAATCGAGATCTGGTTGTACCCCGAATATCCGTCCAGAAAACAAAAATGCGACCGACCGGCTAGACGTTCTAAAATTTGATCAATAAATGGTAAAGGAAAATGATCTTTAAGTGTGGCTGCATTCAGACGACGGTAGTCAATACAAACTCTCCACCCGGTTACCAATCAGGTGGTGACAGGTTCATTCAACAAATTTTTAGTGACAGTAATTCCCCCCTTCTTAGGGACTACCTGTGTGGGACTCACCCACGTCGAGTCTGATATGGCATAGATAATCCCTACAGCAAGAAGTTTGATGACCTCCTTCTTCACAACCTCCATCATGCTCGGATTTAAACGTCTTTGAGGCTGAATAAGAGGCTTGGCTCCCTCTTCGAGCCGAATCTTGTGCTGGCAAAGAGTAGGGGAGATCCCCTTGATGTCTGCAACAGACCACCCAAAAGCTCCACGGTGGTTCTTCAGCACTATCAGCAATTGCTCCTCCTCGTCCGCATTCAAATAAGCAGATACGATCACCAGTAACTTGTCTTTCTCAGCTAGAAAGACATACTTGAGATGCGGGGGCAGCGGCTTCAATTCTAACTCTGGCGGGCTGATAAGAGATGAATGCAGTGGTGGGGGAAGTGCACCTAAATCTTCATAGTGCCTCGCATAGAAGCATGGAAGCATCTGAAGCATTTTAGCGCACTCCTTGAGTGATTTACTCCGCATCCAATCATAGGTAACATTCAACAAACAAGCCTCTAACGGCAATTCCAGATATGCATCAACAACAGAAATAGCAATTGCATCATCCTCCCATGAAGGCAGAATGTCCTCATTCTCATCATTTGGAAATCCCACAGCTTTACACAAAGAAACAACCTTAGTTTGCTCCATGATATCCACAGCTAAGGTTCCATTATCCATCTTGCTCATCACGTGAGCCATGTCCAGAAATGGTTTTCCAAGGCAAAGTGAGATGTTGTGATCCATATTTTTCACCATGTTACATTGTTCTTTTGCTTTAGAAGACATAATGCTAGAGGGCATGACCATCTCAAAGCGGTCATCTGCTATGCCTAAGGTCAAGCGACCTCTCCCCATCTCTAAGATCATGTCAGCTGTAGCTTGGAATGGGCATCCAAGTAACAGCTCATTGCCATGCTCATCCTGCATTTCCATAACCACAAAATCAGCCGGAAAGACAAATCGATCCACCTTTACTAAGACATCTTCACAGATTCCATAAGGCTTCACTACAGAGTTGTCGGCCAGTTGAATTGTCATATTGCTCGGCCTTGACTCTTTCAGTCCCAACTTTTTGAATGTCGAAAGGGGCATTAAGTTGATGCTCGCCCCTGAATCACACAGTGCTTCTCCAAATTTACACTTTCCGATATAGCAAGAAATGTTGAAACACACGGGATCCTGTCTCTGTGGCGGAAAAGTACCCATAATGAAGGCACTCACTTGCTCCTTTAGCACAACGACCTCAGTATCTGGTATTTTCCTCTTCTTGGTGATGACATCTTTTAGAAACTTCCCGTATGAAGGGATTTTCTCAATAGCTTCCAATAATGGAATATTGACCGAAAGCTTCCTAAAGCTGTCCAAGAATTTCTTGAACTGTGCGTCTACCTTCCTTGCCTTTGCACTATTCGGATAAGGGACCGGAACGGCGTGTGCCCTTTGATGAGGTGGCACATAAGGTGTCATTTTCTGCGGTTCCTCCTCAGCAACCTGTTCTTCAATACCATCCACGTCTTTGTCTTCAACTTGCCCTGTGACTGGTGTGGGCTGCTCCGTAGTGGTTTCACCTTCAACTTTATCTTGCGGTGTGCTTGTTTCATCCGTTCTTGGATTCAGCACCTTCTTGCTGCTTCTCAGTAAAATTGCCTTGGCTTGCTGGTTTCCCCCGGGAACATTGGTGTTCCCCGGAAAACCCGGATGTGCTGGTTTCTTCAAACTAGCAATTTCAGCTGCCATCTGCGCCATGGATGTCTCTATGGTCCTCATTTGAGCCCCATGGTTCTGCAATGTCTGCCCAAATTGATTCATGTATTCTCCTTGTTGCTTGATTTGCTGCCTGAATGTGTTCATTAACTCTTGATTTTGCTTGATGACTTGATTGAGCAACTCCGTGCTCTTGTCCTCTACAGCTGGCGCGGGCTTGGCTTCCGGATCCTGCAGAAAATTGTTCGGATCCTTCCATGAGAACTTTTTGTCCTTTCTCCATGAGTAGTCATTGTTCCTGTACCCTTGTTGTTGTCTCATGTACTTGACTTGAGCCTCATCCTCAGACTCATTTTCTTCTTTTTGCAGTAACTTCTTTGCGAGAAGATCCATCTTCTCATTCAGCTCTCTCATTGCCTTTGATTCACTGGCGACTCATGCTTGCTCAACTGGGCCTCTCTCTCTTTCTCCCCAGGACTGCTTTCTCGCCATGTTCTTGAGTATTTCCCAGCATCTAGTGTCAGTGTTATTCAAAAAAAATCCCGACCCGGCTGAATCCAGATTACTCCTATCATGCTCGGAGAGAGCAAAATAGAAGATTTTCACCTGTGTCTCTTTGTCTAGCCCATGATGCGGACATCTCCTCAACATAACCTGAAATCGCTCCCAGGTCTCAGAATATGTTTCACCCGCCTATTGGGTGAAATTGTGAATCTTCTGGATCATGTCGTTAGTCTTCTCAGGAGGGAAGAACCTCTCAAAGAAGACTTCCACCATATGGTCCCAAGACTCAACGAACTCATCGTCTAGATTATGTAGCCACTCTCTTGCTGCTCCTGCCAAGGAACTTGGGAACAGCTTGAGGTACAAATCATCTTGTGGAAACCTGTCTATCTTTACCATGTCACGGTTTTCAACGAACTGGCTGATGTGTGCAACAAGATCCTCATTCTTCAGCCCATGAAACGCATTTGATTTTACCAAATTAATCAACGCTGGATCGATCTTATATGTTGGTATGTTGATCGCCTGCTTTTTTATACGCCCCTTTGAAGCTGATGAGGAAGAAGCTTTGATCTTCTCCCATATGGTCTGTGGCTCGGCCATGTCTTTTGGTTCAGATTCAGAATCTATCTCTTCTTGGTACTCGTGCTCAGAATGCTCCTCGTCCTCAGGTCCCGAAAACGGAACCTCGGGTGTGCGATTGTCGTAGTCTGTACTACGCGTCTGCACCATGCACAGTACCTGAAAAGAGAAAATTTGAGTTCAATACATTGCTATGACGAGTATAAAAATTATCGAACAATTTAAAAATATTTGAAGTTGTTTCAATCTAAATAAAAAAAAATTTGGCCTAGAGTGGCCGCTCGTAGCACTCAAAGTGCCAACAATTCGCCGTATCCCCGGCAACGGCGCCAAAAACTTGACGTGTATTTTACTACGCGCTAAAAATGCAAGTATACGCGTCGAGTAGTACAGGACTTGTGAGGCCCGAGTCGAACACAGGGATACTCGGAATTGCTGGAGACTCCTACTAACTATTTGCGATCAGCTAAACTGAATAACAAATTGGGGTTTGTTGTCAAAATTAAAAGAAAATAAAAATGAAACAAAGCAAACAATCGATTAAAGGTTAATTTAATCAATTCAAAAAGGTATCTTTAGGATTGCGGTTTCACCGCGGGTATTCATTGTATTAGATTTTATATAATGCCTCAATCTTATCTCTCTATCTGGGTAGTGGCCTGAAAACAAAATTGCCCACTGTCATGGTACAATTCGCTACTTAGTTTTAAGGTCGGTTCCACCGTCGTAGTAACCTATTCCCTAAACTAAGTGCATTACGAACGGTCTCTCAGTTTCCACCATTAATTTTTTACCACCTTTGTCAAGGGATTTATCGATTAATGTAGGTTTCGTCTCTTTTCAACCATTAATCCTTCTGTCGAAGTGATTAAGGGCATTAGGTTATTATCATGGTGATCAAGCATAACAATATATGGAGAAAACAAAACTATACCACGGATTTAAGAGAGAAAATATGAATTATTAATATAAAATTGTCATACAATGCATTCCCGGGCTACTCCCGGTCCTAAAGATGGAGGAGATTAGCCCCGCATGTTCATCTCACACAAGTACATGGTAGAAATAGGGGAAATCATATGAAAAACGTGAATTGAATGGGAAAACCCCTGAACGGAGAAGAACTGATTGATCCTTTGCGTAGAACACGTGCTTTCCCGCCTCTCGGTGGTGAAATCCGTCTTCGGCAGCGTCCGGATCGACAGGTATGAACTTTTGGCCTCCGTTCTCCTTTCTCGCTCCTCGGCACTTGTGCAAAAGCCAAAATCCGATCCCCCCCACCTGTCTGGGCGGCCGTCATTAGGTATAAGTCCCTAATTAGGTCGTTAATTAACTCCAGCCGTCCGATTGAGATCAATCTGAATCCAACGCATATCTGACGGCGTCGATACCATCGATGCGAGTCGATGGTATCGACCCGCTACAGTAGCGGCTGGCTGCAAATCCTTCCTTTATCGCGCCCTTCATCATCTCGATACCATCGACGCGGGTTGATGGTATCGACTTCCTTTTTGGCGTCGGTTCTATCGTTTTGCGACGCTGTAGCCTCCATGTGTCGATGGTATCGACTTGGTGTCGATACTATCGACTGCTTCTTCGCCAGCAACCTGAAGGTGTCTCGATACCATCGACATCATCGTCGATGGTATCGACTCTTTGCTGCTCCTTTTGGCTGGCAACCTGCGGTCTCGTCGATGGTATCGACGGAAGAAAATACTTGTTTTTCCTGAAATTTGAAGACAAGATCAAATAAATCCACACAAATAATAATAATGTGATAATGAATGCTCAAAATGATAAAACTAAGGGGATTTGACATAAAATGATGGCAAAGACCAAAATGGATGAATTATGCGATATTAACCATAGAAATGACTAATTAAAGCATAACCCACATATAAAATAGGTCTATAAATGCGACTCAAAATCATCGCATCAATGATGACCAAACCAATATGGTCCTTGTGCCTTGCACGATACCCTTTTGTGGTGCTTTGCATGATACCCCTCTTCTAGGGTTTTGTCTTGGGCGATATGATAAGTTGGGTTCTGTTAACCTTGTTGTCCGATATGACCCCTTCACCATGTTAGTGTTGTTGGGTGATATGCCTTGTTACCCAAGAAGGTTTTGGGAGTGTTGAACCCTAGATGTCCCTTTGATCGACATGGTGCTTGGTAGATATCTCTATTTTGTGCCTTGGGCAACATGGGTTAGTTTTGATGTTGCCTGATATGGGCTGGATATGAAAACCCTAGATGGGCTCCATAGTGTTGGCTGATATGGTTGAGCTTAACCTAGTTGGACGATAGGATAACTCGGGTGCCATGGTGTCATTTGAGAGACGACAGTAGTGTGCATGTTGGGCGTTATGGTTTTGACCTTGTGCATCATGATCTTATGCGATTTGGCTTTGGGTGATATGGTGATGATAGGTTGCCTTACATGAAACCCTAACCCTAATGGGTGATAGGGTCTTGGCTGTTAGGCCTGGTTGTGTTGCCTGTTACACCTGCACCTGGTTGCACGATACACTCGTGTTTCCTGGTTGCACATTTGAGCGTCACAGGTTTAGCGTTTCCCGATACCAGTGGGTAGGTGTTTCCCGACACGACGTTGCACGATATGGTTCTATTCATTATGATGTTGCAAGCTTGGGTGTTGCAGGTGGTGAAGTGCTTCCCGACAGGGGTGCTGCTCGTTATCTCCTTGTAGTGTCAGCCAACACACTCTTTGGTGAGAGACGTTGTGCTTTTGGTGAGGGTTGTCCCTTACCCGATACACCTATAGTGAGGATTATACCTTGTGTTCAGTTGGCAGCCCTAATGTTTGTTGTACTTTGATATATGAGGTTGTTATGCTTTGATACATATATATATATAAAAGAATGATATGCTTTGATACACTCGTCTATGTTGCATGGTTGACTCTCATAATAAAGTAAAGAGCTGTAAATGTTCCTTGTACAAGTATCATTGCTCCTTGTGATTTCACTAACCATGCAGGAGATAGTTGTACGATGAGGCCATGGTAATGGCATAATAGTGATATGATGTAGAACATCAAGGGCTATGATGAACTTAGTGATATATGATGGGTGTTACCCATGGAATGGCAATGTGTGCCTTGATGATGGGATTGAGTCCCAGTGATGTTGATCATTGAGATGGATATTGATGATTGGCAAGAGGCCATGTGGTTACATGTAATGTTGGATTTGACAATATAACACCTGATAATGAGATCTATGTTGTTTACTGGTGATTTAGTTTACATGTTACATAACTTGGTTGAATCTTGCAATGTGCTTAAAATGTATTAATTAATTACAGAGGAACCTTACATATAGTTTGTCCTGGCCATAGATCCATCATCGTCAGTAACTGGTGATGGTGAAATAGGTTTATCCTGTGGGATTACCTAGAGCACATATTGTTGAATATGTGGGGTTCTCCTAGCTGAAAATAGGAGGATTAGAGTGCAACTGCGGTTGTGGACTCAAGATGTGTATAAGAGCATGGTGATCAGGCCCGTGGCTCAGTGTGAAGGAGCATGAATGCATTCATGGCTCAGGAGCACGGTGAATAGGCACGTGGCTCATGATAAAAAGGGTAGACTGCATGACCTAACCCTATGGCTAAGGCCACTCAAGCAAGAGACTGTGGTCCTGCTTTGGTTAACGTGCACTGACCACCAAGAGGTGAGTTCATGGAGTCTGGCTCTCCCAATGAACTTGTATGGCACTGGTTTTGGGCTTCATAGCTGAAGGTTGGATTTGAGCGGGATGGCTCACTTCCTCAGGGCATAATAAATTGTAATCCATCCGTATAGAATATATTGCTTAAGGCAAAACACAGAACATTGGTTGAGGCCTTGCTTGTATAGTTTCTCTTGCAGTTATTTACACGTTCCTCGTATCTTGTGGAAAGTTCTTATAAATCTTATCTTGTCAATCATGTTCCATAAAGAAATATCTGGTTATATGCCTCCCGGATGTCTTGGTAAGTTGTTAATAAAGTTAAGCTCTGTTTAATATGTTGCTTATATCAGTTACCTGCTTAACCTGAAGTTTTATAGTTTGGAGGGGAGTTATGTTTCTCGTTGGGACTGTGTGTCTCACCCTACTAGTTTACAAACTTTTTAGGTGATCGTGCTAGACGTGGTGGTGGTCGTGAGGTTGTGGTCAAGCAGCAAGAAGAACAGTGGGAAGCAAGAGATGGATATGTTGCTATTTTTGTTGTTTGTAGTAGAGTCCTAGAGTCATCCCTGTACACTCAGGTCCTTGGAGGTGTTTTGATGATGTTTTATGATGTATAGATGATGTAGCTTGTTTATCCAGTTGTTGGCCTGGTATGACATGTTCTGTATATAAATAGGTGGTGAACTCTTTGTGCCTATGTGACAGTTGGCTCATGTAAGCTATGGACATGTATCAAGGTTTATGTATGTTTATATAACATGTTTCCTTGAAGAATAAGGATCTATATGCAATAGTTTCGTTATTATATGTTTTCCACAATCGATTTTAATTAACTCATGTTTTTGGTAATATGTGGTTTATGGTGTTTCCGCACGTTTTCGCGTGGCATTTCATTGTTTGTGTGATAGCGGGATGTCACAGAACTAGTCTAGCAGATTGTCACAAAGTAAAACAAAACAGAGTCTGTAGGATTCTACTAATTAAAGAGAAGGAGTTCCTCGCTATGTATGCACCTTTTATCAGGAGTAGACAACCCTTGAACACCCCAGCAAGAAACCTACATCCAAACATAGTATGTAATGTGGTATATGTTCCTGTGAGGTCATCCCACTCGCTTTCCAATAGCATGACAAAAACCCATCAGTAATATGAAACCTCTCTCGAGCATGAAAAATGAACACCCTAGAATATTCTAGATATCCTCTCAGGTCTAGAATATTCTGAGATACTAGGAACAAGTGTGATCTGGGTAGAACTAGGTAGCGGGCCTGACCGTGCCTGGATGGGCCCGACCGTGCCTAGGTCTATGGTTCTGCACATATCACCTTGAACCGTCCTCCTTTCAGATTCTGATCCAAACTACCTTCTCTTATCTATTTCTATAATGAATCTCTCGATATAGGTAGAAATAGAAGTTCAAGCAAGAACGAGATCAACCAAACTAGAAATCATAACCAGAAAGAGAAGATAGAACACAAAATGTACTAGATATGAAATAAATCTACTTGCTTAAGGTAAAAGTGCATAAATATGCCCAAAACGGGCTACATAGACAAGAAGGAACTCAACTGGCCATGGACAAGCATAGTTGGCACCGGTCAAAGATAGAAAAATGTCATTTGTATAGAAACAAAGGAGAACAATAGAATAAAAGAGAAAAATAAGAGATTTATCTGGTAGAGGAGAGGTGGCTCTCGCTTCTTAGCCTCCGTATGGGTGAGATCTCGACTTTGGGTCGTCCTCCTTGGCCTTCTGGACTCCTTGGCCTCCTTTCTCTTTATTTCCACTCCAAACAGTAGCTTGGTGGGTGTATGGAGGTGGAAGATGGCTGGGAATGGCAGGATACGGGTGAATGGTGGTGGAAAATGACGGTGGATGGAAGCAAACTAGAGGGATGGACGTAGGATGAGCACTTCAGCCTTTTCAGACCACTAAATTCTCCCACGGGGCTTTGGGGACCAAGAATGTGCGAAACCACAATGTGGAACTAGAAAAACCTCCAAACCCCCCTCCAGTTCGTGAGGGGTGAGTATTTATAGGCGAAGGTGGAATATGGTTGTAACACCAGCCTTAGTTGCTACCCTGGTTTCAGCCTGACCGTGACAGGCTGGGCATGGTCGTGCCGAGGGTCGCGATCGAATGGATGGCATAGTCAAGATGTTTGTAGCGGTCGACGTAGATGTTGCAGTCGAGGCAGACGTCATAGTCAAGGCAGACGACACAGTTGAGGTAGACGTCGCTGTTGAGGTAGATGTCGCGGTCGAGGTAGACATTGCGGTCGAGGCAGATGTTGTCCCTTGTCCTCAGCATGGCCTTTTCGAGCATCTTGATCGCGACAGATGAGATTTGGTCATTGTGCTTCATGTTGCGGTTGAAACAAGTATCATGGTCACATTTTCTATCACGGTCGAGGCAGGTGTCACAATCACGACAGGTGTCGTGGTCGAGATACATGTAGTTGACCCTTGTCCTTGGCACGGCCATGTTGGGCATCTCGGTCATGTCAGGTGTCACAGTCGTGATGGATGGAAGCCTAGTTGTTGCAAAAACCATGTGTTGGGGAGAAATCTTGGAGAATAGATGTCTTTTGAAGTTCGGTGTCTGCAAGTCCCAAAATTGGTTAGTTGAGAAACTCTATCTATGAAAAGATATAAATTACTAAAAGATAAGAATCTAGGGTTATTTTGGGCATATCAAGGCTATAATGACACAAAAACAAAAAATGAATGTTTAACATAAATGCCTAATTTTGAGTGTTATCAACCACCCCAAGCTTAAACTCTTACTTGTCCTCAAGCAAGATTGTGCTCAAAGTGTTGGTATGTATGCCCAGAGAGCCAATCATATGATGATTGGATTGGCATATGTTCTGATTGATTTGATAAATATCAAAGGCAAGCTTCCAATTTATTCTAGTTCAATTAATTATGAGATAAATGATGGAGCAGATTGAATGTCTAAAGAATGACAATACTCAGTAACATATATCTTTAGGTTGAGAACATGAACAATGAGATCATATGGATGCTAAGAGTATATACATTCTTGTTATGTCCCTAGTCGGATGTCATTGTGGAAGGTTGATTGACAACAATGACACATCAAGACTAGAGTGTGTATTGGTTGATGATAGTATATCATTAGTCATGATATATGATATCAAACCAAGCAGACAGATACATGTTGGAGAATAGTGTATCGGACATACCCACCATAAGAGTGACACATGGAACCATGGCATGGTAGTCAGAATCATCTTTCATAGTGATGGCGGTGATTGTGATTCTTAGACCTGAAATCATTACACTCGTCGAATGTGGTTGGGTACACTTTGACATCATGAAACGCAGTCCTGAAACATGGGTTGTTATAAAGGTGATGATTGGGTGGCTTTGATGCATGAGATAGACTATGAGTGATAGATATGGGATTTGTCCCTCCTAAGGGAGTATGATGTCCAGGCCACTTGATATGCGAGAGTGAGAAAGGTAGGTGCACGCACATGTGAATCAATATATATAATATTGAGTTCACATATATCTCAAACAGTCTTCCCTAGTTCAAGAAACATGAATGAACGTTGAAAGGATGGCAACTACATGCCTTGAGTTCATTTAGGATATCAGAGACAAAGGAATTATACATTCACTAGAACACCAATCACAGACTGTAGGATTTAAAGTTCTTCTCCAACTTTCCATATCAGTTGGGTAGCACTGATGTGCGACTAGGTACCGCTCTTTGCTTGTAATGTCATAAGCTAGTTATGGACATTCACTGCCAACGTGACATGGGACCTATAGGATCACACACATAGGATTAACCTAGAAGAGGAGTTTATCCATGAATGACTAAAGTGTTTAGGTACTCAATCAAACATTCAATCAATAGACTTGACTCAGAATCATCGAGTTCAAGTGTTGAACCAACTGATTAGAGTGTCATATTGATTGAGAACTGAATTGACTAAGTTATGCACAATATGGACCACCAACTGACCGGTTCACTAGGTGAACCGATTAGATCATGGTCAGTGGGACGATTGGATCACTCTAGTGAACTGATCGGTTCAACTGGACCAAACAAGCAATGTTGAGTTGTCCCAGTTTGTGAGAAAAGTTTTTATTGCACTTGTTCAATTTGATTGGGACAAGAATTAATATTTGCATTAGTTGTAAATGAAATAGGAAAGTCAATTGCAGGCAAGTCTAGGAATTAAGCGATCGGTTAACTGGGTGAACCAATTGGCTCACACTCCCAACCAACCGGTTTACTAGTGAACCGACCAGTTTGCCTACCACAGTGCAAATTATTCATAGAAATTCTAGACCTTTCTACTTTTGCACAGACTGAGAACCCTGACCCTGCCCTCTACTATAAATAGAGGGGTATAGGGGGCATCTCCAAAGACACAACTCAGAACATCAGTTGCTCTGCAAAGTTGTTGTCCTCTCTGGTTTTGGTAACCAAGAGAGCTCGAGCAAGTGCCGCCCAAATAGGGAGGAGGCACAATGAGGGAAAGACAACTACAGAACAGCAACTAGTTATGGGAGAGTGTTTCGATGACTAGTATGCCGACAGAAGGAGACAACTCCTTGTAGTCTGTTCTTCAGGACAACTAGAGTTTCTAGTAGTCCGTGTGGACTATTTGTAGAGGCGGGAGACTTCTGTCGCTTAGGAGGACGACAGTCAACCGTAGTCTGGGTCCAGACTAGGATATGCACAGACGATGTCAAAGATAGGTGGTTGAAGACTGCACTTGTTGTGAGGTATAGTCATTGAGAAAGCCTCAGGACTAGGTATAACTCTCTAAAACCATCCTTCCCATTACATATATGTTGATGTGATCTGTTGGTTATGGGTTTATGGCCAAGTAAAAAAATATTCTACTGCGTACTCCGACCACGTAAAACCCATCACAAAGAACAAAAAGATAACATCCAAATTAAGCATGACAATAAATGCTAAGGTTAAGAAAAATAGTTTAAAACGTTAATTCTCCTGACCCATGTGGTTTCATAACAAACCCCCACCAATCGAGCACAATCCTACTAAAGTGAGATCAAAGAGTGTCCAGGAAAGATTAGGTGAGTTCACTACAACCTGTCGATACTCATAAGGGTTTGAATCATAATTATACAACATAAAAGTATTGTCACATAGGTGATCATGCGGGTGATGAGCAATGAGCCATCATCATGTATTCATGTAGACCAATCAGGAACAGCATGCCTCCCACTAATTCAGGTCCTAAGAAACAACAAAAAGAAGAAGACTCTAATGACTTCTAAGAATCTCGATCTGCATCAGGTTGGTCCATGTAATGAGCAACAGTCCTAGTAGTCCGAGCCAGTTGGCCCAGAGTAATGAGATGAACTCCTCGTACTGCACTCGAACCAACCATGCTACTATGATGATCTCATAGGTCTCTTAGGGGTTCCTAGTGACTCTCTAATGAGCTTCCGGGGTGGCACTACCAGGCACGACATATCCGCATTCATGAGTGCAGTCATACACCGACTGGGCACCATCCTCAACTCTCCTGAAAGAGAAAACAACACTCATTTATTTACACTCAGGCTTTTATTCTCTGCATTCTATTTTGTAGGTTTGGGTGAGAACTATTTTGATTTTTTTTGGGGGGGGATTTGGGGGCGGCCAAGCCTCTTTTGCATTTTTTTAGTTTTTCATCTTTTTGACTCAATTTAGGGTGAGAGGGTGCATAGTCCATCAAGGAAAACACTTCAACCTGATTATAGCTCAAAACTCATCATGATCCACTTGACACGTGTGAAAAGTAGTAATTATGATTCAAGGATCCTTAGAATATAGGCAAGTTTGTGAAATCATAGCTAGGAGTCTTTGATCATGCTCTAGCTCTTTCCAACAGTCCTATATCTTGGATTTGTCATTCACAACATAGATCAAGGGAATAAAGCTTTAAGCTATGAAAAGGACGCATAACCTTAGATTTATTACCAAACTTAAGGAAAGAGTCAATGAGCAAGCCAAGCAAAATATTAAGTAATTTTAAGATGAAAATTCTACATTTAGGTGCATGGATTAACATTTAAGTATAAGATTCACATCACATAGCCTTAATTGCAAAGCTACAAATTACATAACAAAGTCCTACAAAAAAATAAGGCTAAATTTAAATTTACGCCTAAATTCAAGAAGTAAAAATGCATGCATGAAAAATGAAGAGATAGAAGGGTGAATAGCCCTACCACCCCAAGCTTAAAATTTTGCTCGTCCTCGAGCAAGACCTAAACTCAGGACAGTAGGGAAGGAATGCATGCATATAAGGGGAAGAATCTTATTAAAGTCCTAAAATGATGAATGTATGCAAAGATATATAAGAGAAGTTAGAAGAAAGAAACTATCTAAGCAAGAATATGAAAAACAAAATTTATTAAGAGAAAGGGGGTGGTTGCCCCACGATACTGACATTGGGATCCCAAATCCTAAGTTTTGGGACCAGTGTCAATTGTGTCTCGCTGACAGGTTTTGCCACATAATAGGAGTAGAATAGGTGGAGATGCGGGCCCTTCTGGGTCTAAAGTAGAGTAATAAAATTTGGTGACTCGGTGAAGTCATCTCTATGCTGGAATTGATTTGAACTGCACTGAAATAAATTTTCTACATAGCATCCTCACGGTACCTTTCAATGTATGAATTTGAATAGGAAGGCCCAAGGATGTTGACACAGGATGAGATGGATAGGAAAGGCTGGTAGTTTTCTAGAGGACTCCTCTCTTCTCTCTCCACCTCTGAACTTGAGGTTGGATGTTCGAATAAATTTTCATGTATAATCTGAGTCATCCAATCATTTTTTGAACAAGAAGTTCCCCTAGGTGAATCTTTTTGAGGTTCTACTACCCCAAGCTTGTCACATTCAATGGGGTTTGGGGTATCCTCATGCTCATCATCCATGGTGTAGTGGATTGTCCACCCTGCTCCATTGATGTCAACTTTTCCTTGAAAAGGGATTATGGACAATGTCAGCTCATTCTGCTCCAGTTCATCATCATCAGTATACTCACTCTACTGAGATGAATAGTCATCATCACTTTCATCGAACAAATTCTTCCAAACCATGACTAGTGTACTACTCAAAGCAAAGTGAAAAGTCTCAATTTGAGAGGTATCACTTTGGTCTAGATCAACGTCTGATATAGGTTCTTCAAACTGACCTTCATGTTATGAGGTTGCTTGACTACCCTGATCATCATCATCATAGAACCATTCATGTGTATGGATTGTATCGTCCATTGGTTGGTCAGCTGAATCATCTAGATAGCATGAAGGGCTTCCCCATATGGGTTGGTCTTCATAGAAAAATCCTAGAGGATCCAGTTGGAGGTCTGAATAGGATGGTGAGGCAAGTTCCAATTCAAGCCCAATGGGATGGTTTTGATGACTGCAACCTTCATGGTTGTGTGATGGTGTTTGTAATTGGATGGTAACCAAATTGATGAGATCTTGAAGCTTCTTGCCTTGTTCAACATCTTTATCATGAAGCTATTGGATTGGGTTGCAATACTTTCAAGATCCATCAATTCTGCCTTGCACTCCTATTGAAGACCTGCTATATAAAATTGATGTGCTTGGATGAATCGTTGTTCAACAGTTTGAAGTATACTTCTATTGTGGTCAGTAATCTCAGTGGCTACTTGGAGCTGATGATCCTACATTTCTAGTAGTTGTTGAAGCGGGTCGACATTTTCTTAGAGATGAGGAGCTAACAAGGAGGTGAGTGCATCAACACTTTCTCCAGCTAGCTCTACTACTCTGATCAATTCTTGTTCCCATGATAATGCGGAAGTCGAGGGCTGATCAGCATTCTCCTTTGTTGAGAAGTCTAAGTATGATGATGGTGGGGGTGAGTATAGCACGACTAGCTATAGAGCATGGCTTACAATTATTTGGCAGCAGTTGGAACTGCGGAAAAATTCGGGAGGACAGGTGGAAAAGATAATTTGCCTTCCTAAAGCAAGGTCCATGACTGTAAAAGTATAAAAAAAGGAAATCTATTTAGTATATATAAACAAGTATGTGTAAAACAAAAACAAAAGTATGCATATATATACAGGCTTAAGGATGATAGAACAAAATATGGGTGTGTAAATGTGGAAAACCACGTCCCCAATGACAGCGCCAAAAGTTGATCACATCCCAAAGAACGGTCGAACTTTAAATTTATAACATGAAACCTTCAAGGACCCTCGCAACTTTTATCACGCGGTCAAAGTAGATATACAGGGTCAAACACAGGGATGTGGGGACATTTAAGACACTTATGATCTTGCTCTTAAGTTAGATAAGCCAATCTGATAGTCGATAAAAGTATGGATCTATAACTAATATAGCATATTGTCATGAAGTAAAAAAACAAAGTAAAGAAAATAAAACACAGTCTGTAGGATTCTACTAATCAAAGAGAAGGAGTTCCTGGATATGTAACCACAATTTGGGAACTCTATGCACCCATTCTTGGACATAGAAAACCCTTGAACACCCCCGCATGCAACCGACATCCAAACATAGTATGTGTTATGGGATCTGTTCCTGTGGGGTCATCCTACTCGCCTTCACACAACGTGGCTAAAACCCATCAGTGATATGAAACCTCTCTCGAGCATGACAAATCAACACCCTATAATATTCTAGATACCCTCTCAGGTCTAAAATATTCTGAGATTCTAGGAATAGGTATGATCTGGGCAGAACCAAGTAGTGGGCCTGACCGTGCCAGGCTAGGCCCGGCCATGCCCAGGTCTATGATTCTACACAGATAACCTTGAACCATCCTCCTTTCATATTTTGATCCAACTATCTTCTCTTATATATTTCTATAATGAATCTCTCAATATAGGTAGAAATAGAAGATCAAGCAAGAAAGAGATCAACCAAATTAGCAATCATAACCAAAAAGAGAAGATAGAATAGAAAATGTACTAGATCTGAAATAAATCTGGTTGCTTAAGGTAAAAGTACATAAACATGCCCAAAACGGGCTATATAGCCAAGAAGGAGCTCAACTAGCCATGAACAAGAATAGTTGGCACCAAACAAACATGGAAAAACATCATTTGAACAGAAACAAAGGAGAATAGTAGAAGAAAAGAGAAGAAGAAGAAGAAGATATTTAGCCCATAGAGGAGAGGTGGCTCTCGCTCCTTAGCTTCCATATGGGCTGGATCTTGACTTTGGGTCGTCCTCCTTGGTCTTATGGACTTCTTTGCCTCCTTTCTCATTGATTCCGCCCCAAACAGCAGCTTGGTGGGTGTATGGAGGTGGAAGATGGCTGGGAATGGCAAGATATGGGTGAATGGCAGTGGAAAATGACGGTGGATGGAAGCAAACTGGAGGGATGGACATCAGATGAGCACTTCAGCCTTTTTGAACCTCTGAACTCTCCTACGGGGCTCTGGGGACCAAGAATATGTGAAACCACAATGTGGAACAAGAAAAATCTTTGAACCCCCTCCAGGTCATGAGGGGTGAGTATTTATAGGAGAACGAGGAAGATGGTCATGACACCTGCTTCAATTGCTACCCTGGTCTTGGTCCGACCGTGCCAGGCTCGGCACAGTTGTGTTGGGGTCGCGGTTGAATAGATGTCACGGTCAAGATGTTTGTACCGGTCGAGGCAAATTTCGTGGTCAATGCAGATGTCGTGGTCGAGACTGATGTTATCCCTTATCCTCGACACAGTTGAGCTGGGCTCAACACGACCATGTTGAGCATCTCGGTCACAACATATGAGATTTGGTCGTGGGTTTTTCATGTTGTGATTGAAATAGATGTCGTGGTTAAGGCAAGTGTTGTGGTCAGGGTAGGTGTCGCGGTCGAGACACGTACAGTTGACCCTTGTCCTCGGTACGGCCATGTCAGGCTCGGCACGGCCATGCCAAGCATCTCGGTGGCATCAGGTGTAATGGTCACGCCGGATGGAAGCCTAGCTACTGCAAAAACCATGTGTTGGGGAGAAATCTTAGAGAATAGATGTCTTTTCAGGTTTGGTGCCTACAAGTTCTAAAATTTCCTAGTTGTGCCAAGCATCTTAGTTGCGTTAGGTGTCATGGTCACGACGGATGGAAGCCTAGCTACTGCAAAAACCATGTGTTGGGGAGAAATCTTAGAGAATTGATGTCTTTTCAGGTTTGGTGCCTACAAGTTCCAAAATTGTCTAGTTGAGAAACTCTATCTATGAAAAGATATAAATTACTAAAAGATATGAATCTAGGGTTATTTTGGGCAAATTAAGGCTATAATGACACAAAACCATAAATAAATGTTTAGCATAGATGCCTAAATTTGGGTGTTATCAACAATGTACTCGAGAATCACCTTCATGGTAACCCTGATTCAAAGTCACATTCGATGATGTTAAAGTACATCGAACAACATGTGATGAGTGTAGTGATTTTAGGTCTAAGAACTATAATCACCACCATCTTAATGAGAGATGATTCTGACTACCAATCATGGTTTCCATGTGTGACTCTCAAGGTGGGTATGTCTGATACACTATTTTCTAACAAGTATCTATGTGTTTGGTTTGATATCACATATCATGAGTGATGAGATTTTGATTTATCAACCAACACACACTCTAGTCTTATGTGTTGTTGATGTCTATCAGCCTTCCATAATGACATATGATGAGGGACATAATAAAAATGTGCATACTCTTAACATCTGTATGGTCTCATTGTTTAGGTCATCGACCCGAAGACATACGTTATTCAGTAATGTCATTCTTTAGATATGTATTATGTTTCATCATCATCTCATAACTGATTGAAACAAAACAAATTGGAAGCTTGCCTTTATTATTAATCAAATCTTTTACAAGATATGTCATCACAATCATCATATGATTGGCTTTCTAGGCATACATACCAACAATATGGACCTAAATTCTCTATTTCAAAAGTATGTCTCCATAAGGAATAGACTCTGATTAAATGTAAATTGTAAAATATGAGAAACTTCTTATATGTGATATTCAGTTTTATTTGCTCCTATCGTTGTAACCGAGATGAAAACATGAGCCATTTTAGGCAACCCAATGGTGGACCAGTATTTGTTGAAGATATCTTAGGGTGGCTGGCTAAAGCCTAAGATAAAGATGGTGAGTCATTGACACTAGAATCAGATGTAATGACTTCTACTTGGTGAGGTACGAGCCAAGTAGTTTTAGGATAAATGAATAAAAAGTGACAAACTAAGTGGACAATAAGACAAATTATTTTTATATTGATTTTACTACTGTTGATGTTGTTCTTGAATATATTTCTTATTTGTGGGGATGAATGGTTCTTCTATTAAAGATAATCTATTGCCTTATTCTTATCTTCCTAGTGTGGAATTTGATTGTAAACTTGGACAACTAGTCTAAGGTGGATTTGATACCTCTTTTTTATGACTTGAAGTTAGTTTCTATAAGAACAGTTGTGTTTAGTAGACATGTCTTATGACTTTAGCATCAGAACTATATGATGTGATCTTAGTTCGGCCAAAGGGGTGTCATAGAGATAGTATTATTTCTTTTGGATTATATATGTTTGAATGTTGACTCTCTTGGAATATGATTTTAGCTCTAAAATTAGCTAGCTATTATTGATTTGTTACTAGATATGCTCCTAAAATGATTAAAAGGTTTGACTAAATGAATGCCTTTATAATTAATTAGATTATTGTCATGAACTGAATGTACTAAGTTCTAGAATTATCTATAACACTTACCACTGCCTACAAGTTCCTTTTATGTTCAATATACATAACTTGATTTCCATGCATAATACTTCACCTAGAGAGAAACTTACACTTACTGGGGCTTTATATGAGTCTCATAAGGTTGTTTTGTATATTTGTATGCATAATGGAATCCAACATAGAATATGTACACAAAATAATTTTGTCTAGAATGTCCGTTTAGTCTCACTTTATGGGATGAGATGTATATCAAGTTTGTTCTTTCATGTACATCTAATGATTTAAAGTAAACTATGTATGAGTAAAAAGATATAATCTTTCTTCCTATGGAGATGAATGAGTATGTGATAGCTAAACTTGTGGATCCTTTGATGTTGAATGTGTTTCTAGTTTTTTCAAGAAAGGAAAATTTTACATGTGTGTCTTGTATACAATTTCAATTGTCTGTCAAGAATTTTAAGTTTTCTTTCTTAAATTAAGTTTAGGTTTAGGATCTCTCTCTCTCTCATCATTGGTATTTATGCTGATCAAAAGAGATATCCCCACATAAAAGTCCATACTGGCTATGTTTGCAGATGTTATTTTCAAAAAGATCATTGTTGTGGTCGTAATTATAATTAGTGTGGAAAACAATCTCATATCTCTTAGTATTGATCACCAAGTGATCAATTCTTTGAGTGTCAATAAACAAATTTTATATGTTTTACCAAAGGTTAGAATTGTGTTCAATTATGTCTTGTATAGTCTTAGTACTCTGTTTACTCATAGAACCAATTGTGGCAAGGCAGCTCTTCCATATCCTTGTTGGGTTATCCAACAAGTGTGACTTTACTAAAATGTTGTGTAAATATCATCACCTTCATCGTCCATAGTTATTTCTTCAACCTCCATTATTTTGCATTCATTTGCTAGACTGAGAGACACAAACATGTTGCTAGTTTGAGATTGAATGTTAACCTTATGCCCTCTTGGTCTTGTTTTATTTCTTGGTGGATGACCCAAATGGATATTGTGTCCAAAATAGGTTATTCTCCCTCAACAATCCAATTCACACTTGCAGTATCTTTATCTTGTATAATCTTGTTAATGTCTATGAAAGGATGTTGTTGATTCTAGCCTGCAAAACCATATCCCATTCTTCCATAGCACATACCGATCTTCATAACTTATTCATACTCAATCTAAAGTTTCATCTTGATTATAATAACATCCAAATGTATCGGAACTAATATATCAATTTTAGTTGCAAACCTTGCAAGTCTACTTTTTGTGTAGTGAGAAGTATGGCCAACTACTTTGAAGAACCTTCCGAGCACTTCCATATTTTTTTTAAATGACATGGTTATATAGATGTAAAGGGAAGGTCTAAAGCCCTAACCCATGTAACTAGATGAGAAGGAAAGTGGGAGAAGACATATAATTTGTCTCCCACTTTTGAATCATCAAACATAATCAAATTTTCCATATACCACCTATATGGGCATTTAGATAATCTTGTCCAACATCCACATCGGCTTCAATCAATCTAATAGAGTTACATAACCAATGGTTCTTTCAATAAATTTGATTATGACTATATATTGCCATGGTTTGTGAAGTGCAAAGTATGCATCCTAAGTGATCACCTACTGTGGGAATCCTCTTTCATGATGACTAAAAAGTCTTCTAGATGTATCTCTTTGGTTCCTCATTCTTAAAGGATTTTGAAGTTTGTGTCCCAATTTAACCAAAATTTAAATCATAGAGAGTATTTATATTGTAGCGGTGGTTCATTTGGAGAAAAAAGTGATGATGGTTGAGTGGAATCTTCGTGAAACCTCATATATATAGTAGAGAGTATGTCCTGTCAGACGTCGTTGTATTGATTCGAGCCACTGGTTCCCCTTATTCATTCATAGATCACTTCCTACCTGATGTATACTCAATCTATGGTTGTTGTTGTTCCCTTCTTTGTTATTCTAATCGTCATTATTGAGACAGTTTGTGCCTCCTTGTCGACGTTCCCCATCAGTGCTCTAGACATACCTGTTGCAACCATTGTTGGTATGCACCCCTTAATCATCTAAAATATTGAAATTATCACTTTCTAACTACACACAGTCCTAAATTTAACATTGATTTCTTATTATTAGTTAAAATGTGATATCATGTAAGAATAATCAAATGTCTCACTTATGCATATATATATACCTTTATAACTTAATATATAGAGAAATAATAATCTTGTCTTGGTGATAACAAGGATAATAAGAAAGAGTACCCTTCGTGTAGTATTAAGAAGTAAGTCTATTGCACTTAAATTGAAGATTGGTTATAATTAAGTGGGATGACCACATGTTTGGTAAAAACTTTTCTAGTATGAAAATCACTAAAAAAAGATATCATTAATATTATCAATACCCACACATGTAGACAAAAACAAAGAAGCTTAGATGAGGATAATAAAGGAATTGGCATCTCAATCATTGACTAAAATAAGGTGTGTTTTGGTAAATATGAACTATTGACTTAAATACAGAAACAACATTCCTCAAACTAAATTGTGCACAAATAAGGAACAAGGCCTTCATTGATATTTCAAATAGAATATGCATCATATTCATGTGGCTTGTCAATAAATAAAGTACGGTGTACTAAATAAGAAATTTTGTTTGATCCACGCTAATCAATATAATCTATGAGACTTGAGAGGATCCAGATTCCAAATAATTATTCACCTCTATTATGCTCTCTTCCTCTAATAGGTATCCTAAATTACTAGTGTGTTGAACATAAAGTGACACTAAGTAGAGTAGAGTACCAATCATGTAGGTACCGCATAAGGCTATCATTATTACCTAAAGTACCATCTTGTTTGACGAGGCTATGTTTCTTGCTTTACTCCAAATCATGTTTTATCACCTTAAGTGGACACTTTACTATTTTTTAGCAAATAATGTATGTAAAGGAGGTTGTGACAAAGTTAACATTAGATACAATCCTAGAATGGTCGTTGTGGTGAAGTTTTTTCCCATTTTTACATGACAAGCTTGTAACATCTCTTTTCTCTTTCAGATGGTTCCTAAACATCACCATGAACATGACAAGATCCCTACTGCTGATGGATAAATTGGCCCCATACTAGTGGTGGTGGGGAGGATGAGGTTCACCATGAAGAGAACCTTGTAATTGCCTATGATGTGTTTGTTAGAGCCTTGGCTGACATAAAGGCAGTGAGAGAAACATATTGTCCTAAGAGGAGGAATCCTCAAGGTGAAACTAGAGTCTTTCACGGGAGAAGAAAAACTCTATGTTGTACGAAAGGTTGAGGTTGGAGGCACAACATGGAGCATTGCTTCCATGGCTTAGGCTGCTTTGATAAGACATGGGTTAGATTCGAGACACATATGCTACTTTGAGTGGTGTGTGATTGGTGGGAGAACTTTCTTGATGCCAAAGACCCAGATGGTGAGCCTCTTGTGTGGAATGAGTTCTTGACAACATTCAAAGATAACTATATTTTAGAGACTATGATTGACAAGAAGGAGGAAGAGTTCATCAGTCATTGTCATGTGGGGACATGACTGTCACCCACTATTCCATGCATTTTTTTATCCTTCAGTAATAAGGACATGGGCTTACTGAGTTGTGACACAACAATTTCATCCACATTTTAAAGGATGATCTCAATAATGCTCTCTCTAAATGAGGCCATAAGAAAATGCAAGAGGCCTTTGGTATTGCTCTAGATATTGAGGACCATCCAAGGAGGTCTTGTAAGAAGGAAGGCAACAACCATAGTTGTGAAAACAACAACAATGATCAGAATAATAGAAAAGTTGCAGGTGTGTCTCATGTTAGGGACCCTTGACTCGCATGCAATCAACCACATTATGGTGTATTTTGGGTCAGTAAATTAGTTATCTGTCATTTTGGAGGCAATGGTCACATAAAGAGGTATTGCCCCAAGATCACTGCAAGAAATGGGGCAGGTGAAAACCTTAATGCAGCACCTAGAGGGAACAAATAGAGAGGAACTTTTTTATGGTGGTGGTAAATTTTATGGTTTACTCCCAAGTTATATCAGTATATGTTTATATTTTAGTTGTGCTAATCATGATAGACATATCATAGTTATCTATGTATAATGTCATATATTTAACATGTTAGTATATAAGTGTGAACCTTTATGAGAGGGTTAGAGTAGTAAAATGCATAGAAGTCTGCAAAAAACTAAGGTGAGTAGCACCTTTATAGTACATGAACATTTTGAGGAACAATTGTTTTATAAGATGGGTATATGTAACATGCTAACATTTCTTCTTATAACTAACCTCAAATAATATGCCCTAGGACCTAATTTTTCTTCAAGTATATCCAAGTGAAACCCCAAGTTGACCTAGTGTAGCCTTTATATGCTCAAATGACTAGGATGAGGCCTTTTATACTTGCTATGCCCTATATGAATTAATAGGGTACCAAAGCACTATAAAATTGTAAATTACCCACAAATGTGATAATGCAATCTAATTTTGCATCATAGTCAATTAATGTAGAAAACCAAGCCCCAACCATGCAATAGGGACTAGTTATAGTTAAAATAGTAAATATAATCATATTTTCATGATTTATTCTCATTTATTTTATGAGAGTACACATAAATAAAAATGTTATCCCTTAGGTTTTGATGATATAAGTCTTGACACATATCTAATAGTTCATTAGCTAACCTAAGAGTTGAATGATAGAAAACATGTAACTTTGCAAATGGATTGTAAGAGATAAGGACATACTTGAATTCCTCATACTCGAACTAGCTATCTCACCTTATTTCATTATGCTTAGATAATCATAGTTGTTCCAACTAATATCAAGAATAGAGTAGATGGTCATAATTGTTAACCTAAATATGTAATTGGTACGATTGATTAAAAGCTTTACATATAAGTCACTTTAAATTAATCCTAGATTAACTAGGTCACACACTCCATTATTTGAGTGGTAGTCAAGATTAGTGATCAATGGTTACGATCTAACTCAGTGTATCATGGATCAATCGCATGGTGTTTATAGTATCCCCTCCACCCCAGTCCAAGTTACTCTAGACTCCATGTAAAATAATCCCACTCACCCCTTTGCTCTCACTTATCTTTTTCTAACATATAATCCTACAAGATAGTGATTCCTTGAGGTTCCACACAATTCGGTGATCGCATTGGTCCTTGTTTGACCTAGTTTTTGTTCACTCAAGTTCCCAAACCAACCCTGACTCTCTCAACAAGTGTAGACTAATATCCAATTTGAGTAAAAGTTCTCTAACATGTCACTTATAAATAAACTAACCTCCCCACAAACTACAAACCTTTGAGAACATTCTCCATTGGTCAAAAACCTCACAATCATCTCCCACCCACGCCTCCAAGATCCATTTGTAATAGCATCCTCTAGACACTACAGAGACACCACAGACATTGGGACACCTTCTTTTGCTATAGATCATCCCCCTATCCTCAAGTCACCTTCTTCAACCTTCATTTTGAACCTTGAAGTTGTAAGTATCATCTTCCCCTTTTTACTTCTTATTTTAGAGATTTGTGAATCCATGACCGTTTCTACATCTAGTGTGAGACCCCTAACCTTGATTAAATGGTTGAACATGATTAATTATCATAATTGAGTGCTCAAATATTAAGTTTTTTAGGTTTTTTAATATCATAATACAAGCTTAAGTTTCAAATTTGGTCCAATTTGGACACGGTTTGTGCAAGCTATGCAATTTTATGTACATTTTGAATTTTTCTGTAATTTACCCAATTGAGAGGTTTATTTGCAATTTGTCACATGCATTATATTCCTTATATGTTTTCATATCATTCTTGATCATTTTGATCCATGGGACTCTTGACTGTACCTTGGTTTGGTGGTGATTCTCTTCAATGGTGAATTAGGGTTTACCCCTCCATGCATGAGCCACCTTGAAGGCTAACAACCTATGGTTCCACTGGTTTAGTCGGGATCCGGTGTTCACCAACTGGTGGAACATTTGATGGTCATCATAAAAGGGTCCTAGGTTGATGGTTTTTTTTGGTTTGGTTCACTTGAACCGATGGTTCACTTATAAGGTGATGAACCGATGGTTCGACCACCTATTGACCTAGACATGACCGGACGATGGTTTGGGAGAGACAAAAGTAGGTGGTAGACCTGGGAGGTCATCAACCGATGGCCTAGTGGTTCCCAACAGCTGGTGGACCTGTTGCTTTCTTGTCCATGGAAGCTCTAGGCCATGGACACATGGAAGCTGCTTGGACACATCATGCTTCTTCTCTTCCTTATCCATAAGGCTTTATATACTCCTTCCTTAGCCCCCAAATGAGAACTTTAGTTGTTTATCTCTTCTCCCCTACCTGGATCTTTGCCTTCCCTGCTTGGTATTTCAGCCCTATTTTAGGGCTTCATCTTGTGTCATTTTGCATTTCAATCACATCTATAGCCATTAGATTATATTTTATTTCCCTCCATATGCATATTTGTGTAAAATGCACTTATGGACATTATTTGCATATTTTTTAGGCATTTGGACCACGCTTGATGGAAGAGAGAGAGGAGTTATCCTAGGGTTTCTCTACTCTTGAAGAGGCTGAAAGTGAAGTCACATGCTCCCTCAACCTACCCCTAGTGGCCAAAGATCCATGGAAGCAAAGATGTCTAAGGAAATCCAAAGAATCAAGCCCAAGTGCAGATGCAGACAACACCACGATCATGCCACCTAGCACGGTCATGCTACAACACTGAAGAACGGGCATGAAATTACACCACGGCCACCATCTACCTCACCCACCATGGTTGTGCTACCCAGCACGGCCGTTCTACCTAGCCTTCATCGCAGTCGTGCTACGCAACACAGATGTGCTACCAGCTAGCCACTCCCCCAAAACAACCTGACATTTTTCACCATTTTTTCACCTCATCCATTCCCATCCACCACGGTTGTTCCACTAACACCCCAACACAGTCGTGCTACTCACAAAAACCTAGCTACTTTTCCATTGCATTTCCCACTTTACCCCTACTTGACTTATTGCTTCCTCCCCACCTATATATATGTGGGTGGCAGATGGAGGCTGAGGTTGGCCACCCCTAGCTACCTCATATCTCTCCATTTTTCCCCTTAGCCATTCCACTCCATTTCCACCTCCATTTCACCATTTCACCATTTCAACCATCAAAATCCTCATTTCCATGCCTTCCATCCACATCTCATCATCATTCCACACCATTCCATCCAAGAAGAAGGAGGATTTCGACCTTGTAGTATCTATAGAGGAGTATTCACTCATCTACACCAAGATCCATGGCTACTTCTTCCTGTTTCTCTTCCCTTTTTGTACTTTGCATTGTTATGAGTAGCTGGGCCCCTTGGGTGGGCTATTTGGGGTGTAAAATGTTACTTTGATACCATGTTGGGGGTAAATGATATGTAAACTTTGTAATTCCATTCGCTAATGGTTATGTTCTATTTTTATCTCATTCTCCATAAATTGCTTGTTGGTTTGTGCTTGAAATCAATTGGGAATTTAGGGAAATTGTTTATATGTGTGAATTTTGTGATCTGCTCCTAGGTCCAATTTTTGGATCCCTAGCTAGCTACCCATCTTCCTACATAATAATCAATTCTCCTAACCCTAATTGAGAGATAAAAGTAGCTAGTTTAGATGAAATTGGTATGTTAGCATGGAGCTTTCTCAAGGTTAGAATGTGGGTGATGGGAGGCCTAAAACCTCACTTCCACCCCCTTTACTAATCTCAGTCCCTAATCATCCTAAGATCATCTAACCTAGAAACCTATGCTTGTTTAGACTCTAATTGGATCACACCTAAGCTGCAACCCAATTGAGCCTCACAAGGGTAGTATGGAGTTTTAGGGACTAGTTCCCCTATACACCACCTAGCATATCCATTACCAGTTAGTAGCTTAGGATAATTCATTAGACTCAAACGTGTTGTTTGGTTTGATGATCTAAATGGAATCATAATGTTTATATGTTACCCACCAACTTAATTGATAAGTACATCCCCTAAATAGCCCACATATCCCTTAATTGCTTTAAAAACCTAGTTTCCACCTTGGTTAGCTAGTGTTAGCTTATTTAGCTCCTTTCTTACTTAGATAGCTTCTTGTCATGTTCTTGCTAGCTTAGGTATTTAATTGTTCTTTTGGCTTGTCTTGCTTGCCTTAGTGTAGATTGTTCTCAAATTGCCTTTTCATACCTAGCTTAGTCATTTCCTGCTTAATTAGTCTTAATCTAGTCTAAGGTTAACTTAGATTTCATTCTCGCCTTTAATTTCTTTCTTTCTCACCTTACTTTAACAATCAAAATCACCTTTAAACCCTTAACCCTAGTCTCTGCAGTAGGAACCTAGCAAAACAAACCTAACTCTAGTGCCCCTTTTTCTCCCTGTGGATCAACCCTATACTTTCCGCCCTCCTATACTATGACACGACCTTGTGCACTTTTGGGATAGTGTTTTAGTAGATGTAGGTGTGTTGGTCTAGGTTTATAAATATTGAAAGTAAATCCACTGTGTGTTTTGATTTTGTGGGGCGCATCTAGTCGAATCTAATCGATTAGTGTGCACACCTCTGGATGATGCACCAAGCTTTCTAGCGCCATTGCCAGGGAGAAAGGCGCTCGGCCTAGCTAGTTAGTTTTTCTTTGACTATTCCTACTGCCCTCACCATTTTTATACTTTATTCATTATTCTTTGCATTCTTTGTGTATATTGGCTTACTAACTTGTTCTCTTTTGTATGGTTGTGCTTTGTGCATGTGACAAGTCACTCGGGAGGAGACAAGACGGGAAGCCAAAATGCACCCCACAAGCCACTTCAAGACTACTTCATGCCTAGCACTATAAATCGTCAATTTCTAGCAGGGTTGATCAAATGCCAGGGGTACAACTCTCTATCCCTCTAGGTCTTCTTGGACTCCTACCCATCTTCTATGGCTTAGAGAGTGAGAACTCCTACAAGCACTTGGAATCCTTTCTTGATGTATTCCCCACCTTTAGGATGCCAACGGCTAGTGATGATACAATCCGGTTGACCTTGTTCTCTTTCTCCCTCAAAGATAGAGCCAAAGATTGGTATGACTCAAGAAGGGACATCATGAGTTGGGAAACAATGAAGAATGCCTTCTTGAGACAATTCTACTCTATAGAAAGGTTACCACAAATGTGGCGTGCCGTGACAAGTTTTAGTCAAATGGGCAATGAGCAGATCCATAATGCATGGGAGATATTTAAGCATATTTTGAGAGAGTGCCCACACCATGAGATCCCTTTTTGGCATCGAGTTCAATCATTCTACTCTAGTTTATCTCTAAAGGACCAAGACACAATGGATTCTTCTTGTGGAGGAGTTTTCATGGCTAGCCACCTGAGGAGATATGGCCTTTGTTTAAGCAGTTGGCTGAAGGGTCAAGAATTTGAGCTTCTAGCATGATGAATGACGGGGGCTATGCCTTTGGTGTGACACCTCCTACTCATAATGACTCAAGCCCGCAAGTGATGAAGATTCTTGGTGACATGGTGAGCTTCATGAAGAACCAGGTGACGAATGTTCCTTGCCACCTGGTCAATTCTATTGAGTTCTATGGTGAATAAAAGAAGACACCTCACTCCTATAGCTACCAAGAGCCACAAAGTCCAAAATATAGCTCAAGGTTTGAGGAAGAGGTTCTCTCTAGATTGAAAATATTTGATGATGTTCAAAAAGATGTTGTAAGGCTAGACAAGAAAGTAGAGCATCTATCTTCCATAATTGCTCTCCAAGAAGAAAAGGTGTCTTCAAAACCCATCATGAGATACCATGAAGCAAGTGGACCCATGCCCTCTTCTCAAGTTTTCTATAGTCCACCTCCCATGCAAGTGCAGCCCATCTACCATTTTCAAGGTGATTCCAAGCCTTATACTCCACCCCCACCACCTCCATCACAACCATTTTCCCAACAATTCACCTTCCAACCTCAATTCTCCCCTCCACCTCAATTTCAACACCATGTGTCACCTCCACCTCCTCCACATCCACAACTAGCTCCCCCTCTCCACCATGAGCAAGGAAGTGTTGTGACAGTTCTAAGGAGTGGGAAATCTCTTAAGCAGTTTGCAAGTCAAAGAAAGGTTGACAAAGCAAAGCAAAGGCAACCAAGTGGTGATATTGTGATTGAAATTTCCGAAGATGATTCAGTGATACATCTTATTGATTTTGGGATACCATGTGCTCCACTTCATGCTCCATTTGTAAGTCATGTCATCCCTAGTGTTCCACCTCACATTGATGCAAGCAAGGCAAAAGTCAACAATCCTCCATTCGTTGAAGCACTAGATGAGCCACCATAAATGAAGAGGAGGCAAAAGCACAATGTGGATATTCTTGAGGTGGTTCGCCAAGTGAAGGTGAACATTCCACTCTTGGATGCTATCAAGAAAATCTCATCATATGCCAAGTTCCTCAAGAACCTATACATTGTGAAGCGAAGATCAACGGGGAGGATACCGAAGAAAGTGAAGTTGACTGAACAAGTGAGCTCCATTCTCCAGCACTCACTCCCTATGAAGAGGAAAGACCCAGGAGCCCCAATCATACTACATTGGGGGACATCACATAGGACAATCCCTACTTGATTTGGGATCCAGTGTAAATTTGATGCCATATAGTGTCTAAGTCGAGTTGGGTCTAGGCAAGTTGAAACTGAAACATTGCACTCTCCAATTGGTAGACCACTCCATAAAAGTGCCTAGAGGGTGAGTGGATGATGTCTTGGTGATGATTGACAAGGAAAGAGGAGTCGTGTTCCCAAATAATTTCATTCTTCTTGATATGGAGCTGGATGATAGGAAGATCCACATCATCTTGAGGAGACCGTTCTTATCTATAGCTGATGTTGAGATACATGTTCGCAGTGGGATAATGACAGTCTCTTTGATGGACATGAAGATAAATATCAACATATACAAGTCTTCAAATCGGCGAGTTCGAGATGAGGATATTGGATATGGTCACTTCAATAGTCCTATTGATCATTTGAGAAGAGGAGATCAAGATGAAGTATTTGAGGACAGCCTTGGTGATCAAAGGGATGAGGGAGATAGATTGAGTGCAAATCAGAGATATATCTATTGCAAGTATGGGCACATGAGGATGCCAAATGGATGAATTATTGAAGAATCGCCAAGAAGCCAAGCTAAAGGCAAGAAACTTAGTGCTTGTGGGAGGCAACCCACATAGGTTTGGGAAGATTTTGACCCAACCTTCAATTTTTTATACTTTTGCTTTATTTCTACACTTTTCAAGAAAACACACACACTTTTGTTTAATAGTTTTTGTTTTGTTTTAAGATGTGTAGGTGAAAATAGGGTGAAATGAAGGAAATTTGAGTACAGTTGAGGGGAACTTTCAAAGAAAAAAAAATCACTTTGGATCAAGATTTTGAGTGTTTGATGTTCTTCAAGTTGAGAATAGCAGCTACAGAGACCACCACGACCGTCGCCATCCACAATGGCCATGTGAATTAAATAAACAAGTAACAGGGAATCACAGGGAGCAGGACCAAAGTTTGAGAAAATTTGACAAGGGATGCACCATGGTTGTGTAAGGCAGCATGGCCGTGTACCCTAAAGACAACACGGCCGTGCCGCGCAGAATGGCCATGCTACAGCCCAATTTCTGTAACTTAAGGCAGACTGTGCTAAAATTCCAAATCATTTGCTCACTTCTCCGAAGAATAGAACGGTCGTGCCCCGCTCCCTAGCGACCATGCAGCCCTTCGTGCCCCCTCTCCAACCCTCAAATATCCACCAAATCACTCCAAACCATCCCAAATCTATTCCCTATAATGTATACTACCTTAATCTCTAGATTCCACTCTTTTTCATCCACAAAATTCCACATTTCTCAACATCCCGCCTCAACAGCCCCATTCTTTGGAAAATTTTGAAATTTGGTGATTTTTCCTCCGATTTTGAGCAAAGATGAAGCAATTTACAAAGAAAATGGTTGACAGAAGCTTAAAAATAGGAACTCCCAGTTGACAGAGGCTGAATTGGATGCTTTGGTGGATCCAATTATGGAAGAAGTCTCCACACAGCCACGACAGGGGACACCGTCCTTGTCTAGAGCATTACAACCACCGTCATCTTCTTCCCGGCTCTCTATCTCACCTGTGAGACCCTCAATTTCATCTGCACATCCATTGTTTTTAGCATCCCGATCGTCCATTTCTTCGGCATCGCAGTCGCAGCCACGATCACGTAGACAACTCTTACTATATGAAGAAGTGAATGAAGAGATGCCAGATGCACAGCAGACTGAGATACCATAGCAGTGACCTCATCCACAGCCCGAGGTCACTACCGGAAGGGCAAAGGAAGCCAAGCACCCAGAGATCTTGACACGCAAAGTGATAGCAACTCGCTATGTGTGTCGAGTGATGATGGAAGATATGGGCTTCTACGCCTATTTCCAGGGCGTGATGGAGGAGATGGGACTATTTGAGATTCTGACACTGTTGCAGGAGTCATATGTTGAGATGACACGATAGTTTTTCACCACATTAGAGAAAGTGATTGATGATGGTAAAAATTCTATTAGCGTGATGATTGGGGACAAGAGGTGGACAATAACCTCAAGGGTTCTGAATCAGATTTTTGGCCCCAGTGAAGAGATGGAGGACCTCCTAGATAAAGGGAAGATATAGAATGACTCCAGTTCCACATATCCTGCAATGGGGAAACACTTCACCGGCTAGAGCACATTTATAGCGGGGAAATAAAAAACTAGCGCCATTCACAATCCATTCCTCCTCTGTGTTCAGATGGTGCTGGCAAATACCATCTTTGGCAGGTATGAAAACCAAGGCAGCTATATAAAGAAGGATCTATTTGTACTTGGTTGGTTGATTAAGGGGAAGCATCTAAACCTTGGAGAGTTATTGATTGAGCATATGAGGACAATCCCTTCCAAGAGCACAAATCCATTTGTAATGGGAGGGATTTTGACGTCTATAGCCATTGCACTGGGACATGATATGACAGGATATACAAAGGCAGATAAAGGAAAACTGGTTGACTTGCACTACTTAGCCCGCTCTTCCATGATCACCATTGTGGAGCAGAGGATCATTTACCAAGTCAGCTCACCATAACTAGGAGTCTCCTTGGATTTTCCCTACCATATTTCACCCCTCATGGAACAATTTGGACCCACTAAGGATTTTTTGGACAGTTTGAGGAGATATGAGGAAGAGCATCCCAGAGGGGATGGCATCCCTGAGGTGATATTGACAGAGGGTCTAGGACAGCCCTCATAGGCAGTTGAGTAGAGATGGGCAGTGGAATACAGAGAAGAATGACGAGTGAGGCAACGAGAAGAAAGGATAGGAGCGTCAAAACCACAGTTGTAACGCATGGGCCCACTGCCCAAGGCTCTAGTAAGGTTTCACGAATGATGATTGTCCCCACAGACCACCACTAGCCTTAACTGCACTCTTTGTCCTCTCTCATGTGCATGCCAGGATCAACTTCCCAACAGGTCACCCATCCCAGTACTACTCCAAGCTGAGCACGCTTAACTATTGAGTTCTTAGTGATGAGCTCCCGGAAAAGGAGTTGCACCTTGGTGATATGGGTAGTCCAATCATTCCTTTTAAGAGTGTTTTATCTGAGGCCTCAAATCATGGGATGTTACAATCTCCCCCACTTAGACTCTTGACGTCCTCGTCAAGGCTCAACTATAAGGCCTCATGATCTCTTCCCCATTTCAGTGCAAACTGACAATGGCCCATAGACACCCAGCTCCCGATCACGGAATACCAGTGCAAGGGTGGCTACGTCAACCATGGACAGCCCTTTCCTACGTGCCTGGACCACACGGCTCAATATTGGCATGCCATGCCCATGTGGGCCCCACCTATTGGAGGGGAATTAGCTCTGATACCATTTGTAATGCCTGGGACCACTGCCCAAGGCTATAGCAAGGTTTCACGAATGACAATTATCCCCACAGACCACCACTAGCCTTAACTACGCACTTTGTCCTCACTCACGCGCATGCCAGGATCAACTTCCCGACAGGTCACCCATCCCAGTACTACTCCAAGCTGAGCACGCTTAACTATGGAGTTCTTAGTGACGAGATCCCAGAAAAGGAGTTGCACCTTGGTGATATGGGTAGTTCAATCATTCCTTTTAAGAATGTTTTATCTGAGGCCTCAAATCCTGGGATGTTACAACAGCAGCACTCAGTGAATGCATATGACATGGCCACCATTCATGAACATCTGGAGGGCATTCAGGCTGCACAGGATAGGATAATGTAGGAACATGAGGGTTTTCATAGGATACAAGATGCATTATGGTTAGATCATCAGTAGATGCACCATCAGATCAACCATTTGTATCGGTTTCAGAATGCCCATGTGAAGAGAAACCCCCAATGGGGGGAAGACTAGTGGGGATCAATTTCAGGCTATCAGGAGACTTATCCCCCACCACAAGAAGATTATTGGGGCAACGACTACACCTACCCTCCACCACATGGAGGAGCACCACCAGATCCCCTAAGAGAGCCACGATTGTCTACCATATCATCCTAAACTCTAGGATCATGTTAAAGACAACATGATTCAAAAGTTTGGGGTGGTAGGGCAGGTGTGCCCTAGTTTCAATTCGCAATTCACCTACTACATTTACTTTTTCTTCCTTATCCTTGCTATCTAGTCTAGTCATCTTTACTACTTTGCATCTTTGCATGCCATGTAATTTGATTTCTTATCATTTTTGCATAATTTTCAAAAAAAATTCTCTTTTTGCCATGCATTGCATCATATCATGTAGATTTTTGGCAATTTTTGCATGTTTTAGCTAGGATTTGCTTATTTACTATTTTAAGTTCAATAATGTGATTGAAGGCAAACTGGCACGATTTTGGCCAATTTTGCCCACATTTGAGATTTCTTGTCTAAAAGTGTGTTTCAACCCAATCTCTACTTTTTGGATTAAAAATGATAACCTTTGACAAATGCAAGTGAAATTTATCATTGTTTATTGCTAAATGGTATCAATTCTTGTCTTTTTACATGTGCATCACCTCTCTTTTGTTTGTAAATGATTTGGTTGAATTGTGACTTGACCAAGCTATGAGCGCTTAGTGCCTATGAAATCACTTGATTGAAGTATCAATTTTAGGTTGTTCATTCATGTGGTGTGAAATTGTTGGATGAAGTTTTGGATTAATTTTCATGCAGGAAACCTTATGTTGAGAATCACGCCAATGACCCTTCTTTGACCCAACTCTTCACTTACCATCTTCTTACCCCTCCTCCTCATGAAAGGATTCCAACGTTCACATATCAGTCGTGACCACCTCCAAAAGTTTGGGGTGGCCACATCCACATCTCACCGCTTCACTCTCATCACCATATGCCGTATCTACTCCAAGGGCAAAGAAAAAGAAGAAGAAAAAAAAGAAAATCAAAAAAGAAAATAAAAGATGCTCCTATTTAAGAGCATCTAAATAAAGAAAAGATGATTGCTCTATGTAATAGCACTCCAAAATGTTACCGCAATCATTTCTTCCATTTTCATACCCATTGATCTAGGAAACATTAAACCTATCTCATTTTGCCCTTTTCCACAGCCACGTGGATCATTTGATGTGATTTGAAACATAAGGTTGAAATCATGAAGGTGAAACAACACTCCTAGTTATCCTTGATTAACGCCATCATGAAACAGTCTACCCAGAACTACATGAAAGAAATATGGATAGCATGTGTGTTTTATGCACTATATTTGAAGTTCATATGCTTTGTGATCTTTTCATGATTGGTTTGTGAAATTAGGAGAGGAGAGAGGTGGAATGCATGTGCTTAGTCACTATTGATCCCATTCAACAATAATCATCCTTTATATTGCATTTGTCATTTCTTGATTGTGGAAAAAATGCAAAGAGATTGAGTTGGAGCATACTTGAGGTCAAGTATGTTTCAAGTTTGAGGTGGTGATTCAGCCCTATTTTAGGGCTTCATCTTGTATCATTTTGCATTTCAATCACATTTATACCAGTTAGATTACATGTTATTTTCTTCAATATGTATATTTGTGTAAAATGCACTTATGGACATTATTTGCATGTTTTTCAGGCATTTGGACCACGCTTGATGGAGGAGAGAGAGAAGGAGTGATCCTATGGTTTCTCTACCCTTGGAGAGGCCCAAAGTGAAGTCTGATGCTCCCTCACCCTACCCCTGGTGGCCAAAGATCCATAGAAGCAAAGATGTCCAAGGAAATCCAAAGAATCAAGCCCAAGTACAGATGCAGACAGCACCACGGTCGTGCCACCTAGCATGGCCGTGCTACAACACTGAAGAACGGGTGTGGCATTACACCACAGTCACCATCTACCTCACCCACCATGGCCGTACTACCCAGCATGGCCATTCTACCTAGCCTTCACCACGGTCGTGCTGCCCAGCACGGCCGTGCTACCAACCAGGCACTCCCCCAAAACAACCTGACATTTTACATCATTTTTTCACCTCGGTCATTCCCATCCACCATGGTCGTTCCACTAACACCCCACCATGGTCGTGCTACTCACAAAAACCTAGCTACTTTTCCACTAAATTTCCCACTTTATCCCTACTTGACCTATTGCTTCCTCCCCACCTATATATATGTGGTTGGCGGCTGGAGGCTGAGGTTGGCCACGCCTAGCTACCTCCTATCACCTCTTAGCTCCCCATGTTCTCCCCTTAGCCATTCCACTCCAATTCCACCTCCACTTCACTCCATTTCACCATTTCCACCACCAAAACCCTCATTTCCAAGCCTTCCATCCACTTCCCACCATCATTCCACACCATTCCATCCAAGAAGAAGGAGGAGGTCAACCTTGTAGCAGTTGGAGAGAAGGACTCACTCATCTACACCGAGCTCCATGGCTACTTATTCCTCTTTCTCTTCTGCTTTTGTACTTTGCATTATTATGAGTAGCTAGGCCCCTTGGGTGGGCTGTTTGGGGTGTAAAATGTTACTTTGATACCATGTTGGGGGGAATGGTATGTAAACTTTGTAATTCCATTTGCTAATGATTATGTTCTATTTCTATCTCATTATCTATAAATTGCTTGTTGGTTTGTGCTTGAAATCAATTGCGAATTTAGGGAAATTGTGTATATGTGTGAATTTTGGGATTTGCTCCTAGGTTCAATTTTTTGATCCCTAGCTAGCTACCCATCTTCCTATATCATAATCAATTCTCCTAACCCTAATTGATAGATCTAAGTAGCTAGTTTAGATGAAATTGGTGTGTTTAGCATGGAGCTTTCTAAAGGTTAGAATGTATGTGATGGGAGGCCTAAAACCTCACTTCCACCCCCTTTACTAATCTCAACCCCTAATCATCCTAAGATCGTCTAACCTAAAAACCCAAGCTTGTTTAGACTCTAATTGGATTACACCTAATCCCTAACCCAATTGAGCCTTGCAAGGGTAGTAGGGAGTGTTAGGGACTAGTTCCCCTATACAACACCTAGCATATCCATGGCCAGTTAGTAGTTTAGGATAATTCATTAGACTCTAACATGTTGTTTGGTTTGATAATCTAAATGGAATCATAATGTTTATATGTCACCCCCCAATTTAATTGATAAGTACATCCCCTAAATAGTCCACATCTCCCTTAATTGCTTTAAAATCATAGTTTCCATCTTGCTTAGCTAGTGTTAGCTTATATAGCTCTTTTCTTTCTTAGATAGCTTCTTGCCCTATTCTTGCTTCATTGTTGCTAGCTTAGGTCTTTAATTGTTCTTTTGCCTTGTCTTGCTTGCCTTAGTGTAGATTGTTCTAAAATTGCCTTTTCATACCTAGCTTAGTCTTTTCCTGCCTAATTAGTCTTAATATAGTCTAAGGTTAACTTAGATTTCATTCTCACCTTTAATTGCTTTCTTTTTCACCTTAGTTTAACAATCAAAATCACCTTTAAACTCTTAACCCTAGTCTCTACAGTAGGAACCTAGTAAAACAAACCTAGCTCTAGTGCCCCCTTTTCTCCCTATGGATCAACCCTATACTTGTCACCCTCTTATACTACGACATGACCTCGTGCACTTCTAGGATAGTGTTTTAGTATATATAGGTGTTTTGATCTAGGTTTATAAATATTGAAAGTAAATCCACATTGTATTTCGATCTTGTGGGGCACATCTAATCGAATCTAACTGGTTAGTGTGTGCACCTCTGGCGGACGCACCACTTGTCTATGTAAAGGGGCACCCAAGGTTGAAGAAGGTGATCGACCTTCTTGTTGGAGCAAGTAAAGCTTAGATATACCCATTTCTAGGGTTTGTGAAGCTACCTTAAGGTGTTTTTGACTAAAATGAGGTAGTTTCTCCTTCTCCCCTCTCATTTTTCCTAATTTTCGTATTCCTCCTACCTTCCTCCCAGTCAGAACCATGGCCTTTCATGGTAAAACTTGCTCTAAAGCTCCAAAACCCTACTTTTCATGCTCCTTAAGCTTTGGGTTTGCTTCTTTTGTGGAGAAGGGTGCTAGATGGACAAGTTTAGAGCTTCTTCTTGAGTTTTCTACCGTCTTTCTCTATTTTTCCTACTGTTTGGGATCTGATCTTCTTTCTAGAGACAATTTTATAACCTTTTTCACGTTTTTTGGTTACTATAAGCTTGCTAGATCATGCTCTTGCTTTAAAATGAGGATCTAAGCACTAAGAAGTTATGCTTGCCTAGAGTTTCAATTTTAATGGTGTTCCCTTCTCTATTTTCAGTTCTAGATGAACATGTAACTATGTGCATGTTCTTCTTAAGGTATAATAAGGCTTATATTAGGTTGTTATGACAACCTATGGTGCTAAGAACCTATCAAACAATGGTCCACATTAGGGTTTATATGCTTATTTCTACTCTAACATGTGAAAATATGGTGTTTCTATTGCAACAACCGGTGGTGTTGACTTAATAACAACTGATGGTAGTGACCAAGGGTGACAACTGGTGGTGTCAGCCGATGGTCACACCTTAGGTCAGGTTTAGGCTTGGTTGGAAGCTCAACGATTAATGGTATGGTACCCTAATGATGATATCAACCAATGGTGATATTAGTTCAACATTCGATGGAGAACAATGATGGTAGTCCTGACCCCATAAACTGATGATGGTCCAATATACCAAAACCAATTATGGATCTAGGTTTCATATGTTGGTTCGTTTAAATCTCTAAACCTATGGGTTCTTGGTTCAATTGATTCAAGGGTTAAACCTACATCCCAATTGATGATCTTGAATTATGAACTTGATCTGATGGTTGAGATTGGATGCTTCAACATCTAATGGTTGGAAATGAAGCCTATAGTATAAAATGTGAGTTCTAATAAACCAAATTTGATGACTTACTCTATGTGATCAACCTAAGAAGCTTGATTAGTGATAGTTGATGGTATGCTCTAAATATACAATCAATGATGGGTTTTATCCCTACAACTGATGGTACCCTTTATGTTATTAAACAAGGGATGTTTAGGGATATATGGTTTCTCTTCTAGTACATAATTCAATGCACCTATAGGTAGGTTGTTCAAAGTGTTTACTTATGTAAACAACCAATGGTTTTACCTTCTCAACAATCCAATGGTTTTGGGATGATGCTTATGGTAAGTTGGTAAGATTTGAATGATGTTGGAACCAAATGGAGGTTTGCCCATATTTATGTAAGTCTTACCTTTGCCGCATATGAATAGAATTGATAATCGTCATAATGAGTTAATGGGTAACCCTAGTGATATATATCTTGCTATACTTAACCCTAATGTAACCAAGTGGTAGTGATTGATTATGAATATCTCCCCTTGAATGGTTAGTAAAATAATGGAGTGCTCTCTTTTGTTGTTGAACCCTAGTATGCTATAACATGATGGTTACACCTTGATTTTTGTGTATATCCATACTTGAGGATGGTATGGAGTAATCACAATGCTTCACCTCATACATCCATGATCTAATGGGGATTCCAGGACTTAAGATTTGGGTATGAGTGTTGATTTGTAACATCAAAGTAACCTATCTTATTGAACCTAACCCTAATGATAATAGATGATAGTAGCTAGTTATTCTTCCCTTAATTGAAAGCTTAATATAATGATGGAAAATCTTTCCTAATGATTGATTATAACTCTAATGTGTTACTAGTGGTCATCATAATTTTATGACTTATACTTTCTTATGCTAAACTTGTACACTATTAGTGTGATGATGGCCAATCATATAGCTTCATTATATGTTGATATAATAATGGAATGCTCTTAATGCTAAAATAACCCTACAATGTTATCTTGTAAACATCTTTTAGTTATTTAATGCAATATCATGTTGAGCTTGTGAATCATATGTGTGGTGATATTTGTTGAGCCTTGTTATAAGGCATGAAAAGATAATGATGAACTTGCAAGGAATGATATGATGGTCTTAATGACCTTTGGGCATGGTTGAGCCCTAAATGAGGTGTAATCCTCTTATATTGACAAGGGTTGATAGCCTATGATATTGTGATAAGGATTTATATAATGTGATAGTATGATGACTAGTGTAGTTTCATGAATGGTGATGAATAGTACCATGTGATGATGATATGATGATAAGCATAGTCTCCTAATTGGTAGGTGAATAGTACCTAGTGATTTTGAGATGAGAAATTTTGTCTCACACATTTTATATCTTCTGAAGTTGTTATATAGCAATGCATGCTAGAAGTGAATCAGGGTTTGTATGTCCACTTGTTTGATGCAGCCTTAATACATCCAATTGGCAATAACTAATCAAGTGAAACTCTAATTATGTAGTGCCCTATGCCATAGATCCATCTAAGTGTCATAACTTTCCAGATGGTGAAACCAGTATTCCTAAGGGAAACTCCAAGCGCATTGAGTATGTGAGGTGCTTGTCATCAAGAATCCAAGTATTTAGGGAGGATGACTACGGTCATACCTAGACCTTAGTCTGAGAATGGTTGTGGTCGTGTCACATTGATTATATACATGATGAAATTGGAGGACAATTGTGGTTGTACCTCATATGGTAGGGTATCCGTACCCACCTCCTTTCACTAGTGGTGTGACCTGTACCAAGGACAGACTAGGCTGTTAGTGTTGGGTTTTACGGGAGGCAGAGAAGGCAGCGGAAACAAAAATTTTCTCCCCCAAAACCGGAACAAGGAAACGCGTCAACGTCTATATAATAGGAAAGGGATGGTTTATGGAATCATACCTTGTCCCGAGGCTTGCTCGGCGACAATACCTCGCGCTTTGCGCGGTCTTCAACTCTGGCCTTGGATGGTGTCTGTGCAGCTCCTGGTCATACCGGGACTGATGACTCCTGGTCTCACCGGACTGTCGGGTTGACAGTTGTCCTCCTGAGAGGAAGAAACCTCCCGCCTCTGAAGTAGTCCACACGGACCACCTGGAACTCCACACTCCTTGTCCCACAAGGAGTTGGAAGGAGTCACACCCTCCTGTTGGCGTACTAGTCGCCAACACACTCTCGTGCCTCCAGTTGCAACTGCAGTTGTCTTTCCCTTGCTGCGCCTCCCTTTGCGGGTAGCACTTGCTTGGGCTCTCTCGGTTACCGAAACCAGAGAGAATGACAATTTTGCAGAGCAACTGGTTGCACTGAGTTGTTCTTTGAGAAGCCCCCAATACCCCTATATATATAGGAGGGTCATGGGAAAGGGTTCTCTATCCCAGGCAATGCGGGACTAAAAGTAGGAGTAGAAGGGTTTGAGATTTTCCACAAAACAACCAACTCGCAACCTGAACCGATCGTTTCATTTCTGAAACGATCGGTTGGGGATCTGAGCCGGTCGGTTGACACTCAACTGATCGGTTGGGACCCATGAGCCGGTCGGTTCACTTTCTGAACCGATCGGTTCGTGGTCCTTATCAGTTCCCGATCGACTTTCCTTCTTTTGTTTCTAATTGGTATCAAATACCAATCCTCTTCCCAATCAAATTGGGCAAGTGAAACGAAAGGAAAATTCTCACCAATCTTACTTTCCCAACTTGCTCGGTTGCACCAGTTAAATCGATCGTTTCAACACTTGAAGCAATCGGTTCACCCTGATCTTGAGCCGATCGGTTCAACACTTGAGCCGACCGGTTCACCAAGCTCAGCCAATCAGTTCATCTCATGAGCCGATCGGTTGGGAGTGCAGATTGTGCAGAATCAAACAATTGCGGTTTCAATCAATCCGATACTCTAATCAATCTGTCCAACACCTTGAACACTATGATTTTGAGCTATCAATCAATTGAGTGTTTAATTGAACTACTAAACTCCTTTAGTAATCAATCTAAACATTGTTTGTGGACAAAACTCATCTTCCAGGTTAAATCCTTTGTGTGTGACCCTATAGGTCCATTTCACATTGGTAGTGAAAGTCCATAACACTTATGACTTCACAAGCAAAGAGCGGTGCCTAGTCACACATCAGTGCTACCCAAGTGAAAGTAGAAAGTTGGAGAACAACTTTCAATCCTACAATCAGTGAATGGTGTTATAGTGAATGTATAATTCCTTTGTCACTGATATCCCGAATGAACTCGAGGCATGGAACAGTCATCCTGTCAACGTTCATTCACTTTCTTGATCTCAGAGTAGATTGAACGAGATATGTATGGCATCAATATCACATATTGATTCACACATGTGTGTGCACGCCTATTTCAATCCTACTCATCAAGTGACCTTGGATATCAAACTCCCTCAGGAGGGACAAATCCCATATCTATCACTCACCCCTCAAAAGCCCCATGTGTCAAAGCCACGCAATCATCACCTTTATACCAACCCATGTTTCAGGACTGCGTTTGATGATGTCAAAGTGTGCCCAACGACATGTGTTGAGTGTAGTGATTTCAGGTCAAAGAATCACACTCACCACCATCACTGTGAGTACTGACTGTGACTACCATGTCATGGTTCCATGTGTCAAACTCATGGTGGGTCTGTCCGGTACACTTGTTCTCTAACACGTACCCATGTGTTTGGTTTGATATCTCTATATCATGACTAATGAGATTCTGTCATCAACCAACACCACAATCTAGTCTTGTGTGTCATTGCCGTCTATCTACCTTCCACAACGACATCTGACTAGGGACATAACAAGAATGTACAAACTCTTAGCATCTGTATGATCTCATCGTTCAGGTGCTGAACCTGAAGGCATACGTCATTGAGTAATGTCATTCTCTAGACATTCAATCTGTTCTATCACTATCTCATATGACTGAACCAGAAAGAATTGGAAGCTCGCCTTTGATGTTTATCAAATCAATCTTAATGTATCCCACCAATCATCCCATGATTGGCTCTCAGGGCATACATACCAACAGACTCCCACTTGCACTGCGAGCCAATAACCCTTGAACCATATTCATAGTGATCTTCAAACATGTCCCACATGTTACTGTGCTCTAGTGCCAACATAGTGAGTAATGGCAACACCTTGCCAAAGTCAGTATAAATTGCATGTCTCACATCTCTTCGTTGTACGTCACACGTATGAGATGGAGTTGCCGTAATATGTGATCTTGTATTCCTTTGCTAACCTTTAGCCACATTGCATGATCAAGGATTTCATACTTGTCATCAATGAGCGGAATATCTATAAGTTCATCTCATGAACCTCTAGATCCATATAGTATCCACTGCTATTCTCTAACACATAGATACTCGGCATTTCCTTTTAAACGGTTTTATTGGAACATTTCCAATTATCAACAAACTTTCACTTTTATATATTCTATATATATTTTGCGATTAATTTTCTGTCCTTTCGGAAGTTCGCATCAATGTAACTATTTACATCAAACTCTTCTTTATCTCCATAGAACTAGTACTTCCCAAGTACTTATCAAGTTCTCATGGTATTCCAGTAACCCTTACTGGAAGTAGAAAGACATCCACTCGTCATGTCTCACATACGAGTTATCAGGATGAGCACATCATATTGCCATGTCCTACATACAAGATGATGAATGCATTTTGTTCTTGCCATGTCGATACATGCATGATAATGGGATGATTACATACATGATAGATCCATATCTATTCTTAGTGTTCCCATTCTTCATAAGAGTTGGACACTTGGCCTTGGGATACTAACTCCATGTAACATGGACAAGTTTTCTCCCATTGAATCTGTGCATATTGAACCCTTCAGTACAGATTGCCAATGTATGTTTTCTCTTTTCAGGTCAAGAGGTTTTCGAGAACTATATCTATAGATCTCTATTCCTATCACATAGGAAGCATCTCTATCTTCCTTAAAGATAATTTCCACTTTTGGATTTCCATTCTAGAACATTTCCATTTCACATCAACATGTGGAATGTGAACACGCTTCCACTAAATCACAGATCCCTTCTTTATATTTGACATATCAGTCAAACCATTTGACTATATCATCAAAGTAAAGATCCCATTCTGAGTTGCTTGTACTCAATCAAACACATTGATTAGTCCATTGTAACTTATAGACTTCATTTGCATTATTGGATTCATAAACCTTATAGGTTGTGTCACGTACACATCCTTGTTTTATTCCTCATAGGAATGCGGTTTTAGTATCCATATGCCAAATGTCTTAGTCATTAAGTTGCAATCAACAAGCATCATCCTTCTCAAAATGTTATCCATGTATCTTAACCTTTAAGATTCATTTGCACTTATGGATTTCATCGAATGGGTGCTACCATCAAGGTCATACCTTATGGTTCACATGGATGTCATTTAGGATGTAATGGTCATAAATCATAACTCAAAATTTGGTTCCTCATATTCATCTAGATAGTTGATTCATCATATGAACAACTCATCACATACATAATTGAGGTGTATCTGTCAAGGATATAAGAACTCACAACTCCTTGTGATTCTTAATGTCCTTTATTAGTGCGGTGTATTCTTTTATTAAGAAGAATTCAATTATTCGATAATCATTCTCTAACTCCTTAGAGTATGATTCCTTCTTGATTTAGACATCACCATGCCCTAATCATGAGTTCACTATGATACACTATCATAATCACTCATAAGGATCTCAAACATTTGGTCCAAGTATTTCATTCATTGATCTCATCAAAAATTAACACTTTACCAAATTTGCACTTCATCTATGATAATCTTGAACACTTCAAGATATTCATATTGGTATTTCTATAAACACCATTTGAAGTATTAGCATTCGTTCCAATAGGTATGTAAATACATCACATGTATCATACCTAATAGGATAATCATTCTCCCACTACCTTTAGTGAAGATTGATTAATCATGTCCAAGATATTCATGCCTCTTACTGGTTCTCTAACCAAAAGAGTCTAGATTTATCCATCACATGGAAACTAGAAATGAATTTCTCATGATTGATGCTAATTTGATTGTTTCAGTTATCAATAACTTTTAGGCATCATTTTATCTTATGCATACCATGTATCACAAGATAAACAAGGCATTGCCACAAAGATCACATCTTTATAAATTGAAACATTTCTTTATTGATTGCAATCATTGTCATACAATATGCAAAATAAAGTGTTTCTATCTATTGGCAAATATGAAATAGCAGTTCATAACTGTATTACATGCCTTTTAGGCTGAAAATAAACTAAAGTACTCCTATCTATGGCGGCAACACTTGCCCCAATTATGAGTGCTTTACACTTTACATATTGGTATCATATACCTCAAAAAGTGTTACAAGTTTGTTTTCATGACACCTTCAAGTGGAGACTTTAGTTGTCTCCTTCTTCTTTTGTTCTTCCAGATAGAAAGGACAATTCCTTTTCCAATGTCCTGGCTTTTGACAATGGTGGCAATTTCCTTTCTTGGTCATGCCTCCTTTGGCCTTGAGAGCTGAAGACGACTTGGGCTCCTGGCTAGCATCAGAACCTTTCTTAGCTTTGCCATTGCCCTTGCTCTTGGACTTGCCTTTCTTGCTCATGATCACCATTACAGACTTAGGCTTGTCGTTCTTCATCTGTATCTCGTCTGTCCTCAACATGCCCAACAACTTTGACAGTGGCCTATCAAAGTTGTTCATGTTGTAGTTCATCACAAACTGACTGTAAGATTCTAGCAACGATTGCAGTATCACGTCAGTAGCCAACTCTTGGCTCAGTGGAAATCCCAGTCTCTGCAGGTTCTCCACATACCCAATCATCTTGTGTGTGTGAGGACCAACTGGATCTCCTTCTATCATGACGCACTTGAACAGTGCCCTTGAGACATTGTATCTCTCTTACCGTGCCTGATCTTCATACATGTTCCTGAGATGTTGAATCATCTCAATGACACCCATGTTCTCATGTTGTCTCTGCAACTCATGGTTCATGGAACACAACATCAAGCACTTTGCATCAATGGCATCATCAAAATGCTTCTTGTAAGCATCTCTTTCTGCCTTTGGTGCATTAGGAGCGGGTTCCTGTGGAATTGGAGTATCCAGGACATAGAGCTTACGCTCTTGAGTGAGAACAATTCTCAATGTCCGATACCAGTCGTGGAAGTTTGTCCCATTTAGCTTGTCCTTGTCAAGGACCGATCGCAAAGAAAAGTGATTATTGTTTGCTGACATTTGAACTACAAAAGGAAAATATGCAATTTTAGTCCAAAAACTCATTTTTGACTTATTTGATTGATTTGAAAATTTGACGATATAATTAGGCCTTTAATTAATTATCACTCCCACTATTTTATTTCAAATTGATAGCCCTCACCAGCAATTCGGAAGATTGCATCGTACAACCTTCTAGTGGGCAAGATCTTGAAATCCTCTAAGTCATTGACCAGCTAGGGTTGTCACCCACAACATAGATCTCTCAGGTAGGAAACTCTTGCCAATTGCATCATATGCAACTCTTGATAAGATGTCATATGCAACTCCTTGCCATGATCATCTCCATGCCTCAAGGTGCTAGATCCTATCTAGGTCACCTTGTTAAGTCTGACCCAAAGCAAACACGATGAATATGCACCCTGCTAGGGCAGACCCACACATTCATCCTTCACGCTTCCACGAGATAGATGGTGCACCACGCTAGGGCATGCCCACACTTGGTCAATCAAGCTTTTCACATGTGTCGCATTTGGAAGGCATCTAAAACTTAATATTTAATGAGGGATTTGGTTTTTATATACATATACATATCCAATCACCACAATACATAGTATGTATCATATACATGCTATATCCCACAGAAAACATGCAAAACGATAAAAGCGATGATTATGACCATCCTAATGTGATTCCTCGAGCCAAGAGGAATCACGGTCATCTAGGTCTACATCATATGCAACCTGTACAAGATGAACTTTGTGCTTTGCCTTTTGAGTAGATCAACTCATCACATGAATGACTTGCTCATTCTGGCCTGGTCGTCTGGGTGCCACCAGCCGATCGGTTGGCTCCTCCAACCGATCGGTTCACCTGGTCATCGTGCATCTCATCATGGCCGCCACCCGCTCGTCTCGCTCCTCGAACCGGTCATCAACCGACCGGCTCACTCCTTGAACTGATCGTCTGGAACGTCAACCGATCGGCTCACACCTTGAACCGATCGTTTCAGCTGTCGTCAGGATGGCCTCCGTTCTTCGACATAACAGGAAATAAAATCTATCTTATTTACAATTTAATTGTGAAACCCCGAGTTACATTTGGGGGGAGCAAAGGTAAGAAAATAATTCTCGAATTATTTCAAGTTACATCAGGAATAGGAGAAGGGGAATCGGTGCGCAGACCGAGATGCAAGCAACCACATACAACCATACACAAATAGGGTTTATTGGCCATAACCACACTATACATCCACCATAAAACTCATTTAAGGGTGACGCGTATCGAGTTCATTAATAATACATATCATATATGTAAATTGGGATTTGTGGATTTAGGATTGGACATGCATAAAGCCAATTTTATTCGCATCATATGCAATAAATAAAGGCAACAAACCAAAATTGAACATATCGATATTCCTAAAATATATAGCAGTTGACGTGGCTCTAATACCACTGTTGGGTTTTAGGGGAGGCAGAGAAGGCAGCGGAAACAAAAATTTTCTCCCCCAAACCCGAAACAAGGAAACGCGTCAACATCTATATAATAGGAAAGGGATGGTTTGTGGAATCATACCTTGTCCCGAGGCTTGCTCGGCGACAATACCTCGCGCTTTGCACGGTCTTCAACTCCGTCCTTGGAAGGTGTCTGTGCAGCTCCTGGTCGCACTGGGACTGACGACTCCTGGTCTCACCGGACTGTCGGGTTGACAGTTGTCCTCCTGAGCGGCAGAAACCTCCCGCCTCTGAAGTAGTCCACACGGACCACCTGGAACTCCACACTCCTTGTCCCATAAGGAGTTGGAAGGAGTCGCACCCTCTGGTTGGTGTACTAGTCGCCAACACACTCTCCTGCCTCTAGTTGCAACTGCAGTTGTCTTTCCCTTGCTGCGCCTCCCTTTGCGGGTAGCACTTGTTCAGGCTCTCTCGGTTACCAAAACTAGAGAGAACGACAATTTTGCAGAGCAACTGGTTGCACTGAGTTGTTCTTTGAGAAGCCCCCAATACCCCTATATATAGGAGGGTCATGGGATAGGGTTCTCTATCCCGGGCAATGCGGGACTAAAAGCAGGAGTAGAAGGGTTCGAGATTTTCCACAAAACAACCAATTCACAACCTGAACCGATTGTTTCATTTCTGAAATGGTCGGTTGGAGATCTGAGCCGGTCGGTTGACACTCAACCGATCGGTTGGGACCCATGAGCCGGTCGGTTCACTTTCTGAACCGATCAGTCCGTGGTCCTGATTAGTTCCCGATCGACTTTTCTTCTTTTGTTTCTAATTGGTATCAAATACCAATCATCTTCCCAATCAAATTGGGAAAGTGAAACGAAAGGAAAATTCTCACCAATCTTACTTTCCCAACTTGCTCGGTTGCACCAGTTAAATCGATCGTTTCAACACTTGAAGCAATTGGTTCACCCTGATCTTGAGCCGATCAGTTCAACACTTGAGCCGATTGGTTCACCAAGCTCAGCCGATCGGTTCATCTCATGAGCCAATCGGTTGGGAGTGCAAATTGTGCAGAATCAGTCAATTGCAGTTTCAATCAATCTGATACTCTAATCAATCTGTCCAACACCTTGAACACTATGATTTTGAGCTATCAATCAATTGAGTGTTTAATTGAACTACTAAACTCCTTTAGTAATCAATCTAAACATTGTTTGTGGACAAAACTCCTCTTCTAGGTTAAATCCTTTGTGTGTGACCCTGCAGGTCCATTTCATGTTGGCAGTGAAAGTCCATAACATTTATGACTTCACAACCAAAGAGCGGTGCCTAGTCACACATCAGTGCTACCCAAGTGAAAGTAGAAAGTTGGAGAACAACTTTCAATCCTACAATCCATGAATGGTGTTACAGTGAATGTATAATTCCTTTGTCACTGATATCCCGAATGAACTCGAGGCATGGAACAGTCATCCTGTCAACGTTCATTCACTTTCTTGATCTCAGAGTAGATTGAACGAGATATGTATGACATCAATATCACATACTGATTCACACATGCGTGCACACGCCTATTTCAATCCTACTCATCAAGTGGCCTTGGATATCAAACTCCCTCAAGAGGGACAAATCCCATATCTATCACTCACCCCTCAAAAGCCCCATGTGTCAAAGCCACCCAATCATCACCTTTATAACAACCCATGTTTCAGGATTGCGTTTGATGATGTCAAAGTGTGCCCAACGACATGTGTTGAGTGTAGTGATTTCAGGTCAAAGAATCACACTCACCACCATCACTGTGAGTACTGACTGTGACTACCATGTCATGGTTCCATGTGTCAAACTCACGGTGGGTCTGTCTGGTACACTTGTTCTCTAACAAGTACCTATGTGTTTGGTTTGATATCTCTATATCATGACTAATGAGATTCTGTCATCAACCAACACCACAATCTAGTCTTGTGTGTCATTGTTGTCTATCTACCTTCCACAATGACATCCGACTAGGGACATAACAAGCATGTACAAACTCTTAGCATCTGTATGATCTCATCGTTCAAGTCCTGAACCTGAAGGCATACGTCATTGAGTACTGTCATTCTCTAGACATTCAATCTGTTCTATCACTATCTCATATGACTGAACCAGAAAGAATTGGAAGCTCGCCTTTGATGTTTATCAAATCAATCTTAATGTATCCCACCAATCATCCCATGATTGGCTCTCAGGGCATACCAACAGTTAGCAGCTTGACCTTATGTGAAGATCTTAGGAGTCTGGCTCTTTATAGATCTTGTATGGCACTGATTATGACTTACCATTGGTCAGTTGGATTTTTTAATGGCATCCTCAAATTCCTCAGGGCTTAATAAAAGATTTAATGTATTCATGTAGCGTATCTATTTAGGGTTATATACAGTGCTTCACATTGGATGATAACCCTTGTTTTCTCTCTTTACATAGAGATGATGAATAGTGTTATAATAGATAGTAAATCCTTATGTTGTAGATATGCACATGTTGTAAACATGCTTATGCTACCAGACTGGTCTATGATGTCATCTATGCTTATGTTGAATAGATATACTACCACTGTTGGCCATGATCATGATATTAGTTATCAAATGTTGTTAACTATGCTTACTTTGGTAGCTATTCCTCTATTAGTTAGAGATGTTGAACTGCTAGTCATGCCTCTGTATTTGGAAATGTTATTAAATGTTAGTTATGCATCTATAACTACATATGTTCAAATTGCTAATCATGCTTATGCAGATATCTATACTTATGATGTTAGACTTATTCATGATATTAGAGATGCTTATGTTTCTCGACTTATTCATTATATTTAAGATGTTCATGCTACTAGATCATTATATTGTTAACAATGATATTAGGATAGTTAGGCTAAGGATGATAGTTGTTATTTGCTCCCTTATGTGTCTTGTTGAGTATATCCTTTGTTGTGTCTATTTGTTTGACATACTCATTTGGCTTACATTGTTTAATTACTTAAACTGTTGTAATCAATAAGTGTTGTTGGAGGTTATATCTCTTTTGTGACATGGGTCTCACTTCGTGGGTCAGCACATCTTTTTAGGTGATCAACAGCAGCGGCAGCAGAACTGTGGTGTCCATGGCATCAATAAGGAGATTTGGTGTTTAACCTTTGAGAAGGTTGTTAGTTTTCTAGTGTGTCCTAGAGTCATCCTTGTACTCTTAGGTCTAGGCAGGAAAGTTTGTAACAGGTTTTTGGTAGCATGTTATATGCTTGTTCAAGTGATAAATGTAGAAATGTTTCCTGTGTAAAATGTATACGTGGTGATTGAGGCCATGGAACAATTGTAAGAGATTCTTGGCATAATTTGAATACAAACAAGTTGTTAGGATATTGTGTAATATTCAAGAGCATGTTGTTTTGTTGAATCAATTTTATTCACCCTCTTTTCTAGAGATGTGATTAATTAGTGATCAGTTGTGTTTTGTGGTTTGAGTAAGTTTGTTTAGTATAATGGGTTCTCACATCTAGTCATAATTTTGATTGGTGATTCCTTCTTTGCATCTGCTATGGACCTACTGGACTTTCTTGAAGATCTTTTTCCAACAATTTTTATTGTTGTGCCACCCTCAAGGATCCCCTCAACTTTTATAATGGTGAAAGGAGGTTCACATGCCCCATGCCACCTCACCACTGGTGTTTGGAATCTCTAATCTCATAAAATGCTAGAAAAGGTGTGAGTATTGTGTCCCTATATTTCTTTGATGAAAAATAGGAGTTTGATTCATTCTCAGGAGCTATAGATGTTGACCTAAGTGTTGAACATTGTCCATATTTTGATAATGACTTAACCATTCCATTCATATGTATCTAATATGTATGTTTAAGATTGATTTCAGGCATTAGGTACATGAAAAGGATCAAATTGCTCAAGCCCAAGCTTGGTTTAGTACAAGTCAAGAGCAATGCAAATGTGGAATTCGGTAAATCACTCCAAATCACCTTAGAATATTTTTGTAATCATTTGTATTGATGATATGACTTGTAACTAAGATGAGAGAAAAAATCAAGGACACTTAATTCGAATGTTTGATCAATCAAAAATCATTTTTAAAAATCCATCACAGGCACTTCATCAGTCAAGTTGCTAACTAGACCGATCCTTTATGGATTTTGGAAATGAAGTCAATCAATCAAGTTGTCTATCCACAAAACTCGACCAATGATCTCTCTGTCCAAGACTGATTTAATTGATCAATCAAGTTGCCACCAGGACAAACTCAATCGATGATTTAAATTGGTCTTGTCCCATAGTATGATCGGTTGAGTTATCTTTATTGAAACTCGACCGAATGCACTGTATGAAAAATGCAAGAAAAAGTGATTCTAGCCGTTGGTAAGTTGCTAAAGTCGAAAAAAGATTTGTTGCAACCCCCATTTTGGCTAGAAAACATTCATAAGTGTTCCCACACTCTAGTGGACATCCCTAGCTATAAATAGGACCTCTTAGAGTTCATTTCAAGGTTGCTCTTTCATGCTTTTCAAGGTCCTTTCCATAGTTGAGTGCTTTTAGTCCACTTGAGACCCTTTCTCTCTCTCTTGATTACAACTCAATTCGTCATTATGAGTGAGATAGGTCATGTGTGAATAGAGCTACCCATTTGTATGCTTGTAAAGCTCTCAAACTTCTTCTTTCTCATACTTTTCTCAAAAGCTCTTGTTTGGTGAAAGCTTCTCCAAGATAAGGAGAAGGAGAAGGAGCAAGCTTCTTCAGGTGGAGAAGAAGGTATTCAAGGCTACTCCGAGTGAAGGAGATGATCAAGGCATAAGATCCAAGGAGTTGAGTGGGTAAAGCCTCCAGGACAAAGACTCGTTGCATGAAGGGGAGGACCTTGGTGAAGGCATCCATCTGACTATAAGAGTGGGTAAGACCTTTGTGAGATAGAAGACTAGATCTTAAATAGGTAAGACCACGATTGTAAGGTCGTTGGCTCCCTTGGCCTTAAAGGGAAGCTAGGTATCCTTGTCTCAAAAAAGGAAGGTCATTTGTTGCAACTCTTATGAGTGAATATAAGGAGTAGACAAGCTTAAGAAATCTTAGAGCTTGACCTCTCGAGGTAGTGGACTGACTCTCTCCTAGTTTGGAGAGTGGAACCACTCTAAAATAGCTTGTCCAATTGGTTTCTTTCAATTTTTCTCATCCTTACTATGCATGTTTAGATTGCCATCAAATTGACTATTTACAATTATGCCTAGTTGAAGTAAGTTGAAGGTCTGACTAATTTTGTGCAAGTTTTGAAGCTTTATTCACCCCCCCCCCTAGAGCCCTCCGATCCAACAAGTGGTATTAGAGCCATGGTCTTCTCCGACACATCTTTTATGAGATGAGAAGATGGGCAGCTTACTTGGGTCTCCCAACCTAGAGGGAAGCTTCTCCATGAGGCCACGGTCTTCAACGGTACCAAATCCTTTTTGGAAATAGCAGATGCATTTCTTCCTCCAAGGAACCAACTATGACATGTGGAAGGTGGTGATTCTTTCATACAAGGATCCAACCGGTAATGTAGCTACTTGGGATGAATCTATAATCAAGAATATGAAGCTCAATGCCAAGGCGATTAGCATCATCCATGTTGCCCTCACTCCTTCTGAGTTCAACCATATCTTATCTTAGGACACATCCCATGAGATTTGGAACAAGTTGTGCATCACATATGAAGGCACTCAGCAAGTCAAAGAGTCCAAGATCTACATGCTCAATGGACTGCTTGAGAAATTCAAGATGGGCAAGAAGGAGAGAGCAGCGAACATGTACTCCCGACTCAACACCATTGTAAATGGACTTGCAGTCTTGGGACAACCCTTGGATAGAGGGTAAATCAACTCCAAGATACTTAGGTCCCCTCCCAAGTGATGGGAACCCAAGGTTACTTCAATTGAAGAAGTAAGAAGCCTTAGAGACTTAGCTACCGAGGAGATCAATGGCAACCTTCAAACCCATGATCCAAGGCTAGACAAACAAGAGGGAAGAAGAAAAGAAAGAAGAGAAGGAGTCAAAGAAAGTTAAAGATAATGTCTTCAAAGCCCAAGTGGAGGCAATGATCCTTCAACAGAAACTTGCTTGCTAGTCCTCTCCTACATCCTCAAGTGAAGATGACAATCCTAGTGATCATGAAGCCAACTACTCCAAGGGAAAGCACTTCAAAGGAAAGTCTTCCTCATCCTCAACTCTAAGGTGCTATGAGTGTGGACAAAAGGGGCATTACAAGAATGAATCCCCAAAGGCTAAGAAGAGCCACCACAAGAACAGCCATAAGAAGAAGGATGATTATAAGAAGGAAGGCAAGTATAAGAGGAAGGATAAGAAGGAGAAAGAAGTAAGGATGCAACTCATGTGGCTTGGGAAGAATCCTCTTCAAGTGGCTCGAGCTCCGATGAAGGTGAATGTCGTCTTGCACTCATGCCCTCCACAACTGAAGACATAGGTGAGGTAAGTGAGGTAAGCTTGCATGAATTATACAAATAAACTCTTATTGATATGCTTAAAGCTACTCATTCTTCTTATTCCGAATGTAAATCTAAGAAGAAAAGGTTGGGTAAGATCATTGATGATTTCTATGCTAAAATAGATATTCTTGATCAAAATGAAAAGTTGCATCTTGATAGAATTAATTCCTTGCAATGGTAGTTCCTTGATCTTGAGCTCCAATACAATGGAGTTGAAGTTGAGAATGGTGTCTACCTTAAGAACATCACTAGTCTTAAGGAAGAAAACCAAGCCCTAGTAGATAAGCTTGCTTTGCTAAAAACTGAAAATGTTGAACTTAAGCTTGTTTGTGATGCTCGTAGGGATGAGAAAAATTCTTATCTTGATGAACTTAAACTTCTTAGAACTAAAAATTCTAGGTTGCTTGCTCAAGTGAATGATTTATCTTCTAGACCTATTTTTCCTAGCAAGGATGTTGCTTCTATTACTCTTGGAAAAGATTCATATTTGACTAAAGGTCTCTGTCTTGAGGCCAACCTACTGCATGATAATGGTGATATTGCTCAGTTGTCTTCTACTGTTTTCACTCTTACCAATGATAATCACAAATTGAGAGCCACTTTGCAAACCTTTCTCAAAGGAAAGAAGTTACTCAATGAAGTGTTGGATCACTCCACCAAACATAGTGGTATGAGTGGTTTATATGTGGGTCCTATAAAAGGAAAAGGTAAAGGCAAAGGTAAGAAGAAGAACAAGGAACCATTAATCTTCCATGGAGAGTCTTCCGGCTCTAAGAAACCTATGGTTTGTGTTCATTGTAAGAGTGATGACCATTATTCTACTTATTATCCTTACAGCTAGAAGGGGACCAACCCAAAGATGAATTGGGTCCCTAAACTAACCCTAGATCCCAAAGTTTGAATTGGGCACTAATTATCTTCCTTTCTTGTAGGGAAAAGGCAAATGTATTATTGATAGTGGTTGTTCAAAACACATGAAGGGTGAAATCAGCCATTTCAATCAATTCACCAAACAAAAAGGAGGATCAGTGACATTTGGAAACAACAACAAGGGTAAGGTAATAAGCGAGGGTGATGTAGGTGATTCACTTTGTATATAGAATGTTCTTCTTGTGGATGGTCTACGTCACAATTTAATTAGTGTTAGTCAACTTTGTGATATCCTTATCTTGTTCTATTTACTTCTTCAGAATGCTTGCTTCTAGATTCCCTCTCCTATAATGTCATATATAAGGGAACTAGAAATGGTAATCTTTATTTTATTGTGCTTGAATCTATTAAGCCTATTGTTGTTAGATGTCTTGTTTCCAACTCGAATGATATTACTTTATGGCATTGTAGGCTTGGACATGTAAATATGCATCGAATAAAGAAGTTGACCAAAAAGGATTTCATCAAGGGAACTCCCAAATTGGATTTTGAAAAGGGTGAGGAATGAAAACCTTGTACCCAAGGAAATCAAACCAAGTCCTCCTTCAAATCCAAAGGAGTCCTGAGTACCAAAAGAGTTCTTGATCTTCTTCACATTGATCTATTTGGGCCAATGCGTACACAATCTCTTCATGGTAGCAAGTATTTTCTTGTGATTCTTGGTGATTTTTCTAGATATGCTTGGACATTCTTTCTTGTTTAAAAAATTGATACTCTCGATGTTTTCTTGAGTTTTGTAAGTGAATTGAAAACTAAGTTTCTTGTTGGATTGTTTTTATCTGCAATGATCATGGGGGAGAGTTCAAAAATGTTTTGTTTGAACGGTTTTGTGAATAATCTGGGTATGCACATAACTTTTCTTTGCCTCAAACGCCTCAACAAAATGGGGTTGTAGAGAGAAAGAATAGGTCACTACAAGAGATGGCTAGGAATATGCTTCTAGAGTATGATACTCCAAAGAAGTTTTGGGTTGAAGCTGTTAGTACTTCATGTTTTGTGCAAAATCAGGTTTTTACTCATCCTTCTTTAAAGAAAACCCCCTATGAGCTATGGGTGTGGTAGAAAGCCTTCCATTGACTTATTTTATGTTTTTTCGATTGTCCTTGTTTTGTTTTGAACACCAAGGATTCCCTCAACAAGTTTGATCCAAAAATCTTATAAGGATTTCTCTCTTGGCTATAGCACTACCAGAAAGGCTTATGGAGTATATAACATTGAATTGTGTAAAGTAGAAGAATATATCAATGTTAGATTTGTTGAGACTAACCCCTCTATTCCCAAGAATGTTGATGATGACATTGCATATCATGTTATCCCTCATTTGAGAGAGCTCAACATTGGTGAAAAAGAAAAAGAGGTGTTAGTTGATGAAGAATAAAAGAAGGATCCAACCCCCTGCTTTGCAAAGCATCATCCTAAAGAGCTCATTATAGGCAATCCTTTTGAAAGGGTGAATATGCGGGCTACCTTCAATAAAGAATAAGTAGATAGCACCTTCATCTCCTAGTTGGATACAAAAGATGTCAAAGAAGCTCTTAAAGATGATGAGTGGATCCTCGCCATGCAAGAAGAGTTGGAGCAATTTGAAAGAAACAAAGTGTGGACTCTTGTGCCAAGACCAAGTGATAGAAAGATCATTGGCACCAAATGGGTCTACCATAACAAGTTGAATGAAAGTGGCAAAGTGGTAATAAATAAACCAAGCAAACAAAGAATGGGAAGTTCATCAACCAAGGCAAGTATATAAGTGAGATACTTAAGTGCTTTGGGATGAAGAATACCAAGCCAATGGACACCCCCATGTCAAACACCGCCAAGCTTGACAGAGATGAAAAAGGAGAAAAGGTAGATGAGAATCTCTATAGAGTATGATTGAAAGTTTACTTTATTTAACTGCCTCTAGACCTGATATAATGTTTAGTGTCGGCATGTGTACTCGCTTTAAATCAAGTCCTAGGAAATCACATCTTGTAGCGATTAAGAGGATTTTGAGGTATCTAGCCAAAACCCCAAATTTTGGACTATGGTATCCTAAGTCAAGTGACTTTACTCTTACTAATTATAGTGATGTTGATTACACAGGTTGTTTGATTGATAGAAAATGCACAACTGGCACTTGCTTTTTCCTAGGACCTTGCCTAGTTTCTTAGTTTTCTAAGAAACAAAGCATTGTGGCTCTTTCAACTATGGTTGAATACATTGCATCTGGGAGTTGTTGTGTCTAAGTCCTATGGATTAAGCAAATTCTACAAAACTTTAACATTTATTTTGATGCTTCTCCTATCTTTTGTGATAATATTAGTACAATTAACTTGTCTTACAATCCTATATTGCATAGTAAGGTTAAACATATAGAGGTCCATCATCACTTTCTTTGTGACCATATTGCCAAAAAGGATATTTATATCATGCATGTGGATACAGAGAATCAGCTTGCGGACATTTTCATTTCACCTCTAGCTAGAGAGCGATTTACTTTCATTAGATCAAAATTTCTTATAACCTCTCTTGATGATATTGACATGCCTTCTAGCTAGTTGTTATCTTATATATATGTTTCTATCTTAGAATTTATCGTCTCTTGCTCAATATGTGCTATATTTATCTTGTTTCTTGCCTTATTTTTCTCGTTTTGGTTATTTTTCATAAACACTTGTTTTATCACAAAATATGACCTTATGATGTGTGAAATGTGCCTTAACATGTCTAAGATGAATAATAGACTAAAGAAATAAAATTAATTAGTGTCGTAGATGCTAAAAATTAAGTTTCTAAATTTTTGGACAGGCTACCTGGCAATCGAGTTTCCAACTCGACCGATCCCAGGCCGAGGTCAAGGGTTTTTCTCTTGATCGGTAAAATTTCATGGTCTCAGAACTCGACCGATCTCAGGGCTGGACCAAACTTAAAATAGGTTTTGGCCAACATTTCTCCATCTTAGCTAGAGAAAATTCAACTGATTCCTAGCTCCTACCCCTCTTAACCTCAACCCTAGGTGCAACCTTCCCTTTCCTTGCCTAGACTAGCCTCCCTTGCCTCTTCCCACACCCTCTTAAGTGGTTAGACAATTGTTTGTGTGGTTCTCTTCCTTGTTTTGGTTGTTGTTTCTTCTCAAATATGTTGTCCTGGCATCCAACTGAAGAAAGAGAGATACCCCAGGTGGTGTACCTTCATCCTCATACAACCCTCGCCTGATATCCTTTGACAATACCTTGTTTGTCTCCTTTGAAGCTCTCAATTGTTACAAGGAGCTCCTATCGAGGAACCCTTTCCCATTTAGAGCTCTTTTTGTAACTCGTCTCAATAAGAAGGAGGTTATCTCAGAGATTTTCAATCTTTTTAATACCCATCACCTAGGTGCTATGTGTGTGGAATGCTTGTGCTCTCATAATTCCATGACAAGCACCAAGGTGGTCCATGAATTCTATGTCAATCTTTCATGGAACTAGGATACTTTAGTGACACCACCCGATATCCAGGTCATCCTTACTTCCAAGATAGACGCAATCCAATTTAAAATCTCTAGAGATTCCTTGAACATCAATGGAACAGAGGTTACCGACACATGGAGGAAGTATTATCCTAACTATTTTGACCTTTTAGACCCCGAGTCTTTCTACAAGCGCTTCAATATTACTCTTCCTGACATCCACAAGTTGTTGAAGAAGCTTCAGGTAACCTATAAGAAGAAATCCATCTTGCCATCCTCTTCCCTAGATCTCAATAATAGACAGCTTGCTTTAGTTGTTAACTGCAATGTCCATCCCAAGAAGAATCAAATGAAAATTACAGAGAACATTGTTGTGATAATGTACTATCTCTTGAAGAACGTTGGAGTCAAGTAGTCCCAATATATACTACACCACATGACATTCTATGACTCTAGGAAGAACACTTGTGGTACCCACCCTCCCTACCCTACCTTGATTTGTGGCTTGTTTACTTTTACTACCCAGCAATCTCTTTTTCATGATCTCAAATACAAAGCTAGTCGAAAAGGAGTTTGCATTAGTGAGACCATGATCAAGAAGACCTTCCTTCCTACCTCTTCTACCACACCTGGAGCCTCTACCTCCACCCAAGGAGCTCCACATTGATCACCTCCTCGATCTTATCGTGCCTCTTTCTTGGTGTCAAATGAAACCCTCATGGGTTACATGATACACCAGTAGGTGTACAACCTTCAGGTCCAAGACCACCTCCACCAAGACTTGTGCTAGATCATGTCTACCATGAACTTATCCTACAACCATCCTTACTCCTCCTACCAGCCCTACCCAGGAAGTGACTATGCTTCCTATGCATACAATCATTTCTACCCACCCCCTTCACCAGTTGCTTCCACTACCACATATGTTGCTAATGGTGGACCTACCCCTGCCCCTGGAGTGCTTCCTCCACTAGCTTTTCCTAATGGCCCTCTTGCTACCCTGCTTACCAGTCTTGGAACCTCTACTCCCACCTTTTCTCAAGTATAGGAGTTACACACCCTTGGCATGTCTTGGGAAGAGCAGAATGCCTTATGGCCTAGTCTTAGTTTTGGTCCTTCTACCAATGAGGAGATTCCTAACCATGTTGATGAGGAAGCTACTGATGATGAGGAGGCCACTGAGGATGATGGCTCCAATGTTGGTTCTGATGACGGCTTTGTTGGTGTCTCTAGTGATGAAGGTGATGTTGTTGTCTCTGTTGCACCTTTAGATTGAGATGAGGACTACGAGCCTGAGGCTGAATGATGATGTGGATGATGATGTTGTTGACATAGATAGATTAGATATAGCTTAGATTTCTTAGTTTCTTAGTCTCTAGATGTTTATCATACATATTTTTTAGACTCTTGTGTATTAAGACATTTGGGAATTGTATCTAAGATGTATTATTTTGTCATCCAATTGTTTTATCATTGGTTTATGGTTCTTATAGTAAGGACATGTTCCAATGTTGTAATCTTAATCTTATATACCCTAACTCTTTGATTGACCCTATATCTTATGAGTTTGTGGTAAGGTATTCTATATTTTGATTATGACATTGGATTGCTTATTTCTCTTTACCTCATCTTTGTTTGATGTGTGGTATACGTGGTTGACTTTTTTAGCTTGTGTTGTGGAGAAGACATGTTTTTTAGGTCTTCTACCTCCCTTCATTTTTGAGATGACAAAGGGGGAAAAGTGCTCTCAACCATATTGTTTAATGCTTATATGATCTTGTTCTTGTCAATTAACTATTTGTCATGTGACTTGCAAAAGGACCATAAAGTATGTATATGTGCTATGGTTATTTGTTGATAGACTAACCATGTAGGTTTAGGTAAGCATGAATTGAGGGGGGGCAATTCACTTTGTTCAATCATGTATCCCCTTGAAATTCACAAGGTAAAAGATTCAACTTTCACATCCTATCTCAAAGGTAAAGGTTTAAATTTCATATCCTTTTCAATATGTTGAGGAATAGTTTGTCATTGTCAAAAAGGGGTAGAATGTAAGTGTTGAACATTGTCCATATTTTGATAATTACTTAACCGTTCCTTCATATGTATCTAATATGTTTGTTTAAGATTGATTCCAGGCATTAGGTACATGAAAAGGATCAAATTGCTCAAGCCCTAGCTTGGTTTAGTACAAGTCAAAAGCAATACAAATGTACAATATGGGAAATCACTCCAAATCACCTTAGAACATTTTGTAATCATTTGTATTGATGATATGACTTGTAACTAAGATGAGAAAAAACTAGGGACACTTAATTTGAATGTTTGGTCACTAAAAAGTCATTTTGGAAAATTCATCACAGGAACTTCATCGGTTGAGTTGGCAACTCGACCGATCCTTGATGGATTTTGGAAATGAAGTCAATCAGTCGAGTTGTCTATCCACAAAACTTGACCAATGAACTCGTTTCCCAATGTTGATTTAAGTGGATCGATCGAGTTGCCACCAGGAAAAACCCGACTGATGGTTTAAATTGTTCTTATCACATAGTGTGATCGGTCGAATTATCTTTATTGAAACTCAGTCGAATGCACTAGATACAGAATACACACAAAAAATGATTCTAGCCGTTGTTGAGTTGCTAAAGTCAAAAAAAGATCTGTTGCAACCCCCATTTTGGCTAGAAAATGTTCATGAGTGTTCACACTCTAGTGGACACCGCTAGCTATAAATAGGACCTCTTGGAGTTCATTCCAAGGTTTCTCTTTCATGCTATTCAAGGTCCTTGCCATAGTTGAGTTCTTTTATTCCACATGAGTCTTTTCTCTCTCTTGATTGCAACTCAATTTGTCATTATGAGTGAGATAGGTCATGTGTGAAAAGAGCTACCCATTTCTATGCTTGTAAAGCTCTCAAGCTTCTTCTTTCCCATCCCTTTCTCAAAAGATCTTTCTTGGTGAAAGGTTCTCCAAGAGAAGGAGAATGAGAAAGCTTCTTTAGATGAATAAGAAGGTGGTCAAGGCTACTCCGGGTGAAGGAGATGATCAAGGCAGAATATTCAAGGAGTTGAGTGGGTAAAGCCTCAAAGTTGAAGACTCGTTGCATAAAGGGGATGACCTTGGTGAAGGCATCTAGCTGATTGCAAGAGTGGGTAAGACCTTTGTGAGGTAGAAGACTAGCTCTTGAATAGGTAATATCTTGATTGTAAGGTTTTTGGCTCCCTTAGTCTTAAAGGGAACCTGGTTATCCTTGTCCCAGTAAAGGAAGGTCATTTGTTGTAACTCTTATAACTGAATATAAGGAGTAGAAAAGCTTAAGAAATCCTAGAGCTTGATCTCTCTACGTAATGGACTTACTCTCTCCTATTTTAGAGAGTGGAACCACTCTCAAATAGCTTATCCAATTGATTGCTTTCAATTTCTCCCATCCTTGTTATGCATGTTTAGATTGCCATCAAATTGACTATTTGCAATTATGGCTAGTTGAAGTAAATTAAAGGTCTAACTAGTTTTGTGTAAGTTTTGAAGCTCTATTCACCCCCCTAGAGCCCTCTGATCCAACACTAGGTTCTTTGTTCATCGAGCCTGGTTTTATCATTCTGCTATATAGTACTATCAATGGATTTTGTTTACTTCTTTGCCCTTGTATCATTGTTTCCTTTAGTCATGTCCATGGGGTTAGTGTTGTACTTGTAGTCCAGAATCCTCTCCCAACACAATGGGTCATGAATGTATCATGTTATCCATGTGGTTTTTCTCCTTTGGGCTTCATCAGCATGGGCCTTGGTTTTCTATTGACCGATAAATCCTTTTACTAGTTATCTAATTGGTCAGTAATTGTGGTTCCATGGTAATTGCATACAATATCAGAAAATCAAGCTTAAACACTCATTGGAAAGGTTTCAGAGTAGGGAATATATATACCTACGTTTCAGACCATATATCACGTGATATTTTTATATGCACGTCATATGTTTACCTTGACGCATCAATTTGGAGATTAGGTATCTTTTTTGTTGATTGTGTACATATTTTTGCATGAAACTTATTATTTGAACTAATATTTTTCTATATGTACCTCATATTTCTTTATGTCATTGCATCATTCTATAGATTTGGTGTCTTCATATGGTGATTATGTGTCATGGTGTTGCATTAAATGAGCCTCTTATTTGGGCTAAGCACTCACTATTTTTCTATATAGACAACATATTTTGCTTATATTGTTGCATTCTTTTGGAGATTTGGTATCTCTTTTTTGGTGATTATGGACCCATGCGCTCAATATTTCCCTATATGTGCAACATATTTTCCTACATTGTTCGCATAGTATTTGGGGACTCGGTGCCTCTTTAGTGATTATGCACATATTTTTGCATAATGTGCCTCTTGTTTTGGATTGTATGCCCAATTTTTGTGATTAAACACATATTTTAGCATAGCATGTGTCTATAATTTCTCTATATGGCATTATATTTTTCCAACCCTCCTTACTTTCCCTCTCCTTTATCACATTATTTTCATCCTCACGCCCCTCTTCTACTTCCCTCCCCACATATCACGTATCGTGTAACTTCACTCCTCATTTCTCTTTAGTATCTATCACTCCCCTCCTCACTTCTCTCTTCTAGTCTCTTTACTTCCATCCTCACTTATCCTCTCCCTCCTTTACTTCCCTCCTTAATTTTATCATCGTCACTTTTCTCCTCTCTCAATACTCATTATGTCTCTTATCTCTAATGTATTATTTTTCTCTTCACTTCCCTCATGTCCTGTCTTTACTTCTCTCCTCCTATATTTTACTCTTTTGAGAAATGAGGAGGTCACTTATTCTCTCATTCATTTTCTTCATTTCCCACTCATAGTCTTTTCATGTATCACCATGTCACATCCATTTGTCGTCAAATAAATGTCATGGCATGTCACTCACTTTTTCTCCTCTCAAAATCACTTCAATCAGTGTGTCAAATTGTTGCGTTCAAATCTTTTATTGCAAGTTGTTGTTGCACTTGTTATTGCCTTTACTCTCAACCTTACATCTACCTCAAAGACTTACTCCTAAAAAAACAATTCATGTTTCCACGTCCAGATCTAATGCAATACATCAAGAATGATGTGTTGAAATAGAAGTTTAGACCTTATCGCGTCATGGTAAGATTTTCATCAATAAATTCACCTCACTGTAAGATATTATTTGATAACACGTGGATCAGAATCTTTGTTTTAATGATGAATACAATAATTTAACTCAGATCTTTTGTTTTCCTCTTTTTCATTTTGTAACTCAGCTTACCGCGCCCATCATCGTTCTCCTTTCTTTATGTTTTTTCCTCGCTTCCCGGGCCTAGCTGGATAATTCAATTGGAGGTTTGCTATACATCCCCATTCTCAGCCCCAAACCCAGACCCGAACCACATACCGACAAAAAAAGTCCTATCACATCTCCCGCCCTGATTGATGGGAGACAACCCCACTTGCTTCCGTCTTTTTTCGAATTTGAAACAAATTCAATGTGTGAGGCTTCCTCCTCACTCCACTACCCCTCCCTGCAATCTTTCCCTCAATCATTCCACAGCTCCCCTTTGGGATACCTCCTCTCACTGTTGTTTAGGGATTTTGTTGTGCTGCTTCAGACGATCAACCGTCCAGCGTCGATCATCCTAGTTCGCCTTGTCACGCCGATCAACCAAGGAACAGGAGTGAGGTGTTGTCCTCTACACCAATGGGACTCCCTGACACTGCTGCACATGTGAAAAGACATTGCCTCCACCTCTGATCGGACTACCCACCTCTACTGCATAGGTGAAACCCTTCTGTGTCCACCTCCGATCGGACTCCCCACCACTACTGCTGAGGTGAAACCCTTCTGCCTACACCTCAGATTGGACTCCATGCTGTTGTTGCACAGGTGATACCCTTCTGCCTCCACCTCCAATCTTTGTGTCGCATCATTCTCTGTTGTAGTGGCCTTCTCATAAAGAGACTTCAGGTAAGATAAAGCCTGATTACATGATTCGGCCCCATGTGAAATTCTTCTTGATAAAACCTAACCCTAAGTCATTCAATACTGGAGAATCGGTTATACCACCTTCTGTTTCCATTATGTTGCTATAGTACTCCCCTTTTTCGGGTTACCCAGTGGATCCTTGTTATTGATGTATCCATATGTCCATGTCGCGGAAAAGGTTCATGTGCCCCTATGTCCTGGGTTGAAAATTTGATGTTGTGGAAGGGAATGATCCGTTATGGGTGCTATGTCATGAAAATTCTTATTTGTTAATCAACATTTAGTTTTGTTTTTGCATGCAGCCGGTTATGATGTAGTTTGAGGGTTTGCATATGTTATAACCCCAATTTTTGGGTTCAAATGGTGAGAAATATAATTTCTCATATTAAAGATGTTTGAACAAACAATCATATATTTGGTTGAGAATAATTGGATTTCGTTTAAAATAGCCTTGTTGTTTGATTTGTGGGCTTTATTGGCTATTGGGCCCAATAAAAGGAAAATAACAAAGGAAATTCAATTAGTAAATGGATAGTTGAATTTTAAGAAAAGCAATATGTGGAAACCTCTAAAAGGCAAATCCAAAGAGGATTTCGTGCCTCTTGGGTTCCTTGGGTACCAAGGAGTCCAATGTTGCAAAAAGAAAGTAGTAAGAAAAGAAAAGATTAATTAAGTATTTCTTTATTAAGAAATAAATTGAAAATAATGATAAAATGTGGAAAAGGAGTGAAAAGAGGCATAAATGAGTTTTCTTGGGGAAATTTCGTATCCATGAGATTTCTAATGATAAAAGGAATGCCAATGAGGAAAATAAAAGAGAAATAAAAAGAAATCCTCAAAAGGAGGTATTTAAATGAGAAATAAACATGATAATGTAAAATAATGCATATAGGTGCATTAAGTAGAATAATGAGTATTCCAATAAAATGAATTTCGAAATAATAGAGTGCCTTGGGATCCAAGGAGTTCCAATAAAGAGGAAAGAAAGAGAAAATACTAAAAAGGCAAAATAAGAGGATAATGTGTTTCATTATTAATGGATTTTGTGTTATTTTCAAAAGATGGTATTTTCTATTAAAAGGAAACATGATTTCGTGTCAATAGATTAAAAAGCAAGGAAAGAGAGAATAAGTAAGAAGAAATCTGAATCCCTAATTATACAAGAAATAGGATATACTAAAGGAATATGGAGAGAGAAGAGAGAGAAGGTTTGCTTCTCATTGAAGGATTTGTTTTCCTTTTTGAAAAAGGGCTTGGTTGCTTTGAGGGCAAGCCGGGGTGTGGATACTCACCCTATAAAAAGGGGAGGGAGTAGATCCCTGGTCCGAGTTTCAAAAGAGATCCCCCACCTCTCTCTCTCATCCCCATCTCCCTTTTCTTCCTTTTTCATTCAAAACCCTAGTAGGGGAAAACAACGTAACCCTTGGGCAGAACAGAGCCCATGTGGTGTTTCGTCAGGAGCTAGAGATGCCTCGAAGTCAGCACGGGGTCGAGCTAGAAGCGCCATGTCCTATACATCACGGTATAGCAGCGGTATGGCTGCACTTGCGGATGCAAGTTGCAGGCCTGTTCGGCCCGTCCCAACCACCACATTCATAGTTTGGTGGCGCCCCAAGCACGGATGAGGGAGGCGGAAGTGGGGGTATGGTCGGCGGCAACTCCGGAGCCCTCATACAGGAGGGGCGGACCCCCGAAGTTCCGCAAATCTGACCTGATCGGCGGACGGCGCGCTGCTGCCCAAGGAAGAAGATGAATAGGCGCTAATGACATTTCTGCCCCTCCGCGTGATGAAGGGATGGTCACTTAAGCGGGGGTATAATCGTAACTCGGTTATATTTTCGCAAAGCAACGTTGCATGGGGAAGGGGCTACGTGTCAGCTGTTGATTGGCCCAAGTGAGGTAATTCTTCTAAAAATCATAACTCCTAATTGGTAGCTCCGATGAGAACATATAATATATGAATTTTGATCAGAAGAACACAAGGAATCCAATAAAAATAGTTTTATTGCCTGAGTCTGATCATAGTTCAAAAAGTAGTGTAAATTATCATCTTTGATTAATTAAAGATTAAGAAACCCTATTTTGATATGATTAATGTGTTTAATAGGGTTTAATGGATCTTTAGAATTGATATTAATCTGTTGAATGTAAAAAGGAACATTGAGTTCAAAAAGGAAGAACTTTGCACATGATTAGTCTAATTTAGGGTTTATGTGCTTAAATATGCATGAATTTGAAAAGGGCATAAAGTTAACATCTTTAATGATTCAATTAAGGAAAAACCCTTAGATTTGATGATAGGTGAATAATTCAAGCTGATATTAACCTGTTGTTAATGAAAGAGAAAATAGAATTTAAAAATATGATCTTTTTATATTTTTGGTTTAACTTAGGGTTTCGTGCATGATTATGCACTAATGAGCTTTAAAACCCTAATCTTGATGAATATGTCTTTTAATTGGTTTAATTGTGTAAATCCACGAATAAAATAGAGATGTGATGATCCTAAGCTAATTTGAGCATAAAAGATCCTTAATGTGGATAATTTGAGTAATTAGGGTTTTTATGAGTAGAAAAGTTGTTTTAGGGTTTGTTAACTTAAAAAGGGTAAAGTTTGAGAAATTGATCTTAGAAACCCTAATGCATCCTAATGAGACTTAGAAACCTTAGAAAGGTGTCCCCAAGTCAATAAGGAGTTGTTTGGGATATGCTTGTGACATTTAGACATTATACATGTTTTTAGGATCAATGTTTACTTGATTGATTGATTGGCTTGCTTGATTGGACATCTAATTGGATTTAGATAAATTGTTGCTTGAGATCTCCAAGACAGGTATGTGGTTACACTTATGAATAACCATTCTAGTTTCACGGTGATTTCCGAATGTTTTACTGGTTGTTTTAAATAAACTGTTGGATGTTTATTTAGTTCATGCAACTATAATGTGGCTATGACTATCACAAAGAATATATGCCTACAAACTCAGATCCTAGTTCTCTCTGTGGCATAATAGCTAACCTAGTACATGGCTGCCTATGGGTAGGTCCATCAGGTTAGAGAAAGTCCTAGTACATGGCTACCTATTGGGTAGGTCCATCAGGTCTATGGATGACCTAGTACATGGCTACTTATTGGGTAGGTCCATCAGGTCTATGGATGACCTAGTACATGGCTACCTATTGGGTAGGTCCATAAGGTCTATGGTTGACTTAGTACATGGCTACCATGGAGGTAGGACCATCAAGTCATAATGAGTTAGATATTGGGCTATCTTCGGATAGTGCCATGCGACTCTATTACCTAAAAGAGAGGTGATATTCATGTCCACTGCAGGGACAGCCCAGAGTTCGAGAATATGTATGGATTGATTTGTATGGCTTAAAAATGTAATCTTGATTGTTAAATGATTAATTGAATGATTATATTGTTACCATAGTTGAACATTATCTGTTTCTCCCACATACCAGCTTCGGCTGACCGATGTTTTGGTTGTCGGCATTTTAGGTACAATGAAAAGAAAAAATAGTAAAGTGGCACATGTGATACTAAAAGAGAATTAAAGTATAAAGGAGGATTAGATAGATTAGTAGCGGTGTGGATAGAAGACCAAGTTTTCAAAAGGTATGTAAAGAAAAATTTTATTACCATTTTCAGTATAGTCTGTTAGAATTTAATAATTGTTTATGGTTATATGTCGAACCTTTGATCCGGGATTAATGGGTGCGGCTCAACCTCTCGGTCTCCCTTAATTGGGGGTTATCGTGAGGTGGGGTCGTAACAGCATAACCAAGTACCATGTGAAAATTTTGGGTAATGGTTAATGGTGGGCATGGCAGTTTAACCTTAAAAATCACAATTTTTGGTATCACTATGTGCAAGATGTTAATGGTAACATGGTGGTCATTACAATACTAAACCCAAAAACAAACATGTGATACTCTGTGGAAATGGTGGGGAAGGGTTAATGGTGGCCATGGGTAGTTGAATGTATACAAATGTAGGATTGTTTATCAGTATTAGTAATTTGTTACTGATAACAGGGGGTGTCTGTTACAGACTGTATAATGATGTTATATCTGCCATAAGAATGCATAATTCCTATATGTTGCTTTAGGCAATTAGTGTATTTAATTACTTAAAGAATGATTTTGTTATGGGTAACATGCATAATTCCTATATGGTGACATAAGAATGATTTTGTTATGGGTTACATGATAACAGTGCAATGTTGTTACATGTAACATGAGAACAACTGTATTCTTAACGTTACCTGCTAATTATGATATTATTACAGTTAACATGATTTTGCCACGTGTAACATGAGAACAATGAAGTGTTGTTATGCCATTGCAATGTTGCCATAATATTGTTAACTCCATCAAATATGTGGTTACATGTAACATGATAATAATGCAACGTGTAAAAACATGATAACAATGCAATGTTGTTACATGTAACATGAGAACAATGCAATGTCGTAATGAACAACTGTATTCTTAACGTTACCTGCTAATTATGATATTGTTACATTAATATGATTTTGCTACATGTAACATGAGAACAATGCAGTGTTGTTACAACATTGCAATGTTGCCACAATATTGTTAACTCCATCAAATATGTGGTTACATGTAACGTGATAACAATGCAATGTTGTGTTTATAAAATGTACTATTTTGTATGTTAGTTAACCACAGTAGATTAGTTTTCATACAAAGGGGTTTCAATTGTTATGCAAAATGTGCATTGTGTTATATGGAATGGGAAGAATATACTAACAAGTAACATGTATCCTAGATAGTAGTGGTATAATGTTACAAGCAAGGTTTTATTGTTCCATGAATTAATGTATGATTGTGCACATACGTAGCATGTATGCAGATGAATCAGTCAGTGTTGGTAAAAGGCAGAAGACTAAGGGGCTAACAACTCGGTGTTCATATCAGAAATTCAATATGGTATTGGAAATGGCAAATGAGCGGCACAAACAAATGATTAACTCAACTGTGTTTGGTCACTTCATGTCGTTGAATTGCCCTAAAACATTTAACATTTCTCTGATCAAGTGGCTTATTGAAAAATACAATTCTAAGTCAATGTGTTTTAAGCTTGGGACCAACCTTGTCCCGTTTGATGCAAAGCAGGTAGGTCTGATCCTGGGACTACCAACACAAGGTTAGTAATGTTTTCTGTTTGGAGTAATTGAGTATGAGTTACTATAACGGAAGGAATTGTGTAGAACATAGTTTTGTTTTGTTATGCAGGGGATGTTGTGGTTCAAGATCAAACTAATAAGGTTTTTATATATGGTAAATATTTTAAAGGATAAGTTAAGGTCACAAAGCCATTGGCTGTGTCAGAGTCAATTTCTTGCAATACAGATGAGGAATTCGTAGAGGATTTTGTAAAGATTTGGGTAGTTGTTATGATGGCAACATTTCTGTACCCTTATGCTGGTTTTGGAATCCACGGTTTCCTACGGGAATATGTGGATGTTCTGCCTGATCTATGGAAATTCAATTGGGTAGAGTCTGTGTTTGAATACTTGCATCTTAGAATGAAGGAGATGGGGGACAGAAACAGGGGATATTTGAAGGGTTGTTCATTCCTGTTGATGGTTTGGTTCAGAATGGTGACTACTATGAGTAAGAAATGCAGACCAGGGGCCTTCCCTTTAGCCAATTGATGGGACTATAACAACATGATGAGTTCCTAGTTGGTTGTGAATGACATGTCAATTAAAACACTTGGAACGGATAATATAGGGAAAGATTATTTAGCAAAACCGATGAGTGTGGTCAAAAAGGCGAGGTCTGTTGGCAGAAAGCATCAATGTGTTGTAGTGGAACGAGAGATAAATCAACTAGATAGTATTTTGTTCTAATTGTTTTTTTGTATATGAAAATGTTTCTTGATATAGTGTTTATTGTAGATTTTTTTTGTATATATAAAATGGTTTCTTGTAATGAGCTAACTAATGTGTATCAATATATTTGTAGCTTGTCACTACAAACATGAAATTGAAGAATATGAAGTTTAAGAAAAAGTCAGAAAGAAGCAATGATGAGAACGGGAAGGAGGTTGCAGGGCTGAAGAAAAGGCTAAGAAAGATGTGAAGGAAGTACAGGTTGCTGAAGGAGGCACATCATGCAAAAGTTTGTGAGAATGAGGTACTTCGAATGGAGTTGGAGTCCAGACAAATATCAGATCCAACTCTTGCTGGTGGTGACAACGACGGGTGTGAGGAAGAGGTAAGTGGAATGGAATATGGGGTTTGTTATAAGGTTTCATGTGTAGTTGTCTTTTAAACAAAGTAAAAGCAAATATATCTATAACAATGAACTCTTGTAATCTTGTTATAACAAGCATTTCATGTTAACCATGTTGTGGGGCCAGAATATATTTTCAACTGGACGTTGTGTTTACAAAAAATTTAAGTTGGATTTGCACTTGTTTTGTATGCAGGTTATGTCCATTGTGGATGGAACAGAAAACATGACAGATCGGGAGCAAGACAATGGTTTTAATGTACGTGCAACATGGGAATGGTTTCTGAATTACAGATTTCAATATTTAACAAACACCAAGTATCTAGTTGCAGTAAACTAATTATGTATGCTATAATGGCAGGAACTAGTTTGGAAAGGGGATGAAATAGTGAAAGAGGTTTTTGTATGCGAGGATGATGGAGGTAATTCAAAGGTATGTGTAGGTATACATGTATGAAGAATCTTTGTTACTAATATATTGGTAGAAATATTTTGATGTTGACTCCTGCACATGATGCTATGCAACAGCAGAAGGTTGGGGACGGCGGTGTCACAGATGATGGATTTCACAGTTCTACTAGCATCTGTGTGGTAAGGCAAACTGTTATATAGTTTATCTTGTTATATGGAAATTATCAAATTAAATGTCTGACGTACCAGACATGCTCGTATAGTATTGAATAGTAATGTTGATTTTTAGGAAAATGCAGTCACAGTTGACAGTGTTAGTCTACCAAAAAGAAGAACAATGTATGAGCACCAAGTACTTGATATGATTGCACAATTTTTAGTAATAACAATACTAGCACTAAAATATGTACTGACATGCAGGTTGGAAATGTTGTCATTGATGTGTCGGTTATTGATTAGGCTACACCTATCAAGGTAACCATCGTGTTTTCTTATGAAAAATGCTAGGTGGACACCATTTTGAAACCCAAAACAAAACCCCAAGCAATATGCACCACATGTTACAAGGTATAACAAATAAAATAATGTATTTTATTTGTTATACCTTATAACATGTGGTGGAGATTGCTTGGGGTTCTGTTTTGGGTTTCAAAATGGGTCTGCATAGCAAACGTTGTGTAAAAATGATAGGAAGATTGTGCCTTGTATGCTATAATGTGTTATGTTGTACTGCAGACCTGCATCACAAGATCCACACCTAAGAGGTTACTTACTTCAAGTGAAGATGTCTGTAACGTACAGAAAAAACCGGTGGCACGTGATCCAAGTTTTTGCTTAAAGGAACTGCACGTGAGCTTCATTTAGTTTGTCATTCTAGTACTTTATAAGCATATGTTTGGTATATTCATTGAGCAAAATGTAGTATACATTGCAGGATATCAGCCGAGCAGTTGGCATTGCTTCTTGTTCTGTTGCAGTAAGTGCTCTTGCCACATCACATGAAAACAAATTAGAAATGGTTGACGGCCATATCAAGGTAATTTGTTTGATGGACTTTGCATGTGGCATACATAGTGCAGATGCACATCTGTTAAAATGTGAAAATGTGTAAAACAACGACATTGTTTTTTGATAATGTCTTTATCGAATAACTATTGTTAATTGTGTGTTCCCGCTTAATTTATCACACTTGTTGTATGTAGGGTCATTCCATATCAGGTAAGATGAATGTTGTTGTTATAGATTGATATGTATCTGTTGGTGGTTGTCGAAATGAGTCAGTTGTTAGTGACGCAAGGAAACGGCTGTGCCTACGAAACATTTTGACAACCACACCTATTGATGCTGGCAAGAAATCAATGGCAAACAATGCAAAGATTGTATGTTGTGTAAAAATAGTACTTCAATTTGATAAAATAGTCATTTCCTATCTTAGATGTTGCATTGTTTGAGTACATTTGATAGGGTAGTAGATAACCATGGTAGTTCCTTTGTAATTAGCATAGAATATAAAAGATGGTACTATTGGTTTGTAGGGAGATGACTCCGTTGGAAGTCAATCTGTGAGAAGGTCGGCATGAAAAAAGGTGTGGTAATCGTTAACAAAATCATCTTTGTATGTCGTGTAGATGATGTTACTTAATGTGTTATGTGGTTTTCCCCTAGTTCTATGTCAAGGGTATTTTGGCAATGGAAAGCCCATTAGTTATTGCCAGCACATGTACTATTAAGGATACATTGGATTTAAAGAGGAAGTAGAGTATAACAAAGATAGTGAGTTTAACACATCTATGTCGATATTACAGTTCTGAGGCAAAAATGTTTAATAGACGCCTTGATATTGGGGTATGGTATTGTCTTTTTTTTATGTAACAAAAATACAATACGACACCCCAGAGGGATCAAACAATGGAGATGATGTTGAAAAGGGAATGCCAGTTGATGATGGCACTAGGAAATTAATGGTTTGTATTATCTTGGTTGGTGATGCGTATGTTTAGTTTTTATGGTAGTATTGTTGTTGCTGATGTGGTTTGTATGCATAAACTTTGGAAGGATTATACTTTATTCAACATTTTCATTTAGATAGAAAAAGTGAATAACTGGATTATGTGTTTTTTTTTACATAATCAAGATATTGTGTGTAGGTTAACAAAGTTGTTGGTAGGCGGTCAGTAACAAGATCTGTCAGTATAAAGTCCAATGAGGTGCATATCATATAAATGCCTACATTTTAGTGGTGTTTGTATTATGTTTGATTAGGTAGTTAATAATTAGACTATTGTAGGTTGGTTACGAAACCCCTAGCCCAATGCATCCTACTAGCGGGCGGGTCGACACACTGTCAGAAATAAGTAAGGGAAGTGTCTCTAAGATGGTAAATACAAAATCACCATTTCATGTGTACAATTGTAACCTTTTATTCAATTTCAGTATTCGCTTAAAAATAAACTTTTGCTATAAACGATTGTCCAAATTTGTAGATTTGTTATGATATGCCTGCCATGTATGAGTTTGGGAAGTGTGATATGGTTGGTTTGAATGTTGGTGCATGAGTTAATTTTCAACTTTGAAACAGAATATGTGTTGTTGAATGTATTTGTTTGTATTGAAGAATACAATCATTTAATAAATATATTGCATGCAGGGTAGCGGATTTGTTGCTAGACGGTCAGTAACAAGATCTTCCAGCAAAAAGGCAAATGAGGTGAGTATCATATGATTAACAGCAAGTGGTATTTGTATTCTATTAGATTATGTAATGTATAACTAACGTGACATCAGGTTGGTTACGAAACCCCTGGCCCGGTGCAAAATACTAGAAGGTGGGTCAATGCCCTGACAAGAATGAGTAGAGGGAGCATATCTAAGATGTTAAGTACGAAAGAACCATTTCATATATAGCTTTATTGATATCTTATTCAATTTCGGACCTTTTTTTGCAATAGAACATTTTTATGCATACATTTTTTATTTGTAGATTTGTTATGATACGCCTACCGGGTCCAGAAATTGTGCAAGGGTTTGTTTGGATGTTGGTGCAGGAGTTCATCAGTCAACAGATTACTTACTTTCGATTGACTCATGAATATGCCATATGCGTACCTGTTACAATGTTGAACATGATGTAATGAGTAATTGAACGCGATCTGTCTAATTTTGTGCAGGACGAACTTGTTATTTCTGATTGCAGGAGAGTAGCAATCTAAGACTTGTTAAAAAACCCTACAAAGAAACCAACAACAAGGCTTGACGGTGTCTCTGTTGTAGTAAATCATGACGTCCATGGCAGGATAGGTAATCTGTATGTGCTGGTGCAGTGTAATGTTAGACAAATTAATGATGTTTTGTGTTATTTTGAATGTTGCACTGAAACAAACAGGATTTGGGCATTCCTGTTGAAAAAATTGGTTACGTCACGCCTATCCCATGCAAGGCCTAGGTGTTAAATCAACTACCCCATAAGAGCACGACCATAATGGGGCATGTTAAATCTGGTATTAGAGGGGAGAAGGTAACTGTAGGATCGAATATGTGATACACATTGAATAGATTGGTGTTATGTAAATCTAGTGTATCCTTAATAGTCCCTGTTAAGATTAGTGCATATGTAACCGTAGTGAATACTTATTTATTTTGTGCATGTTGAAGATTGGTGGAAGGAGACGGGCATTGAAGACCACATTGAAAAGATCCTGAGTGAAGCGAGCACGCAGACTTTAATCTCTATGTCTGTAACAAACAAAGGTAAGGCAAAGGCAGTGGGAAAGCCGGAATGGATTTTCATAGATGGACATAGGGTCGATGAAAAGGTGTGCCTACAAGGACTTACGTTGTGGCCGTATGTGTGTTGTGTGTGTGCTTATATTGTGTTGTTTGATGGCAGAACCATGTAAAAGACATGGTCAATAGGGTTACATGTGAGGGTAGCAATGAGAAACCGTCAAAGCAAGCAAAGAAGTTGATAACGGCTGGTAATAGCCCGAGTTCATTAATTAGGAGGGTCAAAGATGAACACCGGGAACATAAGCTAAAGCTAATGTCTCCTGCTAAAAAAGATCGAGATCAGTGAGATGGCAAAGTAGGATGATGAAGCAACCAGGTTTAACAGCAAAGAAGATATTTTGTTACTAAAGAAGGTATGTAAAATAGTATATTTGTATGATGAGACTGTACCTTTCAATGTCTATCAAGCATAATTGAGGATTGTTCGTTACTTTTCATCTTACTAGCAAGGACAAGAGTGTGGGTGATGTTATTTTCATGTATGAGAATGCATGTATCATGCGTCAGGATTTTAGAGATTTGCTGAAAAAGGGTGGTAACATCACGAACCATGTATGGAATCAGTTAATGTTGTCATTCTAGTTTGTGCCCTTAAGGATAACAAGTATCATGGCATGTGACATACACTGTCTTCATAGTGTTGCCCTCAAAACCTACAGTATAGAGATTAAGAACTTGAATGTGTTGTTGATGCGTTAAATGCAATTAAGGCATTTGTTGGTATGAATAAACCTTAAAAGGATTGCGTACAATTGCAGTAGTAGTGTCAACTATGTGCGTCTAGTGTAAGGATACAGTTGCAGTGTTGCTCCTTTGGGTGTTTCCTGCAATGAATGTTTCTTGCTATGAATAATACGGTTTGTGATGGTTTCCTACAATGAGTGTTTGAGGGGTGAGAGTGTGTTGTTATGTGTGTCGTTCTGAAGGGTAGTTGTAACACCCCTCCCTGGGGTTACATACATCACCAGCGGAAGCACAGCCTAATCCCCAACATTATCCATAATGTGGGGTACTTGGCATTTTAGGGAGGGATTGTCACATGCATGATCTCATCTCAAGAAACAAATAACACTTGGCATTATTGAAACATAGATTCATACATAAGTTCTTGGAAAGAAAACTACATCATGATTCTAAAGCTACACATAATCTAGATGACATATGAAAGATAGGATCTCCATAGATGGATGTACCACTAGGCAATAACTTATAAGGTCTTGGATCCTTGGAATCTCCGCAAGATGTCTCCTTCACTTTAGCTCCAACGTCTGTGGACATCTCGTCCCCAACCATGCAAAGGAAAAACAAACATGGTAAGTAAGCGGCATTGGCATGTTATAAAGCATAAAAATAAACTATAAAGGTGACTTGACATAAACATGGACATGCATTTAACATTAATCATTTCTTGACATCTTTTACATAAGGAACTTGACTAGAAGTATATGCTCCTCTCTTAATGCCCCATAAGGAGCCCATAATGCTCAAAAAGCCCATAATTGCTCGGAAAGCCCATAATGCTCGGAAAGCCCATAACAAGGTGCATATAAATCTAAATCAATTTCCATTAACCATGATCTTTCTTAGACTTAATGATCTTCTTAATAACTTAAACTTGATCTTAATTGGGATTTCTCCCTCTTGAACATAATTGGGATTTCTCCCCATAACCATAATGGGATTTCTCCCTCTTAAGCATGAATGGGAAATTTCTTCCCTCTTAACCTTGGTTTCATGTATCTTAATCATAATTCATAATCTTAATGTGATTTATATTCTTAGACTTAGATTATAACAGTCAACATCCAATAATCATATACATTGAAGAAAAGCATGCATTAATCATGACTGTAACATAAAGTGCTTAACATAAATCATAAACATTCAATCAATCAATTATTATCTATGTCAAGGGCATGGCCCGCTTACCTTGAGCTAAAACACCTAAGTCAAACCTTGTTTGACTGATTGGGTTCCCTTAATCACCTGAAAATAGCATGTTTATCATTCATTATACAACATCAAACCCTAATTTGTTCTTATAAAAATTGAGAACATTTACATTGTAGGATCGCTGCTGGGCAAACTGGTGAAGGTGGATGAACATACGACCAAGAGAACACGAAGCAAGTTTGCAAGACTTGCAATAGAGATCGAAACGAATAAAGATTTGATACCTTCGATCTTTATAAATGGAATGGAATATGAAGTTGAATATGAAGGCTTCCCGTTTGCATGCGCTGCTTGCGGAGAAGCGGGCCATATCTCCAAAGACTGTAGAGGGAATGCTGAAATGCTACCTGACACCGCAGCCAACAACAGGAATGCAAGGCAAGACCATGGAAATGAGGGGGATACTGAAACATGGCAGATACAGCGCAGGAGAAGAAATCCCAACCCAAGAAGAGGATACAAGCAGGATAAAGCTTCGTAACCTTCAACATCTTCTAAAAACCAGTTCGAGGAGTTGGAGGAAGATTGTGGAGAGGAATCGGAGAGGGTTGTAGAGGAACCACGCCACCAGACCACACAAGGAAATGTACGAAGTCATGCGACACCGAAAATCTAGAGGAAGAAGAAGATGAATAGTAACTCAGAGGAACAACTACAGAAAAAGGAGGGAATAATAGACATCACGAATATTGTGCACAGCAGATCGATTCACAAAGAAAAAGTTGTGTCCCATGTAAACAAGGAAGTTCATACAGTCTTGAATCTAGAGGTAGACGAAGTAATAGAATTGATAGTGGACAATGAAGTGCGAGAGGACATGTGCATTACCGATCCTGTAGCTGTAAACTCAACGGGTGACCAGCCCCGACTGATAGTAGATGACAATGACTCCACACCAAGGGCAGTCAATGTGAGCAAGGCAATAAGAGGTAGCGGAACAAAAATGAAAAGACAAGGAAATTCTAAGAGATTGCTCTCCACTGAAGGGAAGAGGAAAAGTCTGAGGTTGAGAGTAGCACATACCAAAGCAGCTATTTTAGAAGCGTTAAATGGGGTGGCCAACAAGGAGAACCAAGTTCCTGTATCTGATCAGTAACTTTTCTATCAAAATCTTCCTAAGGAACAAATGGTGAGCATCTTTTGCTGGAACGTGAGGGGTATAGGGAACAAAGATAGTTGCAGAGTGCTGAAAGAATATATTTCTTTATATAAACCTATGATTATTGTTATTTTGGAACCAAGAATAAGTGTTGATCGAGCTACAGCTACTATCAAATGGTTGGGTTTCTCTAATTCTCACAGATCAGAGGCAAGGGGCTTCTCCGGAGGTATATGGGTTTGCTGGAACGAAAGGCAGTTAAAGCTAGAGATTGTCAACACTCATAGACAATTCATTACTTGTAAGGTGAACAATGCTTTATTTGCAATGTTTGTGTATGCCAACCCCCATATTCAAGTCAGAAGTTTACTCTGGATACACATTATCAACCTTGGAAACAGCTTCAATGAGCCTTGGGTAGTGGCAGGTGATTTCAATACTGTCATTTCTCCTGCGGAAACTATGGGATATCAAACCTTCAACAATCAGGAAGCCATTATTTTTTCTGATACTATCCTTGAAGATGGCCTCTCTGACATGGGTTTCTCGGGTCAGAAGTATACTTACCGACATGGTCTTAAACAGAGCAGATTGGATCGTGTTCTTGCCAACGATGACTTTATCCTGAAATTTGCTAGAGTAACTGTTACTCATCTCCCTAAAGTAGAATCGGACCATTGCCTGCTGCTTGTGAGAACCTTGCCTTCCAACAGACACATTAGAAGATTCTCCACCAAAGCCTCTTGGAATAAGGATAGCACCTTCTCGCCTACTTTGACGGAGTGCTGGAATAGCAACAGCAGTTACATGATTGCGCTTAGAAACGCTCAGGCTCATTTAATGGAGTGGGAGGCGCAGTGAGCTAAACATCTAAATTCTCATAAGATGCGGCTCCATCATAACATCGATATCCTTCAGAAAAATCTAGCACTCAATTATGACGGCACCACGGACAAGTTAATTATTGACATGCAGGCTGATTTGACTCAATTGCTCAAGAAGGAGGAGGAAGACTGGAAGGAACATAGCCACGTTACCTGGCTTAAAGATGGCGATAATAACACCCGGTTTTACCAGGCTTACGTCAACCAAAGAAAATAGGCCAACCGCATTTGTGCGATTAAAAATCCACAAGGAGTGTGGATTACTGAAGCCAAAGATGTCTTCAATAGTGTGACCACTTATTTCATAAAACTTTTTACTACTCCTAACAGCATTCATAAGCAGTTGTTCGACAGTATCCCTGCAAGATTTCCTACTATTCCACAAGAGGCACAAGCTTATATAGCAAGAGAAGTGGGGCTTTCTAAAATTGAGGAGGTTCTGGGTAAGATGAATCCTTTCAAAGATGCGGGGCCTGATGGCACCACTACCCATTTCATCAAGTCTAATTGGAGTATTATTCACAAGTCTGTGGTTTGTACTGTGAACGATGCTATTTATAGGGCTACTATGGAGGAAGGTATGTGTGATTCCAACATCATCCTCATACCTAAAGATACCAGACCTGTATCGAGCAATCAATTCAGGCCTATTTCCCTTAACAACGCCATTCTAAAAATATGTTCGAAGGTGGTGGTGGAGAGACTTAAATGTTGGCTGCCAAAGTGGATTAATCCTACGCAAAGCGCCTTTATTCCGGGTCGGAAAATTTCTAAAAATATTGTGGTAGCCCAGGAGCTCGTGCACTTGATGAGAAAGAGGTCTTCTACTAAAGCTATGGCCATTAAGATTGATTTGACCAAAGCTTATGATATGATGGACTGGAGTTTTATTGAAGATACGTTACAAAAGACTGATATACCAGATAACATTTGCAAGTACATAATGCACTCGATTACGAGGGGCCGCACGACCATCGCCTGGAATGGAGAAACTACTGAAGAGTTCAAAGCTACCAAGGGTCTCAGGCAAGGAGACCCGCTAAGTCCTTATATCTTCGTTCTGTGTATTGAAAGGCTTAGTCAGATGATTGAAGATGTTGTCCAGGACAGATCTTGGACTCCTTTAAAGATGGGAAGAAACGGACCACGTATTGCACACTTGTGCTTTGCTGATGACATTCTTCTGTTTGCTAAAGCCAATACCTCTAACATGAATGCTATCTTGAATTGCTTCAGGAAGTTTGAGAAGGTTTCTGGTCAAGCTATCTCTATTGATAAAACAAGAATTTACTTCTCAAGGAGAGTCACCAAGGTGGAAGCTGATTGGATTTGTGATATTAGTGGCTTGACGAAAACCTTGAACCTAGGTAAATATCTAGGTGTTCCTCTTTTACATAGCAGAGTCAACAAGGATACCTACAATGAAGTCTTGGAGAAAGTGAATGCCAGAATGAATTCTTGGGCGGCGTGTTGTTTATCTATGGCTGGAAGGGTATGTTTGGCCAAAAGCACCCTTACCGCTATTCCCACTTACATCATGCAAATGGCTAAACTTCCTTTGCAAATGTGTGATAGAGTTGATCGAGCTATCAGAAACTTCATCTGGAGTGGTGGTCGAAGTAAGCAAGGAGTACATCTCCTTTCTTGGGCCAAATTGGTGAGCCAGAAATCTAATGGAGGTTTAGGCATAAAGACCATGAGGGAATGGAACAACGCCTTGATTATGAAGCATACTTGGGATGTTATGAGCAGTAAACAATCAATTTGGAGCAAAGCTATGGCTACTAGATTGGAAGGTAAGACAAATGCTACCAATGTATATCTTTCAGGTGTAGCTCGATCAGTGATTCTTAATAAGGAATTTGTGTCATCCAATTCCTATATTTGTATGGTCAATGGCCTGTCTACCAATGTCTGGAGCGACATATGGCTGCCAAGCGGGAAAGCACTGAAGGAGCATGTGCAAAAGCAAATACCTGCAGACTTAGAAGACTTGCAGGTCAGCAGTTTGGCTAATCTAGAAGGCGAGTGGGACCTGGGATTTCTGGAATGCTGGTTCCCTCAGGAAATTGTACATGAAATTATTATGATTCCCCCACCTACTGCCCAAGGAGGAGCCGACGTTAGAATTTGGCGTACGGATCCAAGAGGAAGATTCACGGTGTCATCTTCTTATAAAGATTTAAGACATGGAAAGGAGATAAAATGCGATGGTCAGTGGAGTACCATTTGGAAGTCCAAAGTTGCAGCAAGAATTAGAATGTTCCTTTGGTTAGTTGATAACAATGCCATTCTGACTAATAAAAGCAGACACAGACGGAAGATGTCCTTCGATGCTACATGCAGCATATGTTCTTCAAGCGACTAAGATATTTTGCATACCTTACGTGACTGCAGCAAAGCCCACCCCATTTGGGTGGGAATCCTGAAATCGAGTATTCCTCCTAATTTCTGGGATGTGGACAATCTTAACAAATGGGTTACTCTGAATCTTAGGTATTATGAAGATCATCAAATCTTATTCATGGTTACGTGCTGGCACATTTGGAAACAAAGGAACCTATGGGTGTTTGAGAAGAAAGAAAATAAAATACAAAATCAAATCTATTCCATCAATATCGAAATCAAGTTAACTGTGCAAGCTTGGAAGACTGAAAGCAAAGCTGAAAGGGGCACCAATGAGATGGGGTGGAAGCGTCCAGCTCAAGGGGTTCTGAAGATTAATACAGACGCAGCATACAAAGGGAGACGAGAAGATATTGCTGTTGTGGTTAGAAATGACAAAGGAGAATGGATGGGAGGCATAGGACAATCGATCAAGGCTGATTCTCCTCTTGATGCGGAGATGCAAGCTCTGGAGTTGGCCTATAAAATCTGTACAGTCTGCAACTTGGAGAATATTGTCATTGAGATAGATTGCAAGCAGGTCGTTACTATTATCAGTGAGGACTATACAGAGAATCCCAAGTATGCTAGATAGGTTTGGGCGATACAGAAGAACAGCTGCCACTCTATCAGCTTATGCTTCGGCAAGAGAGAAGGCAACAGCCTTGCTGATTACCTTGCCAAGTTTCATTTTAAAAACAAAACTGAAAATTGTGTTTACCACATATTTCCGAATGATAGACCTAGTAGTTTAGAAGGTGTTTCTTGTAATGGTTGTAGTACGACCATATTTAGTTCTTTGCAATTTTCTAGAATATGTAATACAAGTTTGAGTTTGCTTGCACGGGGTGGGCAAGATGAATAAAATCGCCACCTGACTTCACTAAAAAACATTTTCTTTAAATAAAATAAGGATAAAAGAGCAATTGGACATAATAAAATGAATTTGAAAAACTAACATGGGCAATTTACATATAGGTCCTCAACATTTATACTATTAGAAAAAGAGCATGCAAAGAATGAAATAGTTTGAAAATTTTGCATAAAAAGAGTGGAATGTTACAATTCTACCCACCTTAAATAAATTTCATCCTCGAAATTTCCTAGAGTTTCTACCCACCTTAAGGGTTTCACATAAACATGCAAAGTTTCCATACCAATTTTCATTATAGAGGAGGCATATAAAAGCAAAGCATTATGATTCAATATAAATTACTTAACAACCCTTCCTAAGTCTCATACTTCTCCTTAACATTACAACTAACTCATTACACTTAGGGAATCTATCTCTCACTTACCATGACTACATCTTCATAGTTGTCTAACCTTATGCCATATATCCTTCATCTCTTTATATGTGGTGATCAAGCACATATTTAGAAATGTTGGATCTTTTTATGCTACACCTCACCAACTTATTTGCACATGTGTCCCATACCACACACACAATTAAGAAGGTAATACACATAAAAAGTCACATTAAATGGCATTTTCCTCAAATCTCAATTGGGTGGCCCTTACAATTGAGACAAGGAGAAACATGTCATCATCTAGGGTTTGGTTTCAACTACCTGAGCATGCTAACATGTACTTCTCTAATGAGGTGAGGGCTCTAGTCATCTTTAGGGTTCTCTAGACATACTAGAATACATAATCATGTTCTCTACGTCTATTTCTTCATCCTAGGGTGACTTGCATGAATCCTTATTGTTGCCTTAGTGGCCATATATTTCTTGCTCTGATACCATTAATGTAACACCCCTCCCTAGGGTTACATCTATCACCAGCGGAAGCACAGCCTAATCCCCAACATTATCCATAATGTGGGGTACTTGGCATTTCAGGGAGGTATTGTCACATGCATGATCTCATCTCAAGAAACAAATAACACTTGGCATTATTGAAACATAGATTCATACATAAGTTCTTGGAAAGAAAACTACATCATGATTCTAAAGCTAGACATAATCTAGATGGCATATGAAATATAGGATCTCCATAGATGGACGTCCCACCAGGCAACAACTTATAAGGTCTTGGATCCTTGGAATCTCCCCAAGATGTTTCCTTCACTTTAGCTCCAATGTCTGCGGACATCTCATCCCCAGCCATGCAAAGGAAAAACAAACATGGTAAGTAAGCGGTATTGGCATGTTATAAAGCATAAAAATAAACTATAAAGGTGACTTGACATAAACATGGACATACATTTAACATTAATCATTTCTTAACATCTTTTACGTAAGGAACTTGACTAGAAGTATATGCTCCTCTCTTAATGCCCCATAAGGAGCCCATAATGCTCGGAAAGCCCATAATTGCTCAGAAAACCCATAATGCTCGAAAAGCCCATAACAAGGTGCATATAAATCTAAATCAATTTCCATTAACCATGATCTTTCTTAGACTTAATGATCTTCTTAATAACTTAAACTTGATCTTAATTAGGATTTCTCCCTCTTGAACATAATTGGGATTTCTCCCCATAACCATAATGAGATTTCTCCCTCTTAAGCATGAATGGGAAATTTCTTCCCTCTTAACCTTGGTTTCATGTATCTTAATCATAATTCATAATCTTAATGTGATTTCTATTCTTAGACTTAGATTATAACAGTCAACATCCAACAATCATATACATTGAAGAAAAACATGCATTAATCATGACTGTAACATAAAGTGCTTAACATAAATCATAAGCATTCAATCAATCAATTATTATCTATGCCAAGGGCATGGCCCACTTACCTTGAGCTAAAACACCTAAGTCAAACCTTGTTTAACTGATTGGGTTCCCTTAATCACCTGAAAATAGCATGTTTATCATTCATTATACAACATCAAACCCTAATTTGTTCTTATAAAAATTGAGATGCGAAAACAGATAAATAAGGTAATAAAACTAGAAAATCGGATTCCTTATTGAAAATCCTTTCCAAAACATATTTTTGAGAAATTTTCCGATAAACATGCGATTTACTATGAATTTTCGAAGAATCAACCAATGAAAATTCAGGGAAAAGCCACGTATTTAAAACTCAACCCAACCAATGGGCCGAGTCTGTGTTGGACCAACCGGACTTAGCCAACTCAGCAATGAGGATTGTCTCTGAGGACTCGCGATCAAAGAAAGGAGGATGGGTGAAAACCCAAAATACCCTCGCGGGTGGAAAACATCAAATTAGACTGACAGGGGTACCATGGTCATCTTGTGACCTGGATTGTTACGAGAAAAGGGAAGACATCAAGTCTGCAAATGTAATATTTCTTCCAATTATTAGTTCACTTATTGGCACTTGCTAGTGGCTTCACACGAATACAAGATGATACTTCACTATAACACCCTACGGCCAGTGAGGAGATATAACAGGCCAGTGATGAGCCATCCATATGACAGTGATGCAGTTACCTTGGTAAGTATAAGTTGTGCATATCTTGTTGTAGAGCATTTTTGTGATCAAAACTGGTGTTTACCAACTATTTGTTACGTGATTTTGTGCAAATACAGGAAGCGGCAATCAAAATCCTCATGAGCAAGATAAGTGGTGTATCTTAAGAAGGTTGTAAGATCTTGTTCGATAACAAGGCAGTGCAGCAACCTGTGGAAACAAATGACTATGATGTGTATGTTATGTGGTGGATGGAATGCATATGTGAAGGACAGAGGATAGAAGAGTCCTACCCTGAACCAGTGCATCACCTGCGCAGCATCAATGCTATGCTTATACTACAAATAAAGGAGTATACAAATGAAGGGGCATTTTGAAATGGAAGTGGTGAACTAATTTACTAAAATAGAATTTTGTTGCTTCCATGGTGTTATTGTATGTATATCAGGGCATATGGGTTTGTTGCAATGTTTAATGAATTGGGTTTGTTGTATGTATAACTGGGTGTGGGGGTATATGGGTTTGTTGTATGTATAACTGGGTGTGGGGGTATATGGGTTTGTTGTATGTATAACTGGGTGTGGGGGTTGATTTTTTCAAAAACATGTTAAGGTCCTGAAATGTGGTAGTGGCCCAAAACTTAATTCAATATATTATGAAATTTTAGTGTTTAGTTAACAAAATAGTGATATTTTATCAGTTATATTTGGTGGAATGGGCAAATGATGCATTGCATCTAAATGGTTGTGTTATTATTTTTTATATGACTTGACTATCGCTGGTTATCCGCTTGTTATTGTTGGTTATCCACCTAATTAGATTTTATTTGTTACGAAATAACTAGTGAATGTTGTTTGAAGACAACATGTATGTGTTACGTATAACGACACATTCTAGCTTGCCCTAGGAAATGTTGGCGTGTGGCTTTAGTAGTGGTGTGGGATTAGTTGTGCTTGTTATGAGATAACATGTGAAGTCAGTTGGCAGCAGAACCCAGTTGTTACATTTCCATATGGGTGTGTTGTGTTGTTAACCAATGTCAGTCATTATATACGGAACAGATGGAAGTGAACTTCAGATGAAAATTGAAATTAAATGGAAAAAGGCATACAAAAAGGATTAACTGATGAAAGTGAAAGGGGAGGAGTATTTAACAATATATTCTGACATAAAATACAAAAACGGTCAGTGTTGAATGGATATAAAGAATGATTTTATTTGTGTAATTGTTTTGTGGTGCACATTCGGCTGTAATACAGTTTACTCTATAACAGAACATTTACGTTGCATGATGCAGGTGGAATGTAGTTATTTAGAGTGTTATAACATGCAGCTCTAACATGTATGATGCATCAATACTGACGTGGCTTTATGCAGTCAGCCATTAGTGAACCAATTATGTGTTGGGAGAGGGTGTGGTTGATTTTATTTGATAGAAAATAACTGGTAAATGTTGTTTGTGGACAATGGGTATGCGTTACATATAACAGCTCATTCTAGTTGGCCCGAGTGAAGGTTGGAGTGTGGCGATAGTAGAGTTGTGGCTTTGGTTTTATTTCGTATGAGAGAACATGTGAGGCCGGTTGTATCGGATACCATTTGTTACATGTGTGAAAGCATATTATAGGTGTGGCAAAGCGAGACTGTAGCGTGGCATTTTGAGCAGATGGGATTGGTTTTATCTGTTATGAAAATTCTATATGATGGCGGTTGTGTCGAAGTGAGTATATGGTGTGTAACCAAGTGGTGAAGTCGGTTGTTAACCAAGATCAGTTATTATGGATTCCTAAAATATAGTGGGCCATTAACAAGAAGCGGATGGAAAAGAACATTAGATGAAGATTGAACTTTAGACGGGAAAAAATGGAGCTATATTTAATGGAACTTTAGGCAAAGATGAAAAAGAACATTAGATTAATTGATGAATATGGTTGTTAAAATAGAGTTATATTTAACAAGATATTATGACTTAAATATGAAAGCACACAGAACGTTGACTCAATTGCTGTAGGCTATTGGGAGCATCTAAAGAATGGTTTTTGTTTGTTTAGTTGTCTTGCAGTGCACATTCAGTTGGAATTTTGTTTAGTCTGTAATAGAACAGTTAGGATGAGCGATGCGAGTGAAATGCAATTTTTCATATTGCTATAAAGTGTATGATGCAGCAATACTGACGTGGTATTATGCACTTAAAAATTAGTGAAACACCTGGATACCTTGTGCTAAATACTGGCTGTAGAAAGAAACATATATTCCACCACTGTGGTCTAAATAGTGGGCTAATATTTATGGGTTCACATGCCTGTACAGATGTATTCTTCGTGTAGACAGTTGCACTATAAAGATGTACATGTGTTTTGTCAAAAATGAAGACAAAAGATGTATATTAGTATGAATATAAATCTAGTCTCTGGGCGGTGAATCGTAACCATGCTACAGCAAAATGAGATGAAGTGTTGTAACTTTTGTTCAATGCTCGAGCTAGCTGTCACAGATTGGTAGTGGTTGTTGACGAGATTTGCTGCATTTGCATTTGTGTACAAAATCCTTTGGTCACTGCCCACTCCAGACTGCATATATTGACATGCTGGTGTCGGAGATGATGTGTTGTAGCTTTGGCCAATAATGTGTTCAGCATGGATACTATTATATGTACTGAAACCTCTATTTGCAGGGTTGCATATATCATTCATGTTGTTGTGGGGTGTCCACCCTTGCTGTTGAACGTTTGGGATTTGGGGTACTGGGATTTGTCGATCCATTGTGGCTGCTTGAGTTGGTTTTTTCTTACTGCACTTTTTGGATGTGGTGTTTTTTTTAGTTCATTTCCTACCATCCCTTTTTCTGTAAGGATGGTGGTCTTCCAACCTTTCTGGTTGTGACAGGATCCTTGATAGCAGCAACAACTACTGGTTTGGTCATTTGGGCCTGTATTGAGACGTCAATATTATTAGTACAAGTTCAATGATGTGACTATACTCCAATAATTTGAAACAAATGTGCAAAGATGTAAAATCCTTTAAACAATTATGTTCAAGACCAAAGGAAATATATTTTTTAAATGAGCTCACACTGGATTCGTGCAGTTATGCCTTTTTGTATCAATAAGTCACATTAAATTTGTCAATTACTCTGAAGTACTCATCAGGATATACATATACTGATCCTCACTATAATGTGTGAATAACTCATTATAACTCATCAAAATATACTAATAGGGAATGCACACAAATGAATAAAAAGGTAACTAATTCAAATCAGCATGTACTGTAGTAACTGAAAATAAGGAATATCATTTTTGCAACTAAAAAATGGTTCAAATCAATGCACTGATGAAAAGGAAGTTAAAAGGAAATTCAAATAAAACCGAGTATGTAACAGGTCGATTCATCATGTACTGAATTAAAAGAAAAATCATTAATATAAATTTGGCAGAAAAAATAGAGCTCACACTGGATTCGATCAATTGTGCCTTTTTACAGGTCTGAATTGTTGTGATTAGTGCATGCTTAACAACCTCGTACCGCTTATCTGAAACACGTGATATCTCTATGAAACGTTGATAAAAGTTTGAGACAACATCAGCTCTTTCAGTAGATTTTATGAATAACTGAATGTTGTTTTTGTTGTTTCCATAATCTCGTACGATGTCCTTCCTCCATCTGTCTAGCACATACTGCATTGGCAGTTTATCTATCATGTAGTTGTGAGTAAGGATGCACAACGAGTGCCAACACATAATCCCCCTGCACTCAAATGACTGACAACTGCATAACGAATTGTTCTGAACATAGTCATGAGTGACAATGAACTTGTTTTCAAGTAAAATAGATTCAGCATCTGGTAAGCAAACCTCGTTTTGTTCCTTAACTAAAAATGTAGACAATGAATCGACCTTGTTCAACAACAGTGTGTCACAATACATCATACATTGTAGTTCGATTTGAAATTTCTTAAATATATTTTGTGTGTACACCAATCTTGCATCGATTTCAATCTGAAGCTTGAACCTTAGCTGAACAAGTTTATCCATATCATCATAATCAGATTTCCTCTGTCTTGATCCTTACTTCCTGTGCAACTTTATGTTGGTTAACAAACTATTTCAAAGATGCCTTCGAGTTAGCATAACGATCGAAGAACAAATTGATTGATTCGCTATGCTAGGTTGTTGTCATGTCTGCCCAAAAGAAGTCATCGATGTACGCAGGAACCCACATGTGTCGTATTTGATACATCCTCACAAGCCAACCATCTTAATTTACCTTGCAAGTCTGAATTGCAGCTGCCTAGTCCTGTTCAAACGCATCTATTAATGGGCTCTCATTTACTGCATTCCGGATAAGGTTGTACGTAATGGAATCTTTTCCCAATTTTTTAGGTAATTTTCTCATTATGTGCCATAGACAGAGCTTGTGCCTAACATCAGGAAACACTTGTCAGATCCCGTTAATTATTGATTGAGATTGGTCAGTTACAATACCTTTTGGCGGAGCTCCTGTGGAGTGCTAATTTTGTCACTGAATTTTTGTGTAATAAATGGATTACAGTGCAGTACAACTCAGGCGGGGTATTGCATGTCGTCAAATGTGAAGCATGTTATAATGAGTGAATATGTCAGCATAAGTCATAAGAATATACATATACTAACACATGGTATAATGTGAATAAATTTCGAATACAATTGACCCGCGCAAGATATACTAAAAGGGAGTGTGAACCCGACAATAAACTAATACAAATCAGTATATGTTACGTTTCAAATGGTCACTCTTGAAAATCAGTATATGTTAATGCATTTTTTGAATACAACTGACCCGCAACAAATATACTAAAAGGGAATGCACCCATAACAGTATATAGGTAACACATTCAAACCAACATGTACTGCATTAACCGTAAAATAATGAATATCATTGTGCAACAAAACTGAATAAATTGTAGAAGTCAATGCACCAGAATAAAAGGATGTTAAATGGAACCCACAGTCAGAAGCCAATGAGTAACAATTTGATTCATCATGTACTGGAGTAAAAGAATGTCATGGATATCATTGTGTAAGGAACAAAAAGCAGAGGTGATGGGTTACCCATGCATTGCAGCCATGTTGTAAACAACCATACATAGTTCTCTGTTGTTTCTTCACACAGTAGCCCACACCCCAAAAGAGTAGACTGTTCGTGATGGTTAACACCAAGCAAACAACATCTCAAACCTATTTGTCAAGTATGTTGTATCGAAGGTAACAACATCACCAAAATATTTGTACGCCTTTCGAGATCTTGTGTCAGCCCAAAACACATTTCTGAGAATGCCTTCATCATTCAAGTCTAACACATAGAAGAACTCTGGATCACTCTTTTGCATCTGTACAGAGTATGATTGTATCACAATTGCATTGCCTTCGCCCAGACGTAGCTTCTGAGAATTCAGGAGATGGTTGTTAAGGTCCTTCTGAATGAATGTAAGATCATCATAACCTCTGGCTTTAGTTACTAAAGAAGTCATAGTTTTGGCTGCACCGATTCCAGCTGTATCGTTCAGGTCAATGCGTCGTTGTATGGCAAACGGTATTTGCCTCTTGGATGGTAACAACCGCATCATATCTTACTGCAGCATCGGGTGATTATGACTGAGTTGTACGTGGGAGATCTGATATTCTCCTAAGAAAGTGTGTTTCAACTTAACATGGATGGGGCATGCTATTTGTGCATTTGGTTTGTATCTGTATAGTGTATCCTTACATTTGTTTGGTGGCCTTCCTCCCTTGACACAGGTGAGTGTGATCCTTGCAGCTGATTTATCATTTCATTCCTTGGAAGAATGGGTTGTTTTGATACCAAACCCAGTTGCATCTGCATATAGCTCGTAGAATTGTCTTGCTTGGTCGGTTGAACTGAATATAGTCCCAACCAGAGGCACTCCAACTTCTAATGGGGTAATGGGAACATGTAAAGAAGATGGTGCTCCTGGTTCTGAGTAAGCTGTTGCTGAATGGCCACTAGCTGTTTCTGGTAACAAGTCATCCCGACATTCATCCATAACAAGGCGAGCTGGTTCAGGTACCAATACATCATCATCGACATCAATAACAACAGTGCAATGAGAATAGTTCTGATGGGGGACTTCATTCAGATCTACATCAATTACTTTGAATGCCTGAGTGAAATATTAAAAAATAAATGCAATATAAGATCTGGGTAAACAGCAATGAGCATGAAGACAAACTAGTACAGGGTAATGTGATTGTTGTGACTACGCAAATGTATAATCAGGATGAAGAGCAAATCAAATTTTCACTTATGAATACATATCAGGATGAATATCAAAAGTATAAATAGGATTATTGGATTGGTTGACTTGGTTGATGGGATACATTGCAGTTATCATGCTAATTAATTGTGGTTGTCGCAATTTTGCTATGTGAGAATGCACGGTCAGTAGATTTTCTGGTGTTAGCGTTGGAATACAGTTGCTATGTGTGAATGAGCGTTTTGTAGTATGTTCAAATAGTTGTGTTCTATTTCACAAACACATGTGTAGTTTGTTGTGAATGCAAAGCCAAATTGTTGGGGTTGTGCTACAATGCACCACTACCTAAAACCAATCTTAGAGAGCAAATGTCAAGGATAGGATAACAAATCGTATGTACATTTGTTATATAGGAAATTTAATATTATAAGAACAGCAAAGGTTGTTAGCAAAAGCACTATAGCAAACGGTTATAGGGGTATTTAGTACTAAGAGAACAATAAAAAAAACATATAAAAGCCATTGTAACAAATTATTTTCGTTGGATAACAGACTGAGTGAAGAGTTGCTATCGAAAGAGTTTGTTATCATGTGGATGTTAGCAAAACCACTATAGCAACCGGTAAAATGGGAAAGTAGTACTAAAAGAACAAATAAACCTGGTAGCAAAATCACTATAACAAATGGTTTTCGTTGGGTAATAGATTGAGTGGAGAGTTGTTAGCAAAAGAGTTTGTTATCAAGTGGTTTTGTATGTTGGATAAAAATTTGATTTTTATGTCTGATGACCAAACGGATTACCATTGGGGGTTCCTTCGATCACATTATGTTGGTAACAAATAAATTTTGTATACATCTGTTGGATAACTCTCGATAATAATGTGAGATTACCAATGGGATTTGTTACCAGATAGAGCGTAGTTTGGATGTGGTTTGTTCTGATTACATGTTAATGAATGGTTTAGAATGTTTTAATGTTCTATTGCTTACAACTCATACGGGTGTCTATACGTGGTTTGGTTTATTGTGTGTTATTGAGTTTGGTTAGTGGAAGAACAAAAATTGCTCATTACTAAACGATACATGTACAAGAGGGGATAGAACTCAACCCTAAACGATATAGAAATTGGAAAATGATAATTGAGCTAGGCTCAAAATCTAATTAGGGTTACTTGCCTGGCGATAAACATGTTGCGGACCAACTTTTTTTCCTTAGTTGTAATAACCGGCCAATCTCCGGTTTGTTCTGCCGAATCATGCTTCTCCGTCGACGAAGATGTTTGTTGCGTCGATGATGCTGTCGTAGCATCTCCATTTCGTTTCGGCGAGTCGTGCTTCTCTGTCGTCGCATCGCAGGGTTCCACCACTGTTGACGTTGCAGCTACTCTTTTCGGTGATGTCATCATCACAGGATTGTTCCGTCGTTCTTCCCGCCGATCGCTGCGGTGAGCCGAGTCCTTCGTCTACCGAGAAATCGAAGTGGGGAACCATCGTCGCGTCGCCTAGCACACGGAAGAGCGGGACAAGGGGAGCGGCAAGTGGGCAGGTCTCGGAGAAGGGAGAGCGGGACAAGGGGCAGTGACAAGTGGGCAAGTCTCGGAAAAGACAAAGCTCTTCGTCTCTAGGGTAAAAAACAAATTGGGTCTTGTTTCCGAAGTAAGACCGGGTCTCTATATCATTTTCCATTGAATTGAGGCAGCCCGCCAGCACCAGCGCGGAGGATGCCGAGTTTATCCGCCGCGTCAACGATCCGACCTCTCGCCCTCCAGGCAAAGCTTATCCGAACACGTGCCTTCCATCTACGCCCATCCATCTGAAAATATCTGCCTACGTATTTGCGCCAATATTCTATTGTTTGTCTGCCTACCCAACTACCACCCTTGTCCGAGTCGCCGCCGACGGAGCCCCCACCAGGGCAAAGCACAAGCCAACCAGATGCGGTACAGTCAAAATCAAATACCGTCGCCTGCCCTTTGCCTGGACTCGGCCATAGTCTGACGGCTCATGGTCACCGCTAATCCCGATTCCTGATTCACGACCATGGGCGGTGCGTGGCTGCGTGCAGCCGGTGGCTGGTCCGATGTTCCCCGATGATGCATGATATTGTGTTTTATTAGGACTAAACATCATCATCCCGAGTTGTCAATAAAGTTATCAGTATTGTAAGCTGGAATTACAAGTAACCACTCACTATGTTTCAGGAACAACCCACAAACACCCTTCCTAAACAACCTCCTCGTGGTGTATCCTTTCTGCAACCACCACGTGATCCCTGCGCCGCGGTTTTGACAATGTCAGTATTTATATATTGAAGAAGAATCGGTGTACTGTGTACACCAATAGTCCTAAGATACAACTCAAAGGAACGGTTCATTCACGTGGGTGGGTCTCTCAGCCTAAACTAATCTCTTACGCAGAACAAGTTCAGCCACTCACGTGATGGTACATGTTGCGCAACACGGAGTGTGCCCCATTATGGTCCATTATACCACCTCCATAGCTCCATACTAGAAAACAGATGATTTGTATACATATATATATATATATATATATATATATATATATGTGTATGATTGTGAGGTCTATATACCTAGACGGAACTAGTGGCGGAGCCACACCGTGGGTTATTTTCATGATGGGACCCCGTGTTCTAGTTTTAGAGAAATAAGGGATACCTACTTATTGGTGAATTTACTGCCTATCCGTGACAATGTGGGCGTTCCTTTACATATGCATAGTTGTGCTTAAAAAACTACAATCTTACAGTTTCTTACTGTTGGTGTTCTAGTTTTAGGCGTGGCCGTGTTGGCAAGACATGTGAACATGTCAAGTAGTAAAATATAACCTTATTGGCATAGACCTATTGACTATAGTGTGAAACTGACCAGGGTCTTAGACCCCCAAAATAGTTGGCTGGCCCCTTTCTCCTATTTACAATACATCATTTGACCATAGATTATTTGTCAGTCACAACATAAAGTATCCTTTGTAGAAACTTCATTGGTGGTTGTGGTCAAAACTATAGTGATGCAAATATTTCTTATCCAATTCATGGTGCAATTGTTGTCTATCACCTGCTTTTTGCTTGAAATTGTCAGCCTAAACAAAACTTAAACTATATATAATGCAAATGAATTTCCTTTTTTTCTCTACAGGTGTGTCATGCTCTCGTGTTTCTTCTCTATCGTGACCCATCCATCATCCTTTTGTTCCAATTGGCATACCACTTTGTTATTGTTGTTGCTAATCTCCATCCATTCATCATTATTTCCTAATGAATCGATGTTGTCTTGCACAATTATGAGTCTCTTGATATCCTTGTACTATAATGAGTGCTTACACAACTCATCCATGCCGTGCATGTTAAATTTTGATTTGAGATCATATGATTGTGTAGTTTTGGGTAAGAAGGCATCTTATACAAACATATAGAGGAAATAATAGTGCATTCGCCATATCTAGTGTGGATTCTTAGTTGTGTAGTTTTAAGTTTGTTCCATAGATAGGCATCTCAAACAAACCTATATATTGTGTGCTTTTAAGTTTGTTCTTATTTCGGCTTGTGAGCCTCTATACTTCTCTTTTATGTTGGTCTTCTTTGAAGTTTGACGAAGAAATTTTACTTGCTTATAAAAAAAATAGACAAATCAACAATGTAATACTCATAGTAGAGTCATAACATAAATATTACATATGATTTATCTTTTTTACCCACAAAAATCTTCATAGAATACTTTTTTTATTAATCTTTTCATTACAATTATGTAAGAGATTGTTGGTTAAACATTTTTAACTGAATGGATTCCAACAAAACCCACATTAGGTGACAGATTCACAATGCATATGTGCTGGATTTTTTTCAAGAAACTAATTTGTTTTACAACATAGAATTTTTATTATCGTTGTCATCAGATTTTTACTATATAGACGTATATATATGAAAACGTAATTTGGATAAACTTTTCAAGTTTTCATAATTTGATAGATACCTTTTCTCTTAGGATAGGGTGCATAAGCTAACTCATTTTGGTGTATAAATTCTCTACATGTTTTTTCTTCCTTCGAGAAGATATAAACTATGTTCCACGTTGAATAGTACGCAAGAACTAGCTTTCATTGCATTGAGGTAACTCATGGTAAACATATTTTGTGTATTATACATGACCTTGATGTTGTTCTGTGTGGTTCTTTACCTCAAATTATGTTGTTATAAATCTCTTCCTTTCTTCCACTTATTTATGTCGGTACAAATGGTTCTAATTACTCAAAGTGTAACTAATATGACACCCACCTCTTAGAATCCTTATCATATGCTCGATCATGATCCATAAACTGAATAGATCAATATCTTTAACATAGACAAGCATTTAGGATAGGAATGGCATATGATGAGTCATACATTGTCATAAATGACATTATTATATTAAATTGGATCATATATAGTTTGATAACATTTTTATATTCCATTTTACAAAGGATACAAAGATTCATGTTTCAACACATGCTATGTTCACATTTTACAACAATTTTATAAAACATGGACCCGGAATGCCTAGAATTTTAGTGGAAAACTAACTAGCTCATCACTAAAAATGAAGACATATATAAAATCCAAAAAGGATCCAAAAATACTTTACATGATCGTGCCATGTACCAACTATGGTCCAACTCACCTCAATTCTATCATCTAGCTCTTTTTCAAAATGTTGACTGGTAGAATGTGAAGTACATGCATTAGAGAGTGGGAACTGTGACAATGTGAGTTTTTACTCTTTTCTATTATTTAAATTAGTTTTCACCTCCATAATGATCATTTACAATATCTTTTGACTCCTTGATCAATATAGATACTCAAAATCAAATTCCTTTGCATCTTATGAATTTTATGCACTCTTGGACACTTTAATTTAACTTAATGCACCTCCTTGATAAAATGCTTGAGTTTGACTAATTGACTTTATCCTTTGGTCTCCAAACTTTTACACTTTATTCTACTCTTCATGTTGAAGTTATGGTCCAAATTTGGGAGCTTTCGGACCTTCCTATGAATTTATATGATTTTTTCCAAGTTCTTAGCCTTTTTCCTTGATTTTGGCCTTTTGTTCCACCTTTTTCTGTTGCTGGGCCCGGCCCATTCCTTAATTGGGGCGCCTGGGCAAGGCGGATTGACCCAGCAGCATTGGATGTTAATCCAACGGCGCTGGGGTCGTCCCCTACCTCACGCCTGATAAGGCAGGTACCCGGTGGACCAAGCCACCTTGGCTCCTAGTCCGATCGACCGAGTCAGTGAGTGTCGCCCCAATTAGCTCGACCTACGGATTCACAGCTCGTTCTCGAAGCTTCCGCGTGGCTCAGTAGGGTAAAACGCGGCTTGAGTGCCAAGGAAACCATGGCCCATCTTGGGCGGCGCCGGCTCCCTCATCTAACCCTAACCCTAGCTTCGGGAGCCCTATAAAAGACGCCCATTGGGTTCGTCGCGCCCCTACGAAGTCAAACGGCGCCCTCTCTTCCCACTCCGATCTCTCTCGCTCCCGCTCCCTTTGTCTCTGGCCGCCGCACCGCCACGGAGCAACTCTGCCCGCTGGCTGGTCCTTTTGTTAGGACGAACAGCAGCAGCCACCCGATCGTGGTCCACGCTACTCCCGGCTGAGATTGAACGGCCACGATCCCCGCGCGAGTCCCCCTTCTGCCCCTCCTCTGTGTGGCACGTGCCTGGGAGCACGGCTTCCGTCCACCGCTGATCGGCTTCGCGTGCCCACGGTAGATCGACGATCGACGGCTCCCTTTTTTTCGGTATTTCCCACCTCTCTGCCATAAATTCCAGTAAATAGCCTTTTCTTGCAAAATCGATATCTTGAGATCCGTAACTCCAAAAATAGTAAATTTATAGTCTATATTGATCAGAAAAATCCAACTAATCTGTTAAAAATACTTGTGAAGTCTAATCCTCGACTCTTATCACAGATATGCCATGATCTTTATCCTTTGCCTATTTAATTATATTATAAGATGATTAATCTTGAAGAAAACCCTGTTCCTGTTTTCTAATGATCGTTCTGAGACACAAAATCATCGTTGACAAGATTAAGGTTGTATCTAATCTTCTTAACCCTTTGCCCTAAAATATAAATCATATACCTTGAAACAAGGGTTGTTAATGATATGATGGTGATCTACCCTAATCTAGAAAGGCCTTTTGATCATATGATCCCTGATCTAACTTGATCCAAATAATAATATTTTGTTCCCATACTGGAAATGATCTAGAATTTTGGATAATGCTTTGGATAATGATATTGATAATTAGGGTTGACATCTATTCCTAAAATTACCTAGGAAGGTCATCCATTCATGAAACATGTTTGATACTTGGATTTTTGTTGGATTTATGGGAATGTTGTTGATGACCTAAACCTAAGGTAGAAATAGGGAAATGTAACCCTAATCTCGATTTGACCTTTTAAACTATGATCTTGACCCTTGATCCAATATTTTGATCTAGGATCTGACTCAAAGGGTTGATTTTACTCTTTCTCTTGGGATCTATACTCCAAGTACTCTTTAAGAAGGTACGCTATTATACTACTCCTCCTTGGTTGCTTGATGATAAATTCTTAGGTATCTCTTGAATTATGCTTGGCTAATTATTTGGATGAAATATTGTTCCCTATGAATAGTCTTCCGTTTTTCTTCTATATTATATGTTGAGGAACATGAAATCTAAATCACTAGACCCATTATGACTGCCCGTATATTGATGTTGATAATGATGATGGAAATATTGATAATGTTGATATTGGATATAAGCAAAACTCTTTCTTTGGAAGGAGGGATTTTGCACTTGGATCTCCTATCTCATATGGTGAGAAGGAGCTTGGTGACCCCCATCGCGTTGGGGTAATTGAGTCACCCAAATTAATATAAGCATGCTTCTTGAATTACAGCATAATGGGAAATTCGTAATAAAATTTGTTGTTTGAATAACATTTTGGCTTTTGGAAATCGTCCGATAATGATTTGAAACATAAGTCCTGCCAAGCATACTATTTTTCATTATAAAACTGTTTTACCTATTTTTATATAGCGTACCGTGCAATTGCATTGACTTTGTGTCTTGATTTTCTCGATTTTAGGTAATGCAAGGAACTAGTTCCATCTACTCTTTCATCTACTGCAATAAAGACTGCTGCATCTTATGGACTCTACATGGGAAGCTAATTGAAAAAGGGATGTAGTTGTAGGCTAGTTCTTATCTCTTTCTTTTTCTGTTGCCTACGGGCCTGATGTATTAAACTTTTTTTTTGGTTCATCTTAATAAAGAAGGATGTTATTTCATTTTTGCATATTATCTGTGTGTGATTTTCGGGCCACTCAGGGACGGGCGCTCTCATCCCTCTAACACTGCCTTTTGGACAGTGGGATTGGGATTAGGGTAAGAACGGATCCATGACAGTTGGTATCAGAGCCATAACACACTTCATATGCATTAGTGAAATGATATTCTTAATCGCTGAACCAAGGAAGCCCTAAAAATTCACTATGGTGAAAACTGAGGTGTCTAGAAAGAGCACAAAGGGGGTTCTGGCATAATTCCTCCTATCCGTCTTCACGGTGGTTGAGGTTCCTCCTGCTCCACCTGGCCTTAGTTGATCCAGAAATGGATGGAAGGACTTCCTATAACCCTAGAGAGTCTTCTAGCATCTTATCTCTTCTTTAAGGATTACCTAAGCCACCTATTAGAAGGAAATAGGATGACTCCTCATCTTCTCGTTCTCCTTAAAAGTGTCATGACTTGATCAATATTCTCTCTCTATTTTGGGTATATTAAGGACGGGTACAACTAAAATTCGAAAATAAATCGAGAAAACTTGTTGCAATATTTCCATGATCTATCATATTCTTGTTTTGAAAGTAATAAATAAGAAAACTTATACTAATTGAATTCTTGCAGATGGCCCAAAAAACCAGGAACAACAGGGATGGTGAAGGGACCTCTGGTATTAAAGATAAGGGGAAAAAGCCCCGCATGGAGGATGATGAAGATGTCGGTGCTGCCAATAAGACCAACAATATGGGGGAATGGGAGTTAAAACAAAAAGCCATCATGGATGCCCTGCATGACCTAGCTGTTCGTACCGCATCTCTTGTACCAACCCAAAACCCAAAACCTACCACTATCCAGGATTTTCTGAAACTCAGCCCTGAAACCTTCTATGGGGAAGATAAAGATGATGTCCTAGACAAAGCTGATGCCTGGTTAGTGTCCATGGAAAACACCTTTAGGGTTTTGAGGTGCCCTGAACAAGACAAAGTTGGTTTTGCCACCTACCAGTTGAAGGGAGCAGCCAAATTGTGGTGGGAGAATTACATCCGATCACAACAAGTCATCCCTGTCAACTGGGAAGCCTTCAAACCCATTTTTACCAACCGTTTCCAACCCACATCTGAGAGAAAGGAAAAACAAAAACAATTCCTCACCCTGACCCAAGGAACCAACACAGTGGCTGAATACAGCCGACAGTTCCGCTTGCTAGAGAGACATGTCACCAACCTTACTGAAGAACAAAAGCTTGACCGTTACATTGATGGGCTTTTCATTACCCTAAAAGCTTTTGTATCCTCATCCAAACCTGCCACTTTCCAAGATGCCTATGACCATGCCTTGTCCATGGAGAGAACCCTGGGGATGGGACACGGGAAACCTTTACCTACCCTTGCCTACCTAGGCCCGACTGAAGTTGCACCTGCAAAACCTGAACCAAAGGGAAAACCCTATGTTGGTGGCAATAAGAACAGAAACCGACAGAAGAACCAGAGGAATCCTCCCGCCCAAGGCCAGAACCAGAACTACAACCGTGGTCCTGCACAAAACCAGAATCATGGCCAAAACAGGGGCCCAGGCCGGAATGCCAATACTCCTCGTTGCCGTAACTGTGGTAACTTCCACCCTGGCCAGTGCAAGTATCCGTCCCCGGTCTGCCATTACTGTAAACAGGAGGGTCACTTCAGAGATAGCTGCCCCCACCCTCCTCCAGCATGGGCCAGGCAAGGTGAACATAGACAGGCTCGTGTCTTTGCTGTGAATGCAGATGAGGCGAAGGCCAATGAAAACAAACTCATGGAAGGTACCTTTTTAATTCAAGATTATTTCCAGAACTTTATATCATGATTATCTTGTACATTGTCCTTACACAAAATATATGTATACGTAGGTACGATGCAAATCTCCAATCATTTTGTTGTTACTCTTTTTGACTCTGGGTCGACAAACACCTTCATGTCTAAGAATCTTGCTTGTATGTTGAATCTTGAAATAAGGGACTTAGGGTACGTACTGGATGTAACTACCCCAAGTGGGAAGATGAAAGTCTCCTACTATATTGTCAAGAAAGTCCCTCTATCTTATGCTGGACGTAGTTTTGAGTCAGATTTCATAATCTTAGACATGGAAGACTTTGACCTTATTCTAGGGATGGATTGGCTCCATAAAAATCATGCTCTAATTGACTGTCGTGCCAAGAAAGTCATTATTTCCAAACCCAATCTCCCTATTCTTGTAATCCCTGGAAGGAAAGATCGAAATCAAAATGTTGTCATTTCTCTGATCAAAGCCCAAAACTTGATAGCTAAAGGTTGCAAAGCATACCTAGCAACTGTAACCATAGTCAATCCTGATACGAGTGCCCTAGAAAATATTGATATAGTGCGAGAGTACCCGAGTGTCTTTCCTGAGGAGCTCCCTGGGCTACCACCAGATCGTGATGTTGAGTTTTCTATTGTTTTAGCACCGGGTACCGCACCTATCTCTCGGGCACCCTATCGGATGGCTCCTGCTGAATTGACCGAGCTGAAAAAGCAGTTGCAGGAATTGCTTGATAAGGGTTTCATCCGCCCTAGTACCTCTCCTTGGGGAGCCCCCGTTTTGTTTGTCAAGAAAAAGGATGGTTCCCTTCGCATGTGTATTGACTATCGCATGATCAATCAAGCTACTGTGAAAAACAAGTATCCGCTGCCCAGAATTGATGACCTTTTCGATCAACTCCGTTCTGCTCATGTCTTTTCGAAAATTGATCTTCGTTCTGGATACCACCAACTCAAAGTTAAGGATGAGGACATTCCTAAAACAGCCTTTCGAACTCGATACGGGCATTATGAGTTCCTTGTCATGCCTTTTGGGTTGACTAATGCCCCTGGTGTGTTTATGAACTTGATGAATAGTGTCTTCCAACCTTTCCTTGATGAGTTTGTAGTGGTCTTCATTGATGATATATTGATATATTCGACTGATATTGAATCACACCGCGTCCATCTTCGTAAAGTTCTTGACATCCTCCAATCCCAGAAATTCTATGCAAAATTGTCCAAATGTGAATTCTGGATTTCCGAAGTCATGTTCTTGGGCCACATAATTTCTGGTGGGAAAATTTCTGTTGACCCTACCAAAGTCTCAGCTGTTCTTGAGTGGCAAGCCCCAAAGAATGTTTCGGAGATCCGCAGCTTCCTAGGTCTTGCTGGCTATTATCGACGTTTTATTCAGAACTTCAGCAGGACTGCCTTGCCTCTCACTAAGCTCACCAGGAAAGGAGAACAGTTTATCTGGTCAAAGGAGTGTGAGTCCAGTTTTCAAGAGCTAAAGACAAAGCTGACAACTGCACCTGTCTTGGCTCTTCCCTTGGGAAATGATGGGTTCGTCATCTTCACCGACGCATCAAGGTTTGGTCTGGGTTGTGTTCTCATGCAAGAAAGAAAAGTAGTTGCTTATGCTTCTCAACAATTGAAGCCAAATGAGGTCAACTATCCAACCCATGATCTCGAACTTGCCGCCATCATATATGCTTTGAAAATATGGCGACACTACTTGTACGGTGCCACCTTCGACATCCTCACCGACCACAAGAGTCTGAAATACATCTTGACACAGAAGGATCTAAATCTCAGACAGAGGCGTTGGCTCGAGTACCTTAAAGACTATGACTTCACCATTACCTACCACCCCGGTAAGGCAAATGTGGTGGCCGATGCACTCAGTAGGAAGCAGGCTAAATGTGCTGTCGTCTTCACTACAGAATGGAAGAACATGGAAGTCATGTCACTTTGGGCCCCAAGGCGTATGGGCAACGTTCTTAGATTGGCCAGTGTCCATGTAAAACCGGGCCTCCTGTCCGAAATCCTGGCAGCTCAAAAGAATAGCAAGAGCCTTGATGATATGACTAAGCTTTTAGAGAAGCCCCAAACTCATCTGACGGCCGGTATGGATGGTGGAATCCGATACAAACAGCGCATATGGGTCCCAGAAGATTCAGTCATGATAGATATGGTGTTACGAGAAGCTCACGGGTCGAAATATACTGTGCATCCTGGATCGACAAAGATGTACAAGGATCTGCAAAGACACTTCTGGTGGAGGAACATGAAGACCGACATTGCTACTTTCATCTCCAAGTGTCTGACCTGCCAACAGATCAAGGCTGAACATCAACGTCCAGGAGGTCTTCTACAACCCCTACCTATCCCCGAGTGGAAATGGGAAAACATCACTATGGATTTTGTGGTGGGACTACCCAGAACCAGGAAAGGGAGTGACGCCATTTGGGTTGTAGTTGATCGTCTGACTAAATCAGCCCATTTTATTCCAATCAAGACAACAACCAAGGTTCCTGAGTTGGCAGAACTTTACGTTCGAGAGATAGTCAGGCTGCATGGAATTCCTGTATCTATAGTATCTGATCGTGATGCAAAGATCACTTCTCACTTGTGGCGACAAGTACAGGAAGAATTGGGAACTCAACTGAACTTCAGCACTGCTTATCACCCCCAAACTGATGGACAATCTGAGAGGACAATTCATGTTCTTGAAGACTTGCTGAGATCATGCGTCCTCGATTGGGGTGGTTCTTGGGACCACTACCTCCCTCTCGTCAAGTTTGCCTACAACAATAGCTACCAATCCAGTATCGGCATGCCTCCCTATGAAGCTCTGTATGGAAGACCGTGTAGATCTCCACTTTACTGGGATGAAGTAGGCGAAAGACGAATCCTGAAATCTGAGGAACTACAACTCTACTCGGATAATGTCAACCTAATCAAGCAAAGGCTAAAAAGGGCACAAGATCGTCAGAAGTCTTATGCTGATGCACACAGGACTGACACTCAATTCTTAGTAGGTGATCATGTTTTCCTGAAGATTCGACCAATCCGAGCCATTGCAAAGAACAAAGGAAAACTCAGTCCTAGATATGTGGGTCCTTTTGAAATTCTGAATCGTATTGGGGAATGTGCTTATAGGCTGGCTCTACCTCCACAATATAGCATGATGCACAACGTCTTTCATGTGTCGAACCTGAAACGGTATGTCAAAGACCCTAGTCATGTCCTCAATCATGAACCAATTGAATTAAAGGACACCCTCGTGTACCAAGAAACTCCAGTCAAGATACTTGATACTCGCACCAAGGAACTCAGAAATAAGAAGATTGAAATGGTTAAAGTGTTGTGGAAGCACCATGGGGATGATGATGATGCTACTTGGGAGTTGAAGTCAGACATGGAGGAACGTTTTCCTGACCTCTTCAAGGAAGTTTGAATTTTGGGGACAAAATTCCTTTTTATGGAGGGGAGGATGTGACAATGTGAGTTTTTACTCTTTTCTATTATTTAAATTAGTTTTCACCTCCATAATGATCATTTACAATATCTTTTGACTCCTTGATCAATATAGATACTCAAAATCAAATTCCTTTGCATCTTATGAATTTTATGCACTCTTGGACACTTTAATTTAACTTAATGCACCTCCTTGATAAAATGCTTGAGTTTGACTAATTGACTTTATCCTTTGGTCTCCAAACTTTTACACTTTATTCTACTCTTCATGTTGAAGTTATGGTCCAAATTTGGGAGCTTTCGGACCTTCCTATGAATTTATATGATTTTTTCCAAGTTCTTAGCCTTTTTCCTTGATTTTGGCCTTTTGTTCCACCTTTTTCTGTTGTTGGGCCCGGCCCATTCCTTAATTGGGGCGCCTGGGCAAGGCGGATTGACCCAGCAGCATTGGATGTTAATCCAACGGCGCTGGGGTCGTCCCCTACCTCACGCCTGATAAGGCAGGTACCCGGTGGACCAAGCCACCTTGGCTCCTAGTCCGATCGACCGAGTCAGTGAGTGTCGCCCCAATTAGCTCGACCTACGGATTCACAGCTCGTTCTCGAAGCTTCCGCGTGGCTCAGTAGGGTAAAACGCGGCTTGAGTGCTAAGGAAACCATGGCCCATCTTGGGCGGCGCCGGCTCCCTCATCTAACCCTAACCCTAGCTTCGGGAGCCCTATAAAAGACGCCCATTGGGTTCGTCGCGCCCCTACGAAGTCAAACGGCGCCCTCTCTTCCCACTCCGATCTCTCTCGCTCCCGCTCCCTTTGTCTCCGGCCGCCGCACCGCCGCGGAGCAACTCTGCCCGCTGGCTGGTCCTTTTGTTAGGACGAACAGCAGCAGCCACCCGATCGTGGTCCACGCTACTCCCGGCTGAGATTGAACGGCCACGATCCCCGCGCGAGTCCCCCTTCTGCCCCTCCTCTGTGTGGCACGTGCCTGGGAGCACGGCTTCCGTCCACCGCTGATCGGCTTCGCGTGCCCACGGTAGATCGACGATCGACGGCTCCCTTTTTTTCGGTATTTCCCACCTCTCTGCCATAAATTCCAGTAAATAGCCTTTTCTTGCAAAATCGATATCTTGAGATCCGTAACTCCAAAAATAGTAAATTTATAGTCTATATTGATCAGAAAAATCCAACTAATCTGTTAAAAATACTTGTGAAGTCTAATCCTCGACTCTTATCACAGATATGCCATGATCTTTATCCTTTGCCTATTTAATTATATTATAATATGATTAATCTTGAAGAAAACCCTGTTCCTGTTTTCTAATGATCGTTCTGAGACACAAAATCATCGTTGACAAGATTAAGGTTGTATCTAATCTTCTTAACCCTTTGCCCTAAAATATAAATCATATACCTTGAAACAAGGGTTGTTAATGATATGATGGTGATCTACCCTAATCTAGAAAGGCCTTTTGATCATATGATCCCTGATCTAACTTGATCCAAATAATAATATTTTGTTCCCATACTGGAAATGATCTAGAATTTTGGATAATGCTTTGGATAATGATATTGATAATTAGGGTTGACATCTATTCCTAAAATTACCTAGGAAGGTCATCCATTCATGAAACATGTTTGATACTTGGATTTTTGTTGGATTTATGGGAATGTTGTTGATGACCTAAACCTAAGGTAGAAATAGGGAAATGTAACCCTAATCTCGATTTGACCTTTTAAACTATGATCTTGACCCTTGATCCAATATTTTGATCTAGGATCTGACTCAAAGGGTTGATTTTACTCTTTCTCTTGGGATCTATACTCCAAGTACTCTTTAAGAAGGTACGCTATTATACTACTCCTCCTTGGTTGCTTGATGATAAATTCTTAGGTATCTCTTGAATTATGCTTGGCTAATTATTTGGATGAAATATTGTTCCCTATGAATAGTCTTCCATTTTTCTTCTATATTATATGTTGAGGAACATGAAATCTAAATCACTAGACCCATTATGACTGCCCGTATATTGATGTTGATAATGATGATGGAAATATTGATAATGTTGATATTGGATATAAGCAAAACTCTTTCTTTGGAAGGAGGGATTTTGCACTTGGATCTCCTATCTCATATGGTGAGAAGGAGCTTGGTGACCCCCATCGCGTTGGGGTAATTGAGTCACCCAAATTAATATAAGCATGCTTCTTGAATTACAGCATAATGGGAAATTCGTAATAAAATTTGTTGTTTGAATAACATTTTGGCTTTTGGAAATCGTCCGATAATGATTTGAAACATAAGTCCTGCCAAGCATACTATTTTTCATTATAAAACTGTTTTACCTGTTTTTATATAGCGTACTGTGCAATTGCATTGACTTTGTGTCTTGATTTTCTCGATTTTAGGTAATGCAAGGAACTAGTTCCATCTACTCTTTCATCTACTGCAATAAAGACTGCTGCATCTTATGGACTCTACATGGGAAGCTAATTGAAAAAGGGATGTAGTTGTAGGCTAGTTCTTATCTCTTTCTTTTTCTGTTGCCTACGGGCCTGATGTATTAAACTTTTTTTTTGGTTCATCTTAATAAAGAAGGATGTTATTTCATTTTTGCATATTATCTGTGTGTGATTTTCGGGCCACTCAGGGACGGGCGCTCTCATCCCTCTAACACTGCCTTTTGGACAGTGGGATTGGGATTAGGGTAAGAACGGATCCGTGACAGGAACCTACATGGTCAACAAATAGATACTTCACTTTAAAGGAGCAAGAAGGTTTTTGTGTGTAGAAGGTCAAACCTTATATTAAAGCTTCTCCCAGACAGGGAAGAGAATTCTATAACGCATTTCATTGGGTATATATATGAACACAATACAAACATTTACATAAAATATGAGAATTAGCATAAAGATACAAGGTAATATTTTAGAATGTTACTCTAATTGTAGCTATGCATGATCATTGGCATTTGTTGTTGTGTAATACGATTAAAATGTTGTATCCACACTAATTAATTCCATTTTTGGTATGATGTTATTTTCAATATATCCAAAGATGAGACATGGTATGATCATCAACCATAAATCTTCTCTGTAAGACATTTTAGATTCTAGCACTGCTTATCTAAGACAGCTTGTTTGACTCTGAGTATGGTAAAGAGTAGAATTTAACTTCCCATAAGAAATTTGATATTATTATCTACATATCTTAACCCAACATATATATAACCTAATCATCTTCAACATCAACAC